>OW152830.1:4480147-5229573 GCA_933534255.1 Iphiclides podalirius
TTCTAGCTTACAGAAAACGAAAAGTTAGCTCTACCTAAGAAAAAAAATTTGAAAATTCTTTTAGTTTCTCCTATTTGCCATGGCAAATAAACAAAAGGAAACCTATTGTTTACAAATCCATAAATACAATTTACGGTAATAAGGAAATATAGTTACATTAAAAGAAAGGAAATCTTAGTCGTTAATTCTATTTTTCAGGTTCACTCATATAATTCAGGAAATAAAACATCATCGCAAAAATTGCCAAGAGACTGAAACGGAGCTCATTCCCTCGCCGCTAATAAAAATGTTAATGGAACCATTTACTTAAGATATGAAATTCAATATTTTATTAGACACTTGAAATTATTTTCATTTTGCTTGGTAAATCAAATACGTAACATGAAGCTTATAAACCGCGACTTGATATTTAAACCATTTTTGATGGGTTTTTTCAGACAGTTTTTGGATTTCTCTTTTTTCAGAGAGAATCATGGGTTGTTTCCAGGATTGATACATTAATTTAAAAGTAGTATCAAATATATAAATAATACAACATGTTTGCATAACATGTATTTATGTATTTTCATTACTACTTTATTGTTTGTTAGTTTTCACTTCTAACTGGGGAATGTAAATTTGCTTTAAGACAGTCGATTACTGATTTAAATGGTAAGATTTATATTTTCTAATTTTTTTATTCCATATGCATCGTATAAAAAAATTATCTTCACACAACATCTTATAGTCGATTCATGAACAAAAACAAGCGTACTGGAAGTAGAACGAAGGTATTCAATGATTTCGCTAACCGGAAGCTCCTTTGCGAGGAAGTTTTAATTGAAATAAACGGTACTTGATAGGTCCTCCCAGAGTCGAAGTGTTTGTGTCTAAATTAGTTAATATTCATATTCAGATGTATGTTCAATGTTAGTGATAACAAACAACCAAGTTTTTGCTTGAACTATACTAAGTTTATTAAATAATTACTATTATACTATATTTAATTGTTGAAGGGCGACTCGATTTTAGATTGTATCCCTTTCTTTCATTTCACTCCTTGCCATCACAGTATAACACTGATTAATTTGTTTTTAAGTGACTTTAAAAAGGAAGAGTTTATCAATTTGACTGTATTTTTTATGATTCTTTTTTATTTCAAAGCTGGTGCTTCCCATTAGGTTCCATATTAATTTCATTGGTATTGGATCTTGGGCTCCGGAGATACGTAGGGAACTCATGAAAATCAATTATGTAATTATATTTGAAGTCGGTTTTCTTTTTCGTTAATGTAAAAATTGACTTCTATAAGAAAGATACCTGTACTTTTCGCGGTTCATTTTAGATTTACTGTAAGTGGTATCGTCAACGTATGGACAATCCCAAGACCGGTCTGGTTGAAGACGTGTTTCAGACCTTTCGGGCGAAAGGTGACAGCCCTACTGTGGGTGCTTCACGCACTGGACGTAGCAAAATCGAATTAACACCTTTACCTCATATCGGTCTTTAATAGAATCTGACAATGTGTTACGCCACCACAATTTGCCTACTTTCTTTTCTTTTCCACCATCTTGTGTCCATGGGCGAAGGTGAATACTGGCCACCAGGTAAGCTCTTTCTCATCTCCTCATTTGCCTTCATTTTTTCATTAAAAATCTTACTTTCTTTTCACATTTTATTAGAGCTTTGATACTACTGACGCATAAATAGATGTCTTTTTGAACATAGCAATATTTTTGTTAATCTCTTCTAAGTAATTGTCTTTTATTTTTTTTGAAAAATTGTTTAAATACACAAATAAATACCGGTTTTGGGCGAAATCGCCTCTGCGGCGGCAAAAAAATTTCGTCCATTTTTCTAAAAATTCGTCTTCATCTTTTTGAAATTAATCTTTCGTCTTAAGTGAAGAAAATAGCAGTACAAAAACTTAATATTTTAAATCTCTGTACCAAAGGCGACACCTCTTGTTTGAATTGTCGTTGTAATATGTTATTTGAAAAACAATGTAGATAAAATACGAGTACGTTGATATTTTCGTCGGCGTGGCAATCAGCCGTTCAGTTTAGTGGTTAAAGCGTCTGGGCACGATTTTGGAAGACGAGGGCTCGATTCCCGCGATGGCAAAAAAAAATGGAAAAATAAAACTTTTGAAAATGATTCCACTAACATTTTTAAGCGGTCAGCCCCATTTCAGTCTGGTGCCAGTTTTGGTTATTATATTTTATTTATTGATTCACACGAGCGAGCATTTAAAAACATTTTAAAATCGGTCAAGTGTTGTCAAAAATTGTATATCAAAAAATATAATATCCGTTAATTTTCGAGCAAGTTACATTACATTACATATTATAACGAAAACAAAAACAAGCGAAAAGCTTGGGCAAGTTATAATTGGATCGCGACAAACTATGATTGCGAGGCCATAGAATATATTCGGACAGGGGAATGCTTTTATTATTAAGGTTTTGTTTATTTCACTTTTTAACCGACTTCAAAAGGAGGAGGTTCTCAATTCGACTGTATTTTTTATGTTTGTTACCTCAGAACTTCTCACTTGAGTGAGCTTTAGAGTGAACTTATTTTGATGGTGTTTTTATTTAAAAGCTGGTTTGTGGTTCCATATTAATTTCATTGGTATATCTTGGGCTCCAGAGATACGTAAGGAACTCCTGAAAATCAAATAATTTGTTTGAAGTCAATTAATAATATTTAATACCGTTATTTTCAAGTGCTCGTATGTATGCACTAAATTATTTGCGACTAAATTGATGAAACGTGTAGTAATAATAAAATAAATACATAGCATGAGCTGACGAAGTAAGTCTATGTGAGGAGTAAGATCCTAATCAAACCCGGTTTTACTAACAAATCATGTAAACGACCATTCTGCTCTAAATATCTTAACGAAAAAGGACTGATTTGTAAAGGAAGATGCTGTTATTTATTTAATAAAATCAAATATTTAATTAAAATAGAATTAAGTGCCACGATGTGCCAATAGTTATATATATAAATATATTGCTAATTATATATAGTTTATTCGTTACTACAATTAAAAATCATCAAAAAATTATGTCAGAATTATATGACACATTTGACTTTGATATAAAATATGAGGTTTTCTTGAGACGAATAGTTTATTGCTGAATATAAAAATCTGCGAAGCTTTAAATGGTATAAATAAAATAAATTCTAGATTTTTTATCATGAGTTCTTTGACTTTACTTACTTACTTGCTTATGTTATTCATTATAAAAACAATGAAAGAGTATAAAAATAAACACTTAATGATTGCTACCAACAATTCCGAACGGGATATATAAAAGCTTGCAAAGCCATTTTACATTGAAACACAACTCAGGACGTGTATTTCAATTTAAGAACACTTAATAACTTAATCTTTCAATCTTGAAGTCTTTAAATTCAACAGCATACCCTCTTAAAACCGAATTATCTCAGAGTTTAATTAAGCTTAAATGTTAAGTGGCAAATAAAGAAGTGTTCTGTTTTGGTCCACAACAAAAGCTTTAGCGAATAAAGCATATTTGTGACAAACGGTTTTTTTTGATTAATTATTATTATATGAGAGCAGTCTTTGTTTTTGCCATGAATATGTGTAAATAAACCGCCTTAATTTATATGACGCCACCTCCGTTCTAAAAAATGTAAAATATGTCTCTGTGTCATTGAAGATAACACAAACATGAAAATCACTGGCAAAGTAGCCTTAGACTCGGGAAAGCTATTTGTGACGTATAAGTTTGTCGAATTTTTGCCCATGTGAGAATTGAAATCGCCACACAACAAGGTATGCAGGTTACAATGCCCTACATTGAGGTAGCTTGTGGTTTAACTTAAATAATACTAATTTATTACGGCGAAAGGAAAACTCTCTCTTTAAATAAATAAACTGTCTAATATACTTTCTGTTATGAATGTCGTATTGGTATATGATACACGTAGTCGTACATGATATAACCCCAGTACAATAAACCATTCGAATGTATTAAATGTTCACAGCTAAAAAATGAATCTAGTTTCGTATGTAGTGTTTATTTGCAGTGTTGATTATCTCATTTGCAACTTGTATAATACTTCCACATCACCTCGGTCTTCAGTGGGACCGAGGTAGCAGAAGCTATTGCATGACCTCTCCATATCTGAAAATACTCGTGTTGTCATTGCATTTTCTTGTGTAAATGAATTTTCTTGCATATAATTTCCAGCGTTATTGCTTGCACCGAGCGACATTTTCTGTTATAGAAATTAATTTCGCTTTCAGAGCCAGTGATTTAATAACGGAAAGTTTGAATTCCGTAAGTATATTTGTATTCCATTGGCACTTCAATCAAATGCTCGTTCGTATAAAACTTTTGCCCTGTTCGCACATATTCACTTTTGGTGTCACGGAAAATGTATTACCCAACTGGTGTACGATAATCGGTGTTTTATTAGTATTTTGTATTTGTTGTAGAAAATAATTTTAAAATTAAAAATATTTTTACAGAACTATTATGAACGAAATTAATTTAAATTTATAAAAAAAATACATTCCGACTGCGCTGTATAAAGTCCTGTTGTTCACTCAGGTTACCGTCAGCTTTTCCACTATTTATATTTTTCCTGTTTTAAGTAACCACTCAAATGAACGTTTAAAATACTATTATCGTATTAAATATTTTTTTGACGATATACTTCTTTTGTCGTGTTTGAAAAAAAATACGAGATTAAAATGTTACGATGTGATGTCGGCAGTCACAAAGCGGCAAGTCGATCGCAAAGAGAGGCAACCAACTTTATCAACTTCACGGTATTACTTATCAACCAATAAAACATTCTGACATTTAGCTATAATTCCAAATTATTTCATTACACCGTTATCAATTGCATTAAATATCTTTTTGAGACACAAAGAATACACAGGGGATAAAGTTATTTTTAACTAAAGAAGTATAACTTCTTACATGGATATATATGACAGATATACACTTACCTTTTCATATTTATTTCGCATATTTTGCCAACTTTAGTTAAGTGTTGTATTATTGATTTTTGTCAAAAAAAGTGTTATATTTCTCGAATAATATTGATGCATCACATTCTTTTATTTAGGGTGTATCTGATTTAATTAAAGCGTATTATTATTATTAAACACTTTGTTTTTTTAATAGTTATTTATACATATTTACTAAACAACAAAATGTTGTCAATAATTCATTTTAATATAAAATATGAAAATGGAATGAGATAAACATAAAAACAAACTGAATATCACTAATTGGCATGTTATCCTAATTGGAGCCTACTGCATTATACATTTCTGTTGCGCTATGCGCTGATCAAATATTGCTTCGACCGTTCACATACAGAATTTCATTGAATATCTGACGTATACTCGAAAATCAGCCCACTGTTGAAACTGTAAAAAAATATATTCGTTTATTTCGTATAAATGATGTCCAATTTTCTACATATATTTTTGCCTTGATAAGTACAAAATAAAGCAAAAGTATTTGAATACGAACTTTGACGAAGTACAACAACACAGTAGAAGCGTCTTGGAACAACCTGTTCTTGATGTTGATCTTGATATATCTTTCGCAACTGTTCAAACATAGTCGTAGGCTACAGGTAAGTTGAGTTTCTGAGAGTATCAATTTTACTATTCCAATTTTTAAATTAGTATTCAACTGACTTTCTGCCTAAAAAAATTCGTGAAAAAACCATCAATAAATACTTTTTATTTATCTTGTGCGATCTTACTGTATGATTTATTTAGGGCCCATCAGTGGCTGCCTTGTATGATACATTCGCACAGCTTGCCAGAAGTCAGAAATCAGAAGATGGTGTTTCATTAACTAAACTTACATCATAAAACATAACCTCCTTTTTTGAACATCATCCATCGAAGAATCAATCTAACGTGAATTTGAAATGTGTGCATACGATTCATGTATTAGCTCAGATTCATCTTCGTGGGAATTACTCTTTATTTGTGCTTTGCACTGCATGCTGTTTTATCCTCCACTCCCAAATACTTAAAAGACTGCTTTCAGTGCATTTACCTTTACTATGTTTTTTTTTTTCTGTCAATTTCTCCGTCCATACTCCGCTGCATTGCTCTTCTTTCTTCAAGAAATCTCAGTCACAAGTGATTTGGAAGTCGGATTGCATTCTACCCTCACGACAATAGAATGTACTCTTTTATACTTTTATCTACAAATGCCTACACCCTGTATCTCTCTCTCTCCCTAATCTCTTTGAATGTTTAAATTATTATATAGTATAAGGGCACATCCTTATTGAAGTATTTGGTCTAATATAGGGAATATGTTTTTGTTTTTGATAGAAATCAAATAAAAAAAATAAAAAGCAATATTACAACCAGTGATTCTAATAACTGTTATCTACCACCTAGGGTAAACAAAACTATCGAAGTCTCTATCTTTGAATATTAAATTTAATTAGAAATCGCTCTCTTGCGATACCAATTAATGATCCATTAATAGGATACGAATCAAGTTAAAGTTAGGTTTGTAGAGTAGGTATTTACGTCTCAATATTTCCCTTTGATGTGTATTAATATGCTTAGACTCCTCCGCGTAATAGAATAGTAAGCCTACATTTATTATATGTGGATACATATGATCCCAATCCCAATGAAGTGCATCAATAATTTTTCTATTTTGGAATTAATTAAAAACCCATGTGCACATTTTAAAACATGCTTATTGCATTTTTCATCATATGAAATTACCATGTTATTTATGTTATAATTTACGTATAAATTTTCCAGTTCCTATTACAACGCTCGCTTTAAATTGAATCATAGGTGAGCAAAAGCACGCTCCGTTGTATAATTTTCATATTCTGAAAATAAATTTGTAATGAACGAGCAACGTTTTTTAAATTTAAAAAAGAAAAAGAACTGAATTATCACCCAATATTTAGTATTGAATGTGAATTATTTATGAGAACAAAAAGGCTAATGTAATTTAATGTAATTCTATAAGCAATGAAAATAAATTTTTTACCCATGAGAAATTTGTACATACTTGAATGCACTAATATATTCTCTATCAACTATTCTCATGTATAAGTTTGAAAGTAAGTGGAAATTTCTTGTTTAAACCGTTGGAAACACTTTAAATCGCCAATTCAAGTTTCGGTAATGTAATATACATACTAAGTTTATCTCTTCATTTTAACCGGATTACGACGATAGGTCAATCAACCTGTTTGTGGACCTGATACAGTAAATAATAAATAAATAAATAAATAAATACAAATCGGACACATTTCTTACACAATATTCTCTAGTCCCAAACTAAGCAACGCTTGTACTATGGGTACTAGAAAAATGATAAACCTACTTAAACATACTTTTCTTTTGTAAATAAATACATATTATACATATATAAACACCCAGACACTGGAAAAACACGATGTTCATCACACAATATTTTTCCAGTAGTGGGGATCGAACCCACACCCTCTGGCGCAGGAGGCAGGGTCACTACTCCCCACGCCAATTGGGTCGTCGAGTAGCTATATCGATATCAGCAGTGATTCAATTTAAGACTTATTTGATTATTGGTTGGCCTTAAAGCTTAGAATTATAAAATGTGTGAAATGTATTCAGTCATTAATAGTAGTTTAACGAATACACCGCGATTAAAACAAAGGTGACTTGATTACATTTTATGTGTTTCTAGATTTTATAGTAAGTAATTAAAGATTTTAAAGTAAGTAAGTAAGATTTTAAAGTAAGTAAATAATTAAGAAAATAACAAAATGTAAATTCTTCCCCTCCTTTTCTAGTCTTTCTTGAGACAATGGAATCGAGGTGAAAACTGTCTTTTTCTTCACTTCAGTGCTGAATTGGACGACAATTCTGAAGGCACGAGGAACTACGACAGAGAATTGATCTATGGGCAGTTTGCAATGAAATCTCCAATCCAGGTAGTTCTCAAAAATAAGATTTGTTATCATAAACACTACGCAAAGACTATGTTGTTATTCTAAAGCTTATTAGGACAGAGCTTGACGGCTTGAAACAGTTTATTAATTTTCTATTGTATAACAACTCGAAAATAAAAGGTGAAAAAGTTTTTCGGTTTTTACATCATTCTGTAAAGTGAGAACGGTTCTTTGCAAGATTGCAATGAAATCAGAATTACACGCCTGATTGCGTTTTAATCAAAAGTTGCAAGAAGTAATAGCTGAGCTTTACCAAATGAAGAGCTTAGCAAGATAAAATGTTCATTCTGTGAAAGAATTTTTGTTTAAAGCGGGCTCCTTTATTCGAAATGGGAAATTGGTGTCGTAATTTTAAATAAGCTGTTATATGAACTGTTTAGAGTCCATTTCTTAAATGTTTTCGTTTATTTTAATATGTATTCGATTGCATTTAATTTGTTGCGTTGCAGGATAAAAGAAAAATCTGCTGCGTGCGTACTAATGTTTTAACGAGCACCCGATAAGTGAAACAACTTAATTTGTCTTCGTCCACTAAGACGAACGACGAGAAAAACATTGATAGATGCCTCTCTAAGCGTCGGCACCTGTTATCGACATTGTTCTATTTTGTAGTTTATTTTGTACATTTTATTTCAAACATTTGCGGTGGTGTATTTGAATCCCCTCCCCCATCCCCATTGGTTTTCCACAATTCAAGTATTTTTCATTTGTGACTTACAAAATGTTTGTAAAAAGAGAGTAACTTCACTATATCTATATTACTCATCAAGTATATGTCATGGTTAAATAAAACTTTCGTTAATAGAAACGGAATTATCGGATATATTTATTACGTGCTTTGCTTTGCTTTGAAGCAAACAAATGTAATAGACAATATTTCATGTTATACAACATGTGAGAACCAAAAATCATTACGATCTGATAATGGTATAATGTTTTTTTGAAAGTTTGGTCAAAATGTAACTGTTTTATTTTTTTAAAAAGAAAAAGGGAAAAAAATTAAGACTGAAATGTTAAGGCAGCCACCGTATCGCCCCGAAATTAATGCAATAAAAATATTTGAACCATTTTGTAAAATAAGATTGCCCTGTATTTAACAAAACATTACTGCAGCACAAAATTTATTACACGAATCCACCACGCATTACATGAGGTTACCGCGCACGCACTCTTTCATACGTATACATGTATGTACGTGTTTATCACAATTGTTGAACGAAAATAAAATACTGACGGCGATTGTTTAAAAAAAAAATCAAATATGCAAGAAAATACACTATTATTCATATTATTATTTAGTATTACTGTGGAAGCATAACACAGCGGCATTCTTTGAATAAATTGTCCAGTTTTATCTTGGATAATGACGTGGCGTCACATCTTCTGCATTTGGTCTGGTGAATAAGGTAACCTTAAATTTACCCTATAAAACCTTGGCAATGCAAAGGAAACCACTTCACATAACGTCAGCTGCAAGCTCAATAATTATTGATCTATCCCAAAAAAAAAATACGAATCAATAAAGATTAGAATAAGGAATTAGCGAGTCAGAATCCATGAAGATGAATTTCATCGTTAGTTTAAACGCGTAATTAGTAAAAAAAAAATACAAAGCAGACTAATAATATCTGGATTCTAAATCAGCATTACACTTTTATATTTTTATAGGCACCATTTTTGTTTACGATCTATATTTTATATACTGCTCCTATCACCATAAATTATATACACTTTAAATTAAACGCAAATGGCTTCATTCAGCGCAATAGAAATTTCATAAATAACTTCATTGTAATTATAGCTATTTGATATGCACAAAAGAAATGGAGACAATAAGGCTTTCAACGAAAACGTTTCTTTGTTTTCTTCGCATTCGGACTATTGTTTTATAACCGGCAAACTTCTTCGTAATTAGACAGTTGGTGGATTTACAAATCCATTAAAGCAGTGCTGGTCGCATTTCCAGACTTCAAGAATTTTCTGTGTTGTTTAATGTTCCTTGAATAAATTTGAATCTATCACTGGGAGTGGTCTGAGCAGTTGTTTGGATTAATAGCTGCTGCTGAATTTCTCTACCGTACGTCGCATCCAACTGTCAAATGAATTATCGCTACCACCTCGATGGTTGGCAGTCCACGACTCTGCGTTTTTCACGTAACTTTCTGCCACACACAAACAAGTTGTGGAATTAATTGTTGTCAGGAACAACTTACGAACCTTAAAGAAGAGAGCATATTCCTTCCTTAAAGGTCAGCAACGCACAATTGTGACACCTCTGGTGTTACAAGTGTCCAAGAGTGGTGGGGTACGCTTACCATCAAGTTGGCGGCCAACACGTTTGCTTTATTTTCCATACAAAAACTGGATAATGTTTTACATATGTAGTACATTTTTATCGGTTTGTCTTGTCTACTCGCTATCTAAGTACAAATTTGTTTATTTTCAACAATACCATTTTAATTCCGCATTATAGCTCTATCAGCAAATAGATTTTACAAACGTTCTATGATTCGCAATTTTCGTAGCTTTTTGCGACTACTAATAATAATTCATGAATAAAAACTATATTCACGATAAGCTTTGATGGTTTTTGATTATGATTTTTTTATAAAGGACTACCTAGAGACTTTTTACTAATTGTTTATTTTTCTTTGGAAATTAGACATGAAATTATAACCATGTATTAATGAATATCAATAATTTAATAAAATTGTAATTTTAATAATGGAATTTTACACGTGAATAAGCTAAATAATAAATTAACAACTTGCAAATAAAATTGTTCAAGTAATTAATTTTAAAGCACTTTGAATACTATTACAGACGAGTTACGTTGTTGATCTATTTATGTATATTCTTATATTGTGATGTTTATTTACGATTTACTATTTGATACTGATTTGACTCGGTGGTTGGCCGTTGCTAAGCTATAGGCTTTGGACTTCGGGGGTCGTGGGTTCGACTGTCATTTGTGTGACCCACAGAAAACTTGTTCCGGATCTGAGATTTTGTTTCCCAAAGAGGGGTGACGTCAGGCAACACACACAAAAACAGATTTTGTTCCAATACAGCTACATAATCATCACGTTCAAACGCAACGGTTAATCGACTTTGAATTTAAAATACCATGTCATCGCCATCATCACCATTCCAGCTCGTTAGAGTCCACAGCTGAACAGCTGAGGGAGGTCCACCCATAGACTGCCGAAGGACGATCCCGAGCCACCTGCATCCATCGATTTCCCGCACATTTACATTGATCGTCACTCCATCTAGTGTGGGTCATCCTACTTACTTATTTACACTGCGATGCCCTGCCAATACGAGGCTGCCACTCGAGAAACTTACTTGCCCGTCGGCTATCGGTTCTATGAGAGTATGGCTGGCTGATTGCTCTTACCGTTTACTTATCTCAAGAGCTATGTTCTATGATAATTATTATTTTATTTCTTTACTTGATAGAGTTGGCAATGAATATATCCGCACTAGAACAAAGATAAACAACATGCCTTTATAAATAAATATATAACAATCATTCATGTAATTTTGACTAGTCTGATCGGTCAATAAACTACGAATGGTTTTTAAATCAAGTAAAGTCAAATACAGGTAATGATGCTAACCAGCCATATGATACCTTTAACGATTCTCATTTGGGTCGCAATCGATACCAGTATTACGGTAGATATGGACAATGTAATTAATTATGGAATCGTTACACTCGTTATGCTATTTTTCGACAAATGTCCTTAACGTGCCCATATTGTTATGAAACCACATAATACATTTTATTTAATTTATTAAATTAGTAATTAGTATTAGTGCCAATATTTTATCTGCTTTCAAACATTTTGCGATTACGTTAGGTTTGGTTGTAATTTACAGAAAAGATCAAGTTTCCTCACATTAGAGCGTTGTTAAATGTCACGATGTAGCTATTCTATTTATTATAAAGTTATAATCGAGTATCTCTGTGGCATATGTTGTTGAATATTATTTTTAACTAGGGTTAATTTGATTTCATATGTGTGTTCAATTTGTTAGATAGAAAGGAAAAAACTTTAGTTGGTTTTTTCTCTCTCATAATGTAAGTACTACATATGTCTGAATATGTCTTATATCACACGATAGTGTCGTTGCCGATAATTCAGTTTTATAAGTTCGCTAAACAACATGCTGGGTTGAAAAAAAGAAACAATTTTCCAGAATTTAACGTGTTTATTCGTACTTTTATGTTCAACACGTTTTGAAAATTTTCAGCGTTTCTGGTCACGGGATAGGCTGTCCGTAAACTAGTTTCATTTAAACATGTTCAGTATTCGCGAACGTACAAGAAATTATTATTAAACTCGTAGTAACCCTACTTTATCGAGCTCTCGCAGAATCGCGTTGAGCTTCTGCAAAAGCGCTGAGAGTAAGCTGTTTGGATGGTGTAAAATTTGCCTTATGTGCTAAAAATGGCTTATTTATTGTTAAGAAGATCATTCTGATCAATTCAGAGAGTTTAACAATCCTTTTGGCAACTCAAATAACATTTGAAAAGCCATTTGACAGCTGATTAGTTAACTTCTACGAAGATCAGTGTTTCAGAAACCGGGCGTTAGACTGACTGACTACTATTTTGCTGCTTGACATTTCGGGGCTGATAAAACGAATACGCGCCAAGAATGCTATTTTTATAGGCATATCCTTCGAAGATTTTAGAAGCGAGTTTTTCGTGTGAAAAATGTAATTCCTGTACATTTTGCAATCATTTCAGCAGCAATTCCGCTCAAATCGTCCGGGGATCAAGAACACACGAGTAACGTCAAAGTACGCTCAGCATTGCTATTCAAAGGAAGAGTTTATAATTTATTCTGATTTACCTTGCTTCACCATTGCGACCTTAGAATAATTAAGGCAGTTTAAACAAGAGCTGCCAGAAGCAATAAAGTAGGCCCCTTTTGTTTTGGACGAAGAAACGTGTAAATATTTATTTTATATTGTAATGAATATCATGTAAAAAAAATAGTGCTAAAGGTTTCGTTCAACTAAACATTTCAATATAAGACAGTTTCCAGAATGCGCTCGTGTAAGCGGTATTTCCAGACCGATTACGACTTAGGGAGCTTCAAGAAGAGAGCATAATATACCCACCTCAAAGGCACACATAAATTTGTGATTCCTCTGGTGTTACGAGGGGCTATGGGTGGCGGTGAACACACCCACCAGGTGGCTCGCCTGATCATTGGCTGTATTTTCCATAAAAAAAAGAATCATCATCATCATTTCAGCCTGTTTGAGTCCACTGCTGAACATAGGCCTCCCCCATAGACTGCCACGAAGTACGATTCTGAGCCACCTGCATCCATCGACTTCCCGCACATTTGAACAGGTCGTCACTCCATCTAGTGGGGGGTCGTCCCACACTGCGATGGCCAGTACGAGGCTGCCACTCGAGAACCTTTCTTCCCCAACGGTTATCGGTTCTACGAGCTATATGGCCGGCCCATCGCCACTTCAGCTTGCTAATCCTCTGGGCTGTCGGGCACCTTTGACTGCGGATGTCTTCTTCGAACTCTATCACGGCCAGAAATACCAGTGCATAGGCTCCATACTCGCTGAGCGACTTTGAGCTTCCTCATACGTAGGCCATCACTGGCACCACATTGATCCGTAGGTCATCACTGGCACACACATTGATTGAAGACTTTAGTCTTCAAACATTGAGGTATATTTGACGAGAAGATTTGCCGTAGTTTCCCGAACGCTGCCCATCCGAGTTGGATTCGCCGATTGACCTCTGCGTCGAAGTTGGACTTACCTAGCCGGACTAACTGTCCTAGGTAAATGTACTCGTCAACAACTTCGAGCTCAGTGCTCCCAACAACAACCGGTATTGGCATGACATGGACATTAGACATGATCTTCGTCTTGTCCATGTTCATCTTAAGGCCCACCCGTTGGGAGACACTGTTGAGGTCATTGAGCATAGTACTAAGGTCCTCCAGCGATTCTGCCATGATGACTATATCGTCGGCAAATCGGAGGTGGGTGATGTATTCGCCATTGATGTTAATACCTCGTCCTTTCCAGTCCAGAAGCTTGAAAACATCTTCCAACGCAGCGGTGAAGAGTTTCGGGGATATGACATTACCCTGTCTTACACCCTTCTGCAGTTGGATAGGTTATTACTACGGGACTGTACTTGGACGGACATCGTAGCCTTGTTATACAAACACCTCAGCACCTCGATATACCGACATTCAATTTGGCACCGCTGAAGAGCCTGGAGTACCGCCCAAATTTCGACAGAATCGAAGGCTTTCTCATAGTCCACATACGCTAGGCACAAAGGCAGATTATACTCTTCGGTCTTCTGTTTAATCTGCCGCAAGGTGTGTATGTGGTCTATGGTACTGAAGCCTTTTCGGAATCCGGCTTGTTCGGGAGGCTGGAAGTCGTCGAGTCTGGAAGCGAGACGATTCAAGATGACTCTTGAGAATAGCACATAGACGCGGCTCAGAAGGGATATCGGTCTATAGTTCTTCAAGAGAGCGTTATCGCCTTTCTTGAAGAACAGCACCACCACACTTCTGCTCCACGCCTCTGGTGTAGCACCACCCTGAAGGACGGAATTAAAGAGCCTCTGAAGGACTACAAGTACCGGTTCTCCACCCGCTTTCAGAAGCTCTGCTGTAATTCCGTCCTCTCCTGATGCTTTGCCATTCTTAAGATAGTCAAGAGCCATTCTAATCTCGCTCAGACTGACGTCCGGGATATTATCGGAATAGTGTCGGATAAGCCTTGCTCTTGGGTCGTTACTCACACATGTGTGTGGCTCCAACGACGATGTGTACAGCTGTCCAAATAAATAGGTATTAAATCAATTTGTTCTATTGAATTGAACCGGGTATCTTGCTGGCCATTGCGTCACTGTTATATTGATACTGATTATACACTGATATATTGATACCATTTTAGATATGCATGCACTAAGCGAAAATTGTGCCCCTCGAGCATTATCCTGCATTACAATAAAGTCATTATTAATAAAGAGGGCAAATGGCATAAGTCAATGAACTGAGTGGTATTCCCTGCATCGAACTCTACCAACTTAATACGAGCTCCTAGATATATCCCTCCCCACAACATTGCTGTGCCGTCACCATATGCCCTAAATGCGACTGTCTACAAACAAGTCCTTAAATTATTCTAGCCTTTACAAATTGTACATATTACCCATGAACACGATAAACATAGCACAAAATTTAAATTAACGAATGAGTATCGGTTAATTTTTGAATTTCACATTAAATCTAAAATTAAAAAACTATTAACCAGTGTATCATTGGTTTTTAAAATCGCAGTAATGTAACAATAAATACCTCCTAATTGTTTACATTTTTTAGTTTCGGAACGAAAAAATGAAGAAAACGAAATAATAAGCAAAGTTTATTAACATTTCTTGCGGTTGACACTGGAAGTTTTACAAACTTTCGTAATTAAGCTGGTTCATAAATATAAACAAAAATTCATTAACGCAATCAAAGGCAAAAGTTGTGCTAGAGTTGTAAATTTTAACACCCTTTGAAGAAAATCGTATCGCAAATGATGTTATTTTTGCCATTATTTTATTCAATAAGTGATTAACATAATAGTGTTACACATTAAATAACCCTACTAAAATAAATAATAGTAAATTGCGGAAAAATGTTACCTAAATAAGACAAGCTCGCAATATTATTTCCCAGCCCCACGACGTTGATGACTAGTTACAATCCAAGCCGAGGTTCGAACCTCCATCTGAGGATCGTCCATCCTCCATCCACCTCCATCTTGGATCGTCGTGCACCAGCTACGGTGTTCTCCCGAGTCCGTGGGTCGTCTGCCCGGGGATCTCTTCCGCGGAAGCTGTCAAAGCCACCGGGCTTACACCAAACTACACGTCACAAGAAAAAAAGACGATGTTTAATAATATACGAACATGACGTCAAAATTGTTCCGTTCCGCGGCGTTTAAAAATTGTTCCCCTTAACATTATATTATGAAATATAAGTGAATGTGACAGATGATATAGAACGTATGACATGAAAAAGGATAGCAGTCACTGGAATTGCAATCTAATTACACCAATTTCTTTGAATTGATTGCGTCAATTTCGATTCTCTGTTGTCATATCGTTGCATATAATATCATTGGATGAGGCATGTCCATAAGGCGCGGCGTTTGACAATTGTTCCGCTTCACATTACATGACATTATATTAGTGAATGTGACAGATAATATCGAATATAAGTATGATACGGCAAGAGATAGCAATCTATACATGTAATCTAAATATACCAAAACTATACATTCAATCTAAATACGCCAAAATGGTGTCACATTTTGATGTTTTTATATGTGTGAGTTCAGGTTCGCCCATCATCAACGTTGTCAGTGATCATAGATGGTTTATGCCGCTCATTATTTCATACAAGCTAATAAAGTTTTAAAATTGTGTACAAAAACATTTGCAGCGCTCTGGCTGGTTTCCGGAATTCCATTTTTCCTGAATAACTACTTCAGGTATTTTCATGCTATCGTATTACACAGAATTTTTTTATTTTTCATGCTATCGTGCATAACACGTCTGCATCTCTTACACGTCGCATTTGAGTAAATAATAGCAGGTTTCCAAGGGTGACAGCGGGCAGAAGGCTCAACGAAACATATTTGGTTGAAATTCGACTTGAATTCAGTTCACATTTTGACTAGACCGTAAAAAGAGGTAGAATTAATATTTTATCGCCCAACACCTTAATTTCTCTGAAAGGCAATAGTTCGGCAGTCCAAACGTCTAATTTTAAAGATTTTTAAAGCGCACAGGTGGTAGGGCCACGCAGCAGCCTCGGCTGTTGCACGAATGGGCAAGCTCGTCCGGGTAAGTACCACGACCTCACAGAATACCGGCGTGAAGTGGATGGTATAATACTTTCACGTTTCGTCTGGTGAGTGAGATAGTCGGAGCCCAATTTTCAAACCCTTGGGTGTAGCAGATGTTCAGGGGCGGTGGTATTCACTTAACATCAGGTGAAGTACCTGCTCACTTGTAAACTTTTCACATAAAAAAAAAACTAAAAGTGTACGTTACAGACGTAAATGTGTCAATTTAAAAATATACGTTCTACTCGTAGAATAATCTCCGTACCACTTAAAGACATTTAAAGGGTCATTATTAACGTTCAAAATTACTGTAATTAGAGCTACATAAAGCGATTCACTGCCAATAGCTTAATATGAAACTTGGTTGAATTCACATAATTGTAAGCTTATAAAACTTCCCCCTATTTTGTTTTTGATTGGGTCATATCATTTATCCTTATTCAACATAGATACGTCTAATGGAGAATTACTATTTGACAGTCCGTAGTAAAATTTCTGCCTTAATTATGTTGTGATATCCAACATACTTTTATAGAGTAAATAATTAATTGGTTTATTTAAAAAAAACACACACACAGGTGTAGCCATAAGTATTAACTTAAATGTTTTTTTTTTCAATTTTATTTAAATGAATTTTTATTGGATTTTTCATTCTTTATTTGTTTGTGTAATCTCTGAAACTGCTACAAAACGATTCCAAAATAGATGTTTGTCGAACATTTATTCGAACAAAAATGTTTGTCTTCGCTTATAGTTGCAAAATCAGAAATCTTTTAGTCTAGTAAAGAAGTGCCTTTTTGGCGGTAATCTGTTTAACTTCACTGATAATTATGGTTTTGGTCTCATTCGATTCGTAATGGTATCTAGAAAAATGTTTAAGTGGAAATCTGGAGCTCACAAAAATTGTAAAAGTTATTGACAATTTATATATTATTGTATTTGAAATATTCAAAATTTGAAAAAAGATCCTAGATTCCTAAAAAAAAGTCATACCTCCCCGAAAAACATAGTTGCAATTACATTCGCTCAGTATAATCGTAAATACGAATAAATCGACGTGCAAAATCTTTAGTATAGTAGCAGAGCTGAGGTGCCGCAAGACAAGCGCTTAAATCTAGGCCACCGCTAAATCAAAAAAGACATTAAAAGCTTCGGAAATTGCATCGAATGAACGAGCTGATAAACTTCCCTCAATAAACTTAATTTCTTGGCGGCGGCTTTAGAATGAAGTTTGTATTAAGGAACAAAGCGACGCTGAAGCATTGTACCCATATTTCAATAAAAACTTCTCAAGTTCACGCACTCACCCCTTTAAACCCTGAGTACTAATACACTAAATGGTTTTCAAACTTTTGGCTTCATTAGGCTATTAATAAAGGACGTGGACTCAGATACGCAATGTACCTTTTAATAAAAGACACAAATATAAAAGCGGTATATTCAGTTCACTTCGCAAACCTGTGCGGGGCGGACGTCATCTGAAAACTGACGGCTTATGTCCCCTGATCTAGATACTACTTGCAACCAATGTTGCATTCTAATAAAGTTACAAATTACTAATGCCACTGATCATCTACGATCATTTGATGAAGTCAGAAGATCGAAGAAAGAAGATCATGGCATCGCTCACTGCGTCCTGGTTGTTGGTGCGAAATATAAAAGAAGAGTCCAGTAGATCTCCAACGTATCCTTATTCCAAACATTATAGATATTCAATAATATAACTCATCATTATTCAGTTTCAATATGTCATCTAACACGATTGCATCGTATAAGTTAATGAGGCGGTTCCTTGCCTTTTTAAAATGTAACGTTAACGTAAGCCGGAGAGGCTCATCGTTCGGACTTTCTTTGCGTATTCGTTGATCATTATGCAGGCCGACTTCGACGGGAAATGAATCAATATCTGCTGCAATTTGGCTCCGTTACGGTATATTTTACAGTATTTGAATTTCAAAGAGTTCTGATTGCGCCGATACAATATAGAACAGCTAAATACACATTATAAGTGATGTATACCTAAAGCTTTTTTTATATTTGCTTCACATGGCCACCGATCCACTACTGGTTATATACTCATTATAATAAATAAACTACACGATTACATTAGTCGAGACAAAGAATAAAACGAGTCAAAGAATAAAAAGACTTATCGATGACATAATTATTATTAACGATAGCTTATTATGTAAATTTACATAGAACTTTAAAATACTTTCTTACAGGTAATATTATACAGCGTGTCGTTACCATCGCGACAATAAATGAACACACGTCTAACACTACTTGCCAATAATCATAAAAAATATTAACGTTAAACAAAATCCATAATTAAAAAAAATATTTTTCAAACAAACTAATTAAGTAAAAAAGAAGCAAAATTTGTAACATCCTATACAACTCGCGCCACAGCGTCGCATTACAAGCCTCTCCTTCTAACAGTATGTTTTGTCTCTTTTAAACTCATTCAAACCATTCATATGCCTTGTGACCTTTACAAATGAAATTTACGTTACAGTTTTATATGTAAGGGTGTTCTAAAATTTTTTGTTTTGGAAAATTTAATAACTCTGTAAATATTGATGTTTGAAGAATGTAAATGTTTAATACAATTTTAAAAATTTATCCCCTATATGTGTGTTCATTTATTGTCGCGTTGGTAACGACACGCTGTATATTTGATAGGTATAGTTTTTCCAAATAGCAATCGAATCCTACAATTTAGTGTATACCTCAATTGGTTGTTATTCTTTCACAAGTGTGGGGTCTATTGTTTCAGTTTATTAATTCTTCATTTTATATTTTAAGTAAAGTAAAGATGTATTATACAAATCTGACTCATCATACTATTGTATAAACCGTCATGTTTACGAATACTGAGTACAGTACTGTTTGAAAAAAAAAGAATATTATTATTTTCCAAAGTACTATGGTATCTGACAACCAGAATCGCATAAACCTACAAGGCTTAAAGGTAAATCCGTTTAATTAATGTGGGCTTATTTTGATCCCCCAAGAAGCCATATGACAAGATAAAAGAAATAGGTTTCTTTTTATCCGGTTGTTTTGTTTTCTTTTTCTTAACACCACCTTAATCCAACTTCTAATATCAAACATGAAGTTTTAAAAAAGAGCACCTGTTGAGTTTCTTGCCGGTTTCTTCTCAACAGAAACTGCTTTCCGAACCGGTGGTAACTTACGAACGTATTAATTTTTATGTAAAATTTTTGACATTTCATAAGAACGCGCAAGCGTCTATGTGAATAAATATATTTTTTTGATTTGATTTTGAAGCACTTATAATTTAATATCACCAATAATATTTAATATCACCAGCCGTTAACTTATTAATTATTATACTTTATTTGATATAAAAATAGTAATAATAACAGGAGATCCTATAGTTATTTTAACTAATGATTTCAGCCCCATGAAATTTTTTACAAATAACTTAACACAAAATATGTTCTGTAAAAGAAAATTTAATTTCTTATGCCAAGAACGGGAAGAGTTGAGTTGATTGACGTTAAAGTTACTTTCAGTTATTTCAACTCTTAAAGCTATTGTAACAAGAAAATAATCGTACTCATAATAATAAGTAATAATATTTAATTTGGGAAATATAAGTTTAGTACCTAAGTGTACGGTAATGTAATTTACGTCTCTATGTTCTACGCATTTTACAGGATCAGGAGTTTATTAATTGTATCTTAGGTGCTCTTAGGTGCTCTCTTTTGTTCAATTCCGGATTCTTTGAATTCTTTACGTAAATGACTTAAAAGGGAGAATGCAGCATTGACGCTACGGTTTTCTTCAACCCTTGGGTTTTTGTTTTTATTCTGAGGTACAGTCAAAAATGCAAGTTTCGATTTTAATGAAAATCTTACAGATTCCGGACCAAGGCCCGGACGTGCCAAGTGGTCAGACAGAATCTTGTTTCAGCTGCGTTATATTTTTGTAGAACCTTGTTAAAATGTTTATCTGTATGCCAGTGTCAAATTTATAACGCGATACCGCAATACTTGAAATTATATTTAAAAAAGCAATACAATAGTAAGTATATCTAAAAATAAATATTTTTTTGTTTACAATCAAGCGTTACGTTTACGTATAAATACTCGTTTTTTATACGTAAACGCAATTTTTTTAAGGCAATTTTTTATTAAGAACACAAGATATATACCACACTTATAATTATTATAAATGACTCGTCCAAACACTAGTTGACTTTCCTCTAATGGGAAAATCATAAATGAACAGAAAATAATTTATTTTAGATATACTATTGTATAACTTTTTTTTAATATTAATTACTTTAATTTAATAAGTTAAATAAAAATAAACAATTACAAAATAAAAAATTAATATAATTATAAAAAAACAAATAAACGATAATAACAGCAATAGTAAAAATATAACAAGGTAAATAAATATTATTTTTATTCCATAAAAATCGACTTGATATAAATAAGACTTAGAGTAAATTATTGCAATCTAAAAAAAGCAATATATCTTCGAATGGGCCGCAAGAAAGTGTTTATGAATGTTTCACTAGTTATTTAAATCGTGATATAAAGAACTAAACGTACGAAATACAATTTTTGATTCCACACCAATACTTACGAAATTTCGTTTGATTTAAGAAGCTAGGAATCTTGAGTATCATAGCGAATAAAGATACAGAAAAATGAAGACGCAGACTCAAACATTTAGAGAAAGTCGAAAGAAATTCTGGGAAATTTTGAGCTTGGGGTTTTTTTAAACAAGTGCTTGATATAAAGAAAATGAATACTTATGTCTCGCTGCCGAGCAAAGGCCAGATTACATAATTTAGTTTAAGTTTTTATACTAATTAATTTCAGTTAGTTTAATTACTATAAGAATGAAACTAAAAGCTTTTTGTTATCATTTAAAAAATATGGAGGTTGTCTCTCAATGTTTTCCTTCACCGCTGAGCAAGTGATAAGCCAGCACATAAAATTGCAATTACCAATTTCTTCGGTTCCAGCATCAAGATTTGAACTAAGTTTTCTCGGTTGAATTAAAACCGAGCGCCGGGACACGGATGACTGGACGTTGTTAAATTTTCTACATTTAATAAAATAAACGTGTTTGGTCTCACTTAGCTCTTTTTAATTTAGAAACCACCAATGCTATATCAACTAAAACTCGTACTGTGGAAGCCAAAAAACAAATGAATCTAAGATTACAACAGAAATCGAGACACCCCTCGTATTTTCCGTATTCGTATTACAGTTGCTGTTAAGTCCACCATTAAATAAATATAAACGTGTGGTAATGTTTCAAAAATTATTAAAGTAATGTCGCCGACAAACTTCATGTTTGTTTTTATTTTTTTCTACCAAACATACACACACATACGCTTTGTTTATACATTGTTGTTGATTCACCTGTTTCACCACACCTTCTGTTGATTATGCACACATTACATCGCTTAAATACATGTGAATATTTATACTTTGATTAATTTTTCTTTTTCCTTTGAGCAAGCAACCAAATTAAAAAATAAACGAGGAGTACGATTTAATCAACCGTCCAAGTAAGTTCATCCCACTGAATATTTTAGGGGCCTAAAATTGATAATTAAGATGCAAATTTATAAGGTAATTCTTCTTGAAATGGAGTGGTATTAAATTCTGTTAAAGGATAAAGTATAACAGTCACTAAATTAAACTTAATTATTTCAGTGACGCTAATATACTGTGAAATTAAATTTATCGAATATGTTATATACTGAAATAAATGAAGCTTCTATGGTTTACGTACAAAAATAGTATATTTAATTTACAGACTCAATAAAAAAAATATTTCCAGTAGAAATAGTCTGTACAGCTACATGCTAGGATTTACCATAAAATACTAATAATGCAGTATCTTCAATATCTAATATGCATAGCAAACAATACTGAAGTATGTATTGATAATGCTTTATAAATTAATAACGTTGGCAACGCAATTGCATCTCCACGGGTTTCATGGGCAGTGGTAAAAAGCTTGCTGGGAGATTGTGGCTCTGTCTGATGGTGTATCTGTTATGTAGATTGTTTGTAGCTCAAATATTTCTTATATATATGCATTACAGTTTGCGGATGGCACTTCACTGTTATTTAAAATTAAAATGAAAGTTTAAATTTTCATAGTATTCGTGTATATATGGTATCATATCATAGTATCACTTTCAGTTTAAAAGTGATACGGGCTGTGTATGGCTTAGAACTGCGTGAATCGCTACGGTATCATTTTAATCAAATCAACATTTAATTTTACGGGATCATTATCCCTTCGCTGTGTATATTTGAGAAAATCATGTATGTATGTAACAGTATCGATCTATTTACAAAAAAAGATACCGCATCGCTCCAGGGCTGGGGTGACACTATGGAAGTACCGAGGCTAAGGACTAAAATCAGAAAATCTCTTCTTTGTACATGAATTAAAACACATAACAAAATTGTTGATATCCACAAAACAGCTTACTGCAATTTCAAATATTTTATGAAATTTACCCTAATGGAACAAGGCAGTGAATTGGGTTTGAATGTACTTGAGTGTGCTAATGGTATATATGAGGACTACCAATACCCAATCATTATAAGCGTGTGAATTGTTCTCCTCAGATTTTATAATATATCTAGATGCTAAGCAGTTTTCTCAAGCGTGCAAAAACAGGTTCACAATAACATAACAATTCTGTCTAGAAATGGACCCGATAGTTTTGTATGTATCCATTGTGATTAGACCGTGAATAATAGCCTAGGTTGCTCTTTACAAATTTGCGTCCACTAACTTGGTGCTTCATCAACATCATAACAAGTTGGAGTTTGGCTTCCAGCATGAACTTGGTCTGTGTACTGTTGTTCAACTCTTAACTTTATGTGTAGAAACTACTGGATTTGTTTATTTATTGCTGGTGTTATTTTTTTTATTTTGTTTGCCTTTTGGCCTTCATTTAAGCATTATTTTCGGTTTTGATCAGAAAAAGTTTAATATAGAATATAATGTTATACTGGTGCTCTATATTCTCTATCAATCACTGATGCACCTTTCTATGTGGCAAATCAGTAATATTTGCCATTTGAAGACGATGTTAAGAAAAATAGCTGGACATTATTTTTTATATCAAAAGTTGTTAGTGAGCAGACGTTTCACATGATATTAAGTGAATACCACCGCCCATAGATATCTACGTTGAAAACTGCTTTTTTACTGCCACTTCACGTCGGTCTTCTGTGAGGGCGTGGTACTTCACCGGACGCGCTTGTCCATTCATGCAACATCACAAGCTGTTACTCAGCCCTACCACAGTTGCTTTAACTTTATAGATCTGATGATGTTGAGTGGTTATCTATCAATATTTCATATTAAATTGTGATTATGCGGTTGATTTCTTGATTGTCAACGTGCCATCTTGACAGTTTTGAATGAAGTACTGGATTTAATTTTAAATTATGAGTGCAGAGTAAAAGAAGGTTATTTTTCCTAACTTGCTATTAAAGACACGATCGAAATTCAGACTCTGATTCCATAAAATTGTATACAACGTGCGACCCAGACGGGGAGTTCAGTGGCGGAACACGAGGAGGAAAGAACAAGAAGAAATTGAATAAAATATATTATTAAATTATTCTTTATAGAATTTTGAATTTAGAAGTTAAAAGTCGAAAAGTAATTTGTACGCGTCAGTAGACTTCATAAGAAATTATAGACTGTATGTTGAATTACCGGCCACTCATCTATTAAACTGTATATTACCATTGCATATAAATACATAGTTATTCCGCTAGCTTTCAATTTTTATTAAAACAAAAACAACCGAGCGGCTTGAGCAAGTTATAATTAGGTCTCGATGATCTACGGCTGCAGGAGCTTGGAATAGATTTGTATGGGATTGCTGATGTTATTCATTTTCTCTGATTAATTTTTTATGGACTATTTCAATCAACTTTTAAAAATAATGATTGTTTAACGTCAATGGTAGGTGCCATCGGTTTGCACAGAAATTATGAATATACAGAAGAAAATCCACGTTTTCTTCGTTTTTTGGTTGTTTTGTACATGGGTAGTAAACATTTGGTTCTGTGTTTCATAAGATGAGTAAGTTCATCTTGCGAGTCTGTCACCTCTCTGGTACCACAGGTTTCCAATACCAACAGTTATAGCTAATAAGTTAGAATGTTAAAAGTTTTATTGAAAGTTTTTTTTTTATTTTTCCATCTCGATTCAGTAGGCCTCGTGCAGCAGTTCGATAATAAGTCAAGTTTTTGACTTATTATCGAATTTTCATATCGTAATTGAGCATTTCATTTATTTTTAAATATAAGTTGCAAATATTATGAAAGACCCGATTGGTGTCGTGGGTAGTGTACCTGCCTCTTACGCCGGAGGGTGTGGGTTTGATCCCCACTACTGGAAAAATATTGTGTGATTAACATAATGTTATTCCAGTATCTGGGTGTTTATATATTATGTATGATATGTATTTATATACAAAAAAGTATGTTTAAGTATGTTTATCAGTTATCTAGTACCGATGGTACAAGTGTTGCTTAGTTTGGGACTAGAGAACGCTCTGTAAAAATGTGTCTTAAAAATATTATTATAATGGTGGGGATATTTATTTAATTTCTGTATGTTGAGCTTATAATAATTATTTTTATCTAATTTCAAAAGATTTGGACATATTTAACAGCCGTAAAAATATAAAAAACTCTTATAACTGACGATACACTTAAATATTTTTTTAATTGAGATAAAGCCGTGTAATTACACAATTAATTAATACAATAACAACGTTCTATTTTATAATACCGGGATTATTTCAATACTTAAGCCGCTAATGATGTAATTTGAAGGGTCAGCGTATTAACCAAGGTACGACGTGGGATATAACCGGTGGATTTGCATTACGCAAATCATTCTCAACAAATAATACTCCAGATGTTTTTGTGAAGCCCACATTTAATGGATATTAAAAGAAGTTAAAATTTAAACGTTTGTAATACAAAAAATCTATTATCATCTCATGGAGTGAATGAGAATTATGTTACTTATTATTATGATAGTATATAAAATGATTAGATTTTGTAAACATCGTTGCCATTGAATTTGGATACTGGTATAAAATATAGAGTGGTGTGGAAGCAGCTAGTCGTCGATCCTAAAAATTTTTCAGGACGGACACGACCTTCAGTAATGAAGACCACGAAAAAGAAGAAGATAAAATTCCAAATTTCTATTGAAGCAGATAATGATATGATTATGATAACGTGAAATTTCTATAGACTCTCCTCTGCGATAGCAGATCCTAGGCGGCGGCTCTCATAGCTCCTTCGCAGAGCTATGAAAAATTTTCACGGAATATTTAATGCATCAATTTCATTTAAGTGAACACCATAATTATAAGAACATGAGAAAAAGCGTGTATACGTATAAGGTTCTAATTTTTTAATGGAAAAGCTTTAATTTTGCAGAAACGTGATTTATGCGTTCTTACCGGTTTAATGAATAACATCTAACGCTCATTTGTATCCGAAAATAATTTCCATACTTTCGTAGAGCATTTCCTTGTCAGTGTCAAACACGTGTATTACATAACATGAACCGCTCGTATTTCGGTACATACTTGGTCTGTTATTTCGCATTTAAAATCTCACGGGAGCAGATTTCGAGCTTAATCGTGCGACGTCTCCGCTACTTACGAAAGTAATTTTGTACTCTACCGTTTTAGTA
The DNA here is from genome assembly GCA_933534255.1 of Iphiclides podalirius. Taxonomy (NCBI): domain Eukaryota; kingdom Metazoa; phylum Arthropoda; class Insecta; order Lepidoptera; family Papilionidae; genus Iphiclides; species Iphiclides podalirius. Next base: position 4,506,764 of record OW152830.1, read on the forward strand.
GTTGAAATAGCATCTGTTTTATTTCCCCACGGAGATATTATAGGCAGCGATAAAGGCTCTTATTTCGTATTCTTCTTCACATGCCTTGTACATTTCAACTCGAAACTGTGCACAGCTTTGTTAGTTTTTTAAGCCATATTTAACTTACAGTCACTGTATATATTTCATTCTTTTTTCGTTCAAATTATAACGAACCAATTATAGCGTAATAACATTAGTATTGGGTAAATATTAATGTTTACATTTTGCGGATCAATAAAGTGTGTCCCTTTTATTTCAATTTCATCCGTGGTTTCAGCACGAATATAATAAAAATTTAGTTAAATATAGATGTATAGTATTTAGAAAGAAGACCCGAAATCAGTCATATCACTTCATGGTATAAAACAAAGTCCTCCCGCTGTTTGTCCCTATGTGTGCTTAGATCTTTAAAATTACGCAACAGATCTTGATGCGTTTATTTTAACCATATAAAGTTTGAAGGTAGAAGAAAGGTTTTTAGGATTCAAGAGAAAGGTTTATATGTATAATACATTGCACCCTTGCGAAGCGGGGGCGGGTCGCTAGTTAAATAATAATTTATAATACTCGTTTTAATATAGAAAATTGTACAACCTTTGGATAGCATCCAGGTAATTAAATTTTCTAATCTAAATCTTGCGTAAAATTATTGTTTAAATTATTTACAATCGGTGTATAAAAAGAAATAAAACATTAATGTAGGTTAATAAACAACGTAACGCTTAATTTTTTTAAGGACTTTTTGGAAATTAAAACGAAAACAGCCATAAAATTATGTGTAATTTATAATAAAGAAATAGCTATGTATAAACTATTCTACCCAATACATAAATTCAAAAATTAATATCTCTAAATTTCCTATTAAGAAAATGAAATTTCTTAGTCTCACAATCTCGAAGTTTTTAATTTCTAGGGTACACCCTCTTAAGACCAAATTATCTCGCAGTTTAATTAAGCTTAAATATAAAGTGGCAAATAAAGAAATGTTATGATGTGGTCCGTGGTACAAACTTTTGCGAAAAAAAGCTGCCGTTACATACGATTTTACAATTTTTTCCCTAAAACCTCCATAAAATGAACATTTTTAAATCACCCTAATTAATTAAATGTGATTTTTATGAATACACGGAAAATGATCATATATAAGCTAAGAACTAAGTTATTGAGAATAAACACTTTCTTACTAACCGTAGAAGCAGTTGTGAAAATGATAAAATTCAGATTGGACGTATCATGAAAAAAGATATCGCATAATCGCGTACACATATACTCTCTTGCAGGCCTGAATAATGCAATAGTTGATCCAGGGCTTCTCATCCAAATTTGTAGCCTACGCACTTAAACGAGTGTAAGTATAGTCATTAAGGCCGACACGGGCACCGTAGGTTAAACAAGAAGTTTGAACAGAATGGCACTGTCGAAGAGCTCACTTCTGCGCTGGTGACGAGGGACACCGCTTCACAGAACTTGTGAATGCGATGAATTGGTCGTTATTACCGGTCGGGAACTGGGAAGGCAATTTTTAATTTTTTTAAACATCTTTTTTGGCAAAATTTCTTGCACCATGCTACATGATCCTGCTACGGAAATGTTCGAACATAAAGTTTTGATACAATAAAATGAAATTCCACAGGGAAGAACAATTTAAACTAGACTAAATCACGGATGGGCTGAGCAATAAAAAAAATTGTTATAAAATAATTGAATGCACATATTTTCTCAACAGATAATAAAGCAAACAACATAAGCGTGGAAAGCTTGGGAGCGAGTCAAGATTCTCAAACGCATCGTTAGGTTAACAAGGAAAATCGGATCTATACCTGAGACACTACATTCTACCCGTATGTATGCGCAAAGTTAAGTTATAGTTTTAAAATAATTTTTTACACTTATAGTGCATGCAAAAAATTAGAATCAGAATATGTTCTAAGAGTCATATTCAAAATTTCTTTATTCTATACAGGCACAATTTAAGCTCTTATTACACCCGCTTTGAAATGCTATTAAATTTTTGTAAACATTTTAAACATTTGGGGTTTAATAAAAAACAACCTTCTGTGCACACACATATCTTTCGATAAAAAATTCAACTAGGTTGCAATCAGGGCGCATTGAAATTCAAATAGTTTGTGAATATTTTTGTGACTGCAACCAACTATGGTGCACTGTAATTTAATTCAGATTCAAATCTGAATCAAGTTTCACTGCCGTCTCTACTGAAAACTGTACAGAGGGATATCACGCTATCACTGCTATTATCAGAACTTCTTTGCAGTGATATACATATTTTTGCAGTAACTTGTAATTCTTCTTCGTGCTCTCTGAGTAATAATGTGGAAATATTAAACCAATCTCTGAATTAGTTTGATAAATTAATTTTTGGGTAAACAGAAACGGTTTCAATAATTTATAATCACCGTGACTCACAGACATAGAGAAGATAAGAAGGACACACAATAGCTTTCACATCAGTGGGAATATAATGCGTAGTTAGTAATTTTGATTCATTTCTTATCTTCTATAAAAAAAAGTAAAGTAACAGCCTTTAATGTCCCACTACTGGTTAAAGGCCTCCTCTGTACAGAATGTATCAGGGCATAGTCTACCACGCGATCCCACTTCGGATTAGCCGACTTCACATATCTTCGAAATATTTTTTCCTGATAAGAGACAGAAATGATTAATTTTCGGCCACCATTACGTATACATAGAAAAATGGGAATAAAGTAGAGATGTTTTATAAAAATAATATTCAAGTAATTTGAAGAACAGCACATTTGAAAAAGAATTTATTCGCGGTAATTTTTCAATATGGCAGCCCAATTTTTCAGGCAGATATGACAATTTTGTTTCACCTTAGTTCGATGTGACGTGTTTCTTTGAACCGCACGTGGATAATTAGGTGGATTATATACACCTTGTTATTCTAATTTATCTTAACCATAACGCATTGTTTTAATTCGACTATTGTTTATAAACTACAATAAAATTCTTAGAGTTACCAAAACACTACGATATTATAATTTAGATATAAATTTTTTTAACGTCAATTTTATCAAGTGCAGTGTACTAATCTAAATAAAAAACAGATAGAGGTCGAAAATCATCATTCAAATCCAATCAAAAACTCATAATTTTAAATTATAGCGATATTATAGTTATTGCTATTGGAAACAGAAAATAAAGTTCACCGTACGCCTAACTATATATTTACTTGCGGCTAACAGTCAGTTCCAATATTCTATTTAAAGAAGAATTGGCTTAATGGAGATAGAATTTTGTAATATTATTATTAGTAACCAAATCCATCTGTAGATTGAATATTGAAACCGGCCCTAAACGTATTGATGGTATGATATTGTGTAGTTGTAGCACAATAGTTATTAGTTTAACTTTTGCATTGGGGGATGATCCATTTTCTTTTTGTTATTAAAAAGTTGAAAAAATATCTAAAAGTCTTATATTATTCTTAAATAATAAGGAATAATAATAAGCCCTATAAACCTATAAATCCGCAAAGTAAGCCAGCATGTAAAAACCTTATGCATTTTTAAGTCTATTTTTGGGAAATGGCCCCACAAATACTTGCCGGAGAGGGCCTGAGCGGGTTATGCCTGACTTTGTCGGGTTATGCCTCCACGATGTAAGACTGTGGACATTTACATCCTAAAACATAAAAAAATATTTGAGTCCTCGAAATATAGTATGTAGGACTCTGCCTGTATGTTGTTGTGATTATTTTTTTTTTAATATTAACAATACGAAAGGAAGTGCAAACGCACTATATTAACTCCCTGGCTTGCGCTTGAATTGTATTCCGTCTGATGACAAGTGGGGATCTGATACTAATCGGTCAACGCACTGAAATGCACTGGGCAGTCCCTTTTGTGGGCATTTTACGCGCGATTGTGCGAAAAATTTCAGTGACAAAGCTGGCACTTACATAATTATAGTGAACCACTTATTAAAAAAAAAACTTAAAATTCGTACAATCAGATAAAACAAAACATTGCCTACAAATGCAATAAAAACAAAGAAGACAAGAATCGATATTTTTCCGTGAGAATGTTTACCGATTAGCATAGTAGCTAGAGCGTACGGATATGAAATCCGGAAAGCGAAGGTTCCTATCCTGGTGGAGAATTTTGATACAGCTTTATCTGTACATATTTAAGTATCATTAATTGCCATATTAATCATAATAAATTAAATCAGGGGCCCAAAGCTCCTAAGAAAATTGGCAATGCCCTTTACTATTTATTAGATTTTTAACCGACTTCAAAAAGAAGGAGGTTCTATGTTCGACTGTATGTATTTTTTTTTTGTTCTGTTTATTTCAGATTTTAAAGTTATATCTGAAGTGCAGAGACTAGCACTGAAAGGTAAAAAATTCACTAGAAAAAGTGATATCTCTAGTTTTCAAATATTTGTTGTGAAAATTTAATTTGAGAAAATGTGTTTTCATTAAAGAAATCACATTAAATAACACCAACATTTGCTTAAAATGCGAAAAAATAGATAGATAAAATACGCGGAGAGCTTTGTCGGCGTGGCAATTATCTGGTTATCTTAGTGGTTAAATCGTCCGGGCCCAATTTGGGAGGAGGCGGATTCGATACCCGTACTTGATTCAACAGTTTGGTACTATAAACATTTAAGTGATAGTTTCGTGAGTGTGTTTGTTTTTGAACGTAAATGCGAACAAACGTTAAATCAAGATGTCGGCTATTTTAAATTGGCAATGACCGAAAAAATGTTTTATATTATAGTAATTCAGGTAGGCCTATGTTCAGCAGTGGACTCAAACAGGCTGAAATGATGATGATGATGATGATGATAGTAATTCAATTTTCATTCATCATCATTTTAACTCGTTTTAGTCCACTGCTGACACAGGCAAAGACTGCCACGAAGCACGATCCTGAGCCACCTGCATTCATTAGCTTCTTGCACATTTGAACAGGTCGTCTGTTCTACTAGTAAGGTAGGGTCATCACGCGAAATATTTTTAATTTTCATTTGGGTACGGTTCATCATCATCTTTTCAATCTGTCTGAGTCAACTACTGAATATAGGCCTCCCCCACAGACTGCCAAGAAGTACGATCCTGAGCCACCTGCATCCATCGACTTCCTGCACATTTGCACTGGTCGTCACTCCATCTAGTAAGGGGGCGTCCCTCACTGCGATGGCCAGTTCGAGGCTGCCACTCGAGAACCTTTCTCCCCATCGCTTATCGGTACGGTTCATAGCCCAAAATAAAGCATATTTTAATAAAGCGGTTTGTTTCATTTCCTAATCAAATTCTCGGCAAAGCTGCAAGGAGAATGGCTACAATTGCCCTTGACTTCTGTGTACAAAATGTAACTTGACCCCAAACTTTAGAAGTCTAGCTTGAAGCCAAGTTAGTTCATTAACATTTCTACAATACGAATGATTAGACTACTCCAAGTTGACTTCGAAGAAACGTTGCAATGTTGATGCGGAAGTTTCAAGAATTCTGAATTCAGTCTATTTTCAATCGGAATAAAATTATTTTAAACTATTTTATTAAAAAGTAATAAAACCTTTTTTATAAATTTTTGTTTAGTTTTTTTTTTTCGTTTGTTTACTTTTAATTAAATTCTATTAAATTTATTTAAAAAAAATTTCTGCCTTTGATTCCACTTGTTTTTTGCTCGTAAGGCGAAGGTAATTAATATTTCAAAATACAAAAAGTATTGTTTTGTAAAATATAAAAAAAATATCACATATTTAGGAGTAACGTAATGTATATATATTTCCTATTTTATTAGGTCCATACGTATGAAATTAGCGTTTTGTACGGGAGGAATATAAAGTCGTTTTTTTTTGTAAAATATATTTAATTAATCAAAGTATGCACCGTTGTTATCTATACACTTTTACCATCTCATAGGTAGTTCATTGATCCCTTTACTTAAAATAAACATTGGTGCGAAAATCAATAAATTCTTTGAAGGCGGTTTGGACTGCCGCATCGGAGTTGAATATTTTTCCTTGTAAGAAGTTGTCCAAATTCCGGAAAAAATGGTAATCTGTTGGAGCAAGGTCCGGGGAGTACGGTGGATGTCGCAGAGATTCTAATTGTAACTCATCTAACTTAGTTGTTGTTTGTTATGTAGAGTGTGGTCTTGCGTTAGCAGTGGCCTAGAGCGATTGATCAATCTCGGTTGTTTAGCAGCTAGTTCTTACTTCATGGTTTGCCGTTGCTGACAATAGTTGACAAGTTGCTGGTCTCCGGCCGTCTACGGGGTTGGTCTTCAGCGACGCCAAAGAATAAAATAATGAGGAAAAACCTAATGAATGACTGTTTTCAAAGCTCAAATGTACCAGCTTAAAGAATTTATAAATTTGTATTTGGAATTCTTTACCAAAAAGGATATGTTTCAGATCAAAGTGTTCAGATTGACAAAAAGCTAATTTCATATGTAAGGACCTAATATTTACATCCCAAAAATAATGAATTTTTTGTTGATTAAAATTAAAATATGTAGAAAAAGTGCGAAAATATTGTCGCCGCTGTGGGAATCGAACCCACGTCTTCGGCATTCGCGGCCTGACGCTCTAGCCACTGAGCTAAACGGCTGATTACCACACCGACGAAAATCTTAACGCATTCCTCTACATTGTTTTCTTAGCATTTGAAGCAATGCTTGGCGCCATCTATTGTTATATCCTTTCCAGCATACAAACAATTTCGAATATCGTTTTTACAACGATAATTCGAACGAGAGATGTCGCCATTACTTTTTTAGAAATTTAAATTGTTTATAGTGCTAATCTTTGCACTTAAGATTGAACATTAAAATATGTAGAAAAAGTGCGAAAAGATTGTCGCCGCTGTGGGAATCGAACCCACGTTTTCGGCATTCGCGGTCTGACGCTCTAGCCACTAAGCTAAACGGCTGATTGCCACACCGACGAAAATCTTAACGCCTTCTTTCTAAAATGTTACTTAGCATTTGAAGCAATGCTTGGCGCATCTATTGTTAATATCCTTTCCAGCATATAAACCGTTCGGCATACAAATCAGCCATGACCATTCATGACTTTTGTCAAATGGCAGCAATAAAGAAGTGGAAATTTCTAATAATCATCCACGTGGTATTAACAGGCAAACTGCAGGTGAAGATATACGTTTTGTCTTTTGGAAAGGTTATCACGACGTCTAGTGAATTAAGAAGTGATTAATGAAGACACTCCGGGGTACGGAGATGCACAGCTATTAGTTATGTTTAAAGACGAGATAGCACTCGTCTTGAAATTGATTAATTTGTAAATATACAAAATAGTCTTGTATTTTTTTTAATTACCTATGTTATGTTTTAATGTAAATATTTTTATTTTACAACATAGACAATTTTACAGGCTGTTATTGATTTTTTGCCTACTTATTATTTGTATCACATGTAATTTAAAAATGCATTCACGACATGTCTTTTAAATAATTTTTTCTTTAATAATAATTGTTACGATAAAAAAAATTTTTCCTATTATAACCTAAGTCAGAAATGAAAATCAATTCACACATTACTATATTATATACGCAAAACAAAATACGACAAATATCAACATTCGATGACAAGTTACTCTCGCAACATAACTTAATTCGGCGTCTACCGGCGTTGAAATGCTATGTCAGATAACGTAAATATAACTCGATTTTACATGGCGTAACTTAATACTCACTAGTACGATGTAGATGGTCATAAAACGTTTTCACATCAAATTCAACGAACAACCTTAGTCTTTTAGCGTTGCCTTTTGTTCGAGTTAATTGTATATTTTAAATAATTGTGTACACGTGATATTTGAGTGCATACGTGACCATTATAATAAATTCGAAAATTAGTATGCAATAATTGTTTTCCACGTTGTCAAGGCAACGTAATGGATAAAAGTTGGAACGGGGAAATCATACAAGCAAAATTAAAAATGCAATTTTTCGGCTATGTTGTAAATAAGCGAAGAAATGCTTTAGAAGATGCAATGTTTTTTTAAGAAGCAGTTTAATTAATTAATATTTTATGGTTATATAAAAGATAAATATGTTGCGTTACCGTATATACATCATACAATCAAGGATGTGGAAGAATATTAATAATCTCGTAAATTCTACATAAATTGTTAATGTGTGTTTTTCTTTCGTATTTCAATTTACGCTTTTTCTTGTCATTATTTTTTTTTGTAACTAGAACTTTTTTTTATGTGAAAGTTGTCAAACGAGCAGACGGTTCACCTGATGTTAAGTGAATACCGCCGCCCATAGACATCTGCTACATCAGAGGGTTGCAGATGCGTTGACAACCTTTTGAAAATTAGGCTCCGGCCACCTCACTCACCAGAAGAAACGCGAAAGTACTATACTTCCACTTTACGCCGGTCTTCTGTGAGGTCGTGGTACTTACCCGGACTAGCCTGCCCATTCGTGCAACAGCCGAGGCTGCTGCGTGGCCCTACCACTGTAAACTTAGTCATATTAAAGTACTTAGTCATATTTCTCCTACCCTTAACCTATCTACGTGAGGTCGGCACAACATGTGACTCATGTTGTTAATGGTACTGGGGTTTGATTACGACCTGCCTCACTTAAACCCTCCTTGGTAATAAACACCCAGATACATAACAATTATATTTGGGTCAATACACAATCACATACAATAAATATTTGTTCCGTGAGTTAATCGGTACCCACGACCCTTACGCCGAAACCTTTGTCTGAGCAACTATGCCAACAAGCCGTCGAGTCGATTTTGAGAACTACATACACATTGCAAAATACTAGAACAGTATTTTAAAATGTGTTGTGCGTATGTAGTTCTCAAAATCAAAAAAATCAAAAAACCATTTGAAACATCAAAATCACAAAATCAACTGATTAGTTGTAGATAAACGGCCAAAAACTTTCTGTTTCGTTTCTATGTAACGTGCCCCGACGTTTTACCAACTAAGTTTCTGAAGACCTCATGGTATCAATAGAAATGGTATACAAGATAGAAATCCATCCACGGCATGAAGGATCTTTCAAATTTATCTACGAAAATTTACCTTTTAAGTTTCATCTCGAGTGCAGAGACCGAAACAAAAAATAGAAACTTGTTGAACAGTGTCTCGTAAAAATGTAGCACAACTAATTTAACATTAAGCGCCAGGCTTGTCACCGAGGTACGGATAGACAGCGTACAAGAACAAGGTCAACGTCTTAATGGATGAATGGCTACCTTTATGTACCCCGTTATGGTAGAACATCAGCAGCCAATATTATCTTAGTTTCTGTGCTGAGGTTTGTACTTAAAAGCAAGATTGAGCGAGTTTAAATGGTCACTTACAAGTGAAAGCCAAATTGACAATTGATTGAATGTCGGTGTTTTAATAAAGATTTTTCTTTCTTTTTCTCTTTTTCTTAAAAAAAATTTCCATACTTTAGGATAACATTATCCTGTGTTGTAAGGACGTTTTACAAACGTAAGTTTCACGTGGACCCAGATGCGAAACAACTATCTGTGGGTCACACAAATATATAATACACAGCTGTCCCGTATGGGGACCGCACCCACGACGCCGAAGCCAATTCCTTAGCAACTGCACCACAGAGTCCTCAAAGTGCAAAAGATTTTCTTGCCTGTCCATCATCTGCAATGTTTATAAAACCCAAGTTCTACCGTTCATGGAGTATTTCACCCACATATTACATGTACACAAAATATAAAACTCAAATTTTTGTTAAAAAAGTTCTTTTTATTTATCCATACGCTCTGTCATGGTCAATGTGCGTAAATAACTGTTCTAATTTGAAAATATCCTTTATTATCCAATAATGTGTGATTAAAACGACACATTTGCGGAACCATAACAATTAAGAGTAATTTGATTTACCCAAACCACAATGGAAATCCTGCGCAAGCATTCTCTTAATTGAGTAAATGGCACATTAGTCTAAATTGCTAAATATTGATGATTTGTGTTAGTGAATATTTTGCTAAAACATCTTCGCGTTACATAAACATAAATAAAAAATGATCATATAGCTTTATATGTATATGTTTTTCAATCCTATATGTTTTTCAAGAATTTGTATACGAAATCATTCCCACGATTACAATGGAAGTTTGGTCAATACTTATGTTCAAAGGATTTTCACCACATAAATAACCAATGTTGGAAGTTCATTGGTGATTTGATATTTTAAAATTTATTGCTCCATTCCCGATATATTTCGATAAAAAGAAGTTCAAGGGTGAATGATCATTGATACTTGTAGAACGTCGCAATTAAGAGTTGTCTCGTGACAATTAAGACCTCATTATAGCGAAAACGGCAGTTAGACATAAACAATTCAATGTACATTTGAAACACACTCGAAAGGTATGTCTGGCTACACTTCGTAGCCTACATGTAAAACCGTATACGCTCTGCTACATGAAATAGATTCATACATTTTGAGAACTGCTAGATACAAGAGAAATACAAGTAATTTTATATACGTGTACGATTTGAGATGGAACTAAATTATCGGCTACTTAATTAAATGCCGCTATAAAAACAAATACTAAAACAAAATAAAAAAATATTGAAGTGGGGCAACAGACAGGATTTTTTTGCCGTTTTTATAGATAATGGCCCTACGTGCGCGAGTCCAACTCCCACTTGGTCGGTTTTTATGGAATTTCTAACCAGTAAATAGTGATGTCCTTGTATATATAAATATATATAAGTAATATAATTATATATATATATATATATATATATATATATATATATATATAAGTAATATAATAGGTAATGTACGAACATATTAATTTCCTTATAAAATTTCGACGTTTCATAAGAACGCGCAAGCGTCTATGTGAATAAAGATATTTTATTATTTTATTTTATTTTATTATTATTATGGAGTATAATATTTTTGTTATAAACATGCGCCACATCGATGCGCCTAAATCGTACTAAATACGATGCAACATAACTGCTAGTAATAATTAAATGCCTAAGTACTTATGAAATGTGAATTGCTCTAAGCATCATATTTTGAATGTACTTATATTAGGATCACTTTGTGAACATGCTTAAGAAAATACTACTTTAAATATTACTGTTGCCATGGTCTAATTGTCATCATGTCGTAACATCATTTGTATCATGGGAATATGAAAAGACAATAATTTGTTTAAACGCTACGAGAGTTTTCACAATAAGAAGTTTATAATTTATCCCCATTTGGCACTCCGAAACATTATTTACAACAATTAACTGTATAAACTAAAGATTAAAACGAATAAAGATAATAAAAAATTATACACACATTTAAATTGTAACAAGTGAGCGAAGTAACTTGGGTCTGACCCGAAAGCATTAAGTTTCAAACAACTGTTAAGTAATGATCCCGCGGTTAGGAAGCAACGCAAGCCGCAAACGCCAAAATCCTGACGGACCAGTTAAATTGGGCTTGTGTTGAGACATTCTAATTACACGTTTTATTATTAAGTTGCTTAAGTTCAACTTTAATTAATTTAAGCTATAATTAGATAGATTTGCTACATCTGAAATACGAAATAGAGATAGACCAACGGGCATAAAGCAACCCATTTATGTAATTTCTAATCAATACGTATAAAACATCAGAAATTGTATATGTATATTGTACGGCATCTGGTGGGACCTGTTATAATAATTTTAATAGTTGTATTGTAAACATTATTTTGCGGAAAGCGTGTTAAAATTTACGACTCTAGTATAACTTTATGGTTTTATTTATCAAAGTCAAAATTTCCTTATTCAACATATGCTTTTTAAGCTCTTATTGAACACCAAAAACTACCACCTATCCAGAGAATAACCGCCAAGAAACTCTGCGACCGTGTTATTCATTTCTATTTATATCAGGGCTCCACTTTATAAATAGCCGTAGATAATCGCAATATAATTTACATGCGCAGTCATCACCAAACAATTTTGTGTCGTTAATATCTTTCTACATGATGAAAAAAATAGAGAGCTAGCTAGCTGTGGCGACGAAAATGTATTCGTACAATCAAATACATGTAACGTTCTTAATAATGTTAGGAAATTTAACAGTCCGAACAACATTGAGTATGTTTTACTTAATTTTGTTACGGCAAAACTGCAAAAGTTACTTATATCCGCCTCTGATACAATTATAGTGGTAATAACTAATTACAATAATTCGTACAACGTTGAAAACATGACATAAATGATTTAACATATTTGCAATAATTCGTGTAGTGTTATATCACTGCTTTATAACATAAATAAAGAAGCCATAAATAATTTCGAAGCTCATCATATCAGTTTTATCTATCAATAAGTTATATTAAACTTAAATAAATATTGAGTCTCAGCTTCAATCAAAGCCATAAATATGACTCTTTAATTACTTCGAAACTTTGAGAGTTTATATCCTTCAAACAAACTTTGTTCGTAACCAAATACCGTGTATCCACATACAAAGAAAAGCAAATAACACACACATGTATTATTTCTGTTTTAGGCCTGACACCTTCGATGTTAAACAGACATTAAACTAATAAATGAGTTCTAGTGATGTTAGCAACAAATACTAGAATTATATTTTTTCTAAAACTGCGCTTTAGTCTTAAGATTCAGTTATTTCTAACTTCTCGTTATTTGTAACTAAAGACTAAAAGTATCGATTTATTATGTATTGTATTATACATATAAACCTTCCTCTTGAAGCACTCTATCTAGTAAAAAAAACCGCATCAAGATCCGTTGTGTAGTTTTAAAGATGTAAGCATATAATTATAGGGACAGACAGGCAGCGGGACGACTTTGTTATATATTTATACTATGTAGTTATATTAAAACGAAAGAAGTAAGATATATGAGACCTACGTTATAAAGTTTATAAAAGAAACAACCACATGAAAATGCTAAATCAAATGTAACACCTTCGTATTCTTTAGGATTTATAAATAATATTGAAAAGAATCAAGTAAGAACTAATTTCAAAAGTTTATAAAAGTATCACCACATCAAAATGCTACAAAAAATAAGCCAGTTGCAACACCTTTGTATTCTTTATTGAGTACTCAGCGGTTTTTAAGTCAAGCCTCGTTAAATTGGCTCATCGTCGAGGACCTCACTTATTATTTCCTGAATGGGTTACTCTTTAATTTTATTCTAGCGACATTAAATTTACATTAAAATACATTTTGTAAGCGCGATTTTCCAGAGTTTTAAGTATCAATATTATTTCATTATATCATTTAATAACATTTTCATTGAATATTTGACATATTTTTATCCGGATTTTTCCATCCGGTCGCCAAGACATGTAAAAGGCAAGAATTTAGTCGGAATTTAACGCACTCGGGATGATGATTGCAGCTTTTGATGAAATGACAATCGATAGATTAAATGTATGTTTCTTATGTCGATGAATAAATGATTTAGATTTTGATCTTGTTTCATTGAAAAGCTTGCCTTCAAACAACCGATACTTGTCAATAGCTCTTGCCCACTCAGTCTTGATGACAACATTTATTCAAACGCCGCATACCATTCTTTCCAAAACAACAGAAGTTACGACAAATTTCCGTCACCTAACTTATTTGCCTCTTTTTAGGATAGCAAAGTTTGAAATCCGATGAGTTAATAAAAGCGCAAGATTTCAACTATTCTTTTATCTAAATAAATCATAAATAAAATTCTTTTATCTTCACTGATATCGTTGGCGATTGGTTGATTATATTTTTCATGGAGATCATTTTTATAATATAAAAAGGTAAGAATCTAATTCAGGGATTCATTTCACTTTGACCTATCGATATAACATCTATGACAGAATACAGAGAAATAATCATACGGATAAAGTTTGCACGCAAAAAAACACGAATACTCCAGGCCCCTATGTTAAACTCTCTCCGCGTTATTTAAATGCGGAGTCACGAACTAGATTTACGATAATTGAATAGCGCGTTATAAGATGTGAGAATCGCGCTAGCTGTTTTCGTTCACAAGATACGTCTTACAAAATCCCCTTAAGGATCATACTTTTTAATAACATGTTATACATTCACTTTTGGCCGCGGCTCGTCTACGTTGTGTTTCTCTGAAAATAACTTTTAACTCTTACAGGATTAAAATGTCCTAACGCGTAATACTTGTCTGCCTCGTCAATCCAGTTTTCAGTATCGTGGACAAAGAACTGATATCCAATTAACAACATAGAAATTAATAATATTAGTGCAATTATTCAGCACATAGGACAGTAATAATACTGTCCTATGTGCTGAATACTATACACGGATACTGGTTGGATAACGTTTAAAGATGTGACTTATTACTAGTTTCACCTTGTTCTCATAATTTCGATTGAATGTACTGTAGTATTTCTGCGGGTATTGAATTTCACTTCATATTTAATAAGTTTTTATTAATTACAACTTTAAGTGCAAGAATAAGGGCAAAAGAGTTAGGACTAACTAACGACTGAATGAATGACCAACGATCCTTCGATAGCCTTTGCGTTGCGAAAGCTGCGGATAATTGGTTCCTTCGCAATAATTGACATATTTCAGCCGTGATAGCTCAGTGTCCGGGCGCTCGCCTTTAATTCAATATACTCGAGCAACTTGAGTTCGATCCCCGGTGCCGGCACCAATGAAGTTTTTAACTTTAAGTGCTGACTTATCACGTGCTCCGCGGTGAAGGAAAACATCGTGAGGAAACCTGCATATTTTCGAAATAATAACAAAAAAAATATATTTCGAAGATATGTGAAGTCCGCCAACCCGCAGTGGGGCCGCGTGGTGGACTATGCCCTGATACCCTCTCTATAGAGGAGGCCTTTGCCCAGCAGTGGGACATGTATAGGCTGTTACTTTTCGCAATAATTGACACATTTTGATAAATACCAAGTAATAGTAGTGAATACCGGCACTAAATAAATGAAAACTGACATTTAGAATTCTTCGACTCCAACAAAAAGCTCTTTCATCTAGTGATTTTCTATTGTTATATAATTTCGCGTGGGTTTCCATACTGACGGGATTCTGAAGTAGTCTCATATATCAAATAGGAGCGAGCGAAATAAGCGGTACAATCCCATTACGCCTTCGCATTATAATATTGATGTGGTCTGACGATATAACGCGATCTCTTCAACGTGATTGCCTCTTAGTTATGAAAACTGACACTCCCTCGTAGTAACAGAACTTACGTGCCTTTTTTAACGAATACTTAATAGCAGAGCCATTGATATAATTGCTTGGTAATAATTAAGTTTTAATTCGAGTCCATTATGAAATAACATTTTACAAGAAGATTTAAAATGATAATTCGACTTACGGACACATCCACTTACATGGCGGTATTACCATTTCGATATTCTAGATCCTAAATACTCAGACCAATAACTGGCAGCAAAATTTAAGGTGCGAGGGGTCTAGAAAAACTATGGTTGCCAGCGCGCTCACTAGGCGTGGCAACTAAGGCAAATCCCACTATGATGAATATCCAAAATGTACGGCCGCCAGTCCCCGGCGGCAGTATCGGCAGGGCAGAGGGTACTAATAATCTCCGATTGAGCTACCAACAAAGGCGACTGGACCTAGCAATATACAACGCAAGAACATTGAGGACCAACGAGAGGATAACAGAGCTGGAAGAAAAGGTAAACAAGTACAATACAGGTACAACTCTTTGGAAACAATAGTAATGTCTGAAGTTCGAAGACAGATAATTGTCGAATCCGGCAACCTGTTTTACCACTCGCAGGGTGACCAACTGTTCCAAAAAAGTGTCGGATTTATCATCCATAAGTCTCTCATTAACATTGCAGTTAATCATGGCAAAGCATCAAGAGAAGCCGAACTTCTGAAAGCGGGTGTGAAAAGAACGAAAGGACGTGGTATAAACATCAAAGGCTTAGAACAAACATCTTGGAAGAATCACTGAAAAACCTTGGTACTATGTTCAATGACCTCAACAGTGTCTTCCAACGGGTGCGTTCTAAGATGAATATAAACAAAGAAGATCGAAGATCTTATCTAATGAACTCACGCCTATACTGGTTATTGTGTATTAGTGATGATCTACGGAACCTAGAAATGATCCTATACCTGGCCGTATGAGGTGAGTCGCTCAGTGAGCTCTACTTGGTATTTCTTTTTTCGACAACTTTTGGTTGACTCTAGAAGAGACGCTAAAAGTCTCTGGAATAATAGTGCTACAATTACTCATTTAAAAAAGACGAAATGTAACACTTCAAAATTAGCTAACATCAAACTTAACATAAATGATTCGGCAGACTACATTAATTCGTATTTTAGTAGTGTGGGAAAAAACCTTGCAGATGCTATTGGTAAATCTGACGCCGATGGGCCTATGATTGGTCCCTCTACTCCTCCGCAGCCCTCCTCCTTTGTGCTGTTTGATACTGATATGGATGAAGTCCACAGCACCCTTATGAGCCTTAAAACAAATAGCGCTCCTGGCCGTGACAAAATACCTACAGGGTTCCTTAAACTCGCGAACTCTGAAATTGTACCCATAATTACCCATCTTACCAACCTCTTTTTTAGCACAGGAATCTTTCCATCTCTACTTAAAAATCGCTTGTAACACCAATTCACAAGAGTGGTGATGAAGAGGACATAAGCAACTACAGACCAATATCGGTTCTACCATCAATATCCAAAATATTAGAGAAACTTATTAACAATTTTAAACTACTTGAATAAATTTAACATACTTTCAAACTCACAATTTGGATTCCGTAACGGTAGATCTACTGAAGATGCTGTGGCAGCGCTGACGTCTGTGGTTGCTGAGAGTCTTGATAATAAAAATAAATGCCTAGCCGTATTTTTGGACTTAAAAAAGGCTTTCGATACTGTCTCCATCCCCATTCTTGAGCAGAAATTGGAACATTGGGCACTCCTTTTGAACTACTTAAATGCTATCTGAACGGTAGGTCTCAGAGAGTTAAGCTAGACCAAACAGTGAGCAGTGCGGCTAGTGTAAACTAAGGCGCCCCGCAGGGAAGTGTGTTGGGACCAACCTTGTTTTTACTCTACATCAATGACCTTTGCAATATGATGATCCCACACTCTAAGATATTCTCCTACGCAGATGATACCGCTATGGTCTTTACTGGATGTTCATGGAACGAAGTAAAGAAACATGCTGAACAAGGATTGATGAAAGTTGCTGATTGGTTAAATGTTAACTTGCTCACCCTAAACACCTCTAAAACTAACTTCATGTGTTTCTCAATCAATGATAGGTATCAGCCAGACTTAACGTTTGAAATTAAAATTCATCAATGTGATTATCCCCTCAACTCAAACTGTACATGCCCAGTCATTAATAAAGTCAAATCAACTAAATATCTTGGAGTTATGTTAGATCAACGACTTAATTGGCATAATCACATTGAGTTAGTATCTTGTAGGTTACGAAAACTGATTTGGATTTTTAAGGAGCTGAGGCATATCGCTGACCAATCACTATTAAATGAAATCTATGTGGCATTAGCACAGTCAATTACGATTTACTGTATTACCTTATGGGGAGGTGCACTAAAGACCAAATTTCTAGAAGTTGAGCGTGCTCAAATATCGTTATTAAAAGTAATGTATTTTAAAAAAAGGAGATTCCCAACTCAGAGTCTATATTTGAATGCAGACTTACTTACAGTTAGAAAGCTTTACATACTATATATTGTTTTAAAAAAAACAAGTCTATTACATACAACTCTGATAATGTAGCTAAAAGAACTAAAGGTAAAGTAGGCCAGATAAATTATGTTCATACACAGTTTGCTAAACACGCATACGCACAACACACACACACACACACACACACACACACACACACACACACACACACACACACACACACACACACACACACACACACACACACACACACACACACACACACACACACACACACAGCGCGATTACAGACACACACACACACATTGCCTTTTTTGTTTTGTTTTAATATGTTGTATAAATTAAATAAGGTGTTTGTTTAGTTATAAAATTTTTGTTAAGGAAGAGTGGCTCCCTCTGGCACAGGTGCTTCTGTACCTAATAGAGGAAGTCGACACTTAAATTGTAGAAAAAAAAACTGAAGCGAATAAACATCTATTTTATTTTTATTTATTTTATTATTATTTCTCTGCGTGAACTATACTAGTTCGCAATGAAGACATTCGGACAAGAAAACAGATAGCGGACAGTAAGATTAGTTAGCTGAAGTGGCCATAGGCAATCCATATAGGTATCCGTATAGGTAAAACTGATAACCGATGAGGAAGCAACGAGTGGCAGACTTATACTGGCTATCGCAATATACAAATAATACGCAATAGACACCTGTGCAAATGTACGGGAAGTCGAAGGAAGCAGGTGGCTCAGGTTCATGCTTCACGGCAGTATGTGGGCGAGCCCTATGTTCAGCAGTGAACTGAAATGATGATGAATGATGATGAATGATGAGTATTAATCCTAGTCATTCTTTAAAGTATGTATTATAAATTTAATTAAGAAGCACCTGTCATACAAATACTACTAACTTATGCGCTTATATTTGAACCTCAAGGTATGCAAAATGTTTTTGTGCTGATCTTATTTGGGTGGAACTGATCTAGGTGGGACTTCGATTTCTGAAGTTATGAATGATGTTATCGAACTAGTAGGGTTCAAATTACTACACGCTGTACCACTTATGAACCTTATGTTTCATACTTTTCGACTTTACACTTTTAAGTTTGGGGCTAAATAAGTCAGGTAAATCGTTTTTACAAGAGTCGTAATCTCTTTAGTGTACAAGGCTTGTTCTAAGCATAATGCGATTTCGATTTCGAAAGCTGCGGTAACCAAATGCGAGCAAGACAGATTGTTACATTAAACGTTGCTTAATTAGAGAATCCGTTTGACCCAATCGCCGCCATAGTAACGAATGAGGTTTTGATTACTAACAGAATTCCATTCCATTCAAGCGTACAGTACACAGTCGATGTACTTGAATTTGGCCAAATTGAAATTCTGACCGAATAAAGCTGTTACATTAATATGGTATAGTACATTTATTTTTATTTTTATTTAATGGTGGTAAATTTAAGTAATTTAATTTTAAGTATTGTTGAGGAATTTATAGAAAGCACATGACATTGAAAATAACAATTAATACTGAAAATTGGAACTCAATATTATTTAAGATATGTATATACCTTTGTAATAAATCCAAAGTTTGTCTTTTTTTTAAGTAAAGGCGAATGGAAAATGTGAGAACTAAATGCGTACATAAAAATTTTTGAAAGTGTATAATTCATATATAACGATAAGAAATTCAATCCCGCCTATGTCTCAAAATTAACTGATTTATTTCGTAGGGCTTTATTTTTGTGCTGTTTTATTTGATAGCCCTTGTACATGCAGCCCAATTCTTTTCATATGGGATGTTCCAGTTTACGACTTACTCCATTTTAAGTGCCAACTCGAAATAAGCTCAATACTCATCATAGAAGCAATCAGCCGTCAGAGATCGCGTTATTTCCTCCAAGCGAGTCACAGACACGAGTGAAACAGATTAAACGCGTTTGGCTGCACTTTAAAACACATGAAGCCTATCTACCTCTTTGAGGTGTTCTGTAATATAATTGTATGTGTGTAACGTGGCACCAAACTGATTTTTTTAGAGTTCCGTGCCCAAGGGGTAAACGGGACCCTATTACTAAGGCTTCGTGGTCTGCCTGTCGGTCTGTCTTTCTACCCATCTGTGGGTGACAGACGGACAGACAGACAGTGGAGGCTTAGTAACAGAGTCCCGTTTAACCCTTTGGGTACGGAACCCTAAAAATGGAAAAATATCTGTTTATTCTATGGTGCGTATGGTCCTTGACAGCGGTTTTCTGAAAATACATGCATTTTCTGCCTTTCTTTTTGTTTTATCGCATGGTGAAGTTTATTTTATAATATCCCATTAATTAAGCGTTTCTAACATTCAAATATTTTTTGAAAAATCTCATTAATATTTTTAGAAAAAAAAATATAATTTACACATTCAGCTTAATAAAAAACAAAACTAACCAAGATTTTTCTAACCAATTTAATAGTAAACTAACCACACATACAGTTGACTCGTGTAACAGTGCCATTAATTGACATCTGTTATGGGAACACGGCATCTAGACGTATATGTAATCTAAGTTTCCTGCATCTGAAACGTTGACGCGTTGACGTACCGAACTAGGAATCTATGTAAATCAAGTCTAACAAACGTGACTCCCATGACTGTAATGACATTCTTTTAAGAGAGGTCATTAATTAAAGAAGAAGTAGGCGTTACAACAAGACTTAGAATTAATAAATTTCGCTTAAAATTTTTGAAAATAAAGTAATGAAGTTCATACTTCTTCTGCTACATTCATCTGCGTTAATCCTACCAAGGTAAGGTACGTCATATGAATTATGCTGTAAATTTTTCTGCTCTTCTTGGGATCACCAGATGCGGAACAAATACTTGTGGGTCACATAAATACTTGTTCCGTTATCAAGGAACTCCTCCACACATACATATTAAAAACACAACATATCGCAAGCTGCAAGGTGTATTCCTTTTATTACCCAACTGCGCCAGAAGGATGGTTATGTTTTTCGGGAGTATATATTTATCTATAATTGTTTGGCACGCTCTGCAGCCTGCACGGCTTGATAGATTTTAGCTTGAGAGGTGTCGTTAGGATCGTATTTACTGCGAGAGTGGCACTGAGTATAATAAAATAAAAAATTAAACACAAACGCAGTCGGGTATTTTATTTTTTTAAATTATATTTCACTTGTTTTACTGTTCTTCAGTTGTTCCATAAAAGTTTCTGCGCGAAGTGTTAAATGGTGCCACATTGTATTTCGTTACCGAATTCATTAGTGCTCCATACGTTTAATACAATACCCTCATGGAAAATGTATAAGCAAGAAGCTCTGACTTTTACCTTCCAAATAATAGGATTTATTCAGGCGACAACAAACCTTGGTAAGACGCGGTCCTATATGTACATAAATATGTAGGTATGTACATTATTAGCGATGCGTAAACTTAGGCTACTGGTATAGTGAAACATTATATTGAACTAATACAAGTTCAAATTAAAATTTGATCGCTTCGGCCGTTGCACGAACAGACAGGTCCTTCCGGGTAAGTAAAACCACCTCACAGAAGACCGGCGTGAAATGGAAGTGTTATACTTCTGCGTGTCGTCTGGTGAGTAAGGTAGCCGGGGACCACTTTATTAGAAGCATCTGCAATACTACGGGTGGTGCAAATGTCTATGGGCGGCAATTATTACTTAACATCGGGTGAACCGCCAGCTCGCATGCCACCTTCTCTCGTAAAAATAATAAACGCTTAAAAAAGTTTCATAGATTCCTATAAGCTTTTGTTAACAACAGAATCCTTAATTTGACACCATTATTAAGTATAAAATCATAGAACATTAGACTTTATACGATAATTGTCCATTAAATTTTACTTTATTTTCAGTTCAATGCTGTTAGTTAACAAACAATAAAAATACATTAAATCATTGGAGGCTAAAACACTTATAATAAATTCAATATCAATTATACATATTTAAAGTAAAGTACTTTGAGCGCAATAGTTTCGCTAACAGGAATACCGACCTATTTACAATAAAATAATTTAATACGGGGGTCTACTTTCGTTATTACCTTTCTGCTTAATTCAACACGTGAAGGCCCACGAGCAAAATAGTAATTAACATAGAAATGTGATGCGTGACTTTGTTCGGTCCCTTTTAGCAAAATTACGAAAAAACACCGTAATGACAGCGTATGAAAGTCAAAAGATAAGGGGAATAAACCTGACAAAAGTGGAATTAAAGGGACCCAAACAGTTTTCTTTTTTTTTTTTTTTGGAAGCTAATAAAAATTGCCGTTCGGGAAACAAAATGTTTTATTACGCAGTAAATTACTGATTTGTATATTTAAAAATTTCTTCCGAAATTCGTTTAAAAATGTTTTCTTACGTTGTTTGTCGTAAATATGAATATAACAAAATGTGGAAAAACAATTTGCTATATCGTCACAACAACAACTGTACGTGAAGGCATTAATTTGTTTTTGTAATAACTGTTATCTTATCTATATCTTATAGTTTTTGATGTCACAGACTGATTCGAAATGTTTGAAAGTTTACTAGAGGAAACTCATATCATTACAAAAGTAAATTGTCGAATTATGATGTTACGCTTCGGCTGGTGGTTCGGTCATTTATTACACTCGGTAACGGTATTCTTTATTGCGGTGAACAGTATCTGCTGTCAATAAATAATAATAATAATAAATTTTTCTCACCTCACCGGTTTGTACAATCTATAGAATAAACAACTAAATTTGAGGTTTAAAGCAAGTAAGCACTACCCAATACACCATTCTACGACCCGAATGGTGTAGAAAGAATAGCGCCAGAGGGTGTGTGTTCGATCCCCACTACTGGAAAAATATTGTGTGATGAGCATAGTCTTTTTCTGGGTGTTTTTATATATATATATATATAAAATAACCCAGAAAAAGACTATGACAGATATATATGTAATATGTCGTACATGTAGACGTTCATCGTAATACTAACATTTGATTAGTACGTATATGTATAAATATATTAACTTTTTGTAAATATCTTTCCTTTAAGGTTTGTAAAATTCTTAGCCAAATTTATCGTGATTAAACATTACCTCTATTATTACAAAAACAGGTTAAAAGCAAAAATTCGGTTTTGGTAACATTGTCAGTTAATATACTTTATTCACAGTTATGTGAACGCTACTATTTTCGTTTGAACGTGGACGAAAATTTAATATATAAAAACACACACATATAACAACATTAAAATTGAAATAATTAACATACTCTTGTTGTTACTAACACATCATCCTCCTGCCATTATCCCCTAGATGGGGTTTGCACAACATATGAATCATGTTGTAAGAGGTGTTGGCTATGCTTTTTTTGGCTATGTCAGCCTTCCTTGATGCCGAAGAATTATTTATGGGGTCACATAAATATTTGCCCCGTGTGAGAGTCGAACCCACGATGCCAAAGTCCCAACGCCAAAGCCAAAATATGCGTTAATAAAACATGTTGTTAGTAACACATGAAGTTAATAGAAGAGAGTTAAAAGCTGTCGCTCTGACACATAATCCTGTTTTTCTATCAAAATTTACGTGATCTAATTATTACTTACAGAATGTTTTAAAGCTATTGCATAGCTTTTATCGCGGGCTTTCAGCACGGCGACCGAATCAAGAAATTACATAACGAAAATAAAACCTAACACCCCCACTCCGCCTACCATGTAGCTTGGCCGAGCGTTCGCTTAACGTGTATGTATATGGTACGACTGTACGAAGCTTGCACGGATGGATATTAAAATATGATAATTATAATATTATGTTATCATATGATGATATGATATTTAGAGGATATCAAGACTCAAACTTGTTTCTTATTTCAGTTACCATAAACCTATAGTTTCAATGATAAAAATACCTGAATGCCCTACGTGTATTGTAAGATAATAGAAATACTTTAAACGATATTAACTTCTCATTTATTCAATAAAAGAAAAACAATTGTTTTCTTATCGGTCACCACGCTCATAGAGTGTAACTTGAATTAACATCATGGAAAAAAAATACTGCATAAATAAAGAATAAATAAATAGGTAATTATAATTGCACAAGTTGATAAAAAATGCAGTCCCCGAGTGCCACAGTTAGTTTTTACTCAAACTATTTCGCATCACCGAAGCGATTTTCCCATCGATGTCGGCGTTCTTTAAGTACTAAGAAACTGATTTTCATTCAATTTCCAAGTTCAAACGATACATTTTTCAACAAGGAAAAAATATAAAAATATCCACCTACTTCAATAGTTCCATTACTCATTGTCTTTTTTATTAACTATTGGTATTTTAGTATCTATTTGGTTATTGCAAATTTTGCAAGTGATACTGAGCACAAATCACTTCCAGTTCAGTTCAAAGAGAAAACCCTAGTCATAAATACACAACATATAATAATTGATCACAAATAATGCAGGCCAAAAAAAGAAACAAATATTAAATATTCAGGAAATAATATCAGTTTTACAACACCGTAACGAAACGATGCAATGCGAAATAGTATCTGTGATTCAGGTAGTAAAACTACTGGTCAATAAATTCTCCCCTCTGGCAAAATTTTTTTAAAGATGTATTAAGTCGGTAAAATCTAGTCATAGTAGCTAGAAATTCTAACTGCGAAGCAATTTCAATGACGAGATTGCATCGTTAAAATGCAATGGCATGAATAACTAAAATAAATGAACATCTTTCATTGACTCATACTGGCCTCTAATACATGTCAGATCGCTAAAAAATAATAATTTATATGATCAATGCCATGTTACCGATTTCTTCATTGTATATTTTACGTTTTATTTAGTAATTTATTTTTATATAAATTCTATTTATTCCATAAAAGTAAAGACGCTTTCATTGCCCTTGTTCTTTCCTAGTTTATAAGTATTTATGTGTTAAATCAGATCAGATCGCGGGATCAATTGCTACGGAATGTTTTTAATGTTAACTTTCTCATATTTATATATAATTTTAATGAGATAATGTGATCCTGGCATTCACCTGTTACTTAGGTACCGTTTTACAGTTATGCAACAAAAAAGTACTTACTTAAAATAATAAATACTTCTTTTTTTAGGCTTTTAATTACTTCTCTGAAATGAAATTGCTTATAATAAGAATAATGCTTTTGATAAGATACGGCTTTCAGATGCTAAATGGTGTAGAAGTAATTAAATGAATACCTACCAAAAATCTACCATCGAATTGGTGTTCATTTGCGAAGATTATTCTTCATCTAATCTTATGTAATGGTTAAATGGTGGTGGTCTTTTGTGTAGTTGTGCTGTTTTTTTTTAACCGCAAATACTTCACGCGAGCTTGCGAGCACTTTTCTTTAATTCAGGTTTTAATAGATTTTTAGTTCTCCTATTTAAGAGACACCACTTCCTCAATTGAACTAGTGGATTACCACTACTTTAATGAGACGATGACTAAAGATTACTTTAATGTCATAGAAGGATTTTGAACTTCACGTATAGTAACAGGGTCGGAAGCTGAAAATTCAAATTAAAAGATGTTTTATGAAACAATGTAGATGACAATCAAATTTATAAATTATTTCCATTTAAAGATTAATCTCAATTTGTTTCAGCCGTCACGACGTGGTGAAACGAACACAAACTTCCTTGATTATAAAATAGGGTTATTAAACACCAAATTTATTACTTGGAAATGCGATTAATATAAAAATATACCTATTAAAAAAACTGGATGAATTTTCATGAAACTGCAATTATGTAAATTTAAACATGGCCTGTATTAAGCTATTGCCTCTAAATTACCTCGTATAGCTATGATTACAGTTATTTTGCTCGTTATAAATTGCCCTCTCCGGGCGATTAAATCTCTAAGTGGCACGACAACTATGCTAAAAAGTATGGTTTTTAATTGACATATCTACTTACACTCGTGCATATACTTGGGATTTAGAAAATCTTTATTATTCATTATTTGTAACTTCACTTTGGTTTATCACGGCTTTGCTAATGACGTTAAATGATTTGGAACGAGTTAAATTACGAACCGAAAGAAAATATTTTAATGACTGCAGATTGCTATAGGCTTTACTTTTTAAATAAATTCTTGATTGATTGTATATGAGATGAAGACTGTATTTTATAACATGCAGCGTATATTATGGCACCCTTTACTTACTTACACTTACTCTAATACTAGAACGTTTCCGGGTGGGACTGGCTTCGAAAATGTAATATCATGTTTTATCCGAGTTTTCATTGCAGCGTTATTAATTTTCATCAGACAAACGCAGAAGATACATTAGAAATTAATCATGAGAAACGTGAAAAACTAATAAATAAATTAATGAAACGGCGTTATAATAATACAAATGTACATTAAAAACTTTTAAGTTTTCAGCCGACTGCAGTACAGTGAAATCTAGTTTTCGTAGGCAGCGATGGATAGCTCGAAGACCATGACTTCTATGACCATTTAAAAATACGTGACGTTGATTTACATCCGTGTTTGTAGGATTTTAATACTGAAATCTAACAAACAGTTCTAGCTACTAGGCCGCCACCATTTTATTCAAGAATTTGTAAATAAAGTGAAGATTACAATCCGAGCATTATACACTCCAATCCCGCAGGATCTGCGGCTCGTTTACATACATTTGTGTACATAGATTTGTGTTGTATAAAATTACTGATATGGTTTTAATCCCAGAAAGTTGCACCAATAAATTTCAACTTATTTGCGAAAATTACTGTTTCAGATTTTTGTGTCCCTTGAAAGACAGAGTTAAAGGACGTGAATTCCGTTCCCATTGCTTTTACACTTTACAATTCTTTGAATATTTTCTTTCTTTCAATAAGTACTTCACCATCTGAAAGGTTCTTCTAAACTGTCTGGGCACTCACTTTTAATTTGGTATAATGCCGCCACCAATGAAAATGCGCGTGCTTCTAAGGGAAACTACATTCCTTCAACGCAGAGTACGGTGGTTTCAAAAGAATATTAAAACAATTATATTTCGAAGATATGTGAATTCTGCCAATCCGCAGCGGGATCGCAACTTAGACTACGCTCTAATGCTTTCTTTACAGAGGAGGTCTTTACTTTCCATATTTTTTTTATTTACTTTCCATTTTTTTACATATTGTACAGTGTCATTTAACTCCATTGATTCACCTTACATGAATTGGTGGGTTCGATTCCCAAACGAGCCAACTAATTTTGTAACCAAGCATATAACTATAGCATTATAGTAACTGACAAACGAATGTGTAGCTATTCTAGAATTTTACCATAATTGTATGTATTAACTATATATTAAAAATTTAACTATAACATTATTTGATTTTCTCTACATATTTCGACCCAATCAAAATATTTTTTGTTGTAGCTAAAATTTACACGATATTTTCAAGATAGCAAATCAAAAAACCGCTTGGTGATGGACACGTACAATACCCAGCTCAAATAGTATTTTCGAAAACAAATGAAATTGCAAATCCTGGCGAAACAAATTGTCCGTTTCCAATACGTCAAAGTTTTGTCGAAGAGAGGAGAGCAGTTAACAGAAACAATGCATGCAGTGCGTTTGAAAACCAATTTAAATCTGGTGCCGTAACTTTCGGTTGCCTTCGGTAGCGTCGACTTTATTTTTCGTGTCTATTTTGAATCTCAATGATTAGTATCACTTCGAAAACGGATTAATCTTCAATTCGATAGCAGCTTATAAGGTCTCTTAATAAATAATTGATTACTGGTTATCTTTAAATATATTTCTATTTAAATTTCATAGTCACACAAATAAGTACAATTAAATATATTATCTGTTTCTTCTCTCGCTCTCTCTCGATCTCTTTCAATAATTGTCATTCTTTACTTTATGTTTGCAGGTGCAGTACATTTCCCAATCAACGTATCTACAACTGTACAGGTGCACATCCTACGCATGTATCTTATTACCATATCGGTACAGGACAGCCGTGATAGCTCAGGGCGCTCGCCTTCAATATACTCGAGCAACCTGAGTTTGATCTCCGGTGCCAGCACCAATGAAATAGTAAATTTTAAGTGCTGAATTATCACTTGCTCAGCGGAGAAGGAAAATCGTGAGAAAACCTGCATATTTTCGAAATAATAACAAAAAAAAAATTTCGAAGATGTGTGTAGTCCGCCAACCCCCACTGGGGCCGCGTGGTGGCCTATGCCCTGATACCCTCTGTACAGAGGAGTACAGAGGGGGCCTTTGCCCAGCAGTGGGACATATATAGGCTGGTACTTTACTTTTTTTTTTACAGAACATCCAAACATTAACCAAAAAATAGTACAATATTAAATGGTTGTTCCCTAATGTAATAATAACTCTCCGACTTCTCCGGCTTCCAAGACTGCTCCGACTAATGTTTTAAGTAATCAGTACATTTCGTAGCTTTTTAATAACACATTACATCGATTAAAAGTGACTTCAGCCGTCTTATTACTTCCTTAATGATGTTTCACGAAAGGTTTTATGATTTTCGAACGTCCAAGTTCAAACAATGAAGTTTCGGACTGCAAAAATGAAGGCGATTGTACAATGGTATTATGATAATCCTTCCTAATTCCTTTAAACTTCGTCTGTCAAACTTGTTTTTTTGTTTATCTGTTGGGTTGTTCTAAACTTTAAGCAATCAAATATTATTTACAATCCTTGTAACTCTACTGTTCGATTTTCCAGCGCAAAGAATATTCCAATCGATTATTCTCGTAAATTTCCGGAGTATACATCACCTTTTGATAAAACAGACTTAAACATATCTAACACGTCACAGAAAGAACAAAAAACCCAAACACTTTACATGGTTTAGAAAGTATTTATATAAGTAACAAAACGATGGAAATGGTGTGAGGAAAGAATGAGTATAACTATGATTCATGACGGTAGAAGAACTGGTCAATAAATACTACCATGCAGCCGTATTTCATTTTAAACTTCTGTTAATGATAGGCTGGAAATTCAACCTGCGGAGCAATTTCAATGGCGAGATTGCGTCGTTAAAATGCAATAGCAATGTGACCGAATATCATCTTTCATCCACTAAACGGGAGCTAAATTACGCTGACATGAACTAGTTCAAAAAAGTAAATAAGAAATGTATGTTCCCATCAGAGGCTAGGGACCCAAAAGCTTTTAATAGTATAAATATATTTTTATTGCACTTATCCAAATAAATACGATGTGCGACACTCAAAATTTGGAGGAGTACAAAAATAGAAACCATTAAATCACAAAAAGATATAGGTTTCCAAACAGACAATATCTATTAATACATAACTAGGATAAAATTTGTTCATTTGCAATGTTCAGTTTAACTGATTCATTGGTAAGATTCCACTCGATTCACAAATAAATTTAATCCATGTTAGGCGGTAATTGTAGACTGTGCGAGGGATTATATTATTGCTTTATTTTACGCATATCTAATATGCGAATATCTGTCTCACATTTACATACATTTATGTATAATATATTTTTCGTTTTAACAAAATTGATTTCAATACTGAAATATTAATAGACATTAATACAATACTTTTTGCCCATTAAAACACTATCATGAAGTCCTAACAACATTTTAATATTAAAAATGTATAATACTTAACAAAGTAACATGCGCTTCGCTCGTCTACGAGCGAAATGAAATTAAGGACGAGCACTATAATAGAATCTGACATGGACATTTTTATTTGCAAGTTATTAGTATCTGTGTTCTGCGAATTCTGACTGGCTGTCAGCCCGTTATTAATAACTTACAAGATAGAGTTCATAATTCTATATAATCAGTATGAAATAAAAAAAAAACAGTACAGATTCAAATATTACATACATCAGACTGCAGTTTAACAATTGTAACCTACCTACTATAAGTTGTTTATTTCTTATGTAATTAATGTGTAAGAGATGTAATTTTTTCTTTCTTATAGTTTTATTCTAATTGTAATGTTTCAATTATTTCGTATTGGTAACTTCAAATTAATTCTTAATTTGTAACGCTGTTGATGATTTGTATGTTGTTTGTACCTATATTTGGATTCTTTTTTTTTTTATTTGTGATGGTGTCTACTCTGTTGGTGCAACTAAGTAAATAAATAAATAAAAGTCAGTGCGTTTTGTAAGTAGACATCACTGGTGTCTTAACACAGGATAATCTAATCATTCTTTAATAATATTTATCAAGGGGAAACATAAAGACAATAAATATCTCACATCTCTCTTAACTTAATTGTTTCTTGGATCGTATCCTATTAACGGATTATTGATGGATTGCTATCCCAAAGGGTCGAGTTATATCCAAATTGAATGTTCAGAGAGTACCTACTTAGAAAGTGAAACGATAAATTATAACTGGTTAACATTCTTTGTAAAATGGAGGGTGGACAAACGAAGCGGAGAAAAATATTAAGACAAAATGGAAGAGAAGATATCTTGCTCAATGACATCGAACTGGTTGGAAAATTTTCAGAGATAGGTGTCGTGAAAACTAACATCGTGAGCAGTCCAGAATTATCACGCTTATTTGTGCATGTAATAACTTTAATCCTTGATAGCCTTCAAAAGGACTGTATCAGATGGAATATAGGTAGAAAAATGTTGGGCATACTCAGTTCAAAATAGCGAATCCAAAAGCTTTGGTAAAATCCATTTGGTGATAGACACCAACAATATATAACTGTAATAGCAGTGTAGAAAACAAACAGAACCTTTTTTTGTGGGTGGCAAGCGAGCCGGCGTTTCACCTGATGGTACACCATAACAGCCGCCCATGGAGATTTGCAACACCCGCAGGGTTGCAGATGCGTTGCCACCTTTTACTAAGGCGGAGGGTCGCGCTGGGATCCCACGTCTACCTCATTCACCAGACCGAACTCGGAAGTATAATACTTCTACTTAACCCCAGTCTTATGTGAAGTTGGGGTACTTCCCCGAACGGACATGCCCTTCGTGCTACAGCGTAGACCGTTGCGTGGCCCTACGACACTTAAACTAAAACTAAAACTTACAGTTTTAGTTTAATTAACGGTGGTATAGCCACGCAGCAGCCTCGGCTGTTGCACGAATGGGCATGTTCGTCCGGGTAAGTACCACGACCCCACAGAAGACCGGCGTAAAGTGGAAGTATGACAAATACTTTCACGTTTCGTCTGGTGAGTGAGGTAGCCGGAGCCCAATTTCCAAAATGGTTGTCAACGCATCTGCAAACCCTCGGGTGTAGCAGTTGTCTATGGGGGGCGGTATTCACTTAACACACGTCGTAGTTTTTGTCTAAAAGTTTGACATGAGATAACAGAAACAATGCATGGAGTGCCTTTATTAACAAATGTAAACCATATGTCTTTTCTCAACTCGCCTTCCTTTGTACTCGCCTACCGAATATAACGCGCATTCTGGCTAATACGAGTACAGACAACGGCTATCGGGGCCATGGACCGAAACTCGATGGTCCGTAAGTGATATTCTTCGCGACGTACCCAAACGCCGAATGGAGCTCGTGGGTTCTGGCTAGGATTCGAGTTCTGCATTCGATGAAGCTTTAATAGTGTACAGACAAAAAGCAGAAACAAAATAATAGAAAATAAAGAACTCAACTGTTTAATGGTTCTCGAAAATGTACAATTGGGAATAACCTTAAAATTCATAGGGGATTAATATGTCTGTCTCAAACCAGACGTTTTCAAGTAATATTTACGAGTACGCTTTTGGATTTGAACATTTCGAGACGTGAAACGGTTCAAGTAAAAACAAAAATTTGCTAGTAAATAAAAACAATTGCATGTGCCACAACATTCCTAAACTTTTCGTAATAAATAAGATAAAATGATAAAAGGTAACCAAATCTATCTGTAGATCGAATATTGAAACCGGTCATAAGTCTGAATTATTTAACCACCCCCAGTAACGGAAGCAGTGCTTTGTTGAGTTCATACCTCTAGTTTTTGTGCGTCACAAATTTCACAAATTTCGTCATAACTATGAGGAAAAGGATTTCAAAGTGGATGTAACAAAAGCCGTACGCACACGTTTGAAAGATAATAAACGCCTAAGTAAACGTGCCACGTAATAAGGGTTATTTCGCACATACGCTTAATTAACTTCGTATGAGCCCATGTCGACATTTCATGTAACCACATAAAACATTTAGTATAATGCGATAGTAATTTGTTTGTAGCAACATAAGTCTAATTGCGAAATTGATATTACAATATTAGGCTGCTTATATTAACATCCATATGTTTGTATAGGCATTTACGTTTACTTCGATATATTTCAAGGGTGAAGCTTTGAAATGTATCGAAGTAAATGATTAATTGTTAATGTATATGTATATCGATATATATTGAAGTAAATGATTAAATGTTATGAAAACATTATAATGACTGATAATGGCAAGAAAGAACTAAAAATATTTTATTTATTTTTTATGTGAAAAGTTGCCAAGCGAGCAGGTGGTTCACCTGATGTTAAGTGAATACCACCGCCCATGGACATCTGCTACACCCGAGGGTTTGCAGATGCGTTGACAACCTTTTGAAAATTGGGCTCCGGCTACCTCACTCACCAGAAAAAACGCGAAAGTATTATACTTCCACTTTACGCCGATCTTCTGTGAGGTCGTGGTACTTACCCGGACGAGCCTGCCCATTCGTACAACAGCCTCAGCAGGCTGCTGCGTGGCCCTACCACCGTTAAATCTTACCATAGCAAAATCATAAATCTCATCATATAGAGTCAATTAACTGTGACCATTATTTGCTTTAGTAGTTACTAATTCTCTGTTCTCAATGTACTATGTACTCTTTTCTCTTACCTTTTTTGAATTGCGTTAAGATAAGGTAAGGTAAGGTAAGCGGGTCTTATTCTTTCATATCGTTAAAAGCAGTAACTACTTAATTAGATGCAACTCTGAAATATTATTATATTTCAAATGCGTGATGCTTGTTTTTTCGAAAACATTATCTATAATGTTTCATTAACATAACACATAACACGTTTATTCTTATTTGTAAATTTAATCTACTCATATAAGGATAAAATACTAACATTCAAATATACTTATACATAATAATAATAAAACAATACCATTCAGAACCCCTAAGTCTTCCTTGATTTATTTTTATTTATTGGTGTGTTCGGAGTACAATATTAGAATAGTAGAGAAGTTACTCAGAAAGTTCCTAAGTCTCAAGATGCACCACAAATATCAAAAGATCTGATGGAACTTCTTGAAGTCAACATTAATATTAACAGTTATGGCAAACAACGGCATGACTCGACCTCGCTTACGGCAATAGTTCCCAAACATATAAACCAGAGCCCCGTTAACAAAATACACCAAAGTAAGTAAAGGAGAATGACAAAAATGGACCTACATAATTTTAAAAATTAACAAAGCATCATATAAAGGTATGTTGATATAAATAATAATTAGTTTATACGATGTTTATATAAATAATATTGCACTGCCTGCATAATAGGTGTGTCCTTTCACATTTAAAATCTCATGAGTCCAGTCAAATTCGCTACTTACGAAAGTAATTTTGTACTCTGTCGTTTTAGTAGCAACAATAGCATCTGTTTAATGCCCCTACAGAGATTTTATGGACGGGGATAATAGAAAGAAACTAAATTCGTGTTCTTTTTGAGTCTTGTACATTTATTTCATCTCTAAACCGTATACGGTCTCGTTTGTTTTTAACAACATATTTTGAAATAACTTTAATTTGAATAACACCTATATATATATATATATATATAATTGTTTAAATTGTATTACTAAACCGCTGCAAGTAAGCATTATCATTCATCTTGAATTATTAACAATTGTTATTTTATTACTTATTCCCATTTAGGTACATATAAGAGAATTAATATTTTGATAACATTAATAAACGCTGAAACCTATCATCAATTTCTAAATATTTAGATTAATAAATTACACGATATCTAACACATCTAGCCCACAAGTTATGGTGCCACGTTGGCACGTGGCTTTTTTTGTTAACGTGGGGGAAATGCCTACACATACCAGGCTCGTAGGAGCTTGTGTGGGTTATGTCGGACTTGTACCGTTTAATGCCCACGATATTCCACCCAAGCCCATCTCACTGGAGTTTTAGATGTCGAGGATATGGTGTAGAGGATCCATTTTTATTAATTTATATTAGAAAACATTTAAAATATAATTCCTTTATAATTTTTCAATTAGACAAAAAGCAGAACGCTTCGTTTATTCTAAAAATGCAAAAACATTTAAAAAAATCTTAGCTTCAAAATACCAAATCCAAAATGAAAGACAATGAACGCTTTTAAGTTATGTTTTAATTTTCCTTGATTATTTTTATTGTACCGTATTATTTTTGTTACGGCAAGGTTCACGCCATACATTTTAAATAAACAATGGATTATGCTCGCAGTATAACATCCAGCAAATGATATTGCTTTTAAGAAAATTATGATGTCGCGTCTACGACGGCAATTGAAAAGTACTTTTAGATTTATTTGGGAGCTTACTTCTTGTTATTATTTAAGATGGATTAAAAATTACCGTTTAATCAGAGAGAACTTTTTTTTTCAAGGATTAACTAACAAAGTACTTATTGTACTTTTGGTTTGATAAGTCATAAAAATAATCATCATTAGTTTACAATTGCCAACATTTGGACAAACCTGTGTTAAGACATGAGATATGTTACTAATTGATCATGTCACATTTAAAAATACAATTCCGAAGTATTTATGTTTCGGACTTACCTTTTAAATATAATTTGTTCATTCACTCTATAAATTTGAATGGTACAAAAATCAAGTCAGAATATTTAAAACAAAGAACTTCAAGTTCTACATTTCACGTTATTTTTCTCTCATTTCAAACAATGAGTTATAGGCAATTACTGCTGGAATTTGACCATAATTCACAGATATGCGAAACGAATTTAGCTATTAGGTAAGAAAACTGATTAAATTATGATTTTTTTTAATTTAATATCTGTTTATAACACATGATACATATTTACATATTACACCTCACTTCACAGCTATATAGCCAGATTTCAGCTTTTGCTGTTGCACAAATGGGCAGGCTTCTTCGGGGAATTTTCTCGGCCTCACAGAAGATCAGCTCGAAGTGGAAGTTTAATACTTTCACGTTTATTCTGGCGAGTGAGCTAACCGGTGCCCAAGTTTTTAAAGGTTGTCTATTAATCTGCAAGTCCTCGTGTGTTTATTATGTCCATGTGCTACGTTAATCAGGTGAACCTCCTGCTCGTTTAACAACTTTTAACATAAAAAATCGACGTCTTACTCGACGCTGTAACAATATAATAAAAGCCCTGTTTCTAGTATTGTATATGTCAATTATGGTAAAAATTAACATTGATACAATAAAATTTTATATTTACTGGTCTGTGGGCCCACAAATTCGAAAATAATAAGATTGTTAAACACAGTGAATTGTTACGCAAATGTTGTTGGGCCACGCAACAGTCATCTCTGTTACACGAATTACAGGTCCGTCCGAGGATGTACCACTAACTTTTAGCTACAAAAAAATAAGTAGAGGTCTAAAAACGTGTTTATACAATTAATATTGTATTAACACATGTGGTTGCATAGTGTGTAAGGGCATTTATTTTTTTGGGCATTAATTGTTTTCGGGAAGAAGTTAATACTATATGTCTGGGTACAATAAATTACAGGATGCCAATTTGTAGCCTGCAAACGGTCTTGTTAGGGCATTGTGATATTTAAGGTCTTTTATATATCATAAATTTTGAAAGTTCTGAAACTTCATTTTGAGTAAAACGTTTATGTGTAAAATGTGAATTATAATTGTACAGAACAACAATTGCAAATTCTTGGAGATTTTTTATAATAAAAGGAAATGAAAATTCGTTCAAATTTCATTTTTCACGCTCATTCAGGGACATTCTCGGAACAAAAAGCGCCTCGAAAATTGCCACGACTAATCTGAGCTACGGCGCTGTGAACAGAAATGATAAAGACATCATTTTTCCAAAATAAAACAATTGTTTTTTTATTCAAAACGTGCAAATGTTTTTGTATTCCATGGTAGAGCATGCACCGATTAAAAAGGTAACAAACAAAGTGACTCAACATTTAAACCATATTAGATTAAATGTTTCTAATTTCAGAGATTGAGAAAAAGAGATGAACGAAATTTATGCATTGTTTGGACTGAACATCGAAAATAAATTACTGAACTCAGGTATTCACAGGGCGTACTTGGGCTATTTATATGTACGAAATACAAGGTGTATTTGGTATGTATGCAAAATGCAAAAAATAAATGAGATGCTGATATTTTCCAAAATTAACTTTAATAGTAACACAGAAGCAAAACGATTTTTTTTTGTATTGTCATCAAGTTTATTATTAATATTTTGGTTTTTAATATGGATGGCGCGCAAGATACGCGCGTAAAATTTAATAACTTTCTACAGTTCTATTCAGTTCTACAACGTAGACAGAGAACACATTTTTTCATTGAAACGTTAATATAATTTTATTAGCAACTTACAATACCAATTAAAAAGTAATACTTTTTTATGGATTTATCAATTTTCGCGATGTTCAGAAATTATTTTTGCAGCGTTAGTGTTAATCGAATATACTGAGACTTTAGACGTCTGAATAACATTGTTAAACCTGGGCTACAGTCATTATTTAATGCTTTTTATTTTGTATCCGATACAAAGTATCAGTTATAGTGATAGTGTGCTTGAACTTAGATTATACTCAACTATGCAACTAGCACACTGGCGTTAAAACGACATGTTTATCATGTAGGTATGCATATTTTTTCCATCTATGTATCAAAGTGTTAAGAATACCTGCTACAGCGGAATTATAGAACCACCATGTGAAATTTGATAGTTACCTTATAAGAAAGATGGATAATAAATAAGAAAATTAAAAAATAGTAACAATAAATGTTCCTTCACTGGTAGCGTTAAAACATTAAAATTTGTAGAAAAACAAATCCAGTTTTCAGAAATATCCCAAAAGTCTGAAGTATGATGTCTTGCTGTTAAACACATTCGCCTCATATTGCGCGAACTTGAAAACTAAGATCTAAACCGCAGTACACGAGGTAAGATTTTATATTTTGTATGACGTGTAAAGTTACATTGTTGCTAAAATATTTTGACCATGCCTTACCCTTCTATAATATTTTTAAGTTTTTTACTTATATTATTTACCTTCTTATAAACGTTAACCTCACTACTTATATTATTTTGTATTTAAATGTGTTTATATATTCAAATCGCACGAAAAACGCCCAGTTAAAGATTTTATCGATCGATCGATCAAATAAGATCAATGGTTAAAAATTTAAGTTCGAGAATAAGTTAGACATGAACGTGGTCACTTCTCTCCAGTAAAGAACGACTTAATTAACGCTCACCGAGTTTCAATTAAAACTTGATCCATTCCACGGTGGTTTTAACAATTGCAATGGACCTTTCGCCTAAAGATACTCAGCACTCTTCGTTGTTTAATTACGTCAGTTTTTTAATACATAGTTATCACTATTCTATCTGATGATATGACGACCCGAATGGCGTAGTGGGTAGTGTACCTGCCTCCTGTGCCAGAACGTGTGGGTTCGATCCTCACTACTGGAAAAATATTGTGTGATGAACATAGCGTTTTTCTAGTGTCTGGGTGTTTATATATGTATAATATGTATTTATTTACAAAAGAAAAGTATGTTTAAGTATGTCTATCAGTTTTCTAGTACCCATAGTACAAGCTTTGCTTAGTTTGGGACTAGAGAATTTTGTGTAAAAATGTGTCCTAAAGTATTTATTTATTTATGTATGACTATGTCATAAGTAATGAAAATGCAAATAAATGCTATATTTATTAATAATGAGCATATGGAGATGTATTTATATAAAAAGGACATAGTTTTTTTAACAATACAATGTGCATTCGCATTTAACGTAACTTCTCGTTGTGAAATAAAGAATTCCAAAACTTGGTAACAAAGGTTTACACCTGTCCCAACGATGGACATTATATAGTATTTTTTATAACTAAAACTATATATATCGGTAAAAATAATACTAGAGCGATAACGCGTCTAAATAAAGCTTACAAAATTGTACACAAAATATTTCATAATATAACTTTGAATTTGTTTTGCAATATTTAAAACTGACAACTGAAATGGATATTGTGAAATACAATAAATTAGTAATACGGATATCTCTTCCAACAATTCTTACATTTGCAAAAAAATTCAGATTGAATTTTCTTTTCTGCTAATCTTTTGATAAGTAACACTGAAAATGTTATTATACCTTAATCTATTTGATCCTCCCTTAACAGCGTTTAATACCAGCCCATTCCGCGAGAAATGACCTTATAAATTTGCATCTTAAT
The DNA here is from genome assembly GCA_933534255.1 of Iphiclides podalirius. Classification (NCBI taxonomy): domain Eukaryota; kingdom Metazoa; phylum Arthropoda; class Insecta; order Lepidoptera; family Papilionidae; genus Iphiclides; species Iphiclides podalirius. Next base: position 4,544,913 of record OW152830.1, read on the forward strand.
TATCAATATAAGATCCCAAAAATTTTCAGTCGGATAAACCTACTTAAATAACTGTTGATAAAATCGACTCGTTTTTTTATAATTAAAAAAAATAATAAAACCAAACTAAAAGAGGAAAAATTAATCATAGAAACAACTACATACATAAGTATAGTAGTGATTTTAAACAACACGGGATAGTTGGACAAAAATGTGACAATTTATTTAAATTAAAAAAACATATTTAAATTAGGTTTCTTACATTCAGATTGTCATATTTATGTAATAAAAAATGATTAAATAAATATTTATTAATTAAAGTCTTTTCATAAAATTTTAATCTGTTACAAAAGTCGCTAATTTAAATTTCATAAAAACTTAAAAATAAAAATAACGGTTGTGATAATTTTTTATCGTGCATTAAGCAAAAATAATATTAAGTTAAATAACATTAGCCGGTATCAGATTTTCGACAAATTTTAATATCGATCTCAATTTTTTTTTCTTAAAGCTTAAAAATACGTAACCGGTAGGGAGAGGTCACATTTTCCTTTTAATACAAATCCTATTAACTTTAATTGATTGTTATAATTTAAAAGAAAAAATCACGAGCCTCTTTTCATTTCGTTTGGGTTTAAACTATTTGCTTCGTATTTCTTAAGAAAAGAAAAACAATTTCTGTTATAGTATCCGATATTGTGTCGCTTAGATGAAGAAACCCCTTAGGTGTCGAGTCAATTTCCCTAGCTAGACTATATTTCCACAAAATATTTTTTTAAACATATTTTTTTAAACATATGAGTTTATAAATATTTTTTTTACTTAGTTTCGGTGATATACAGCGTAACCTTAAAACAAATAAAAGTTAAAGCGGTAAAAATACTAGCGTCTAGATTTTTCCTTTCTAAATGCTTAGAGTTTGCATTAGAGTAAAACATTTTATAGGAATAAAATTATATAGTATAAATATTATAAAGGCTAAAGTTTGTATGTATGGATGGATGTTTGCTACTCTTTCACGCAAATACTACTGAATGGATTCTAATGAAACTTTACAATGATAGCTTATACATCAGAATAAGACATAAGTCTTTCTGTCTGAATGTTATGCATTCAGCCTATTCTACGCAGCAGCTACTAAAATATATTTCTGTCACAACATTTCCCTCCCTACCCTACTCCTGTACTACTATCCCTACTACTAGTATGTTGATAGATATTGGTGTTTAAGAATTTACATTAATGAAAGCGGTCACGCGAAGCAATTTCCAAAGAAATAATTTACGAATTATCTAATTTTGTTTTAACCTTTCTACTTAATTCAACACGTGACAATATTACATTAAACATAGTGTTACGCGTTTCGCTTGATTTCTTTAAGAAGATTAACAAATTATACCGTTATGACTACATATTTACGATAGTCCTTCAATAAATGGAGTTATAGAATGTAAAAATTGAACGTTAAAAATGGGACCGAACGCTTCATGTTTTGTGCAGTTAGGGTGTTTAAACTTTGAAAATAAATTTTAGTATGATGTCGTACGCTATCCATATAAATGCAATAAAACTCTTAGAAAAACTGAATTTAAAGCATATTTCTCTTCAAAAAATTATTTCAAATTTTTACTAAGTGTATTGTAATCTTTATATCTGCCACTGCTGGGCACAGGCGTCATCTGTAATTTTGGTATTAGGCCATAGTCCACCATGCGATTGCGGATTGGAAGACATAATTTTATAATTACTATTCCCTAAATATGCTGGTTTCTTCAAGGTGTTTTCCTTCTCTGACCTGCATGTAATAAATCAGTTAAACTTAAAATTGCAATTATCATGCAATGCAATGCAATTACCATGCACATATACAGCATGTCGTTACCATCGCGACAATAAATGAACACACGTCTAACGCTACTTGCCAATAATCATAAAAAAGTATTAACGTTAAATAAAATCCATAATTAAAAAAAAATATTTTTCAAACAAATTAATTAAGTAAAAAAGAAACAAAATTTGTAACACCTATACAACTCGCGCCACAGTGTCGCACTTCAAGCCTCTCCTTCTAACAGTATGTTTTGTCTCTTTTAAATTCATTCAACCCATTCATATGCTTTGTGACCTTTACAAATGAACTTTACGTTACAGTTTTATACGTAAGGATGTTCTAAAATTCTTTGTTTTGGAAAATTTAATAACTCTGTAAATATTGATTTTTAAGAATGTAAATTTTTAATACAATTTTAAAAAATTATCCCCTATATGTGTGTTCATTTATTGTCGCGATTATAAAGACACGCTGTATATAATTTCACTCACCAGACGAAACGCCTAATAACTTCGCGCCGGTTTCTTTCAGTGATGTTAAGGTATTCGAAATTCGAAAGGGGTCATTAAAGTTAAAAAAATAACTTATGAATGGCTTGTTCCTCCAACTTAGACTAGATGGCGCTAGTTGTACTTCAAAACGCGCTATGGTTTGACTGAACGATGCTAACGAGTCCGTGCTCGCTATATCCAAGACTAGCTATTTCATGTTTTGAAGTAAATCATTTTTGGGTGGGCGATTTACAGTGTTTGTAATTAAGCCCATATATTTTCAGATGTCCTTGAATACTATATTATGTCATAAATAGGTAATTAAAAATATGTCCTTTGACGGCAATGGACACTATCGTAGTTGGCCAAGAATTCTATTATTCTTCAAACGAAGTTTTTTTATTCGAAAATTCAGTTTTAATGGAAAAATTTCTTTAAGTAAAATACTAAAGAGCGTTTCAGAAAGACTGAATAGCAACTGCGCTCCGGTCAAAGGTTTTTTAAGTGTCCCTGTTACGTTGCGAAGCCTTTCCCCTTCTGGGGAACTGAATCGGGGTTAATTAGCATTAATATTTACACCATCATCATTTTTTACACATCAAAAAAGTCTAAGAAACACGATAAAATATATTAAAATCCAAAAGTGGCAGATCGTTTTCACGTATCTACCGACATGAAGTACACGTTGTTACGACATGTTGTTATTTTAAAAGTGTAAACAGTGAACTTTTTTTTATAAAAATATTTTATTTATAAACTACGGGTATTAGGCAATTGATATTAAATAGGTAACTAGGTGATGCTATTCTGAAGATAATAAACAAAACCCGATGTCGATACGTTAATTATTTTCGGGACTTGTTGAGACCGCCTCGTAAAAAAATCCGTATGTTTTCGTAATTTTTTTTTTCAATTTTTTTTAATAGAAATTAAAACAGTTTTTTACGCAATACGAAATAGATTATTAAAACTGTTTTTATTGAAATACATCTCATATTATCGTACAAATACCAATTGGTTGTAGTTGCAGTTTAAGAAGAAAAAATTGCATGACTTTGACGTGAAGAAAAAATATTTTCGTTTCATAACATGAATACACAATCAAGTTGAAGGTAAGAAAAGTAACGTTAAGAATGGCCTCATACTCAAATCAAGTCTTGAGTATTTCATAAACGTAAGCAGACTTTCACATGTCATCTCACTCATCATTATTAATACCTACTAGTGGTCGCCGAGTTGTCGAAATTCGATCATAAAATTATTTTAAATTATAAGATTCAACAATATTAATCTATTATCAAATACAATAAACAAAAGAGTATGTATGTGTGTAATGTTTTCTTTATTGATTTAATGTATTCTTTATGCATAATTTAAAAATAATATTAGCATTCTGTGTTCCTTCTCTATATAAACAATAAGTGTGGAAAATTTCATACTCATCCATTCGCGCAATTTTCGTAAAAAGGGTACAAAGTTTTTGCTTCACATAGATGACATAGATGAACGTTCTAAATTTATACAGTATAGAATACCCAGTAAGTGAGCCAAATTCGGGCGGAATTGATTTTCAGTTTATGCCAAAGTAAACTGCCCGCTTAAGATCAGCGACAACAGCAAAAATATTTTCCCTTCCCTCGTAATTATATCTCCGAGCTGGGATAGCCCAATACCACCCTATTTTATTTAGTAAACGCAAAACAAGTTTACATATTACTTACATGACTATGTTATATTATTATATTGTTATATGTAGGTTCCCTTATATTATCGCGAGTATGGTGATTATGATTCATGGTCTAGCTATATTCCATAAATATTAACCCTGTGGTCATATTTCATTTCAACGGCCTGTTTAATTTAAACTAGCGCTGGAAATCCAATGTGCAAAGCAATTTCATTGCGAGATTGCGCCGTTAAATGTAATAGCACTGAGCGCGTACATCTTCTTTAAAATAAACAATGAACCGCGGCGATTTGTTACAACTTTCAAAATGATTGGGCCACAGTTTACGGCTTCGAATAAGGGCCGTTTTTAACAATATATATCACTGCTCTAGTTCATCACATCACTCACAACCATTTTATGGCAGACCAAAAGACCTGTCAAGGGTGTTGGGGAAAAACTCCTTTTTACGGTGGTAGAGCCACGCAGCAGCCTCCGCTGTTGCACGAATGGGCAGGCCTGGGTAAGTACCACGATCGACAATGGCACGTACTACGAACGTGCGAAGTATCACAAATACTTTCGCGTTTCGTCTGGTGAGTGAGGAAGCCGGAGCCCAATTTTCAAAAGGTTGTGAAACGCCTCTGTAACCCTCTAGTATAACAGATTTCCATGGGCGGCGGTATTCACTTACCATCAGGCTAGACTAGAGCTTGAAACATTGCAGCCAAACACCTTACCTCAGGTAATCGGGGCGTTGCACTGTGGTTCCCTAGTGCGACAAAAATCACCCAAGGATTTAATGAAAGTAGTGATCATTATGACAACTACAAAGTCTGAACTTAACAATGGTATAAATTAAATGCACTTAGTTAATCACTTTCATTACCATTAGTCATTGAAAGTGTGACTAACAACAGTGATCCAAAACAGTGATCCAAAACGTTACTAGTGACTCACGCAATTGTTACGTGATTTCGTTTGTCGATTTCCAGAAACCTATTACATATTTGATTTATTTTCAAAATGAATTTCCAAGGAAATGGTATGTACATATTTTTTTTTTTTTTTTTACAATTTTTAATGTTGTTTGTTTTGATGCAATTTGACTGCTACGTGATATACCTTTTTTATGTAAGCATTTTAATTTTTAATTTAATACATGTCGAGTTTTAGTATATATTTCTCCATATTTCCGTAACAAACGTTTTTATATACGTTAGGTGAGACCTCATTCTTTATGATTTCACTTGAATTCGTTTCCCGTTTTTCCCCCTTTTAGAGCAATATGGGTGTTACGTGAAAATAATTTCTTTGTAGCACTTTGCTACGTACACGAATTAACACTGAATGTCTTTCGTTTTGCATTTATTTACTAAAAAATGTTGTTTTTATTGCAGGTTTAAGGTTATTTTAGGTTATATTCACATGCATGTGTCTTCGAAATTTAAAAGTTGAAAAAAAAAGTTGATCATCACTGAGCGGGCCGAGTTCGTATTATAAGACGTATTATATATGCGAAGCGCTTTTTTTTTCTTTTGTTTTTTTTTTTTTTTTATTTGAAAGTTGCCAAACGAGCAGACGGTTCACCTGATGGTAAGTGAATACCGCCGCCCATGGACATCTGCCACACCCAAGGGTTACAGATGCGTTGACAACCTTTTGAAGTTTGGGCTCCGGCTACCTTACTCACCAGACGAAACGCGAAAGTATTTGTCATACTTCCACTTTACGCCGGTCTTCTGTGAGGTCGTGGTACTTGCCCGGACGGGCCTGCCCATTCATGCAACAGCCGAGGCTGCTGCGTGGCCCTACCACCGTTAACTTGTTTCTTATAGGCTTAATATAAAAAGTGGCAAGTTAGACAAGCTGATAAAGATAGTGTAGCGGTAAGGAAAAAAGCCATCCAATCCCAATTCAGGATAAAAATGGGTTTGGTACTAGACAAAACTAAACCAGGTGGAAGTGGGACTACAAATGATGGCTATACGGCTAGAAAGTTACTTTGGGAATCCTGAAATTTTATGCTGAAATTACAGGAATCGATAAAAGCTTAATGAAACGTTGAGCCACAATATTGCAAGTTATAAATTCTGGCTACAAAGTAAACTCTATTCAGTTTGGGAAATGCAATGGAAACTGCCAATGGAAACTGCCAGACTAATTGTCCAAGCATATGCATGGTTTTACCTACCAGCTTCTGTCCACAAGGTATTAGTGCATGGATCTGATATCATGCACTTTTACCAGTTGGACAACTTTCTGAACAAGCGGCAGAAATAAAGCGAGAAACTTCTAAACATTTTAATGTTCAGACTTCGTCAAACTAGGAAATTTCTAGGACTATAACTAATAGGGACCTTTGAATAGGCCTCTTTTAAGCTCTGATCCATTCATATCAGAACTTACAAAATTGCCTAGAAAGAAAAAAGCTGTTTTATCAAAAGCCGTTTTGAAACTCCTGAGTTTTAAAAATATTTTTGTTACAAATACGATATAGCTGCATTTCTATTGTTTATTTTCAGGTTTTTTATACCTTTGTGTGTTGTTTAATATAAATTTATGCTTAAATAAGTTACATCTTTCAGAATAACTTTGAGTCGCAGTTTAATTTTTGATTAGAATTTTTTTATTTGAATTTTTTTTTTTTCATATACTAGTATATATAGTAATATATCGTTATTTATTATAATTTATACCAATGAACTTATTATATCTCTTATCTAACCAGTTTCATTCATAAAATCGCAGAAATAAAGTATTTAGTATTTTATATTTTATTTTATTTTTTATAGTCGCACCTTAGTATGGACGGGGAACCACAGTGCGTTGGTCGCCCCGCAGCGACATGGGTCAACGACATTCTTAAAATTGCAGATCGTTTAGGCTTTCACCCAACAGTTTCATTCAAGCTCTATGCAGTCTGAAGCGTCTTTTCTTGAAAAGGACAACTAATATTTTTAATTGAACATCATCAAAAATTTGCGTAATAATTATACTTTGAATCTTATAAGTTACTGTGTATAATTATGACGTATTTAAAAACCTTACTGTGCCCCTTACTGCGGGATAATATTACCCTATGTTGTAAGGGCGTTTTACATACATAAATTTCACGTGGACAAACACCTAGAATCCGAAACAATTATTTGTGGATCACACAAATAATTGTCCCTTGTGGGAATCGAACCTACGATCCCCTACGCCCAAGCAATACCTTGGCAACTGCGCAAGTTATAAAGCATAAAAAAAAATTGCGCAGATGGACCGCAATTTGGCTAAAGCAAGTCTTACTGCAGCACTTTATCTTAGTACTCTTACCCCAATTATTTTTTAAGTAATGAGTTACATGTCATATTTTGGTCAGGAATAAAACACTTATTTGGCATATTTTGCTGTAAAACTTTGATTGTAATTACGATTCGAAGAAATATTTCTTATACAGATAATTCATAGTAATATAGAATTTTTTTTTTATTTCCTTTAAATTATTCCAATGAATATTTAAAATATATAATTGAAAAAGTACCACTATCACTGGGATTTATATTTATTATTTCAAATTTACACACTGTACACTTAAAAAGCAACATCTTTGATTTTTTTCCTAGCTTTTTTTATGTATTTTCACATACCTATCACTGTCCCTTAAATGGCCGGCTTAAAAAGTTCAAAAGGAAAGGAAATCTTAAAATTATATTATTATATATAAAATTCTTGTGTCACAATGTTAGTTACCTTACTCCTCTGAAACGGCTTTACTGATTTCTATCAAATTTTATATGCATATTCAGTAGGTCTGAGAATCGGCTACTATCTATTTTTCATATCCCTAAGTGATAAGGGTGGTCCACCCCAAACATTTTTTAATTTATATGGCAAAACAACGTTTGCCGGGTCAGCTAGTTAATATATAGCTTCATATTATGCATTAAGTCAATTGATGTGTTTGTCATTTAAGCAAAGAAGAAAGGAAGGGGGGAACTTGGTTGATAAATGAGAAAAAACTTCACAGGGAACTGGGCTATTGTGAAAGGCGCATCTATCAAAGTTTTTTGAGCGACATACCTACCGTATCCGTATACCGTAACCAGTATCTTTTATATGCTATTAGGATATCGTCATATGTCTCAACCTTTAGTATTTTTTTGACAATGAAATAATTACACACGACTTTACAACGCCTCGTGTCACAAGCGACTCAAAAAAATACATCCGATTATTAGTCATTACAAAAATGTTTGAATTTATCTCATTACAATTTTTTATTTGCCGTTTTGAAAATATACACCGTTCATTGTCACGGCGCGGGGTGACTTGTTTTACAACTTTTTACTTACTTTCTTCTTCTTACTTTTTACTTGCATTACAGTTGACTTCTTAATTTGTTTTGTCCTAACTATGCACTTGAAATACTTATATAATCATACTAGCTTGAAGTCTTGCAATGTGCTTGGATTTAATTTTGTGAATTACTGGATCCTAAGCCATCTTCTGTATTGAAATTAGGAGATCAAGAGAATATTAGAACCGAGGTACTGGAGAAACGTCGACAATTTGTTTGCACTATCGTATCTAAACAAAATACATCCTAAGACACGTTTACTGCAGATGAAGAAAAATAAAATATTTGACGTACTAATGTAAGTGTTCATAAAACCAACATAAACTGATGGAAATCCAAGAGCAGATTCAGCCATCACTGTCCATCACACTTACCCAGTCGAGGTGAGCTCAGGCGCAGAGCACGAGAGGCGACCGCGAGTTAATCCCGCACAGAGGACCATCACATCCTCCATTAACATTACATCCTTGGCCTCGCAGATAGGTTGCCCTCCATTAGAGTAGGCCTTGTTTACACTCGCCAGACAAAACGCCAAAGCCTTTCATTCCATGCAACCTGAGTACGGCTACGCCCTGAATGAAAAGTATAACTGCTTATGAAAAATACGTGCAACTAATTCCAAAAGTTTACTTTTGGAATTAGTTGCAAATTCGTCTTACTCAACATTGTAGACGAACCGATGACTGTAAGTTGTGTCTTTAGCGGATTCAACTTAAAACCATGTGCATTGCTCCATGCACAAATTTTTAACAGGTCGTCATTCATAGATTTTATAGCCACATGTAAATCTTCAGTGCAAGCTTTCCATTGAAATCGGACCATGCGATTACAAATTATTGCAAGGAAACGACGTTAACAATTACACCATCACTGCCATAAAAAATCTTCTTCTTTTCTTAAAATAATCTTGTTTTCCTTTCATAACTTTTGGTAAAAAAAAAATCAGAGAAAATTCCACCGTGGGAGGAATAAAAGTTTGCGTATGAAAAGGATGATGGATGAGAGTTTAGTGTAAATGATGTGTAATAATCATATAATGCCCTTTATATCCTATGCACGTGGCCAATTTAGGTTTAATACACTGGGCCCCACAACTAACGGGTCGCAAAAAACTGAGATAGTTTTTTAAATATTCTTAAATTTCTTAATTGATTCTTGAAAGTGTAGATGATTCATTAATACATAAAACAAGACTATTTAAGTGTATGTACCGTGTAATACACTGTGCACTACCTCGATTGCCCGTAGGCGATATATCATAATTAACGCACGCATGAATACATGCGCGGCACTACCCACTGAGGTGGATCTCAAACCCGTGGGTTCTGGCTATCCCACCGATTCTGCCTTCGATGAAGGTTTATTGGTCTAAGGATTGAAAGCGTGATATGAGTAATACATAAAAAAACACGGTGCCCTGCAAAAATTTCTTAAATAATACACGTATGGACAGAAAACTGAATTTCACTTACGGTTCGTTTCAATATTGTATCTATCTGTAGATTTGTTTACTATCGATAAATATTTGACATTAGGTCCATAACACTTAACACAAAATTCTATCTCCAGTAACCAAATTTACAAATAGAAAGACTATTAAAAACGGCTGTTAGACGTTTTATTAAATTGATTAAGTCCTAATTATCTTCTGTTTCAACAGAAATTGACAGACAGCGCCGAAGGTGATTTCGGTGGCATCAGATTTAACTGAGTAGCTAAAATATCTCCGAAATCTTTCTCCAAATATCCGTTTTGTAAACATTACATATTTATTGATTAGTCAGTGTTAAAAAATATTCCGTTGCTATTGATAAGTTAAACTTGTAAGCGTCGTAAGCAATAAATTTTATAAATCACAATAATCTAAGAAAATAATGATCCCACATAAATAAGGGAGATAAATATTAGCAAATATTTCACGCACAATTTAACAGTTTCGATAGCAGAACACGCGGAAGGTTATATATTATACTTATACTTACGAACGAATCCACAGTGAAATGTATTTTATTTATAGGTAAAAACGTTTTATGTGATACATTATGCACTCAAAAGATATACGAATGTAATTGGAAATTTTTAATAACATTTTTATTTCAAAAATCGGTACAAACAAGGCCTTAAACCATAAATAATTATCAAATGGCTTTCAGAAAGGGAACTTTGATGTCGTAACAACAAAGATATTACAATAGACCCATAGTAAAAACGCTTAACGGTGATACCGATGTCACCATTATGTATTTGTCTGTATTTATATCAATACGTAATTATCGAAAGTTCAAATCCATTTTGTAAATTGTTTGTCATGAAAGGAATATAAATACGTTATTATAAATCAAAAGTTACTGTACTTGTCATTATCCTATATATATATAATGACTATGTAAAGCGTCCCGTGTGTAAAAATTCTTAAATAAATCTAGGAGGCTATTTTATTGATCATCCAGACACGACATCTGAATTATATGAAAATTATTTGCATTTTGTTATTACGAATATGATGCATTATTGATTTTAAAGGGTTGCTGCATTTTGCAGTATGTTACAAAGGTAAAGAATTATTACGGTTTCTATCCAAATATTAAGCGGACCTGCACATTGATGGCCGCTACTGCCTTAGCAAGAAGAATCAGCAATGCCCGAATTTTATTTTTATAGCCATTTCTTAATTTTATGTTTTAATGTTTATCCTTTCACTTAAAATAAATAAATAAATATTTAGGACACATCTTTATATAACGGTCTCTAGTCCCAAACAAAGCAGCCGTTAAACTCAGTGGCTAGAGCGTCAGGCCGCGAATGCCGAAGACGTGGGTTCAATTCCCACAACTTTCTTATATAAACTTAAATTCGAACGAATATTCATTTATTACATTTTTTATTATATTTCAGGACATTTTAACACAAATAATTATTTTTTTTTAATAATTTTTAATGATTGCATGCGGAACCATGGTATTTCAATATTCAGGCTCACCTTTATACTCAATACCCTGAATTCAAATATTTCTTTTACATTATTATACAAAAATAGTTATGTGTGTTTTCTTGCCGTGGAGAAGTAGGGCAAGCGGTGTAGTTGTCAATATAATAAGCAACACAGACGAAGATGCGGGTATCTGACAGTTGAAACTATTCTAATAAAGATAGTGTACCAAAAATTCTATAAATCGGCTACCGTAACTTTACAATTTAAAAAAAAGAAGGAGCGGTTTTTTGGTAGATTGCAGTGGAAGCAGAATAACACGCTTGATTGAATTATAATCTAAACTTACTAGAATTAATGTCTGGCTTTCCTAGATGATGAGCACAACATTTTGTACAGAGGGCGAATTGTCGCTAGATCGATTGTAGCTAGAAAGAGAGTTCACAGAGTCGTGCAAATTCCATGTTATCGTGTTCTTGTAATAATGGTCCCTTGTAATTAATATTATATTATTAGTGTGTTAGGTAATAAAACATAATCATGAACATAAGGTAAAAATAAAGATAAAGAGCTTTAAATAAATGTTTAAAATATTTTTTTACCTCTCACATATTGATTTGGGCATACGAGGCTATCTATACCTATAATTAACAATTTTTCAACACTTACGATTAATTTTGTTTCGAGTGCTATTATATATAATTATGTATATATAAATTAAATGTGAATTTATTGTGCACATGCCAGTTGAGAAAGTTTGTCCTTTTAAATATTTATTTATACAATATTGCCAATTTATTTAACCATGCAAGTATGTAAATACTTTTATGTTTTCAAAACATAATTGATACTCTAATCATGATAATAATTGATTTCTAAATATTAGGTCCTTACATATGAAATAAGCGTTTTGTACGGGAGGAATATAAAGTATTTTTTTAAATACATTTAATTAATCTAAGTATGTACTGTTGTTATCTATGCACTTATGCCATCTCATAGGTAGTTCATTGATCCCTTTACTAAAAAAACCATGGGGGCGAAAATCAATTAACTCTTTGAAGGCGGTTTAGACTGCCGCGTCGGAGTTGAATTTTTTTCCTTTTAAGAAGTTGTTCAAATTCCGGAAAAACTTATAATCTGTTGGAGCAAGGTCCGAGGAGTACGGTGGAGTCCAATTGTAGCTCATCTATATTAATTTGCAATATAACTTACAATATGAAATCTAATTGGACAGTTGTTGATTTTTAAATAACGTATATTTGATAATTAAGCCCGACCTTTTGTTGCTGACTTGCAGCTAGTTCTCGATACCATGCCGCCTGAGCTTAGTTTGTTGGATGAATACATCATCAATTTAATTAGATTTCTCAATATTGTAAACAGTTTTGTTGATGAGAGATATAGACAAAAGGCCTCATTCCTTTAAAAGAAATATCATTCATCAAAACAAAAGAGGATGTAGATTAATTAATTACAGATTAACAAATACATTCGCATTCTTTTTGAGTTTATTAGTTAATTCCCCCTTAGACAGTTTTTTGACACCAACCGTGTTAAATTCATAAATATCATTTCAAAATAATTAGATTTTTACGTTTTATCAACATTATTTTTCAAATATGTTAGGTAGCTGTATGCCAGACTAAAATTTGATACAGTGATTTTAGAAAAACACTTGTGCATTTCGTACACACTGGAAATTAAAGTATCGCAATTTTACACAAGTGGACGTTTTTCTCAAAAAGCCTGAATAAAATGTTTTACAATTTTCGCTCGCTGCAGTTTATCCTTGAGATTTTAAAATAAACTAGATAAATAACGAGCTCTTGGAAAAACCGTACCAGATAATATTGATCCTTTTTTATTATACCTGCATTCGGATGTTTCGTCGAATCGATCGAAAGTCATATTTTGCTTGGTTCGATCTTTGGTAGTGGAATGATTCCATTATTGTGTTCATGTTGTTTATTTCTTAATCTAAATATTTACATAAATAAAAGTTGTGTTGAAAAATGTATATGTAAGTACCTATAAATAATATATAGGATAAGAGAAAGGTTATAGACGGAGATATTTAACGGGCAAGTTTGAATTTGGAAATATGTGGGGACTTAACAGGGGTTCATGTCACAATATCTTGGCTGGGCTGTTACCTACCGATTAAAGTTCTTTGTAATGTTATTGATTTGTTACATGAACGTGTTTTTCGTCAGTTGTTAGACAGTATTTGGGCCAGATTATATAGATTAGGGGTAGATTGACTAAGAGGTAAATCAATTAAAATATCACCATATATACTTAACTAAGATTTGGATATAACGTGTTTACTGTACTGTATTGTTTGTTTTGTTTTAAGTTTTTTTTTATTTAAATTGGGTAAGATTGAAAAATTTTTCGACATTCATTTACTCCCAGCATATAGTTGGTGATAACCTAAGTTCACGGTGGTCACCAAGGATAAATTAGAAAGATTACAAGCAGCCAGTAAATATTACAAGCCTGTCTCGAATTAAACATTATAGTCTTGGGCCAGCCCGGATTGTTGTTAAAACCTTACACGTCTTCCTATCGCAAATAAGACTTGCCGTAGCTCGCTCAATCAAGTAACAAGGCCGTAAACTAGTTAGTTGGCTTTACGAGGTGACGTAAAATCACACGTTGCTACCCTACGTCACAATGACGTAGGGCCCTTTTTGAACAGTTTCGCGAGTATAGGATGTATTCGGTATTAACAGTGTAGATAACTTATCAGTGTACGGCTCGCTGTATCCCAGTTATCAGCACAGCTTCATCTCGAAACTGCCAGACAATTTATCTGATAAAATTTTGCATGCGATATTGCTTATGACTTACCGATATTCCCTTCTATGTAGAAAACATCAGTTATAAGCACAGGTGTATTATAGGGCGCTTTGTTAGCCATAAAGGTTAATAAAAAGTACTTGTTACTAACAAAAAATAATACAAAAATATTAACAAGAAAAATACAAATTTTGCTTTCTAAGGATTGCTTAAACCTATAAACTTCACAAAATATGTCTATAAACCACATTTATTTAAATATTGATTTAATGACATAGTTGTCTTTTACATTTTATATGCCAATTTTTAAACCATTATAATTTTACTAAATGAAACTAGTTTACGGAGGTAAAAATCAAGAAAACAATATTATAATTCTTATTTTTAATGAGATAACTTTGTTTTGTTTTTAATAAAAATGTTTTAATCTTGGCCGTTGGAGATCCAATAATTTAAATTGAAGAAGAATTGCTGATTTGTCTTAAGTCGCAACAATACTTTTTAGAAATGCAATGAAAGTGAATGTTATAACTACGCGAGTCAGATTAATGGAAAGTTTATAATTTTGTCCAATTTAAATCCCTTTTACATTGGGGCTAACGAATAATTAAGGCGTTTTAAACAAGAGCCGCCAGCGGTGCTTACATAGGCCGTGGCGAGTTAAACCAGAAATGTAGCCGCTTCTCGTTTCGCATGCAAATAATGTTTTTTGCCGAGAGTTCACTTAAAACACATAATTTAAACCTTGTCTTAAAATAGGGTTATACTGTACTTTCATCACTCTATAAACACTAAAACGATGTAGAGATCAAACTTAACTATTGTATCTATAAACAACCCTTTTAAAGCTGATTACGAAAGAAAATACAAAAAATTATAAAGCAATAGAACGAACTAAACTGAAAGGTAACGGTTCATAGTTTAGTACCGTAGCTTATGTGAATTTAATGTGTGCAGAATTAACACTATAAAAACTATTTATAGTGTTAGTTCTCTGCACTTAAATTTTTACGTAGCTTACGTGTCAATATAATTTAAATAAAAAAATATAATTTAAGACATGTTGAAAATTTTTTAATTATACATTATTCGCATTGCGTACAAAGACCTAAGAGTCACACGTAACCCTCGACAACTCGCCAATGGTTTATAAAGTAAAATCAATGATACCCTGAACGGGTAAAAAAGCAAAAGTTGGAATAGCGATATAGTGTAAACTGATTATTCTCGTTTCCATAGATTCTACAGAGGAGGGTGGTAGTAACATGATTAACTAATTAATTAAATCGCAAGATATCGGTGCTATAGACGATCTGTTGTCTATTTGGCAAATTGCTCTCTTATTATTTATAATCCTTACGCCTGATATAGATAAGAATTTCTATCCAATCCTAATAATCCAAGTTACTTGTGTAATAGCAGCTTAAATGTTATGTTTTTATTAGTTTTTTAACAATTGGTTTATATCGGTACAGTTATTTGTATTTTTAAGGGTTTCTTAGAACAAATTCCGTCTCTCAATTAATAAATTGTTAAGCTTTCATTACGTTGGCGTAGTAAGTGAAGCAGTAAAAATTGTGTGCATAAACAAAATTAATTAATAGTAAACAAACTGCCGAGACTTGCGTTACCATCGTGGCTTCACTAACTACGGGAATATTAATTAGTTTTTCTATAATCATACATGCTAGTATGTTTTTAATTCACTCAAATATGTAATTTTCATTATAGCTAATATAATCTGATATCAATAATTAAATTAAATAATTAAGGATTTCAGGATCATTAGCAGTTATGTCTAAAACAGGAACTTAAATGAGCATAGTAATTAATTAATGTACATCATAGTTATTCAGTACATATTGAGCCGTGATAGCTCAGTGTCCGGGCGCTCGCCTTTAATTCAATATACTCGAGCAACCTGAGTTCGATCCCCGGTGCCGGCACCAATGAAGTTTTTAACTTTAAGTGCTGACTTACCACGTGCTCCGCGGTGAAGGAAACATCGTGAGGAAACCTGCATATTTTCGAAATAATAACAAAAAAAAATATTTCGAAGAAATGTGAAGTCCGCCAATCCGCAGTGGGGCCGCGTGGTGGACTATGCCCTGATACCCTCTGTATAGAGGAGGCCTTTGCCCAGCAGTGGGACATGTATAGGCTGTTACTTTACTTTACTTTTTTTATAGTTATTCAAAAAACCTCGCGCACGAAGAGTTCTGTACCATTTTCTATGAAAACGGCAAAAACAATCCCCACTTAAATATTTTTTATTCTGTATTTAAGTATTTGTTATTATAGCGATAACAGAAATACCTCATCTGTGAAAATTACAACTGTCTTACTGTCACAGTTCATAAGATACAACCAGGTGAGAGATGGACAGACAGACAGATAGCGTGCCCACACGCACCCTACTCCCTTGTACAAGCTGCAAATAGTACAAAATAAGTTCATGCGCCGCGCAACCGGTGCGCAGTGGTATCAACGCAACGTCGACCTGCACAGCGATTGCAGACTCCCGACTATTCGCGAATATTTTAAATACCTGACCAAACGGTTCTTTGATAGAGCCGAACATTATCCCAACCCTCTGGTGGTAAGCGCAGCAAATTACCAACCCGACAAAAACACGAACGTCAACAAGCGTCGCCCGCGAAACGTCCTCATCGACCCGGTCAAGGAAGGGGACTTAGATACGTCGGACCCACCGTCGGTGGTCCCGCCGAATAACACTACACAGCTAGTGTAACAACAAACACAATAGTTCGCCCTCGCCTCCGAGCACGGCGAGACCAACACAACGCGTACACAAGGTACACCCGCGTTCCGGGGCGGTTACCCGCCTCCACCGACCCCAACCACCAATTAGCTAAAATCACAGCCTCGATGGCCGTAGTTAAACACACATGCGCGGCCCTACCCACAGCGGAGGGCCCAAACCAGTGGGTTCTGGCTAGCCCACCGGTTCTGCATCAGATGAAGCTTTAATAGTCTCGGGACTGAAAGCACAAACATCAGTTAATACAAGATACAAGACCGACAGCGTAGCCTTAGTAATAAGGTCCCGTTTTACCTTTTGGGTACGTAACTAACCTAATAAACAAAAATCATAATTACCTGATAAATTTATCTCATCACTCAAAAGTAGTGTGAAGTACTTTAGTACTAAGTTATTTGGTTTACTTTAGTTTTAATTTCCTGCTTTTTCGAATAAAACATGTAATGTGAAAATCAGGCTTCCTGAAAAATAAGAGTGAGATAATCTACACAAAAAAAAAATAAAGTGCCGGTCTGTGTTTAGAAAATAAAGCTTGTTCTAAAAGGCATAAAGGCTATTTAAAAGTCATTTAGTAGTATTAGTAGTAGTCATGTGCATGTCGGTTTGACCGTTTGTTCGTTACAAACTTAGTACTTTGCTTTTGGTGTGCTTGACTTTAATTTAATTTTCCAGGTCCCAAGCTTACCATCTAAACATTCTCACTACTTAAATAAGGAAGTTTATTTGAATAGCGTCGAAAGGAATCGGTGTTCTTTGCGAGGTATATGACATTATGTTATATGATATTATCTAAATACAACTTTTTACGGTGGTAAGGCAACGCAGCAGCCTAGGCTGTTGCAAGAATGGGCAGGCTCGTCTGGGTAAGTACCACGACCTCACAGAAGACCGGCCTAAAGTGGAAGTATACCTAACACTTTCGCGTTTCGTCTGGTGAGTGAGGTGGCCGGAGCCCAATTTTCAAAAGGTTGTCGACGCATCTGTAACCCTCGGGTGTGGCAGATGTCCATCATCAACTCAGTCGCCTGGGAATTGTGAGCCACGCGACATTTTCTGCTGTTGCAAAAATGGGCAGCTTCGTCGGGGGAAGTGCCACGGCTGCGCAGAAGACCGACGTGAAGTGAAATAATTTAACTTTTGCGGTTCGGAGTGAGTTTTAGATGTCCATGGGCGAAGGTAATCGTTTAGCATCAGGTGAACCGCCTACTAGTTTTCCAAATTTTCACATAAAAAGGCACATGACAATATGGAGAAGACCATGAATTTTTGAAATATAGAACTAAATTGTATCTTTGCAGCACAAAACTTACCTGTCAAAATAAACCGTTAATATAAGTTATGCTTTATTCAAATTATTTATATTTGAAATTCTGAATGACTGGGATCTGAAACGTGAACAAGTCGCAATAATTAAGTTTCAAACAATTTTTCAGTTAATGACCACCTAAGTGATTAAAGGAAAATACAACAAATTTCAGAGTTCTGAGTTCTGACGGACCTGTTTGATAAAGCGAAGACATTCCCATGATACTCACTTGTTAGTAAATACAGCTTGGTCTAGCCTAAGTGTGTTGTTTTCAAATATTCTGAATTATAGAAGATTGAAGAATTATTCGAACATCTACTGAATAACTTCTAATTGTTAGTATCGACTAGCTTGCAACAGACTAGAGACAAAATCTAGGCAACAGAAATAAGGCAAAAAATATGTTTAATAGTGTTTCCTACCAAGTTTATACTACCTAATTATATAATTAACGATAAATAATATTAATTCCCACCTTATATGTATCACAAATACAAATATCATACTTTTAAAAAATAAAAAGCCAAAACTTCTGACGTACTTTTAGTTATAAATACATAAATACTCCCATAATTACAAATAATCGTATACGTGTACTAAATGTGTATCAAATTTCATGTTCATTCTTTAAATTTTGTATATTTTTATTATAATAGTGTTTTGTTTATTATTTTTTTCTTCAAAGAAAAATAATGTAACACAATAGTATGTTAAAACGTTTGAGAGGAAATAGACAAAAATTGTGTTATTATTAATAGCATTTCGTAGCCTCGCTCGTAAATTTTATGAGAAAATAAACCGTTGCGAAAATTGCTTTCGTGAAAAGAAACAAAACGGAGTCTCTCCGTTAAAGTTAATAAAGGAGCGATAATCGGGCAATTTATTCATTTTTATTCGGGATTCTTTTGGGGGTATTTCTTTTTAAACAGCGTCGTGATTACCAACAAGGAGCTCCGGATTACCGCAAAAAATCACCCACACTGTATCGAGTAGGTGCAGTTGTCCCATCTAATTTGTAACATCTCGCCTTGAATTTGAAGTCTCTAAGATATTGGAAATTCCTGATTTTATGTACGACATATTACCACTGTTATTGAGTTTTTCAATTTCAAATTTCTGCTTAGTATTGATCGATTGACACTTGAGTTTGGAATCTAAGGTGATTTTAAACCAATTTAGGGAAACATTTTTTTTTATTATATTTCGTATATTTTGACCCGACTGCGTCAGAAGGAGGTTTATGTTTTCGAGAGTATGTATGTATATATGTATAATTGGTTACTTGTTGGATTTAGCATGAGAGGTGTCGTTAGATTCGTATTAACTGTGAGAGTGACACTGGGTATATCAAAATAAAAAATTACACATAAAACGCAGTCAGGTTTTTAGTTGTTTAAAATATATTCCATTTGTTTAAGATATAGTATTTGGAATTTCTGGGGTTTAATGGATCAAGAAAATTAAGTAAGAAAGAATAGACACGAAACAACGAATGTATTTTTTTATTTAACAACGTATTTCATTTAATATATTGAATTACACAACATGAAATCCAACAATTTTGTTTGCATAAATCTAAGAAAATGTTCAAACAGCATTTAATAATTACAATACATTAGCACATCGGTTTATAATACAATTTTTTATTAAGTAAATTGTGTATTACACACTAAAAATAATATGGAATGACAAAGTGACGACCGACATATAATAAATGATGATGACATGCACTGGTGGATCATTTTAATGAGAAAACTATTCCAAGCAGTGAGTCAACAGACAACACCGGATCAAGATACCAGTAGAGATTTGTTAATTAAATTTGCGAAGGACCGTCTGTGCTTATAACCATAATAAAAAAAGGCGGTGGCGGGGTTGGCAGTTTCCAGTCATATCGATAGACGTCCAAAAATTGATGGTAGTATGTAAGATAGCGCAAAGGGAGGCAGCCTTGAGGCAACCAAGATTTTCAGCTGGCGAACTATGGCAAATGCGATCCACCAGAAGAGCGTTTGGTGCTGCAAAGTAACGAAACCTCATATCCCTCATATCCTAATATCCTCTGGAGTGGACCAGCCGACTTGGCGTCAGCAGTCCTTAGGTAGCCATCACCGATATCACGTCTGCATACGTCTGTCAAGCGATATCATTAGGAACACCTTTAGGAAGTATATTAGGGTGCAAAGGAAAGAAACCGGAGCGCAAATATGCGTTTTTGCTGAGCCACCAATAACAGTCACGGATCAAAACCTGGCAGAGCCAAATTGGTACGTCATCCGTTCTAAAATAATGAAAAATATAAAAGTAATAAAAAAACATGAAAGCCCAACAAAAGTGTAAAACGACCCAAAAAGCTGAGAAAGTATTCGTCGTGAATACACTAAATGCCCTTTTAAGATCTACGTGATTAAAAGAAACCGAGACAATTTAGCTTAACTTGCTTCAAAACACATTATCCAAATGAGATTGCCCAATTATTCAACGTTAATAGAAAGAGGCTCCATTCGCGTTATTTGTCGCTGAATATTTTGTAGCTTCATTATTTGCGATATGCTTACGATATTTTTATCATATAAATCTATTTTATGAGAATATTATTACCTTAAGCAAATTTGGTTAATGTATTCTTGAAACGGATATGTTGTGTAATATTTTTTCGTAAATATCTGTTTATAACGGGCGTTGAATTGAACATAATATACTTTGTGAATATCACATACACAGTTTTAAAGTACTGAAGTATGTTATAATTTTATGAAGCAAGAGTGAAAATAAAAGACCAGAAGACAGAATTTATTTTATTTTACTTATATGGTTTACCAGCAATTGCTACATTTATTCACCTATTTATACAATTTACCTACAAAAGAAAGTTTGAGTGCAGAACTAGCATTAAAAATAAAATTAATCATTAATTTTAATAGTTAGTAAAAAATATTTGAAAAATTATTCGAAAATTTATGTATTCTAAAATTGTAACAAAATGCAAAAAAAGAAAGTAAATGTTGAGATTTTTGCGACCCGAGGAAAAAAAAATGACTCCTTGGACCAGGTCCAAAGGTTAGCTAGGGTACCAGGGTTTTGGAGTTCGATTCCTACACGAGACAACTGTTAGTGTGTCCCACAAATATTTTTTTCAGATCTGGGTGTTTGTTCACGTGAAATATAAAACGTTCTTACGAAACATCATCATCGTCGTCACTATCAGCCGCAAGATACCCACTGTTGAACAAAAGCCTCCCCGTTAGAGCGCCACAACAAACGACACTTTGCCATTTGCATCCACCGGTTGCCCACGTCTCTTCCGATATCATCGGTCCACCTAGAGGGAGGCCTTCCAACGCTACGTCTACCGGTTCGTGCTCGATACTCGAGAAATTTTATTTCCCATCGGTCTACAGTTCTTCGAGCGATGTGGCCTGCCCATTGGCGCTTTGCAAATCCGGAGAGCTATATCAATTAGCTATATTGATTCTGGTTCGTTTCCTCATTCCGGATTTTGTTCTCTCTCTCTCTCTGTCTCTCCATTGGTCTAGATGAATCGTTTGGTTAGTTCTCTAGTAGTGGAAAGGAGTCGACGTAATGCTGATACCACCCAGCACCGGTCGCGAGGCGGATAAACTTATTCTAAATTATTCGAATTTTGTAAAGGTGTTTAAGATGGACGCACGCACGCCTTATTGCTTTAAGAGTTTGTTAGGTTGTAGAATCGGTCGAATACGAACGAGGGCATATTCTTAACGTTTTTGTTGTGAGCATTCAAGAACATTCAGCGGTTCTTCTCTCAAGGGAACGGTGCAGTGGGACTCACAACGTGATTAGCTCTTGTCGGGTGACGTGCCATAGTTTTTTAAAACAATATTGTTTACAATTCAGGTAATTATTAATTAAGTTCACTAGCAGCATCTCAGCACGAATATTCAAAAATACTTTTAACCATGCTCCAGTTTATCTTATCAAAACAGAAGGACGAATAATTAAGTACAAAAAGTTTAGCCGGTATATTAATATAACATATAGTGGATTACTAACCATAGTTGAGCAATAATCCACTATATGCAGGTTTTGTCCTTTAAGCTTTTTGCTGTCTTTTTAAGCTGTCTTTTAGTAGTATCAAAGTAGTAAAATTATGTAATTCAACAAGTGCAAAACAAAACAGCACAGTATATAATTGCTTATATAACTAAATGTACATCAAAATCAAAATGTATCTTATCTATCATTTTATGCCCTGTGTTCGGGAGTATAATCAGGTGGTGAATAAAAAATGCTTAGAAAGATGTTAACGACTTCTATTCAAATTATACACTGACGGTTATAAGAAGGTCAATGACATTTGATTAACAAAATTTTAATTCGGACTTGTTGCTATGACAAATACCGCAGGCGTTTATAAATAAATTAAAATGTGGTATAATTTCTGAACACCTGTGTTATGGCTTCTATCAATTTTTTTCTAATTTATAAGAAATTGTTATTTACTTAAATGTACTATGCTATTTATTCGGCACCGCAACAAGACCACATGAAAGAAAGGGTCGTGCTCACAAAATCTTAATTAAATGGATGGCGCATTAACCCTCTTTACGAAGCTCGGGTAAATGTGTGTTTTACAAGTCATTCACGGACGAACGCATTTTACGAGTAGACTTTTCATTTGACTCAAATTTAAGTTCAAGGTCGAGTGTTTAATTCTAAAAGGATAGTTTAGTGTCACACACGCGAGTGATTTTCGATGCTTCACTGCGATTCATAACCAATATTGGACCAGATTTAAAGCAGTTACGATATGCAGTTCCAAGGAATTGGCCTTTGGGTAACATATATTTAGTTTTTATTTATTAAAGTAGCAAAGAGGTTTACATTGAATTTTTTTAGAAATAAATGAACAGAACTTTCGGCACTGCGGGATTCGAACCTGCGTCTGCCGGTTTAGCGCCCAGGAGCTTTAACAACTAAGCTAAAGGACCCATAATCTCACGGCACGAAAGAGCCGGATAAATAAATGTTAATTAAATTAACAATTTGTAAGTGTTTCACGAGGAGAAATAAAGGCGATTGAAATAAAAGTACATATTTAGTGAATTAGATGATATAATATAGAATATTTTATAGAATATTGCAGTATCAAACTAATTACTTCCAATTTCTTTTTTATATTGCATAGCCGCCGTGTACAAATCGTATTTAACTTTTGGATAACCCTGTAAGAGATCTTGCCAATCCTTGTATCTTAAAAAAACTACATCGACGACCTGAAATAGACAACAACACGACTATATATTACATAAGACGCCAGAAGAGAGACTTGAAGAACATTTTTTATTAACACAAAACAAGCAATGAACTGCAAATATCTAACAAAAAATGTATAGAGAACATGTTTTATTTGATTTTGAGGAATTCCCTGATGTATTTCCGGAGTCCGATATTAAAGAATTTTAATATCATGCGAACTAAATGCAATTTTTAAAATCGGTTCTTTTATGGCCGAGTTCTCTGGTAACAAACAAAATAAAACCGAACTGAGAACCTCCTCCTTTTTTGAAGTCGGTTGATAAGATGACTAAGTGCTGACTGAAGCGTTTAGTTTCAAAGATTTAATTATAAAAGCTTTTTAACTACATATGTTTTACTTTTATAGTGGCCCGGGTGGGGTCCGTAGGTACTTATTTACATTTCTGTCCGAAATATTTTCAAAGCATTTACCGTTCTCGTAACGTAGGTATAACGGAACGGAGAATTGGGAAAGAGTCCTGGAATAAATCCAAAATAGTCGTTTGTATTTAGCAACCCCAGCATCTTCTTTTCCCCGCTGGAAAAAAGAGAAATAACTTGCATTTTTTCTATAGTATTACAAATATATCGTGATTTAGATTTTGTTGCTACGCCAACAGCTTTATTGCTTTAATTTTGAATTGAATCTGCTTTGAAATTTCCTGTAAAGTTATAGCGTTTTTGCGTAATTGAAGCAGAATTTGTCTCTGCCCCAATCATATTGGGTTCAAATTAATTATATACACGGTGGGTGTTTTTTTACTGTCAGTATATGTATCTATTAATGCTCCGCCAAGCATGAAAGTCAAACTTTAACTATGTTAAACATTACTGTAATAAAAACATCTTAATGTCTACCTTCTCTGTTCTTCTTTCGTCATGAGCTTCAATTCTGGTAACAATCACGGAAATAGAATATAATAAAATGACTGGCTGCATCACAAAACACGCTATAGCCAATTACCTTTGACCCCATTTAACGACAAAGTGACTTTTGGCAATTTTAACATATAAAGCTTTTCGAGTACAACCATTTTGCAGCGATTACGAATGAACAAAGAATAGAGATTAAATCACTTACAAAAAAATTGAATAAGTGCGGTAGAAGTCAAATCATTTCATTCTTGTTCCAAACATGCTACATACCTTTTATCAGTTCCCCATTTTTCAACTTCACCTTCATGAATGAAATAAATACAAGAGTATATGTCGCCTTCTCGGATTATCAGTTTACCTGTAACAATGGACACTCATCTTAGCAAGTTTTATGCTATTGTTTCGGTATCCGTATAAATTCCAAGTTGCAATGGAAAGATCTGAATAAACATCCACTTCACACTCAATAAATGCTTTTTAATTACCGGGAAAGATCACGACTCTGTTCAATCTCGCCACCAATTGACGGAGGAAATAATCAGGAAGGTCGCGCAACAGTGGTGGCGTCTTCAAATGGTAAAGATAGAGGGATCCGAAAATGTCTTCGCGGAGACATTGCGGGGCGCTGTGTACCAACTCTGGCAACCAGTTTCCTGCAGGCAATTTATTCATGAAAAATTATCAGAAGGAGCTATATTTAAATGAAGGAATACAAAACGAAGAAGAAAATAGAATAGTGTTACAAGGTGAGACTTGTAACCCGGGGTTGTAGCAACGAAAGAAATAGTCTCTGTAGGTATGAAGCAGTTAGTTGTAGTTTATAGGATACAAACTTTGTTGCTTTTTATTTAATTAGTTTGTTTGTTTTTTTTTAATTATGGATTTGTTAACGTTTGTATTTTTATATGATTATTGGAAAGTAGCGTTAGAAGTGTGTATTTAAGGTCGTGGTTGTAATACCATGCTGTATAAGCTATCGCACTTTTCATATCAAACTAAAAAAGATGCTTTATTAACTCATCTCCTTAAATCAAAAGTTTGTCTGGATACCATCCACCTAATTTTAATTAGGTACCTCTCTGCCTTTGCCACAAGTGCTTCGTGTAGTCTTCGACGGTTTGTAACATCGCCGGCGACAATCCGGTGTGTTTCAAATACGTAAGGAGTTTCTCCACCTTGTAATCATATTTGTACAATTCGTGGAGCTTCGTGTAGACAGCGCTAATTGCAATGCTCAGAATCCAAATGTCCAACAGGTGTATGACGGCATTTATGAAGATTTTATAATACACTTGCTTTATGTTCAACGCCAATACCTATTTTGAAAATGAAGCGAATCGGTAAGAAAAAAAACAAGTAACAAAAAAAACGTACGATAAATATTGAATAGAAGTTGAACAATCTTACAGAGTCCATCTCAGTGTGAGTGTAGAGGACTAACACGTAGGTCATGGAAACAATGTAATCAGCACCCCATGTGCGTGGAACCATAAAACTGAAGAGGTATTTGTTGCCCACCTTGAAAGGGATTGTCATTCGTGCGCAGCCTAGTTAAGGATAAGAGTGTAAAATTTTATTATTTTAAACATAATGCCGAGAACAATTTAATAACAAGTATCTATAGGTCATACAAATATTAGTAACGTGACTGTTTTATATTTATTTATCACCTTTATTACATCGCCTAAATGCATCCTTTTCTAGTAGTATTTAATGTGTCTTTATGTGTGGGCTAGTATTGCAAGGTCTAAGGGCCAATTTTACGATAAAAGCCTCGTGCATACCGTTCCAGGTGACTCTATTATTTGCCCGTCTGGACCTTTCAATTCAGTTCAGTTAAAGGTTTTTATTTTATTTAAGAGTGATTTACTGAGGGATCAGATCTGGCACGCAAACCTTCTACCATTAATCGCTTTGTGGCGGATATTACCGGACCTTTGAAAATTTCATTCATAGCCCAGTATTTGTTCCGCGTGCTCTTTACTCTACGATCGAGATCTTTTTCGGTACAGGTTTTAATTGAAATCAAATTAAGTCCTGACAGAAAAAGACAGTCAAAGTAAAATGATAAAATGTAGTCTGCGACATATTCTATATGCCTAGTCTGTATGGTCTTAGGTCTTCACGAGTAGTCATAATTTTCTCTCAGTTGGTTTGTAGCCCAACGGTTTCGCTTTGATGACTAAGGAGTTCCATCTTGAAAACACTTTGTACGGGTCTTCCAACAGCAGTCAAATGTCGTCCACAAACCTGAGGTTTAAAGTTTTGCAATATGGATTCTAGGACTGCTAAAAAATAATCTAACTCTTAATAATAACCTCCTTTCCTTTCGCTTGGGTGCGCCCATTCATCGTAGTCAATTGTGGCGTTAATATCAGCGGGGATTTCCGAAAT
The DNA here is from genome assembly GCA_933534255.1 of Iphiclides podalirius. Lineage (NCBI taxonomy): Eukaryota > Metazoa > Arthropoda > Insecta > Lepidoptera > Papilionidae > Iphiclides > Iphiclides podalirius. Next base: position 4,571,594 of record OW152830.1, read on the forward strand.
GTTTATAGGAAATTTTGCATCTGAAAATTCAACGGAGCGAATATTTAAAAAAATAAAAAAACATTCAGGTCAATGTATTCAGAGCAACTAAAGTTCAGAACCCTGCAAATTGTTAATTGCAATTTAAGCGCTAACTTATCACGTGTATATGGGCGCAAATTACGATATTTCCGGCCTATCCCCGACATGTGTATAATGTAATGGCATTAGGTGTGCAGTGCATGGTAAAGGAAAACATCGTAAGCAAAACCTGCATATTTTCCAATTAACAATACAAATTATAAAGACATGTAAGGTCTGTCAATCCACGATGGAATCGCGTGGTGAACTATGCATACTTAACAAAGGACGCTATAGGTCAAACTAGCAAGTGGGCTTCCGATGTACATCGAGATCAAATGTACGAAAGTAAACTTAATGATTTCAAGTTGTGATTGAAATCATTAAGTTTACTTTACCCTCTCAAAAACCATAAAACCGGACACGTGTCATCGTCGTACATACGTTGTCCTTCCGATTCCGTGGGTCGCCTGCCTGACCTGACCTCTTCAACCGAAGCTGTCAAAGCCGCCGGCCTAATTTCAAACTTCACGTCACATAAAGATATAACAAAAAAATAAGACAAGATCAAGACCATCTTATCTCCTGCTTGTGCTGACTTTTTTATAACCTATGCTTACTCACTAAATGAAAAATAAATAAATGAAAAAAAAAAATATTTTTAAATACCTCTACATGCAATCATCATCCATCCACAAGTCATTGCGTGTAATACCATTACTACAGACAGAGACTTTAAAAGGATAGGTGCGACTCTGCTCTATTAAACAAAAAGGTTCATATCATTGTTTAAACAAATTTAGTTAAATCTAGTAGACATCTCACAATTATAAGTTACCTGGAAACCGGTGCAGAAATAGCAATAGAAATCGTAGAACAAACGAAGTCTGATCAGCCTAACAAACTGATACAACCAATTGCCCGTTCCAAAGGTAATTAATGGTAAGATAAGTGTTGCTATATCGGCGTAACAGCTCCAATTTAACAATTTTCGATAAGAGGAGAGTCTCATTACGCATTCGTCACCCACAACAGTCAACTCCATCTTAAATTAAGGGACACATGTCTTTAAAATAACGTCATTACTAAAAGAATGTGCGAAACATCATAGAACACCTCACTGCTGACCCTACCGTGAAGAATTCCGAGATGAAGTATAAGAAATGTATAACGTCCAACGCAACTAGGAGCGAGTAAAGTTTGTAGACGGACTCATTGGGCACGGTCTCTAAGGTGAGTACCACGACGGCGGTCACCGTGGGCTCAATGAACCAAGCGATGAAAAGCCAGCGGGAGTACCAGCTACCGTCTGTTGCTTCCATGTAAGTCTTCATCCACTGTAACAGTGACGAAAAGACAAAAAATCTATCTATTATATTTACTTATAACTTCTAGTTGGCGTATCAAAGAAATGGCATTAGAACTAAAAGCAATATCTATGAAAACTATCACAAAGTTTGAAGCCTCAACGCTCATGCAACGTTCATAACGTGGAGTTATTGAGCTTTATGATCCTCAACATTCTGATGGAAAAAGAATAAAACTTTTCTAGTTTACATTTTATAAATAGATAATATATTATAATTATGGTAACTCTTATTAAACCAGCTTAATGCGTGGGATATTAGTCGATAGAGATAAGTAACATTACTTACAGGTAATTTTATTGATTTCTTTCCTCGTATGATATATTGAATGGTGTTGTAAGGATTTTCAATGATCAGCTTTTTCAAGGCCATAAAATCAAGTTTGGATTGGGTATTGTGCTCTATATTCACTCTTATCTAAAATGTAAATACAAGATGTGATTCATTCTTAAGGTTTTAAAATAATAGCAATGATTCCTGATTCGTCAAAACAAACTTAAATTGAACATCATTTCATTTAATTTTATTTGAAAATTTCAATAAATCATTTTTGTCCATGACAAAGTCAAAACTACTTTATTCAATATAGACCTATGTTAAGGTCTTATAAAACGACAAAAAACTGCCACCGGTTCACTAATCTGGACCTGACTAGAGAGGAACCGGCAAAATACTGCGGTCTTGCTTTCTTTTTCTTTTTAATCGACTCAAACAAGTACAAAATATTTAGGTATATAATCAGCAGCAGCCAGGGGACTTGTAGAGTCATTTCCACCACCCTTGTCTTCGATGTATTCTTTGGCATTATAGGCGCTTGCCATTAGGGTAGTTTTTACAAATTGGTTAAAATTGCATACACTTAGCTGTTTGTGTGTGTAATACTTTATATTAATAAAGTTAATACATATACCAAGAAACGACTTTCTGGTTTTGGCCAGTAAATACTTCACGAGTCACCACGGACCCAACAAGATGTGAAATGTTTTTTTTTTAATTTGGATATCATTACGTACATACATGATGTTCTTGAGTACGTTTAACGAAGGGCCTTCAAAGGTTTATTTGCTTTGAAAGGTACCGTAGTGACTCACATGGATCCAAGCCATAGACTGCCCGCTTTTGCGAGACAAATATTCTCTACTCTTAACTGAATGCGGAACCCCAAAATAAAAAAAGAGATGCAAAAGTAAAATAAGCATAATAAACTAAGTGATCTGCATGGAAAAGTCGGCAACGCTCAACTTGTCAGCTAATTTATCACAGGAATCTATTGCAACTTGGATTCATCATATTCCAAGAAATGCTGTTGAATTCTCAAAGATAAGGATCATCTTAAGAGGAGATTTTCCCATAAATATAGATTCCTGGCTTCTGAGACAACTTAGATAGAGTAAATCTGATATACTGAATTTTAATGGATTTCAAAAGTAGTTTGGTTGCAAACCAGAAGACACAACTTCTAGTACATTACTAGGTTGCTTTAGTGTTTCATCTTTCCTTTTACTAATTTATTTTAATGGTCTAATTGGACTATAACAGTATAATTGAAACCTGTTTACAATGAGAATTATTAGATCATATCAAGAAAGTTTGGACGATGATCATAATTATCCGACGTGCTTCTAGATTTGATACGTTGTAAGATGACACGTTATAACTTATTTACTTAAAAACTGACTGAACCTCGTCACTTAGGGCTTCTTGAAAGTCCGCAATTGGTATTTCCAATACGTCTGCATAACCTTCAGCCTCCGCTGATATTCTTACGGGTCTTGGATTCACACCATCGAGTTGGCCAAAAATCGCCCCCTACAGCAAACAACACATTATTTATGGTTAATCGTTAAGATAATGATCAATCAAATCTAATTTTTATAACTTTGTTGATACACTTCCAAAACCAGTTTAAAATTCATTTTTTTTAAAGAGAACAGGATGAAGTATTATAACATCAGCTATGTTTCTATTACTTACAAAAATAGGGTGAGCAAAATTTATAAGAAAAGAAATTAAGCTCCTTTAGTAATTTTTTTATCTTGCAATTTATTTTTTATTTTTCAAAAATAATATTGTTTGAGCTAACATCAACGTAGCGAATTTGATTAATTGTATCTTTCTCTATATAATCAGTTTTAGGCAAAGTAGTTGTGTTGATTCAGAATCAGCTGACATTGGTAAATATTTGAAACTTATATTACACTTTATGATCTGTTCAACCGGAAACTGCGGCCTTTAAGAGAATTACCGGAATTTACTAAAAAGTATTTATGCTTTTCAGTTTCGACCATTGGACAAGAGGTCAACACTTCATTAGATTGTTATGGTAACTTTACGGGCACGCAGTATCTTTTGCTGTTGCACGAATGGGTAGGCGCGAGTGGCAATCGGCCGTTTAGCTTAATGGTTAAAGCGTCTGGGCGCGAATGGTGCGAATCCGGGAGACGTGGATGAACCTACATCTTCCAATGAGAAACTTTTCGTTTTTTCTTCTACAAATGTTCGTGTTTCATCTTAAGTGCAGAGATTAGCACCATAATAATTTAAATTTTAATTACAATGGAGTTGAAGTATTTGCAATACAAATTAAGTTAAAGACTTGCCTTCGTCAAAATTGCCAACTTATCCCCGTTCCGTTTAATTAGCACCTTGCCACGATGAACGACATACACCGAAGGAGCTAGATCCATCTCCCTCACTATTTCCGACCCTGGTGAGAAATGTATCTGTTTCGCTACAGTCGCTAATTGTCTTTCGATCTCTTCCCCGCCTTGTAGTAGGGTATTTAGTGACGATATTGTTCTAAGAAAAATATGTGCATTTAAAACAAAGGGAAGATACAATATATATAGGCTCTATTCGTATGGCCTACATATTTTAACAAAAATAAACATGGTTTGAAAACAATAGATCTAACGTTTATATGATAACTTACATCTTTTATACAAAACCAATAGTGATTAAAATTTTTAGAAAATGGATTACTACTGCGGGAATCGAACCCACGTCGCCAAGTATTGCGCGTTGTTGCGTATAGTTGAGATTTTCGCCGGTGACAGCCACTTGATATGCCTATTTGCAATAATGTTAATCATTCATATAGCGAGTGTTACATTTTATATATATTGTATAGAATACTTACGTTTTAAAGAAATAAAAAGTTAAATCTTGTCTAAAAACCACACCAATGCGTTTGCTTATTAACTTTTGAACGTCTATACCCTTTGTTCTAAAAATAATATTAAAGAAGCCATTAATGTCAAGAAAAGCGGATAAATATGAAGAAGTAGAGAATACGAAGAAGTTAAATACTAGAATGCTCAATTGAAAGGATATAAAAGTATATATTAAGAAATACTACAAATTTACCTTTGCCACACATATTTAAAATGCTCCTGAACGGAATCAATCAATTGAATCTCCACTCTTTCAGCCTCTAGAAACCTTTTCAGTTGCAGCACTCCTTGCTGATAAAGCGTGTTAACGCGCGCATTCAGCACCAATAGCGTTAGAGAATAACATAACACGTACCTAAACGAAATAGGTAAGGAAAATTGCAAAATGTAAATTTTTTAATAGCCCGCGACTTAAAAAGTATTATCACTATTGATACACTTATGTTGTACAATTAACGTTGGTGTTGTTACATAGTAAATATCAGAAGAAATAGCGCTTTAATATTTCACTTTTTTATTATTTGGAGGAATAAGGAATCATCAAAAGAATAACAAATTCTTTCCTTTGACTGTTTTAGACGAAGTAAAGTAGTCAGGATCATTTAAAATCTATAAATTCTAAGCAAAAGTATATCTAGATAACATGAAAGTGTTTATTTACATTCATGGCTTCCCATTAAAAAATGTGACATATTCAAGTGTAATGCTTAGTGAGATCTACAAATTCACATTACCAAAAAGAACAGCCGAGCAACAGCAGAACTGTCGCGGTGCCAATATTATTCGGATCCATAAAGAACATTCCCAAATCAATCCTCAAAAGTCCGCTCTGTGCTAAATTGAGACTTTGCGCGAAGATCTTGCAAATAATAAAATAAATTAAATTTTACATGTGACATTGCTGGCGACATAACAACACGTCATGACAAGGACTCACCATACTGATATTTTCATGACTGATAATGTTGTCAACTGCAAAGTGCGTGTAACTGGGGAGCCAGCATTTGCTAATAAGGGTCGCGTTAATCAGTTCACCCCCACTATCCCAGTCGAAGCTAATACATTGCCTTATGAAAAAGTGACTGGCAGCGAACATTAACAGTAAAGAGATGACTTGCCATTTCAATATCTAAAAGAAAAATTAAAAATGGATTCAATAAATAATTTAGGACATTTCAACAGTAATTTTGTATTTTTAGTCATTTGCATATAATAATTTCCAGATAAATAATAACAAGATTAGATAAAATATGTTGTCTGGTACAAGTTTCAACTTTTATTTATCCACAATCACTTTACTTTCTGTTCTTTACAAAAAAGAAGTGGCTACTACCATGATGTAGGCAATGTTAGATGTGGGTTTATCAGCCCAGTAATCGAAACAGCCAATGACTATATACAAGTGAGCAAATCGGCTGAAAGTGTTCAAAAGAAGGGCGTCATCATCTTCCAAAACCTTGGACGAGACTATTGCATATATTTCTTGAGCTGGCAAAGTGCCCACGAGGTCCAACAGAAAATTATGTCCTAGATAGTGTTTCACGCGGGCTCTAAAATCGGTTATAAGAAGACCACGTTCATCGTAATACGACATCTGTAATAAAAAAGCAATTCATATTACATAATTCTCATATTTTACTAACTAAAATAATGGGACAAAGGTCGGACCAGCCCACTCGTGCAACAGACAAGAATTTTTGAGCATTGATTTGCATTTAATTGGATAGTTTTGGACACAAATATACGCATGATCAATTAAAAACTGCAATAGGTGGCTATCGCATTTTTTACCTACTTTTAGGATGCTATAAGATGTCCCTGGGGTGTGAAGAACATCCTAAGTGCCTACTCCCCATCAAGAGGGTAGCGAGTGCCATGCAGAGACTGCTGCCCAATCTTGGCCCAATAGTGGAAGTACGCCACCTTTTTGCAGGAGTCGTACGATCCGTGGCTTTATATGGAGCACCAGTGTAGGCTCAAAGGCTGGCCATTAGACATTAGACGATTACAGCGACCAGCAAAGCATAACGATACGGGTCGTTTGAGGATATCGGACGATATCATTCGCGGCAGCAGTCCTGGCGCGCATTACACCTTTGGACATTTTTGCGAACATGGATGCAAGGTCGTAGCGACCCAGTAGAGCTGGCTAAACTCGAGGCTGTTAAATGGCGGAAACTAACCGCTCTTGGGATATAATAGCAAGACTTTTTAAAGAGCAATAGCACGCAAACGCGTCGTAAGAGCAATTTTGCTGGTCTTTTTCTGGCCTGAATTTATTAAGATAATAATAACATTCCGAGAAATGACGATATGTATCAACTTACAAAAAACTTTAAAGTTATATCGGCCAATGCTATGCAGTCACAAAAGGCACAGATTATCATCAAAGGCCTTCTCCAGGAAGCTCCAGCGCCACCTTCAAATAGAAAATTATTTGTTAAATAGTTCTTTTATTTACAAGTTTACATTTAAATACTTCTTGTCCTCAAATTTATACTTCCCTTTTCATTTATGTAATAGAAATTTAATTCATTATTTTAAAATAAAAAGCTTATTACACGCAAATAAGCCAAACCTTATGGCCCAAGAAATACACACACCTACATAACACACTCTTAATAAGACAAACATACAGATGAAGCTGATAAAAGCGTGTCAAAAAGCAAATGACATTAGTTTCCATTTCAATATTCATAGCAACGGTGGACTTCGTCTTTTTAGGGTTCCGTACTCAAAGGGTAAAACGGGACCCTATTACTAAGACTCCGCTATCTATCTGTTTGTCTGTCTGTCTGTCCGTCTGTCACCAGGCTGTATCTCATGAACCATGATAGTTAGTTGAAATTTTCACTGAAGGTGTATATCTGTAGCCGCTATAACAATAAATACTAAAAAATAGAATAAAAAATATTTAAGTGGGGCTCCAATACAACAGACGTTTTTATAGATAGTGGTACGAAAGGAACCGATCGTTCGCGAGTCCGACGCGCACATGGCCTGTATTTTTTTTTATGTGAAAATATTGTAAGCAAGCAAGCGCTCGGTTCCCTTGATGTCAAGTGATTACCATCGCGAAATCTACAACACCTGATGAGTTGCAGATGCGTTACCAACCCGTATAAATTGAACCCTGGTTACCTCATTCATCAGACGAAACGTGAAACGATAATATTTCCAATTAACTCCGGTCCTGAGGCTGTGTTACAACCTCGGATGAGCCTGCCCATTCGTGAAACAACAGAAACCACTGTGTGGCACTACCATAGTTGATTGCCAAGCAATTCCGAGTGACGACAAAAATGTAATAGAGCTACCGTAGACAGAGCCGTGATAGCGATCACCGTTTTGTTTAACTCGGCTAACCTGTGCTCAAATCTTGGCGGTGGAATTATAATTTGCTTTACTTGCAATTTTAATCAGTGATTTTGTCGTGATCATCGCTGAAGAGAAACATCGCGAGAATACATATAGCTAAGAAGCATGCGGTACCTACGCTTTCTATACAGTAGAGGCATTTGTCCAGTAATGGGACATAATTATGATGTATAAGCTGTACTTTTATTTCACTTTAACGCCGGAGTAATTTAAATATTAACAAACACTTAGATCCAGAACATTTGTCGTTAGATCATATCCCGGATGGAAATCACAAAAAAAGGTTAATCAACTTCAAAACAAAACTTCATTATTTTCTACGGGAATTTCCTTCATTATTGTGCCAATATCCATCATAGAGAGAATTACAAATTCACCTTAAGTGACAATTTGTGCTACCATCAAAACCAACGACTTAATTTTTAGTCTCTTACATGCTTTGAAAAAATAACTGAAAATTAACTTAAACATAAATCTTTTTTACCTTGTAAAGCCATTGCAATAAGCGAAACACACACGACCAACATTCGAAACAGCATCCAGTATAGAATGAAACTGTCAGACAATGTTTAACCAATTAAAATATGAATTAAAAACAAATACTTTTAAAAAGTGACAGTTAAAATTAGGATGTGTTTTATTACGTTATGTAATGTAATAGTTACTCATTCAGAGTCATTACTTACTCAGAATCAGGCCTTAAACCAAACGATAAATCATAATTAAAGAAGCTTTCCGTTGCTACAGTTTCTTGAGGTTTTGGACGTTTGACTATTGAAACTCTAGAATGAAAGATCTGTTTACGTATTTTCTTCTGATACTGTAAATTAAAATAAATTTGTTTTTAAAAACATTCAATTTTGAACCAATGGTATGGTTTAATAAGAAATAATAACAGTTAATAAAATCGTTGGGCTACGCAGCTATTATGATAGGGCCACGCAACATCTGATGTTGCGTGGCCCTAACAAGTGGGCTAATTAAGTAAATTATCCAGGCCTCACGGAATATTACCATGAAGTAGTAGTGTTACACTTTTACGTTTCGGTTCGTGAGTGGGCTCACTGCATTTAATTTTGCAACGCATCCACAAGCCTACGTGTTATGGATAACGGATAGCAGTAATCCGCCTGCTCGCTATCAAACTTTTCACTTAAAAAAATTTAGATGCATTATTCTCTTGATATTAATATTATAATAAAATTAAACTTAATAACAATCAAAAGCAAAACATACATCCTTATATTTCTTGACATGCTCCTGAATCAATTTGCCAAATCTTGGTTTGAATTCATCCAAACAAAATTTAAAACGAGACCATTCGTTAGGATAGTGACTTAGAATTTTGAAAAACGTTGTCCTGCTCAAATAAAGGATCTATATAATAAAAACAAATGCATTAAAGGTAAATTTCATAGACAACAAAATTAAAAAAAAAAAAAAAACTACCTCGCATTCTGTATAAGCTACGTATGTTCTTAGTGATGGTTCAGCAAAAAGCACTGTTGCGAATGCTAAAGCTTTACCGGGATTGTAAAACCGCCTGACCAGTTCAGCTCGCTCGTTGTGATATTCGCACTTTATGTAACCCTATTTGGACAAATTTTGATGTATGGTTTAATTGTTAAAAAACTATCAATAAAATAAATACCACACAACCTGGTGTTAGTTCCAACACAATAGAGGTTAGGTCTACTGCGAGAACTACAAGATATATCTTGTTTTTTTTTTTATGTGTTACAGTCCAAATTAATTTTATTTTGGGCAAGTATCCATTTTACATTTTATTTATTACAATTCTTACTATTTTTAAGCAATGAAAACAAGCATCCTTCATTAATCTGTTAACCAAAGGAAAACGATTTCGATAAAAATAGTAATACTTACTTGTACTAGCCATTTAACGTCTTTCGGTGGATGTCCAAAAACAATTACAGTGGAGTTTTGCGGAAGCATTACAAATTTAGAATGGTAGGCTATTTCTTTTACAAAACCACGATCAGCAAACAGAAATCCTCGGGACTCCGCAATAATTTTTTCAGCTACCTCACCATGTACTTTCCAATATATATCGTAGGGTTCATCTTCTAATAGATTTGGATACAAAACATCCATTCCACGAAAATATTTCCAATGACACATGAGATATCGATGTAATCGTTTCAAAAGGTCCGGATGGATATGAAATTGTTTGTAATGTTTAGTAATGTTAGTCACAAAATATTGATAATTTGATATTCCGGTGATATTTGAATGAAAGGTTCCAATCAGAGCCGCCTTACAATAGAGAAATATCAAAAACCCCATGTAAGTAACTATTACCGTCGTATAAACATCCGACAAATTTTGAGGTTGATAGTCAGCAAAAAGATATTCTATAAGCCATGAAACAAACACTTGGAGTACGTCTGTGCTTACTTCGAAGTTACATTTGCTTTTAGGATCTTCCAATTTGCAGAACTTTTCTCCAAAAAAATTGACTGAGCTCAGTTCAGGTATAATTTGAACTAAAGAAAATGTAAAATAACTAAAAACGTAGACAAACGTCACATGAATCAGGCATACTTTAAGGAAAACATAGAATAACGGATCTCTCCCGAAGTTCCAATCAGGAAAAAGAACATACATTTTCAAGACTCGATTAAATTGTACCGTGTAATAATATTGAGACAATCCAATTAGCGTCATCAAATTTTCAAACCACATTGCTGATACGACGTCTATACAGAATCGCCAGCTTTTAAAGCGTGCAAACATTACTGTTGCAAAGTTGACTCGGGCTGTTTCAGGAATTTCCATAGAAGTTACAAGAGATACGCATACATCAGACACATACACAAAGTCGGCCCATAATCGAAAGAAATTAAACCAAATGGGCACAGTCGTTCTAGTAATGTTCGGTGGATAAAACATTAACACCATAATAACTGTTAACACTACAATTTTATGCCACGTCATACAAAAACTGGAATTGGGCGCCAAAATCAAAGGGAACCTTAAATTGACGAATAAAGAGTTCCTACGTAGTTGTGCTTCCTTACATAGTACTAACTGGCCAATATATTTAGAGCAATGATAAATCGCATCCTCCGTCGGTAGTTCAAAACAGATTTTATTTTGACTTTCTTTTTTTTTCCAATGGGAAACCACCTTGGATATTTCCCACCATCGCCTTTTAATCCAAGCAATTCCTTCATCTTCAGCCCTGTCTAAGCCCCTAACATGCATTTTACACATGTACAGTGTGTGAGCATGCTTTAGTTTGTCTTTAACACGCTGTAAAATCAATCTGCGATCGTCGGGAAACTTATGCAGTGACTTGAGAATAGCAGTGCGTGAAATATAGAAAACTTCACAGTAAGTCAAACACCGAACAACAACTTTGCGGTTAAGCGGCGATGCAAAAAAACCGATATCCCCAAAGACTGTTCCGCTCGTTACGGATATTATGGGCGTTGCACCATCATCAGTAGATATTAGTTGGACAATTCCAGACTTGATGTAATACAAATGTGTTTGGCACTGCGGTCCAACGTAAAATCTCGAACCAGGTAGCTTGTATTCTAAATGTATATAATCGCATAACCATTTCTGGTATGAATTCGATGTTCTCCTAAAAGTGGGGCTATGGTAGAACACAGACCAAACAAGATCTACCTTGATTTCAACTCTTAAATATCGAGGAAGCTCCGAGTTAATAGAAGGAATACGTGTGACTCCACCATGTTGTTTCCACATTAATGCGTAAAAATTCTTGACGTCGATATATGCCACAGGTGAAGGATTTCTTCTTTTCGTCTCAGCTATAATTATTTGCACTCGGGGATAAAATGTAAAAATACGCTTCAGTTGCAAAAGTGTTTCGGCGACCATTTTTGGTAAAATAATGAATGTTTGCATGAGATAGCAAAATACCATTAACATGCTGAAAAATACGTATTCCGTAAGTGTCGAAGCTTTAATTTCTTCAATAACAATATTTAAAGGAAACGAGAAAATCAATGACGATCCATAAATATACGTTGAATAAATTTCATCATTATGGTTAATCTGCAATAAAGAATAAATTTACAATATTAGGTACTTTCAATTAAGCAGTTTATCATTAAATGAAAGTGCTTGATATTTTCTACCTTATGCATGATATATTTTCGCCAGTCTTTAAAATATACTTCATCATGGCAATTCCCGCACAAGCCCACATACGTCAGCAAAAGAAAAAAACAGCTTATGCAGTTGATGGTAATAAAATACATAAGTGTGAAACCAATCGAAAGTTTGACATAGTCATGTGTTGTGAACAACGAAAAATAATCAGCTACTCTATAGATACTGAAATGAAAATATTTACAATGGCATGACTTCAAAGATAAACATGCAATCCGTGACTTAGAATTGATTAGGTAAATTAAGGATGGATAAATTTATTGTAATAATTTATCGATGCAGTTGCGGCAGACAGAAATTCGCGTAGCTTGTTTTGGATTCGATTACAGCATAGTACAACTTATATGACCTGCGTTATTTTTTTAAATATGGCAAGTGAGCAGTGATAAGTGGCTACAGGTGCGTTGCCAACCTCTAATTACATTGGGACGTGGTCACCACACTCACCAGACGAATCGCCAAAGTATAATATATCTCATTCACGCAGTCTTCTGCGAATCCTTGGTACTTTCCCGGTCGAATTGGCCAATTCATGCAGCGGGACCTATCTTGAAAGCTGTTTTTTTTGCTAAGAAAACAAGGGTATTCCCATCTCTTTATTTCATTACAATATTATTTGTAAAATAGAATAATACGATTACTCACGTAACAAACTCCAATGCTGACAAAATGTTTGGCCAAAATTCTAATTCCGTACAAACGTCTCGGACCATGAGTCGAAAGAATGGTATGAGACACAGTATGTCGATAAATAGCAAAAGAGCTGACTTCGGTAGAAACTCTCGTCTCATTGCCTCATCCGTGACTTGTCTAAAGTATTATTAACGTTATATGCAAATAATAACATAGACGCTGGAGTAAAAATGTTTTAAAATCCCGCTTGGTTCCTTGCGACACGTTTTCCGGTTACTTAATTACGGCGCTTTATAAAAAACAATAAATTATAACTTTTTTATTGTAATTAAACTTAATTTTTTAGTTATATTTACTGATACTTGCTATCGACCAGTCGAAGTGGAAGTAAATGTGGAAGGCCTATGTTCAGCAATGGACGTCATGCGGATATGATGATAATGATAAGTTAAATTTACTAAGAATTTAAAAATGTTATTGATCTCATTAATTGCTCTACAGAACCCGGTTTTCGATTTTTTTTAATTTATCAATTCTGTTTTTAAAATTATGGCCAAAAGACTAACAGTATACTCTTAGTGCCCAATCTAAAAGACAACACGTTTCTTAGAACATATACACTACCATTACCACATTCCGAATCGGCAATAAGTCTAACTTACCTATGCATTATGTGAAGGCAAGTGTCAATGCCGTATATAGGATCACAAGCATAAATATAAAACACTTTTACAAGCCACAGGTATATATTATGATCGAGCACGTCCCAGCAGTATATGATAGGATATACCATCTGTAGCGGACCCTAGATTGAAACATGGTTCCTTCATTATATGTACACGATTAACATCTTGCTCCGAATAAAAAATTACCAAAATGAAAATTATTATCCTACATTAAATAAGGACCTTTAAGATTGAAGCAATATTACTTATAGATTATCAGTGTTGATTGTCATATCATATTCACAAAGAAAGATCTATTTATAGTATTATCGGATAAAAAATACGCTTCAGGCTAATACTTACCTAGCTAACAAAGAGATCATTGCAAAAATATTATGTCAAACATAATTAATGTATGTTAAAGTAAATTTTATAGGCAGTAATGTAATGCCTTACAAGTTTCTGCTGAACTGAACGACATTTTATACAATTAGATTGAATCGCTTACGAATATGCTCTTCGTTATTACAGATAACAGGACGATGAATTTAAAAACAGGGTGGAAGGGAAGAAACAACAAATTGCTCCATGTAATATGCGACTCTTCAGAAAAATCTTCATCTTCATCTTCAGCAATTTGTTCCAATATATTCATGTCGCGTTAAAGGTTTTCCAAATGAAGACAATATTTGTTTATCTACAATTGTTATTAAGATTTTTTACTTCTAGTCTATAGATTATACAGACAGATTTCATTAACATACATCTGCACTATTTGACGTCGACATTTCTGACTAGAAAAAAAAAAATATACATGTATCAAGACAGTATTTAATTACACTATTAATTACAAAATTTAATTAAAAAACAACACTTTTAATTAAAAAACACAATATTATTAAATTACACTTACACATAATTGTGTAAATAAAGTCTTGATTTTGCTTACTTTAAAAATCAAACAGAACAGTAGTGTTTTATTATTTCTTCATTTCTACAAGCCAGAAAGGTTTTATATACATATGTCAACATCGCGGTGTCGTACTTTATTTTAAATTATCGAAATACTGCATACATATAGATTTTAACAAAATCACTCGATTACTTTAAGTAAATTAATTAGTGGGAAAAGGAATAAAGCAGAAGTCCAATGAGTACAACCAAGCACGAATTTCCTACCCTTCGGTGAACAGCCAGCTTACATAGTTGATGGTCGGAGTTAGAGACGCGCTCGGTGGCGTGATCGATGCAACTTCAGAGTAGTCATTATTATGGATTCATGACTCCTCAAACACCCATACTCATGACCAGGATGCGACATATATTTATAGTTAATATGTCAAGGTAATGTTAATATGTAATGGTAATATTTACTATAGATACCCCTTATGGTGCATTTATGTTTTACTACCATTTTTTACTACTAACCGCAATCAGGAAATTGTAAGACCTCGCCTTTCTATGAACGCCATGAATTTTATTGTTACGATTCACCATTGACAGAAATAAAAAAAAACATTGACAGAACAAAAGTCTCGCATTAAGTGTGTATATATATATATATATATATATATATATAATTCTTCTTTATGTGCATATGTCACGGAACTACTCCAAAACGGCTCCGCCGATTTTAATGAAATTTTTGTATGTCTTCAGGTCGATTCGGAAATGGTTTAGAATCACATTTCGGCTCACTACAATTTTTTTTAATTAATAAAATGTCGGATTTAAGACGTGTGTGGAGGACAACGTCTGTCGAGTCCGCTAGTATATAATTATATACATTTCTCGTATCACAATGTTATTTGCCATTCTCCTCCGAAATAGCTTGATCGATTATTATGAAGTTTTATAATTATGTATATTTGATAGCTCAACTCAGTCGTAGTCTATTTTTCATACCCCTAAATGATAATGGTGGTCCACCCCAAAAATTTTTTGTACACTTAAAATTCCCTAGAAATAATTTATACGGCAAAACATTTTCCGGCTCAGCTGGTCAAATATAAAAATTTTCTACTTGTACACAATTGTTTCATAACACATAAGTTGCCTTTTAGAAATAAAATCCAAAATCAATTTATATTTGTTTATTAATCATTTCAACGTCTTAGAAAGCAAGTACAAATTGGTTAACAAATGAAAACTTACAAAATGCAAAATAACGAACGTAACATTCGATAATGAAATCAATTAAAGTTACAGCCTATCGAATGTGTTTTTAATTCCCATTGGTATATTCCTTAAACAGCTTAGTCACGTGATGCTGAGCGACGGCGGCGCGTCGTGGCAGCGTCGAGACGTCATCACCCGTCGCCGGACGCACGTGGAATGCTTGCAAACGACACGTACCGTACAACATTCGCCCTATAACTCTGGAAACGTATCGATAATCTCCAATAATTTCTATAGGTACATACTATAGTATTTTCTTAAAAGTGTTATTTTGTTGATACGCCGTAAATTCCATAATTCTTGATGAAATTTAAAGATTCTAACACCGTTATAACACCGTGATGCCATCTATTGACAATTTATTTAAATGAAAGAGACTTCGTGAAGTAGGCTGTCGTCATACGTAGACAAATTCATTGATAAATACCATTCTTTCATGGTATTATATACTTATAATCATGTATAAATTTTTATAACGCATGTCTTTCATACAAAGTACCTAACTGGTAGATAAGATCGATCAGCAACGCGATGCTTGATGGTCTTATTTACCAGCTACATGAATAATGATGAACTTTAATGTTACTGAGAACAATAGCAGTGGTCTACATGAAAGTTTCAAGTTTCAAAGTTAGATTACATTATCGATTACAACAAACAAACAGGAAAGCGGATAATGGAAAAGTTGTAAAATCTTCTATATACTCGTATATATGAGATAATTGACTCATCACGATATGTCTAGACCCAAAAGGCGTCTAAGACTTGAAATTTGGTAGGAATATTCCTTTCGCCGAGTAGAGGTCAGCTAAGAATTTAACGAAAGCGGATTTAACGAAATTCCACCCAATTATTTATTGGTACATATATACATTATTATTGTATAGCTTGTAATTTATATGGCAAAACAACGTTTGCGGAATCAGCTAGTACATTATAAAATACTTAACAGTAAGGACCTACTATTACCGAAATGAATGTTAAAAAAGTAATTTGTTTACGTACTTTGTTTACATGTCACCATATACATATTTATAAGTTAAAACGTTATATATCCTACCTAACAGTACAAGGCAATTTCAGCTCCGGCAACAAGAAATCAATTTCGTAGTAAACTACTTGCATGGCGGGGCCGTTTTCGTCCCTAACGACCAGGATCTTGGCGCAAGGATCGCCCGGTCTCACACTCACACACTTGGCTAAAATACATAAATTATAGTTATCATAGCAAAGTACAGCTTTCTTCTCTTTGTCCTGCCCTTATACCTAGGTGGTCTCAGACAACATGTGAATCATGTTTTAATAGCTAAATTTTTCATTACGACAAACCGCCTGCCTGACGTGAACCGTACTTGGGAATAAACACCTAGATTCGAAACAATTATCTATGGATCACAGAACTTTTTCCGTGTGATAATCAAACCCAATAGCTTAGCAACTGCCGCACCGATTAATCCTTTGAGTAATAATATTAGCGAAGCAAACGAACACATTCGCTATTAAGGGAATATATACATCGCTAAGATCATATGCTTAATGATATATAGTATATTGTTTTACCAAATACGGGGTTTAATTACTGATAATTAACTAGCAGAAACTAAAGTGAAGGGCTCATAATATTTCTTTTCTTCCAACTAAAAACACTGAATACCACAATAGTCATTAAAGTTTTGTTTGCATTGTTACTATAGCGTTAAAATAGCGTAGTTTAATTGGTTTGATAATAAATCGCAATGTTGTTAGGGATTGTTTCTAGGCAAACCGTGGCGTTTCCTTTATTTTCAACCGACTGCAAAAAAGGAGGAGGTCCTCGGATCTCTTAGGTTTAACTTCTATGAGTATGGTCGTATATTAATTCAATTGGTATTGAAATCAAATAGAAAAATATATGGTGAGTGAGAAGTAGTCTTCGTTCTGTTTTATAAATAAAAATGTACTTGCATTTAAAACGATGAAGTATTCGCTGTAAAAAAAAAGACTCGTAATAAAACAAGTACTCACCAACAATTTCGTAAAGTATCAAAACGCCGACTTCCTGCAAGGACTTGTGCCATTTGAGCACTTTCTCCACGGGCCCGGAAAACACTCGTGGACCGCTTTTATTTAACGCCTGAATAAATTTCTCGTGTCGTTTAATGTAAACAATCTAATGCGTACACGTTTCGGGCCATTAATCAAAGCCCACAGAAAAAGTAAAATGTAAGGCTTCCCACAGTAAAAAGTGTCCTCTAACCTTTGAGGTGGTTTCGGCGATAAAACAAATATAAAATATTTTTTCACGCAATAACAACAGCCCATTTGTTTTTGTAACAACATTCTCTAAGTAAATACAATAAAAGATTTTTACGGTTGTTGAAGTACATATTATGATTTAAGAGTCAGTGTGTTATTGTTGAATTATTGGACATACTCCATTGGAAAATATCACGTCTGAACTAAAGGTCTGTATGAAGTAAAAGTATCTTCACCTTTTATCTGGCGAGAAATTATGGAAAAATTGCATGGAAAATCGAAACAGCAACAATTTTATTTTTCCATACAAACTGTACCTGTCAACTATGTTACACAGTAACCTGTCAAACACATTATACGTGCGTTCCGATTCCTCTAGAAATAATTTATATGGCAAAACAACGTTTGCCGAGTCAGCTAGTAGATAATATATTACACGGATACATTTATAAATATATAGTCATACCACTTCTACCAGGAAACAAGATAATGATGAACTCGTCAAGATCGTGTAACTAATAAGAACAAAAAAGATTTCGTTTAATTTCAAAAAATATCAAATTAAAAGAAAACAAGTTTATATCATAACAGCAATAACTGCAAAGAGATTCATGATCGAAGAGAATTTCTAAACAATTATTTTTGGGATAATAACGTCGAAAAATAACCTTGCAACGTTGAAACATCACGTATTTACTTTATTTGTTTTACTAAAATTATGATATTATTCAACGATAACATCCTATTAGTAGCTACATGTAACTTCAAATAATAAATAATGGTTTTTATAGACGAAGAAAACGTGTCCATATGATCTTTGAACAATAACTAGGATAAATGTAACAGAATTTCAATTCTTTATGTTAAAACTTCACCATTTTATTTAATTTTAGATCTAACGAAGTTTTAGCGTACGAAAAACTTATTCTACACGCGAAAAGAAATGAAAATGTGTGTGTGTGTGTGTGTGTGTATGAATATGCATATGTGAATGCGGTATTAAAAAACATACTCACTTTAAGTTTATCGAAACGAGAACTAAGTTGAACTTGGGGTTCATTCTTAGCTTGAACGGCCTCTTGTGGTTTTTTTATTTGCTCTAGGTTCAAACAACATGTAAAATTTGACATATTATTTTATAACAAAACTAAAAATTATACAAACAAATAAGATAATTATTACTAGCTTTTAAAATTACAACAAAATGTTCTATTTATTTGACGAGAGAGAGAGAGTATTAAGGCATAAACTACCACTGCGGATTCTTATTATTTTTCTTATTTTTGATATCATTTCAAAAATATACAATTTTCCTCACGATGTTTTCCTTCACCGCTGAGCACATGATAAGATAGCAACGGGGATTGAACTCAGGATGCTCGATTACATTGAATTAAAAACGAGCGCCCAGACACTGAGCTATCCCGGCCGCTTTATTTGACGTTGATCTGACAAAATGTGAGTTGCCTAATCACAAATTTTGCTAAATGTAAAATTTTGTGAAATGCTACCTTTGCTCTGTATCAAATAACTTAGATTGGACCTGAATGTGTCCTCACTGTAAATCATGGAACTCAAGTCCTTTGCATAATAAAGTTTAATTAAAAACTTTATCCAAAGGTATAACTTTTCGGTCTAAACTCACGTACAATTAAGTGGAGCAAAATTTGTGTTCGCAAATACGGGGAAGTTCCTGCCAAAGTGCAGAGCAATGAGATTGTAAGACTGACTTTACACAGTTATTAAACCTCTTAAGTCCGCATGATATACTTTTGACTGCGCGTCAAATTCTGGACTATAATAATTATGTGTAATTTAGTGGCTTTTTGTTTGTTTTTGTAATTTGTTGGCTTTTGTAGCTTTAATTGCTTGATAAGCGAACTTGAGATAAATTTAATCAATCTTTATACACATATATTTGATATACGTTTTATATATACGTCTTATTCTTCAATTTTATACAACAAAAATTAATCAACTAGCGTATAAAAATTTTTACCGTTAGAATGCACCCCAAAACTATTCTTAGAATTTTCTTCTTTAATTGGCAATGTTAGGGGCGTATTTCCAAAAGCATTCATTTGTTTCCTAGCAAGTTGTTTTGGTGTTTCTAATGAAAATGAAAAGGTAAAATAACAAGTTAAATTACTTAACTACAAAATTTAACAATACAAACAGAGTTAAACGCAACCTTTTGCGGCAGATTGGTTCGAGTGAAGAAACTTCCTCACGTTCAATCTTTCAGCACCAACAAAATTTTTGTTCTGATAATTACCATACAGGTCATTGTAAGCAGTGTCTGGAGTACCAAAGTTTGAATCTATTTGCAGATTTTGACCTTATTAACAGAAAACAAAAGAGGAATCAATAAAAAAATAAAACAAAAATATCCTAAAGATGATGCTTTTTTATTTAATCTGTAATCAGGCCAATGATGTTTATTAGTATACATGACGCATATGAGATAATTATATAAGTGAATGTGACAGATGATATATAACGTATGATGATATGGAAAGAGGTAGCAGTCTATAGAATTGCAATTTACGTGGTGTAATATTAATTACACCATTTAGTGTAATTTGAGTGCTTCAATTTCGGTACGTTAGTGTGCGTAGTCATAAAAAAAAAGTTGCTCCCGATATTTGTACGCTCAGATCTTTTAAACTACGCAACGGATTTCAATGCAGTTTTTAGCAATAGATACGAGTGATTCAAGCGGAAGGTTTGTATGCAGTAACATGCATTTTCTAGCAGAGAAAAGCCGAGAAATTCAATATCTACTCTTCCACACAAAATACAAATATAAGTAATAATTATTATAGTAATAATTATATTAAGTAATTGAATAAATTTTGATAAAACATCCATGTACTCTCACAGAAAAGGAATATAATACAAATTCTAATAAAAAATGTTATAAAAATCCACAAGACCGACTTGATCATTTTTAAATCAGGAACAAATTAAGGTTCATTCATCATAACTAAAGTTAAATTTTAAGTGATATTTTGAACGGATATATCTGTTATCGGGCTCTTCTCGGTGTTTGCTTAAATGCTTCAGGCTTAAGAGAATGAAAAGACTCAATACCTGTACCTGAAGCATTTGCCTCAGAATAAGCCGCCAAGTAGCGGGGATCGATCCCAGACACAACGTGCCCAGGGTTTTGCAATATCTGAGGGGACAAATGGCATTATGTCCACGAGGCTGATTTAAAAACACAAAACAAAATTATGACGAAAACAACAAAGTTAATCCCTTGTTCGTCGGAAACAATACCTCGGCGTCCTTTTGACGTTGAAGAAACCTTAATTAAAATGTTGGGAGTTTGGCGTGGCTTGGCAGTGGATGAAAAAAAACATAATTTAAAGAGAAATCTTGCAAGTGTTAAATAAGGCGATTGCTTGTAAGGCCATTCCATTTTTGAAATGATGATGAACCGTCCTATCGGACAGTTTTGTCGTGCCCTTATAACATTTGTAGTTTCATCTTAATTATGCGTTTCATTCTCTTGACATTGAAAATAAATTATATCATGTCTGTGTATATTTTATTTTTTATATAGCAATGTGTGCTAAAGAATTATTCAACTCGATTAAGGGGTTGGCCGGAACTATAAACCGAGAACTGAAATCACACGCTCAAATACTAACAGCGTTATGATTACTTTATTAACCGACTTCAAAAAAGGAGGAGGTTTCTTAATTCGACCGTATATATTTGTTTATGTGTGTTCGGGGCTAACTTCGTCATTTATGAACCGATTTCAATGATTATGTTTTTGTTGGAAAGGAGATATCCTAAGGGTGGTGCCATGATAAGGAAATCCAGATCTGATGATGGCGTCCCAGAGAAATCGACGGCAATCCTCAAATGTTATAGGGGTTAACAATGTCTTTTTTAGTTTTCTGTTTGAAGTCGGTTTTTTTTTGTTCAAAATTATTGGCTTTTGATAATAACTCCTTGGCAAATTTCTAATGCATGCATACACCTACAGACAGAAGACTCACTTTTTGGAGACCTTAAACTAATTTAGAATAAACTCGGATAGGAAATATTAGCTATTTCTCTGTCCGGTTGCAGGGAAAACATGATATGCTGTAAATATTTTGATTACATTCAGTGAATGCGAAGAACGATTGATTCGTGAATCTTGTTATACTTACAATTCCCGTATTACCCGCTCGTTGAGCATTTAAGTTATCCGGACTAAAGCCACAGTAATACATGTTTTCTCGTCTGAAATTGAATCCCAATAGATTGTTTACTTGATATTTAATCGCTGGTTAATGGGGCATAACAATTTTTTCTTGGGTTTTATTTATTAATAACACTTCTACTAAAAAGTGGTAACATTCGAAGAATTAATTTTTATGTAAAATTTTGAAATGTCATAAGAACGCGCAAGCATTTATGTGAATAAAATAAAATATTTTGAATTTGAATTTGAAACGTTTATTTCTTGGAGCTTTGGAAAACGGGTTGCACTCGCTCATAATTTACATCTTGTCTACTTTATGTGTTTAAAATGCTTTATAAAACGAAGGAAACAAAACCAGAAACAAATTACTTTATCGTGACACGTACAACCCCCGTAAACTTTAATACAATAGATATATAAAAATCTCTATTTAAAAAAATGAATCGCTGAATGTGTTGCAAGCGCAAATCTCCAGAAAAACTAAACCGATTTCGCTTATTCTATATTCCTTGAAGTACGACAATGGTTCTTACCGAGAGAAAAATTTAAAAAATTGCCTGAAAAAGTCTAAAAACAACACTTTTCTATATTCCCGTACAAAAGATTCGTAATAATATTTAAAAGTCAATATGAACTTTAATACCATACCATAAAGTTTAAGTGTTATTGGAGTGGTTCCGGGAAGGCAAAACAAGTGAGTGAATGTGGTAAAATGACACTTGAAATTAAACTTCTCTCTACTGTGCATCACTATATAGTATAAAACAAAGTGATCCCGCTGTTTGTTTGTCCTTATGTATGCTTAGATCTTTAAAACTACGCAACGGATCTTGATGCGGTTTTTTTCACTAGATAGAGTGATTCAAGAGGAAGGTTTATATGTATAATACATTGCACCCGAGCGAAGCCGGGGCGGGTCGCTAGTAGATATATAAAATAATCCTTAGTTCCACATGGTCCACTTCCCAAAGGTTTTTATTCGTTTGAATACAACGCTTAAGTGGTTAAATGAGGGGTCAAAGTAAAGTAAGTAATATTTTTTTTAATATAGGTAACACAAATAAAGAAAACTAATTTTACGCTTTTTATGAATTCTGCTTACTCTAAGACGACATTATGGGCACCTGTATTCGGCGATGGAAATATTATTTGATTTGCTGTGGGATTCCCTATAACAACGTAATTAAATGTATATTTTTGACCTTTGGCTGTTTTTTTGTAATTTTAATAATTGTTTTATTACGAAACAAAAAAATAGAAATTGTTACTAATACACATCACTAAAAATATTGTGATATTGTCTGACTAAAGTATTATTACAGCAAAATAAGATTCAACTATATTAATGACAATATACCATGTAAGTACAACAAAATAATATACAGATCAACAAGATCCTATTTTAATAATAATTACAGTCGATAAAAATACCTGCGCTATGTCGTGGTTCTCGTATTACGTAACGATCCATTTTATTACTAATATATTTCACTGTTGCTTTTAATAGTGAATTATATTTTTTCAAATAGACACGTTCCCGCTCATAGATAGATGATACATAGTTCCCGCTATTTTGTTTTTTTTTTAAATATTCTTTTACTGAAGTAGTGCCTGTGTTATTTTTCTGTTAATTTTTTTTGTGAAGATTTTAAGACCAGCCGCTTTTACAGCTGCTTCGGAAGTGGTCTGCACGAAGACCCTCGTGGCTGTCCACAGCCTCGCGTGGTACAACGAAACTGGAGATATTATAAAGCCGCACACTCACCGTAACACCGCGATCCCTGTATACAAGGAAACTAAACATGGAAATTCAACTAACAAGAGGTAGAACATGATCCAGGCGGTCCTTCAGATGAAGGATTGTAACTCGTCTCTAACTGCGATGGATAGTAAAACGTATAGAGAGGGAGTAATCTAGTCGATAATTGCGATTTAATCACGAGACATGACGCTTGAAACTATTGCTTTACAAAAATTTAATTTGAAAACATTTGTAGGATTTGGGAGACTTCACATTCAACACTGGACGTGCGGTGTCAGTCAGAATGTTAGTGCATTTGTCGGTTACTGACCCATTGTATGTTTACGTATTTTTATCGGTTATCTAATACCCGTAGTACAAGCGTTGCACACCCGCGTTCCGGGGCGGTTCTCACCGCTCCCAGCCTGCGATTAGCTAAATGCACAGTCGACGGCCGTCGGGGTCTCGGTCCGAACCGCGACCTCGACGGCCCTTAGATGACACACCATAATTAAACGCACGCATGAGCACATGCGCGACCCTAGCCATAGCGGAGGGTCCAAACCCGTGGGTTCTGGCTAGCCCACCGGTTCTGCGTCCGATGAAGCTTTAATAGTCTCGGGACTGAAAGCAAAAACATAGGTTAATACAAGACATACAAGAAGCGTTGCTTAGTTTGGGACTAGAAAACGTTGTGTAAAAATGTGTCCTGAAATATTTATTTACTATTTATTTAGGAGTCTGATGAACTGTCCGAGGGGAAGTGGTATGGATATCGAAGGTTTTAACCAATGGTCTTCGTATCGCAACCTAAAAATAACAATCGCTGTCCACCTTCTTTAAGAAGCGTCGATAAGATACTTCAAAATAATTAATGCCCTTATAAATCACCCTTTTTAATCGAATTGCACATCCCTGCTAATGGCATCATCATGTCGTCGACCTCGACTTACACAAAAACAAAATGTTGCTTTGAACTAAAAGTTATTTTTTTAGTTTCTTTTTTACTGTTACAAAGTGATATTTTTTTTAAACAGTTTAGACAGTTTATTTTATATATTAAACTTTAATTTTGTATAATTTTAGGGATCCAACGGTGTAAGACAACTAACAACTTTGACTCTAATGGCAGCACTGATGGCAAATGTCAATGTCACTACCGATCGAGATCCGAAGTTCCTGGTTCCTGCCAAAACCTAATTACTCATCAAAGCAAAAATACATTTCTTGCTGTTTATGTTTAAACTTAGTTCAGGCTTAGTAACTTGTATTTCACAAATCTTTATAAGTGTGGGTGTGTGAGTAAAAATGGAGCTTCAAGACACTTATTACAACAAATCTGAATACGTCGAAACCGTTAGTTATCCAAGTAACTTAGTTATTCTATTTCTTATAAGCAAAATTCATATAAATGTTCAATTTTAGGCTTCTGGAAATAAAGTCAGCAGACAAACAGTATTGTGTGGCTCTCAAAACATAGTCCTGCATGGTAAAGTTATTGTACAAAGTGACGCAATTATCAGAGGGGACCTGGCAAATGTTAAAACTGGAAGATTCTGTATTATCAGCAAAGGTTCTGTAATAAGACCTCCTTTCAAAAAATTCAGCAAAGGGTAGGATTATACTAAATATTATAAAGCATTATTACATACGCCCTATTTCTTATACATTGTAAATAGAAACAAATAGACTTTAATTTGTATATAAACAATACAAATGTAACAATAGAGGCATACCCCACAAAGCGAGCTGGTGAAAAATTTTGATGTTTATTATTGTACTAATGTCTGTTGATATTATACTTATATAATAATATTATGTTGATACAAGTACAAAACATTTCTGCTGTATAATATCTGGTTAACAAGTTAGAAATTTTTTAATGTTTGACTAACCTATGATTTTAAATTGTATACAAATAAAACTTATGTTGTTATATTTATATATTCTGTTATTATATTAGTATATCGGTATATTAAAAATTGTGATTACTCATTTTATAATTGCAACCATAATTTTTCTGATAAAACAAATATAATTTTAATAAAGAAATAAAATTTTCAATTTCAGAGTAGCTTTCTTCCCATTACAAATGGGTGATCATGTATTTGTTGGTGAAAACACTGTTGTAAATGCAGCTGTTGTGGGATCATATGTATATATTGGGAAAAACGTTGTCATAGTAAGTAAATAATAACTTAGTATAAGAAAATTCATTGTTAAGTTCGTGTTTACATATATTATACTTAATTTTTTTACCTTTCTGTTTACAAATTATATAAAACACCAAATAATGCTAATTAAAAAATATTGTTTTTTTGCAGGGACGTAGATGTGTGCTTAAAGACTGTTGCATGATTGAAGACAATTCAGTGTTACCAGCAGAAACTGTTGTACCTTCATTTGCGCGGTATTCAGGCAGCCCTGCACGTCTTATCACCACATTACCAGAAGCCATGCCAGACCTTATGACGGAATTTACAAAAAGTTACTATCAACATTTCTTACCCACAACAGTTAACTGAGAATTTGTATTAAGTAAGCTATAAATTATTGAATAAACACCAATCATAAATTATTTAATAAAAAAGTGTGTAAATATTATACTTGTGTTTATTTAGCGTTCACTTTGCACAATTCTTATCTTATAATTCAATTAAATTGAAATATTCCATATTATAACTATTAAATACCAACTTTAAAAGTGAGTATACATTAGTGTAGTGACAAGTCTTATTGTGTCACTTGAGTCTTGAAGCATTTTCTAATTTTAAATTGTAAATTTTTGTAGATGAATGAACAAAAACGTTCGGTGCTGCGGGATTCAAATCTGCGCCTTCTGGTTTCGCGCGAAATACTTGACATCTATCTACACCCGTTCTATTACATTTTTAGCGATGCTTGGCGCAACTAGTGTGCATCCTTTACAGCATACAACACCTTACAAATAACATTCAACAATGAATAATTGTAACGAATTAACGAGAGATGTCGCCGTTGCTCTTAATTTTTTTTAAGTTTATTTTTTAAAACCGCGCGAAACCATTACAAAATTTTTGATGTTTTTATTTGACAATGATGTCGTTCATACTCATACATTCGCTGATAAATAGCGGATATTATCATTATAATTAAAAAAGAAGAAATAATAATCTTAAAAAATTTTACACTTGCGAATCAGAGCCCATCTAGTGGTAGAAAAGGAATAAGTTCTTTATAATTTCTTTAGATAATGAATTGTTTTTGGGTACGACGGTACCTTTTTTTTGGTATCGGGGGGAAATCTTCGTAAGATGTTATGTGGGGTTTTTTCCCCACTAAAATCCCCTCGGTGGCCACCTTCTGTACGTTTGGAGGGACTCCGGTATCTCCTACTGAACGTACCGGTGTCCCTCGGTACTAGACGTGAGCACGCCTCGGTGAAGGATAAATCTTCCCCGATTCGAGGCCACTTCGTGCTGCTGCCAATCCATGTCCCATTTTAGTCGCCTTTTACGACAGGCAGGAGATACCTTAGTCCTCGTCTAGAGCCCGGGAATACAGGGCTGACGGGGCAGCACGTCTGCCCCTGCCGGCCTGGCGCCGCTGTCTCCGAGCGGGATCGGCCCTCTCCCTTTCCCGCTCGACGATCTCCTTCTGGAGCATAACAGCTTCGCAGAAGGAGACCAGTGCCCGCCTAGCAGAATTCTCCGTCAGCGCAGCTGCTACTGCTGCTGAAGGAAAGATCCTCCCGTATCTTGTAGACCAGGATTCATCGCTCGGACTCCCATGCACTCTGTGAGTGTATGTTCCGCGGAGTCCCGTTCCTCTCCACAGCGGTGGCATTGCGTAGTCTGTTCACGTCTAATTCTGTTTAGGTACTCACCAAAGCACCCATGGCCGGTGAGTACCTGCGTTAGCCGAAAGGTGACGTGCGCATACCCCGTCGCATTTAGCCAGGCTTCGAAATTCGGCACGCTGACAACTCGCTGGCGCAGGTTCCGTGGCTCATCGTGCGCGCTCCTGCTTTCGCACCTCTCCCGCATCCATTGTGTTACGTACATTTTTTATATTAACAGACTGATTACGTAAATTTTTTATATTAACAGATTTTTATATTTAACAGACTGTACCTATTCAGAAACGCAGTGATACCTAGTTGACAGAAGTTTATATCAAACATAACTTAATTGAACCTATAACTTACGTGCGTTTAACTGAGATCTTCAGAAACCGGGCATTAGTGGGTTTATTTTTATTTATCATTTGTCTGGTGTTTGTTGATATTATAGGGAATTTTCTTTCAATTTTCAAACTAAAAAAAAAACGATGTGATAATTGAGTTTTTTTGCACAAATATGTTAATGATTACAATTATGAAATAAATCTGAAACTCCAAACTTAGTTATTAAAAGTAGGCTTAAATCTTTTGTCTCTGTGTAGTACTCACAGAGACAAAAGGCTTAAGCCTTGGTGTCTCTCTCCAAGTGAATTTGAATAAATATATTTTTAACTCAATTACGTTTTTTGCAATGTAAAAAAGATAGTCGTCACTAATATACAAGCATTTTACGAGGCATCTAGAATCTAGACTTATTTGTAAGGTGCAGAATTGCTAATTTACGTTCTGTTAAATTTAAGGACCAGTAACATAATAATTTCTGAAGTCACAAAATTACTCCTTAGCTTCAAATTTTTTTTTTGCGATAACATAATTTATTGAACAAATATAGTTACACAATACTTCTAATAAAAACACAACACTACTAACAAAGCAATAATACTATACTATTACTAATTTATATGTTACAACAATATACTAATTTACATGTTATCTAACAAATCTAGCCCACGTGGCAGGGTATGAACAACACTTCGCTGCATTTTGATACCTACTTCACCTTTGCGCTAAACAGGAACCGGCTTTCATCAGCACAGCAATAAGTCGAGCACATAATTTTTTCAAAACTTTTGACCTGCGGCAACCCCATGGACTTCAATGTTCTACCGCAAAAAAGATTACATGACTAAGTAATCTTCAATATATCCTACTTATTAAAGTAATTCAAAATCAAATCCTTCACGTAACCTGTGCCTCTTGATATAAGCAGAATAGAAATGCGATATCCAAATCAGTACTCTGTTCATCTTCTTTATAGGAGGTTCTATAATATATTTCAAATGATGAAATTGTCATTCAAATCCGTTGTTAAATGCAAGTCAAAGCCTACCTATTGACGAATCAGTTTAAGGCTACAAGCAATCTTTACCTCCACAAAAAAAATCAGTCCTGTGTATACAGTATACACTTGTCGATTAACGGTTTTAAAAACATCGATAAACTAT
Organism: Iphiclides podalirius; assembly: GCA_933534255.1. Taxonomy (NCBI): domain Eukaryota; kingdom Metazoa; phylum Arthropoda; class Insecta; order Lepidoptera; family Papilionidae; genus Iphiclides; species Iphiclides podalirius. The sequence goes on from OW152830.1 coordinate 4,600,720, forward strand.
TGACATCTTTGACTTTGACAACTCTAATGGAAACGTATGCTGTTTTGACAGCCCGTAAACTTCACCTTCAGAAGGCTTAATTTCTGTGTTTATAATTTGTTTTTAATACATAAATTTAAACTGAACAAATGTTTGCCCGAAAGAGTATAACTTAAATGATACAGTAAATGAACAATACTACCGTTTTTCCTACAAAACATGGAGTACTATTCGGATATCGGTATACACCACGATCATCTGTTGACTGGTCAGTATTGTAGATATGAAGGGTAACAAGTACAAAATCCTGGTGAATACTGGTAATACATACAAGATCTGCAAAATATGAGATTTTGAATGTTCCTTTATCGGTAGTCTATTTTATCTCTACGCTGATATCTTCCTTATTCAACTTTTGTTTACAAATACATATTTATATGAATGTTTCTGCAAACAAAAATCTTTTACTTTTGTGCTTCAATTTCAATCCCTAAATGCTCCGTTAACTCATTAACATAAGAGATTTTCTTCAGTTTCTTAATTTACCATTAAGTATGTTAGATGTTAAACTTATATTTCATAATGTTCATGGTCTGTAACATATAAAATTAGTTTTAAGTTATAAATTATATATTTTTATAAATTAACTCACATAAGTAGGGATAAATCAAATTATAGTCAACTTGTTTCAGATAAAGTTATCAAATAGTGGGCCAATTGTCAGCCACAAAAATTTATTCAAATTCTGTGATAAAATATTCAGAAAAGTTTTTAACCTAATCAAATTTTCAATGTTAACATCAATAAAACAAACCTTTAATATCATTACTAGAATTAGTCAGAGTTTTAAGCCTTTTTTCTTTATTATCCTGACCTTAGCCATTAAACATTTCATGGCCTGAGAAGTGGATAAGTTATTATTTTTGAATTGTCAATGTTTTGGTTAGTAGTTAGAGTAGTATAACTGCAAGGGGTAAGTGTGGTAAACTATAATATACACATTTAATTTAATTGATTGACAGATCACTATGGGGCAGAATATTCCCAGCAATATTTAATACCAACACAAGAAGCTGAGTATGAAGTGCGAAGTAGTGTCCTGGTGGATGGTGGCGATAGGTATGGTGTATCAGCTGTGGTCTTTGACAAATATGAAGAGTTAATATGGATGGGCAACCAAGGTGTAAGTCAAAACCAGTTAAAAATGTATTTGCACTAAATGTAATGCATGCAAATGAATCTTTATAGTGAGTATCTCTGTGAAACAGAAAAATATATTAAATTGTTTGCTTGATTTTTTTTCTGTAAAAGTTAACTGTTTATTTTATGTAAAGGGTCATGTTACATCATATTATGGCCCAGGGATGCAAAAATATACATCCTTCCAAATACACGAGTCTGAAGAAGTCAGAGACATTTTGACAGTTGAAAAGGGAATATATGCTTTAACTAAAACAACCTTAAGACATCAGATACGTAGGGGGATTCCTAAACACACTCACAGGTACAAACTATGTTCTATACTTTATTTAAAAAAAATATTTTATCACTGATACAACTGGTGACTGTTTATTTTCATACTTTCTGTTTCAAGAAATTACTTGTATGTTGAAAGAGCATTGTTAAACAAAAGTATTTGGTTTTATGATTAAGATAAAAATTTGATTTTAAAAACGGTTGTTGGTTCATTATAATGTATACTGCTGGAGCAACTGTTATTAATTTTGATTTATTTATCTTTTTACTTCCTATGCTGATTCAAGTAACAAAACTTTGAATAACACTATGAATTAAGTAAAGTGTAATAAAATAATATGCTAATAAATCTTAGTTCAAAGAATTTTATACAGTATTTTAGGAAGATGTTACATTTTTCTTAACCATAAATGCTCTTTTACTCTTTTTAAACCCATATATTTACACAAACAAAATTACTAAATAACTAAATTTGAAAATAGTACCCATTTCCAAATTCAGTTATTTAATATTTTTATTACTATAGGTCCCAGAATATGATTGACATGCAATGCCTTTTTCAAGTAAACCCAACAAAGTTAATGATGGGAGGTCATCAAAATAATTTACTTGAGTTGGATTTAAACAAAATGTCGGAAACAGTATTGGTAAGTCAGCATTTATTGTTTCCATATTAACGAGGGCCAAAAAGAATTGAACGCTACTTAAAAGATATAAAAAAAAACGCTCGCAAGCATGTGTGCGTACGTGTGCATGTGTGCTTTGTTCACAATAAAGTGTTTTAGTTTAGTAAGTGGCCAGTTAAAATTGTTTTAATTATTTCCAGCCTATAAAAGAGGACGGCTGTGTCGTCCTGCGCAGCGGGGGTGGGGCGTTAGTCGCTTGTGGGAGCGCCAATGGGAAGGTTGCCCTTCGCGATATAAGGACACCCAATACGGCCGAGCACACGTTCAGGGCTCACACGGCTTGTCTGTCCGATTTGGACATGCAGGGCGACCTGCTCATCACTTGCGGCTTCACGCAGTCGTAAGTGGACGTTTTACGGATATGACAATAAAACGCCGTTAAAGTGGCCTTGTGTGGTAACCGTTTGCTCAAGGATTTATTGTGTAATTTTTTTTCCAATCAAGCGTTCGTTGAGTTTTTATACAGCGTGTCGTTACAACCGCGAGAATAAATTAACACACATATAGAGGATAACTTTTTTAAATTATATTAAACATTTACATTCTTTAAACATCGAAATTTAGAGTTATTAAATTTTCCAAAACAAACAATTTTAGAACAACCTTACGTATAAAACTGTAACGTAAAGTTCATTTGTAAAGGTCACAAAGCATATGAATGGGTTGATTGAATTAAAAAGAGATAAAACATACTGTTAGAAGGAGAGACTTGTAATGCGACGCTGTGGCAACGAATGAAAAAGTTACAAATTTAGTTTCATTTATATTTAATTAGTTTGTTTAAAAAATATTTTTTTTTAATTATGGATTTTTGTTAATGCTTATGTTTTTTTATGATTATTGGTAAGTAGCTGTAGACGTGTGTTCATTTATTGTCGCGGTTGTAACGACACGCTGTATATGCTTTTAATGTCGCAAATAGTAATGCTCTTACCAGTTGGAATCGGGTCCAATAAGCGACAAGAAAGTGACTAGAGTGAAAAGCGAAAATGGTGTTGAGAATTGGTGTTTATTCTAAGCTTAACAGTCGAGGAGTCAGAAACGAAGACATGAATGCTGCATTTTACTTAAGTACCTACCTAGTGATTTTAGAGGGTTGCACTGCGGCGCAGATGCGGGAAGGTAGGCTCTTTGCAGTAAGAGCGTGCGATTCAACTATACCATCGAAGCCAAGATCCGCATACCCGGCTTCTTCAGCTTGCAGTTGACAACGTCGCTGACTAAGCAATAATACGAGTACATTAACTTGTACATTAACACTAGTACTTGTACATGAACACTAGTTGGTCTCTGCGAACTTTTCGCATACTATGGTAATTACCGTGGAAATTATTGTGGAAATAGGTATTTATCAAGCAAAGTTATCTCATTTTAGAATAATGAAGTTTTTTATATTTCATTTAAACAACTTCAAATAAGATAGAGATTACATACACGACTATCCTCTTGATGGTGTCAATTATCATTCATCCACCATCAACCACCATCCATCAAGAACATTATCCAGCAAAGATGAAGGAACGGATTGTATTCCATGGTATGTGGCGTGACGGTCGCGGAGTCCTACGTGATTATGTGGTAATGGTGTTGTATGGCCTCGTTTAAAAGCAAGAACATCATCATCTTGATCAAGGGGGACTGTATTCCAGGGTAGGAGGCGTGACGGTCGCGGAGCCGTACGTGGTGGTGTGGGCGTTGTGTTGTATGGCCTCGTTTGAAAGGAAGAATGTCATCCAGCAAATATCAAGGAACGGATCGTATTCCAGGGTAGGTGGCGTGGCGGTCGCCGAGCCGTACGCGGAGGGGTGGTTTTTGTGTTGTGCGGCCTCGTTTGAAAGCGAGAACATTATCTCCCTTTTATTAACCTCGTTTTAAAGGAAGAATATAATCTGGCCAAGATCAAGGAACGGATTGCGTTCCAGGGTAGGTGGCGTGGCAGTCGCCGAACCGTACGTGGAGAGATGGTTTTTGTGTTGTACGTCCTCGTTTGAAAGCGAGAACATTATCTCCCTTCTATTAACCTCGTTTTAAAGGAATTTCATCCCAAGATCAAGGAACGGATTGCGTTCCAGGGTAGGTGGCGTGGCAGTCGCCGAACCGTACGTGGAGAGATGGTTTTTGTGTTGTACGTCCTCGTTTGAAAGCGAGAACATTATCTCTCTTCTATTAACCTCGTTTTAAAGGAAGAATGTCATCCGCCAAAGATCAAGGAGCGGATCGCATTCCAGGGTACGTTGCGTGGCGGTCGCCGAGCCGTACGTGGTGGTGTGTTCCATGTTGTATGGCCTCGTTTGAAAGCGATAACATGATCGAGGAGCGGATCACATTCCAGGGTAGGTGGCGTGGCGGTCGCCGAACCGTACGTGGAGAGGTGGTTTTTGTGTTGTACGTCCTTGAAAGCGATAACATGATCGAGGAGCGGATCACATTCCAGGGTAGGTGGCGTGGCGGTCGCCGAGCCGTACGTGGCGGTGTGGGACGTGCGCTGCCTGCGCGGGGGCGTGGGCGGCGGGGGTGCGTGGTCGCTGCGCACCGCGGCGCCGCCCCTCCTGCTGCACTTCCTGCCCGCGTTCTCGGGCCGCGCGGCCGCGCTCTCGGGCGACGGCCACGTGGCGCTGCTGCACCTCAACACGCCCAGCGACGCGGGCCGGCAGTCCGTCTTCCAGGTGACGGTTTATAGTTGCGTTAATCGGTGGTTTTTGATTAACCGCTAGCGGACCCGACAGACGTCCTGTACACACGTCTCGAATCCCCGAATGCGTGAATTTTTTGAATTTCTGAATCATAACCTAAAACAGTGTGAGTCTAAACCATTGTCTTATACACTTTTAAAGTACTAGTTTTTTTTCTTGTTAATTAACAGTTACCAGTGCATCTGCAATCCTTCCTTGTTCCTTGACTTGTCACATAAAAAAAATGTGTGCGTGTACTAGCGTACACTCGTAAGAAGTGAAACTTTTTTATGACGTTATTTTTCAAAAAATATTTAACTATATGTTATTTAAGTTAAATTAGATAAAGTTTAATAAAAGGCTTTTATTATCATAGACATAAATACAAATTCTACAATTATTTCATTTTAGCTTTGTATAATATTTAGTTTCTTATTTGTAATACATAGGTGGCGTTAGTAGTAAATTAAAACACACTATGGTTTGACCGTTGTAATTAGTATGAGGGTCCGCAAAAATTGTTGATTAAAAACCCAGTCAGATAATAGCTACCGATCGAGCCGAGGTCCGGCCCTCTCGGGCACCCTCGAATCGGAATGCTAAACGCGTGCTGAGTGACAGCCCAAGCCGAGGTCCCCTCTCGGGGACCCTTGAGCCTGATCACTCCATGGAGCGGCCGCCAAAGCGCCCTAAGAGCTTGGCGGCCTCCCAAACCGGTAACAATAATAGACGTGACGGCCCGAGCCGAGGCTCCCGGGAGCCCTCGAGCTTAGTCACCATAACGCGTAATAATAGTACGCCGAGGTTCAGTCTAGGCGCCTCGTGCGCCAGGCGGCCACCTCAAGTCCGTCGGATCTGTGAAGGCCCCTAAGGCCAACAGTGGCTCATCCATGACATTCGACTCGCGCGCGAGTGTTGTGAGTGAAGTTTTCTTGGAAAACGTAAATTTGGCGCGATAGGCGTTCACTACCCACCGCGCCAATCGGATCGGATAAACACTATCGGATATCACTAATAACCTCTTTACAGAGGCATTTGCCCAGCAACGTATAATATAGGCTTTTACTTTACTTTAAACGTTCATAATAATTCTCGGAGTATATATATGGGTGTTTTTCACAAAAAATGACCCTAGCAAAATCGGACAACTTTGACCATTTTTATTTTTACTTTCTTATATAGGACATGTAAAAGTGAAATTTCATATGACCTAGGTAAATGTTTTAAAATAGAATTAAATTATAAAGGGTCATAAAACGCGGATATTTATTTTTATATTAAAAAAAAAAGGAACTAAACAAAAGGTGTAATGTACGTATTAATTAAAGTAATTGTGATAATTATCTCGTAAGTAAAAATTTAAGATAATCACCAAGGACTAAGTTCGCTCTCGTAATATAAGTTATGTGATCTCAAATTGATGATTCTATATCTTTAAATATTTTTATGTCTAAAAAAAGGTTTATTGCATCTATTGATTAAAGTAATTGTGATAATTATCTCGTAAGTAAAAATTTAAAATAATCACCTTAATAATATAAGTTATATGTCATCTCAAATTGATAATTCTATGTCTTTTAATACTTTTATGTGTAATAAAAAAGTTTAATGCAGTTAAAACTTTTATTAACAATTTTAAGTTAATAAAGCGTTAACTTCTTTGTGATTGTGTTTTTAAACGCGGTGGTGTGGACACTGCTCAAATTATTCCTATTCGTAACGCACTTGTCGTAATAGTCACTGTCCCATATTCTGAATAGTACAAAAATGGTTTTTTTAAATATCTATTTTTCATTTTATAGTGTTTATTTAGTAATTATCAGTATTTTATTATAGCCAAAAATTCCTCAATTTGCTCAATTTTTAAATTTGTTACACGTATCATTAGTAAAGACAACATTTCAAGTGCCATTTGTCAAAGAAGTGACGAACATGAAACTATTTCCCTGATTGTTTATTAATGTGATAGAAATATGCTACCTTATTGATGTTTATGGAAAGATTTTAAGCATATCTATAAGGTAATATACGTTGATTTTCTTTCGATACCTGGTCGTTTTATATCTGATTCATTATATTTTGTGACGCACAGGAATACTTTGCATCATATACTGAGAGAAAAACTTGAATATTTCTTATATTTATGGTTTTATATTAATTTAAATAGCATATTTAGCTAGTTAATAATGAATTATTTCATACCAGGGACAATATGAACAATTTCATGTAAAGCCAAAATTATTTTTCCTGATCATCACAGGGTCAATTTTTCTGAAAAACACCCATATTCATTGAATCGAAATGGATCGATGACATCGTAAGAGACGCGGGCCACCGGTAGATGCAAATGGAACACTGTCGTTCGTTGTGGCGTTCTAAGGGGAAGCTCATTTTCAACATGTGGCCTTTACGGCTGACGGTGATGAGGATGACTGCAAATTGTTCGAAACCTGGTAGATGATTCGGAACTTCGTAACATTTCAGGTTGACATCCAAAGCTCGCAGTGCAGCGTCATGGACGTGTCTGCGACCAGCCAGGCCCTGGTCTTCGGCGACCAGGCAGGCCACCTCCACCTGTTCTCGCCCCAACACAACCACGAGCCGGTGTTCAACAACTTTTCGAGGTGATCCCCTCGCTCTATTCCTTCTAGCTTCCCCCACGGTCGCATAATATGAAATACATAATCATCCATGTCACATAATATCAAGGCAATTATGTTACATGGATGGTATGTTATGTGATGGTATGTTTTAAGCTCTTTTCGTAACGTCCAAATGTACGAATAAAGTAGCGGTCTAAATTTTAAATCGTTTATGATGGTTACATGGCGTCTATCGAACTTGACAACCGTTTCTATCGACGTATGAATTAACAATTTTTTTTTATGTATTTATTGATAACATGCAATAAACCGACAAAGGTTGCCTTGTTGTAGCCGAAAATATCTGTCCTTGATCACTTAAACCTTCTATCGAGATTTCCTTCATATTTTGTTTGTCTAACATAACATAACCTGTTTTGATTTTCAGATCAACGGAGTTCGCGGATCAGGTGGTGGGTATGCCGTGCGTCAGTTTCAACGACACCGCGTTCCAGTTCTCAACGGTCTCGCTGCCGCCCTTGACGAGCGGAGCGAGATGGTTCAACGAACTGCCGCCTGAGTTCTTCAAGAAGATCTACAGGTAAAATTGAACTTTATGCGTGAGCACTTCAAAGTTCATTATCCGTTGATAACAATAGTTTAGTTGTCTTGCACGTGTAGGCAAATAACAGCTCAATAGGCATTACGTTTAAGGGCCTTTTTTTCTTTGCAATTCGACCAGTGGTCTGAATGGCTCTGTCTTTAAGATTGGACTTGGGTCGGGAAGGTTTAACAACTTGCCTAGTAGGACACCTAAAAAATAATTAAAAAAGCCTAAGATGAAACTGTAACTTTTGTACCAATATAGATTAGGTTTATCATTAACTTCAAACCGATTAAAGGTTATTTTTGTGTCATAAGTAGTAACATAAGGGATTACATCGGAATTGAGTGATGCCGAAGTAATTTTTGAGATTGACGTCTGTCTGTAAGCACTTAGTCACAGCTTTGAAAAAAAAAACAAATGCGAATAAACATACGTTTGAGTCGGTTCACGTGAACAGACTGACAGATCGACGACAGATGTATGTAGAACCCGTATGGAAAACTAAATCGCAGTTTCTGCGCTTAACCCATGTCCGATGACACGAAGCAATGTTTCCAGGAAAGCGAAGTCTGTCGATCCGGAGGTGCTTAAGTCTATGAAGATGCAGGGGCCAATCGGCTACGCACCGAATCCGAGGAATGTCAAACGGAACCAGGTCGGTTGAGAATAGAAAGGGACAGATATATATATATAAATAAATCTTAGACATTGTTTTGTCTCTTTCTTGTTCTTTATTTCAATCTTCGAAAGTGGAAGTAAAGGGGAAAGATACGTACAGTCATTCAGATATGTCGATATTTCATCCGTTTCTTTATTTCAATCTTTTTCTCAAATGCGGAACCAGGTAGGCTGAGAATAGAAAGGGACAGATATATATATTAATATATCTCAGATATTGTTCTGCCTCTTTCTTGTTCTTTATTTCAATCTTCGAGAGTGGAAAGGGAAAGATATATACAGATATATTGATGTTTCATCCTTTTATTTGTTTAAATCTTTTTCCCAGATGCCCTACGTACCGGACACTTTGGACGATTTGAACGCGGCTAAGCAAGCCGATGCGAACTTTAACACACAACCGATTCCAAGGCGTTATCAAAAGGTATCAAAAGATTTTTTGCAGCGTACCCAGAACACTCCAGCTATGTAATATATTCGACTACACACAAACGAATGCAATGGTAAGGCAAAGTAAAATTTGAGATTCCAATATCAATAGCTAAATTAGTTTTTAAAATAAAAGTAAACTACATTCTATACCTCACTCCTGGAACGCTTCAAATATCTTTTGATGACTCCATGGCGCACTTGCCAAGGTATTGGCTTCAGCGTCGGTGGTCGTGGGTTCGATTCCCACACGGGACAACTATTTGTGCGACCCACAGATAGTTGTTTCGCATTTGGGTGTTTGTCTAACGTGAAATTTATGTTTGTAAAACGTCCATACAAAACAGCATAATGGTAATCTAAAGTCAGTGCAATGGTTTTTTAAAGAAAAAAAAAAAGAAAAAAAAAGAAACCTTTGAAATATATTTTGTTATTATTTCGAAAATATGCAGGTTTCCTCACGATGTGCTCAGTGGTGAAGGAAAACCTTCACCACTGAGCACTTGATAAGTCAGCACTTGAAGTTAACTATTTTATTGGTTCCGGCACCGGGGATCGAACTCGGGTTGCTCGAGTATAGTAAGTTAAATTCGAGCGCCCGGACACTGGGGCAAATTATTATGGTTATTTTCACAGCATTATGTCCTATGATGAATTCTACTTTGGGATTACGCATTCGACAAACACACAATATCTTTATTGAAAAAGCAGGCTATACAGGCTATCTAAGGCTTGAGTCCAAGTTAGCCATCACGACATCTTTTTAAGCCAATAATCGTTTATAAATTATATATTTATATATTATATATTTATATATTTACTCGATAACATATATGTAATAATATCCACATTTTTAAGTAAAAACATACCACAAAGCGTGGGTTCGTGATGACTCAAATACTGGAGTTTAGATTACCTAAACCAGAAAATCGTTTCTTGGTAGATGTATTAACTTACATAATAAAACAGGTGACATCCACCTACAATTGAGTGTGAACAATTTCAAACATAAAAGCTACCCCAATGGAAAGGGCCTATTGTAATGTCGAAGGATACATCGAGAAGAGTGTGTGGAAATGACTCTTGCCCTGAACTTATAATACGTTACAATGCAGCATTTTATCCAAGCGAATGACGTCTCCATCAACAGATGGACCTCCGCTACAACAAGCACGGGCCGAACGACCAACTGGAGAATTACAACAGGACAAGTCTACCCGGAATCGAAGCGACCATTGCAAACTCCTACTGCAATCCAATGCTTCAGGTACTATTTATTTAAGAAAATTTAAAGTTAACTTAGAAATGTTTTTGTGCAAACCTTTACCGCTTTACTGGCCTCTTAGGTAAAAGTCGCGACGACATAAGGGCGGTAGTCCTTCTTTAATAACCTCAGTGTAGAAATGTCTTCGTGAAAATTACTCAATTTCTAACAGATGAAATTAATCCAGGTGCTGTATTACATACCGCCATTAAAGGCAACGCTGTTGGCGCACACCTGCGCGAAAGAGTTCTGCCTTAGCTGTGAATTAGGTGGGTTTTAATGTATCGAGGACTACGTCCGTGCTCCTTTATACGGTTGGCAAGTAGAAATTGTAATACAAAATTATCAAGCACGTTAAGTGTGGCTATAGCATGAGCTATGCGTTCGAGCTGTAATGTTCTATGGAGAGCTACATCAGTTATGTATAAAGATTAACATTAAAAAAAAAAACATTGCCCTTACTTTAGGATAACATTATCCTGTATTGTAGGGACGTTTCACAAACATAAATTTCATGCGGACAAACACCCAGATGCGAAACAACTATCTGTGGGTGACACAAATAGTTGTCCCGTGTGGGAATCGAACCCACGGCCCCCGACGCCGACGCCAATACCTTGGTAACTGCGCCACGGAGTCATCAATGATAAATATTGAGAAGCAAAATTCAATATATTATTTGATTTATTTATTTTTATTTACGCACAAACTACCATGTCGCCTGACGGTAAGTAAGATGTGATTTTAGATGCACTAGCTCACTAACAGCCTATTGACTCTTGCCTTGAAGACGTTCAAATTATAATGGGATGGGAAAAGTGACGCCGGCAAACTGTGCCATTCCTTTATTATTTAATTCATTTGTCTAGAGCCGTGATAGCTCATTATCTTGCTTAAAATTAATAATGGATTTGTTAATTTTAAGGGCTGAATTATCACGTCCGCGGTGAAAGGAAATATCCTAAGAAAACCTGCATGTATTCGAAATAATAAAAAAAAAGTATTTCGAACATCTGCCAATTCGCAGTGGAGTCGCGTGATGCACTATGCCCTAATATCTTCTGTAAAGAGGAGCCCTTGGCCAAGCAGTGGGACATATGTACATAGGTTGTTACTTTACTTTTCTCTTTTGTTTGCCCGACCAATAGGAGTTTGTAGCAATTTGAACTTCACATATGGCTTCAGAAGGCAGTGTAATGGGTTGAGTAATATCCACTCGCCTCAATGTCTAAAGTTATTTAGTAAACAAACCAAAGAATACAATTCAGATTCACTAAGAATTCTTGCGGTTTGCTGCGGTACGCTGTTGTGAACGGGCTAACGTTCGTACTTGTTAGAATGAATCAAATAAAGGAATATCGCCTCACGAGCCCCGCCCGCTTACATCGCGGATATTGGCAACCTGTCCAAAGTCACCGGCTGGGTCATGAGCGTGACGCGTTGCTCGCGACCGACTCGCAAACCCTGGCTCTGTGACGTCATTCGCTCCGCCAAGCGCTACGGGCTCGCCAGTGACGTCCTCTACTCCGCAGGCGGAGGGCACGCCCCCTAAGACGTCACGCTCTCTGTGACGCCACGCAATATGTGACGCCACGCAATATGTGACGCCACGCAATATGTTACGCCACGCCCTTCTGTGAGGCCATGCTCTCTGTGACGCTACGCAATATGTGACACCACGTCGTCTGTGACGTCACGCCCTCCGCGGCGCCACGCCCCTCTGCGACGCCAAGCCCCCTTTGTGACGTCACGGCCCCCCGCCGCCGGCAGGCTTCCTGTTCCGCATGCTGGACACGTCCGGCGGCGCGGCCTGCCAGGCGAACAACTTCCTGCGCGCGTTCCGCACCGTCCCCGAAGCGGCCGCGCTCGGGCTGATCCTGGGCGAGCGCGCGGACACCCGCCCGGACCCGCTGGCCCTCATACAGGTGACTGACGCCCGGTCCCTATATTCGACGAACGGCCGTCAGTCACATAGCTTCGTAACTCTCATAACGAAGGCCGTTAGTTACATTGTCATTATAAAGTCGTTACAACGACTCGATATGAAGGCTACGAAGTTATTTAACCGACGGCCGTTCGTTGAATATAGGAACCGTGCCTAAAGGAGCGTTCCTTTAGTTTAGTAACTCACTTTCCTTAGGTAATGCAACGTAGGTTCTGTTAATGTAGGAACCGTTATGAAAGGTACGAAGCTATGTAACTAACGGCCGTTCATTGAATATAGGAACCGGGCATAAGCAGCGAGCTCACCCGATGTTGATTGTTGACTGTAGAGGTAAAGAGAACTGTCCCACGGTGTACGCGGAAATAGCTGCAAGTTTCCAGCTGTAAAGAGTAAATAGTATTTCCCAATCCCTATAGAATGGCGCTAGAGTAGCAAGATATTTTGATAACCCAACTCATTGAGTTGAATTTGGCTAATTAGTATCTTTTTTTTCTGGTTTGTGGGGGGAGGGAATTTTTACCTTGTGTATTTTTAATATTCTCAACGATAGATATCGCACAGGAACGATTATTGATCACCGGATAACGCAAAAGCTTAAAAGTAACGTTTAACACTATCGCTACGAAACACGTTATAGTTTTGAATACATGAAGTTTATTTTGAAAAATGTCGCCTTCCAGAGTTGGAACCGCTTCATACTGAACCAGATCCACTACGAGATACTGGAGACGCGCAAGAAAGAGAAGGAGCTAGTTTTGATGGCGCATAACTCGAGCCCGCCGAAAATTGTGCGGGCCGGCCCGAGCAAGATGCACCGGGTAGTAAACGGCCAGTACCGTGGCGAGTTCCAGTTCACCGAAATGGAGTTCGTGGGGCCGTTGCCAGATTTCGATAAAGAGGACAGGTCGGCCGACGTCGGCTGGAAAGCTGTGAACGATGAAGGTACGCCTCCTGGTAGTTTTGTACGAATTAAGCTGATCTAAACTCTATTTCGATGGTGATACGGCTCAGTTTGCCTTTGATTTAATTTTTCTCACGGACGACGTCGGCTGAAAGCTGTACACGATGAGGGTACGCCTCTTGTTCGATTTATACGATTTAAGCTGATCTAAACTCTATTGCTATAGCGATACGGCTTGAATTATTTTTTTCTCACAGTCGACGTCGGCTGGAAAGCTGTAAACGGTGGTGGTACGCCTCGTGTTCGTTTTGTAATAATTAAGCTGATATAAACTCTATTTCGATGGTGATACGGCTCAGTTTGCCTTTGATTTAATTTTTATAACGAACCGTACGTCGGCTGGAATGCTGTAAACGATAAAGGTACGCCGTCGTGGTTGCTTTCTACGAATGAAATAAGCTGTATTTTGGAAATTACATTTAAATACAAATTACTGAGTACATATGCATAATATTTTTCGATCTTATCGACCTAATAATAAGGAAATATGAAGTGGTGTTTTTCACAAAAGAAACAACTTTAAAAAAAAGGGAAAAAATAACAAAATCATCTGGATCTACAAACAATAAAAAATAAAGAAAGCAATGATCTGGAATCGAAAAAAAATTAAAAAAAATGAGTATGTAAATGATCGTGACTCGAACCACGGCCTTCTGTTTCGGGGCCGCCCGATTACCCACCGCACTATTGTAACATTTTTTCTGCGAAATTTACCGTCGTATTCGAATGACATTTTTCATTTCCCGAAAACAGAGATAAAAGAACATTTTCTAAAAATGAAACCTAGCAAAATTTTCGCCCCCGAATCTACGCACATACTAAATTTCATGAAAATCGCTGAAGCGCGATGTATATATATATATATATATATATATATATAATGTCTATTTAAATTTTTATAAAATTATTGTAGTAATAATGTCAACCGAAATGTATATACTCCCGTACACTGGAAAAGCATTAGTTTCGTCACACTATATTTTTCCAGTAGCGTGGATCGAACCCACAATCTCTGGCGTAAGCCAATCCGCTAAGCCAATCGTCACATATAAAGTTAAATTTGAAACTTTGATATTATCGATATCGATAGAAAAATACTTATGATGCTTATGATGTTTATTCTATATCCCAGGACATAACCCATCGGAGCAGGGACATGGCGGCGATCAGGAGTTGTCCAGCAATCGACACGCTGAGACTGAGGAGTCGGAGGTCTCTCAGCTGTTCGCGATCGGTCGTCACCAGCTGAACCGTTGCCTTAAGTGCAACAAGGAGGTTTCCTTCTCAATTATAAAAACTCCTTCGATGCGCTCCCCGCAGTGATGTTTTACGTCTATTCTTAATGGAACACTAGTCTGTTACCTTATTTTACTAATAACTGACCTAGTGAGTTCTTTTGCAGATTTAAATGACAGTGGCGTGCACTCGCCACTGGTATTTGAAATCCCGTCCGAAAATATATACTTACCGTACCGTCTTCAAGAAAATTCCAACAGCAACAATTCATATTGGTCCTTCGACAATCTTTACGCAGTGTGATTGCGTGAGATAGAACAGCCATGGACGTGAAAGTTATGATACTTAATACAGTCCAATGAAATCTACAACATCAACATTGTTCTTTCAAAAATTTTTGCGTAATGCATGAGATCGAAATTGCGGGCATAGGAATTATCGTAATAATAGCTGCTGCCCGCGACTACGTCTGCGTAGAATAGGCTGAAGGCGTGACATTCAGGCAGAAAGAAAGATATATATAAAATATGTATATAAATTATAGCCTATGTCTTATTCTGATGTATAAGCTATATCATTCTAAAGTTTCATTAGAATCCATGCAGTAGTATTTGTGTGAAAGAGTAACAAACATCCATCCATCCAAACCCCCTCGTTTATAGTATTAGTAGGAAAATACACTCTGAAATCTTCCACATCGACATTGCTCTATCGATGGGGTGGAATCGGTCAGGAGGAGCGCGAGTCGGTGGTGCTCGCGTGCGCGCTGCAGTACCCGGGCGGGGCGCGCGAGGGGGGCGAGCCGCGCGGCGGCTTCGTGGAGCTGGTGCGCGCTTCGCTCGCGGCGAGGCGCAGCACGCCCGCCTGGTGCGAGGCGTGCGCGCGCTTCACGCCCACCGCGCAGCGGGGCCGGCTCGCGAGGTGCGTGCGTGTGTGCGTGTGTGCGCGTGTGCGTGTTGACTGTGTTGTTTCGTTAGTGACGGTCGTCGCGAGGTGGGCGTGTGTGCATGTGACTGTGTTGTTTCGTTAGTGACGGTCGTCGCGAGGTGGGCGTGTGTGCATGTGAGGACGTGCCGCTTGTCTGGCTTCTCTTGTTAATGATGATGGTCGAGAGGTGGGGGTGTGTGTCTGTGTTCTCTTGTTAATGATGTGGGTGAGAGGTGCGTGTGAGGACGTGCCGCTTGTCTAGGTGGGCGTGTGTGGGTGTGAGGACGTGCCGCTTGTCTATGTTCTCTTGTTAATGATGATGGTCGAGAGGTGGGCGTGTGTGGGTGTGAGGACGTGCCGCTTGTCTGGGTTCTTTTGTTAATGATGATTGTTGGGAGGAGGCGGTGTGTGCGTGTGAGGGGGCGTCGCGTGTCCGTGTTATTTTGTTAATGATGATTGTTGCGAGGTGGTCTGTGTGTGCGTGTGAGAGCGCGTCGCGTGTCCGTGTTATTTTGTTAATGATAATTGTTGGGAGGAGGCTGTGTGTGCGTGTGAGGGCGCGTCGCGTGTCCGTGTTATTTTGCTAATGATGATCGACGCGAGGTGCGTGTGTGTGCGCGTGCATGCTTGTGCGTGCAATACTGCACCGCTTGTCTGTGTTTTCTGTTAATAATGATTGTCGCGAGATGCCTGTATGAGTCCGTGATTTTTCTTTAATGAGATTTATTGCGTGGTAGTTTGCGTGCGTTAGCGCATGCATACACGCGAGTTGTGCTATATTGCGTCGCGTGTCCGGGTTTTTTGTTAAATCAGGTGTGTGTGTGCGTGCGCGCGCATGCCTGTCACTGTGCGTGCGCGAGTGTATGTCTGCTTGTGCGCGCGTACTGCTTGGGCGCATTGAAATGCATTCCGGGTTGTTTTTTCTAATAATTACGGTATTTTTTATATTCAATTTTTTTATATTGATCCTTGTAGATTGCCTCCAATCCTGGCCATCAACTGCGGCGGCGTGACAGCACACGAAAAGGCCTATTGGTCGAAGGGTGTTCCGAAAGACGTGGTATACAACGACTTTTGTAATTTTTCTTTTCATTACTTTTAAAATGATGTTTGCTTGATTATCGATCTAATAGTTCCACTTTATACGTTATGCTTAAAAAATGACTGTTACATAAAAACGTATAGTTTTACATGAAACTAAAATATCACAAATACATTTTTTATTGGACAAGGGCCAAGCGCTTAAGAAATAAAACCCAGAAGAAATGATTTAAAATCTTTCCAGTAGTTTTTCCCTGATGAGCGGTCTATCATTTTATTAATGTTTTTATGGATAGACCTCTATCAATGGACTTCTTGTTTTACGCGAATGTTATAAATGTTTAATGAAACTATTTTACGTATTTCGTTCGTGGTCAAGCTGGAAAGGTTTCGAAACGTCGGGAGTTTAAAGATCAAATTGAAACGCGATAAAAACTCTAAGATTCATTTAGACAGACCTCTATCCGTTTATTTATTTATATTGGTCCGTAAGATAGTTTCATTTAACCGTATCCTAACCAGATTGTCCAGGCTTGTAGACTATATATTTGGATTTTATTATCAGATCTACCGTAAGATAGTTTCATTTAACCAGATCCTAACTAGATTGTCCGGGCTTGTAGACTGTTGATTTGGATTTTACTATCAGATCTACTCTTCAGCCCTGTTGTCTATGGTGCTAAATTAAGGGAGGCTTTCGCAGAGCGATGCAGCCAAGAGGGGTGGCAGTGGGAAGCCGTGCCGTTATGGATTGCACTGCGCTCGGCCCGGCTGCCGTTTCAAGCATCCAGAGAGGTGAGACCATAGAGAGAATGATCTTGTAGACTTTTATTCAAATCCAAAGTGAAATTAAAATTTTTATAGGATATAGGTTTTAAATTTTGATAGTGCTAATATCTGCACTAGAGTTCAAATCTTAAGTTTTCCGCCGTTACGGGAATCGAACTCGCGTCTTCCGGACTCGCGGACAGACGTTTCAACGCCAAACGGCTGATATCAACATTGTTTTTTCGCATTTTATAGCCGTGATAGCTCATTGTCAGGGCGCTCGCCTTTAATTCAATACACTCGAGCAACATGAGTTCGATCCCCGGTGCCGACACCATTGAAATTGTTAATTTTAAGTGCTGACTTATTACGGGCTCCGCGGTGAAAGAGAACATCGTGAGGAAATAGCAAAAAAAAAATCTAAAATATGTCAAGTCCGCCAATCAGCAGTGGGGCCGCGTGGTAGACTATGCCCTGATAGAGGAGGCCTTTGCCCAGCAGTGGGGCATGTATAGGATGTTACTTTACTTTTTGTAGGGTTAATTTTGACACCTGTCCTGTCCAGAGAAGCACCGGCAAGAAAACTACGGTCTTGCCATCTTTTTTTTTTAATGATAGAAGTACAAAAATTATTATATTATTTGGGTATAAAATCATTGCAAGTACTGTACTTGCAATGATTACAGAGTAAAAGTGACCATTTACCACACACGCTTGTCCTCAACGTATTCTTCGACATTATAGTAGGCCCTTACCATTAGGGTTTTACAAAATGTTTAATAATTGTGTCCAATAATTAGTTGTTAGTGGATGTCAACTGTTTTATTATAAAAGTTCCTTCTGGATTTAGTCAGTCTAAACCTCGATATTTTATGACGAACTATCTTATAAATTTAAGGATCTCTTCTAGTCATTTAAATTTTTATGACGTATTCTTTTTACTTAAATAAATATAAAATAATGTATGCACGTATTTCATCTGTGCTGGTGTCTATGTTAACCGGTTATTCTTAGAAATAGGAAAGTTACTATCAACGACACTGAGGGTGATTAATTCAGCGCAACTGTTTGCAGAGCGGTCCCCTCTCAGTCGGGCTCTTCGAAGAGTCCGCCGCTGGAATCGAACTGCGTGCTGCCTCACCACCTGCTCATAAGATTACAACCCGACGGCGATGTTGTTATTAACGACAAGGTAAAGATTTTAATTTCACACTTGGAAATTGAATGACTTGGTGGAGCCGTTGCTAAGCTATTAGCTTCGGCGTCGGGGGTCGTGGGTTCGATTCCCACACGGGACAAGTATTTGTGTGACCCACAGATAGTTGCTCCGGATCTGGGTCTTTGTTTCTGTGTTTTAAATGCGTGGCCAGTACCGGATGTTTTAGAACTCAATTCAGGCGCATTTAACTTTAGCGCGGCCTATATCGGATGTTTTAGAACTCAATTCAGGCGCATTTAAGTTTTGCACGGCCTATATCAGATTTTTCAGAACTCAACTCAGGCGCATTTTAGTTTTGCGCGGCCTATATCGGATGTTTTAAAACTCAATTCAGGCGCATTTAAGTTTTGCGCGGCCTGTATCGGATGTTTTAGAACTCAACCCAGGTGCATTTAAGTTTTCATCTTTATAATGGCCCTCGCCAATGCAGAAAGTTGGGGCAAATATCCCTTTATGGCCAACCGCTCCCCTGGGAGAAAAAGGTCAAATACTTAGGAGTCACTTTCGACTCGCGTATGTCATTTACTACGCACATTAATAACGTTCGTAATAGAGCCGCGTTTGTCTCCGGCCGGCTACACAATTTAACTAATGCTAAAAGTAAAATGCCCCTAAGGCACAAATTATTATTATATAAGACCTGCGTACGACCTATTATGTCCTACGCATGCATGATCTTCGCTCACACGCACCCTAGTTCTCGCTTGTACAAGTTGCAAATAGTACAAATAAGTTTATCCGCCGCGCAACCGGTGCGCAGTGGTATCAGCGCAACGTCGACCTGCACAGCGATTGCAGACTCCCGACGATTCGCGCACATTTTAAAGATTTGACAAAACGGTTCTTCGATAGAGTCCAGCATCATCCCAACCCTCTGGTGGTAAGCGCAGCAAACTACACCGGACACAAACGCGAACGTAAACAAGCGTCGCCCGCGAAACGTCCTCATCGACCCGGATTTAAGTTTTGCGCGGCCTATATCGGATGTTTAGAAATTGGGCCCATCCAAGTTTTGCGCAGCGCATACAGCTTATTTTGAAACTCAACTCGGACGCATTTAAGTTCTCCGCGGCCCATACAGCGTGTTTTAAAAATCAAGTCGGGCGCATGTAAGCTAAGAGCGGCCTAAACGGGGCTGTTTTAAAACTCAACTGAGGCGCATTTAAGTGCGGCCTATACAGACTGCTTTCGAACTCAACTTGGGCGCATTTAAGTTTTGCGCGCCCTCTAAAGGATGTGTCAAAACACTCAGGCCGAGGGCAGCCCCGAGTGCGGCCGGGTCGAACCCAGGCCCCGGCGCAAGGGGGCGGCGCAGTGCGAGGAGCGCTACTCGCTGACCGCCGCCGTCGTCTGCGTCGAGGACAGCCCCAAGAACCTGGTCGCGTACATTCAGGTGCCCTCCGAGGGCGGCGCGCACTGGTACCTGTTCAACGACCTGAGGTGATCACGCAGACCCCCGAATGACCGAACGAACGAACGAATGAATGAATGGTCAACGATTTCAGGTAATAAACAAATCCCCTGATGTGCGATACCATGCCTTTCATACCTGAATGATTGGACGCACGAATGAATGAATGCGTGTTCAACGATCTGAACTGATATATACCCTATCGTACCATACCGTGCGATTCACACCTGAATGACTGAACGAACGAACGAACGAACGAATGAATGAATATTCTTATTTGACTTATGGAAGATGCAGTTCAGGTCGCGTAGATTCAATTCTCCTCCGAGGATGGCGCGCACTGGTACCTGTTCAACGACCCGAAGTGATTATACAAATCTCCGAATTACCGAACGAACGAATGAATGAATGCATGGTCAACGATCTGAGGTGATATTATATACCCCGATGTACCATACTGTGTAAATACATAACGAACGACAGAATTAATAAATATTGCCACCTTGTAATAAAGTGGGCCCCGGTTAACCCGACTCACCAGGCGAAACGCAGAAGCGCAACGCGCCGATCTTCTATGAGGTCCTGGTTCTTCCCCGGACGGACCTACCCATTCGTGCAACAGCGAACAATTGCGTGGCCGTATCACAGACCTTTAATGCATATTTGGCCGGTCTATATTTCCAATCTCGTTTTGCAGCATTGTACCAGTTAGCCCAGATGAGGTGGTGCAGTTCAGCGCATGGTGGAAATCGCCATGCGTCCTTTTCTACACGTCCAGTAGAGCTCGATGCGGTCACAACGAGGTCGGACAGACCTCATAGCCCCTGCTCGCTTTTCAGCCTTATGGCGACAGGTGATTTTTATAAACAATTTAAATAATGGGAAGCGTGCCACGTTTTTAATTTTTCATTTCGTTGTTAGATCAAACGTTCGTTGAAAAACGAGCAAGGATATATTGAGAGGTAAGTAGACTGAACTTCTATCTACCGAAACAGGATTAATTCGCATAGGTCTAGCTGAGAAGTGACGTGAGACTTGGTAATTCCCCTAATTTGTAGCGTGTAGTATAAAACTTAGTCCTATGTTAATCGACTAATTTCGTTTACTCGAACCATATTAGACATTTGGCGGTTACGTAATTTTGCCTTTTGATGATTTATTCAGATTTCAAATTGTTACGTAATTTATATTCCGTTGTTTAATTTTAAATTGTACTTTATTATTTTATATATATATATATATATATAAATCGATGTTATCTATGGACATGGCTGTGCCAATTTTGATGAAATTTTGAGAAACTATTCACATTAGCCGAAGCCGAAGTTTTTTTTTTATTTTTTCTTCTAGATGACGGAGTTTTGGTCGTAGTAGTGGCTAGTTTGGTCCGACCGAGCGGAAGTCGGGGCCGGCAACCGGAAGTGGGAGCGAACTGAACAAACGGGGCGAGGAAGGGGCTTCCCGGCTAACATGGCTTCCGGTCAACATGAACACAACGATTCCATTAGTTTTAAGATTGAACTCGAACTAAATTAACTAAATTAGAACTAAATTATATGATTGTGGTATGGCTGAAGCTACATTAATTTGATTGAATATGACATGATTCACGGGAAAACTATACAAGGCAAGTGCTACTGGAATTTGAATTAAATAGATTCACGCCCGGTTTCTGAAACACTGGTCGTCGTACAAGTTAACTAATCAATTGTCAAATGGCTTTTCAATTAATGTTATTTAAGTTGCCAAAAGGATGTTTAAATTGAGAATGATCAATTAAAAGAGTTTAACCATCCTTTTGGCAACTCAAATGACATTTGAAAAGCCATTTGACAACTGATTAATTAACTTCTACGATTATCCGTGTTTCAGAAACCGGGCGTCAGTAATTGAATTTATATATTGCCTTTGTCGTATAGTTTCTTTAGTGAAACATTCTAATTGCGTCAAATGTAACACGAGTCCGTTCATGTATCTCTCATGTAGCGTTTACAAATATTTAATTTGTATTTCGCAAATCGATGTCTTCATCTTATTGGGGGGAGTGAACTTTTAGATTAGGATCTAAATATAGAGAAGTTTAAGACTCAGCCATTTCTCAGTCTCGACTTAAAGCTTTTTTAACTGTCAGTGTGTCATATTCGCTGCTGAGTAATCATTTGACTGCAAACATAGCGATCGTCCGATCGTAGATCAATATTTTTTATACCTACTTTTACTGTGACCGAGTTGGATTTTTTTTACAAGTGTTTTTTTTTAAACAATAATTACCAACTTTCCGAACTATTTACAAGATCATGACACGATCAGTATTCATAATCTAATATGATTTTGTTTTATTTACCTTTACATGTTTCTATTTTAACACTTCTTAGGTGGCCGGTATTTTTAATAAAGTTTCTAATAATGAACTGTGGCGTTTTATTGTTTTCTGCTCTATGGTAATAATTTTAAGTATTCGATATACTTTATTCGATTTCTTATCGTTGTTATATATAAGTATATAAGTTGATCTATGTGTGAGTGCGTTTCTATGTACGAGTGTTAAATTTTAACAATTTCTTCATTAAATTATTCAGTATTCATCAATAAAGAATGGCTACTACAGTGAAATAGTATTAAAGCTGAAATAAAAAACTATTTTTTTTTCATATGCTTACGTCGTAAACATTAACTAAATCAAGTAAGAATTTAATATATTTTGTGATAAAACAAAAAAATACCATCTTATCTTATCCGAATTTATTTAGTGAACACACAATAGTCATAAACTTAAAACGACACAATGAACTTAAAGCAATACTTACACAGTCGTAGGCAGCAGTTATAAAGGCAGAAAATGAACAAAATACTCAAGTATGAGAAGATTCATTACTGGTAGTACTATTTTTGTCTGGATATATATGTATATATCCAAACAAAAATAGTAGTATTATTATAGGTAGTAATATTTTTGTTTGGATATATACATGGATGGACAATCACTTGTTGAAAAGTATTCATAACCTGCCCTAGTCTTAATTAAAACTAGCCTAAAAGCTATTATTAAGAGCCATCTATCGTTTGTAATATTTCTATTAGATTCAACGAAAATAAACGCAAAGCCTATAGATTAGTAATTACAAAACTCAATTTACATTTCAGTAGACTCCTCAATATTTGTGAATACATTTTGAATATATTCGCCAATAAAATTGACTTTTACACGATTGCGAAATGTGCATTGATTCAAAGTCCAATGTTAACATTCCTTAAATTTACAATTTGTTTTCTTTACCGAAAGTAAAGTATTTCAAAAGGAGGCAACCGCATTTGAAATCTACAGGTGCCTTCTATATTCATTTATTAATGAAAAACTTGCCCTTACTTTAAGATAATATCTTCAGTGTTATAAGTATGTTTCACAAACGTAAATTTCACGCGGTCAAACACCGAGGTCCGAAACAATTGTTTTGGTCATACAATTTGTTGCAATAATAAAAAAAGCTTGATACAGATCTTTATTGCAACCGCCTCATAACAAAGTCTACTTACTTGGCTATCATCAAATTAATAATTAACTTTGACAAATAAAAGAGTAAGTAAAAAAAACAGTTTTGACTCCCAATTGCCCCGAGGTAAGGGTAAAGTAACTACTACTAAGGGTAAACTATACACCGGGCGTTAGCTACAACATATTGATGACTCCGTGGCGCAGTCGCCAAGGTATCGGCTTCGGCGTCGGAGTCGTGGACTCGATCCCCACACGGAACAACTATTTGTGTGACCCACAGATAGTTGTTTCGGATCTGGGTGTTTGTCCACGTGAAATGTATGTTTGTAAAGCGTCCTTACAACACAGGATAATGTTATCCTAAAGAAAGGGCAATGTTTTTAAAAAAATCCAACTGAGCGAGGGAGTCGTCACACATTTTGAAGTATCAGCTTATACACCGTGCGTATCGCCAACGGCCCTCCTCTCCGCCCTGCGGTGCTCGTCCAGTACCTGCGCCCGGTCCAGGATCCCCACGGCCACCTTCTCGATCTCCTCGTAAACGGTCTGGTAGCGCGCTATGGACGACTCAAAGTCGCCCCGGTCCATGCGGAACAGCTCGCAGTTGGTCACCGCCACGGCGGTGGCGATGCGCAGCCTGTGCTTGGCCACCAGCGCTATGCCGCCGAATATGTCGCCGTCCTCTAGATGGCAAACCTCGGTGCCGCTCCCAGAGTATATCGCGACGGTCCCCTTGTCTATGAAGTACATGCAGTCGCCTGGAAGGTGAAACATGTGAACTAGGGTGCATGCAGTCGCCTGGAAGGTGAAACATGCGAACTATAGGGTAGATACATGCAGTCGCCTGGAAGGTGAAACATGCGAACTAGTTTATTGCGTGTTAATGGCGTGTATGTTGAGTAGAATTCGATAAGGTTACCATAAACTTATGCGTTGATGGTAATTTTAATGTGAGAAAGTGAAACGAGCTGTTGCTAAGTGATAACAGCCGCCCATGGGCATTTGCAAATCCGTAGGGTTGCCAGCTTTAAATAAAGTGGGCCCCGGCTAACGCGCTCACCAGTCGTAAGGCAGAAGTGTAACACTTTACGCCGGTCTGTAAGGTCTTGCCAATTCGTGCAACAGTGAACACTTGCGTGACCCGATCACCCTGGTAATATACACGGCTAAATCGACAAACGATTGGTTATGAATTAAGATTCATTATGTGAATTTGAATCTTAATTCTTTCCATTCTTGGGATAGTTTCTGATTTGGTCAAGTTTTAATACCTAACAGACTTGTCAAATTATGAATCGAACAATGTGTGCTTGGATTTTATATATCATCAACGATTAATATAGTCGCTGACGACAGTGAGATTATCAGTTGAAGTCGGAAAAATAAACACTTTATCTGAATCCAGTAAGTACATAAATTGAAATCTTTTTCAAAAATGAATACGAGCATTGTAATTTAAATATACCTATAATACAACTTTTTATAAAACTATTTTTAAAATGTATATTTAATGTATTCATGATATTCACGTGAATGTTGAGAATGGGGCGTCGAAAAGAGAATGAAATTGAATTTTAATATTCATTGTATAACTTTTGAGATTGTCTGTGATGCTGCATGCACTCCAAGGGGCATTAAATGAAATGCGAATGTGAGGCAAAAATTGATAAAAACCTAATAATGTCAATAGTTAGTTAACAATTAATATAAACCATATTGAAAGACATTCTAGAGAACAGGTCATGAAGAGTCAATTTTGAAGTTCATTTGTGAAGAGATTCTTTAAGCGCGACAAATTACCCTTCAGTTAGCTTTAAACTGAATGCTTTGGATATCAACAATGCAACGGAAACGCCATATGGCGATATAGTATCCGAGAGTTAAATAGTATCCGATAACTATTTACGCTGTATGTATGTGTAATAGAAAATCGGAGAGGAGAGATGATAGGTCACCTAATAAAACATGACAGATTCATTTAATAACATCATGGAAGGAAAGATAGAAGGAAAGCGCGGTAGAGGGATAAGGAGCGAGGATCGGCTATGCATCTCAAATAAAAAGATAAATGTTGGTTCTATAGGAACCAACATTTATCTTCAGAGAAGTAAAGGTTAGGGCTATAAACAGGGAAGGATGGAGGGTGTTACACAGCTATACTAATGGGATGCTGCAGCAGCAAGAGCCTAGCTCTTAAAGATGAGTGTGTGTGTATCTCAACTATACATTTAAAATAAAAAAATATAATTTATTATTAGTTAGTACATTAATAGTAAATTAAATTATTATTAATTACTTTAGATTTTTTCTAGTTTTACTGCAACCCTGTGTAAAGGTTACATGCGCTTATTTTAATGCAAGGCTGTACTCGTGTCCCCGATGTCCTTACCCCCGCCTATCTATAATATCTGTGGTTGCAGAGGCGTTTCAATGTTGGCTGTTGTTACTTCATTCACCAGACGAAAAGCAAAAGTGTAATACTTCCAATTCACGGATTGCTTCAAGTACAAAAGAGATTCACCAATCGTATTGATCTTCAATATGACGTCGCCTGCTATGAAAATGGCCGTTTGCAGCCTGAGACCGATTTCCATCAGCAGGCTACGTGGGATGTGTTTGAGAAATTCAACTTCCATTGCGAGCTGACGGACGCTGTTCATGATTAAGTCTTCTCTAAGCTGCCCAGAAACGAAGGACAACACGTGTGATTCCTGGAGAATGAACAGACAAAAATATGTTTGAAATGATAAGACAGGCACGGGCACAGAAATGATCGTCGACCTCCACTGTCATTTCTGTGCCCGAACTCCTTTATTTTTTTATCGGTTAGTATTAAATTTTAATTTAATATTAACCAATTATTTAATGACTTTTAATTAACCTAATTATATTTAAAAAAAAATCTTAAAACACTACCGTTACTACCTCTGTTTAAGAGGCAAAATAATATTTAAAGTATTTTCTATGTTCTCATTACTAGATATCAATTTCAGAACGTGTAATATAAATTAACGGCTGTTAACAAAACCGATTTGAAATATCTCGCTCTTTACTCATTTGATAATTGATTTTCAGGGGTTCCCTAAGTATCTCCGGAGCCCAAGATCCAATAGGAATGAATGAATCCTACCAATGAAATTAACATGGGACGACATAGTAAGCACCAGCTTTTAAATAAAAATAGAATCGATTCCCACAGCGGCGATGATCTTTTCGTACTTTTTCTACATGTTTTAAAAATAGAATCATCAAAAGTAACAAACATAAAACAAAAAAATACAGTCGAATTCAGAACCTCATCCTTTTTTGAAGTCGGTTGATGAAAAGGACTTCAAAGGTCCCTTGTTTTTGGCTAAAATTGGATTGGATTTGGCTATAATTTAAATACGTTGGCGTCTGTTATTCTTCGGAATACAACGGAAAATGTTAGTGAAATAAAAATACCAAAATCTGTGTAAATAAAAATGCTTACAACGAAGTAGTGAGACTGAAATCGTAAGGCGTAGAACTTTAGTATCTTCTTCTTAATCTTTGAGGGGAATTTTCTTTGTTTCATATAGGCCTCGACTTGCTGCGTCATCATGAAATATTTTGCGCACGCGGATTCAGAACCGGACAGCGCGATAATGTATTTGAACGCGCAATGTAAAACTATTATCTGTCGATTAACATTTTTTTTGTATTTGTTTGCGCAAATAAAGTTTTGAAATGGAAATTTATGCATCCAAAATATATAATAGTATGTAATATATTTTTTTTTATTATGCAAGTTGGCGGTTCACCTGATGTGATAAGCGCCGCAATTGACATTTGCAACAACAGTAGGATTGCATAACCGTTGCCACCTTTTTATAAAGTAATTTAGCAATATTGCATATATCTTCAAATTATTAATATACTTTTTTTTGGAACTTTCATTAGTGTGGATATAATTTCATTCAAAGTAATTTCTAGCTTTGTAATAAATTACCTTGGCTATTACCCAAGAGACCATAAAGAAGTTTTCAAAGCACCCCTGCGTTTTTAAAAGATTCAAATTTGCGTTTCCTCTTAGCATGCCCACTGTAATGTAATAAAAACATTGAATGTGAATCTATATAGGTAAACAGATAATTGGCGGAACCGAAAGTTTTTACCAGCTCTGTCAAAAGCATATATGAGTCGAACAGTCGATGTTTGGTTCCACATGTTTCCTATAGACAACCAAGAACAGACCCTTGGATTATTTGGCGTAAAGCTGCCATCTTGGATGTACTCCACTGCATATTGGAAAAACACGTTCCACGTCAAATAGGAGAACAGGTAGAGGCTTAATTCAATCAAAGTTTTCGCCACTATCTGTACGAGAACAATATACACAATACATTTAAAATACCTATTACTTTAACCCTTAAGAGGTAGACCGAAATACTTTATTTGCATATTTTTTTTTAATGAAAGAAAGTGACAAGCGACCGGGTGGTTCACCTGATGTTAAGAAGCCGATGGACAAAACCTATTGTAGAGTCATTGTCGATATTTATAATCCCGGTTATAAGACGAATCAATAATACCGTAGTATTCTATGCTATTCTGTAATTATTGCACTTCTGTTGCCTCGGAAGTTTTTGCGTGGCTTTAAGTACCACAGTAATATGATCATGTACAAACATGTAAATATGTATAAAAAATTAACTTTATATGTTTAATGTCTCACAGCCAAAGTTAACCGTTAGCATAAAGCTCCAACGATTATGGAACCTCAAAAGAAGATCTTCAGAAATCTCTTACGGTGTTGGGAGCTTTAGCTATTGCTGTTTCTCATTCATTCTCTTTTTACAATATATATTTATATATTATAGAAATGTTTACCTCGATTTTCATTACGGTGACCAAATTGTTCATGTACATGAACAAAGCTGGCGTTCTGAATAGCTTAAGGGACTCTAACAGAAGGCACACAGTGAGATCTTGGCACTCGTATATCAGACATGGGATTGACGAAGCAACATCGATGACAAACCGAGTGATGATGTATTTTTTAGCGATATTTCTCAAATCCAACACCACGCGTTGGCTAGTATTGCCCTCGATGTAGCCAGTGAAAAAGCTGGTAAACACTTTTAGCAAATATAATTTGTCTAGATATCTGCCCATTAAAATGATATAG
Source organism: Iphiclides podalirius (assembly GCA_933534255.1). Taxonomy (NCBI): domain Eukaryota; kingdom Metazoa; phylum Arthropoda; class Insecta; order Lepidoptera; family Papilionidae; genus Iphiclides; species Iphiclides podalirius. The sequence continues at coordinate 4,629,243 of OW152830.1, forward strand.
TCCTGAAATATAGCAATAAAAACTAATAAATATCTATGAATATATTTTTCTAACGAGAATTTAGAAGGTAGCATAAAGTCGTCTAAATGTTGAAGTTTGAAGATTTATTATTATACTTGTGGAATATTGACAAATGATCTAGCTATGACTTAGTTGAATACGATTAATAATATGTATATATACTTCTATTTTACCTGTTATAAGATTATAAATAGTTTGATAAATAAGTGTGAAATGAAATAATGTAAAAAAAAAATGTATTTTTAGTCTCAACTACTTTATAATCAACGTGTCCTTCAAAATATTACTTATAATAATGTGAATCCATTTTTGGCTATAATTTTATATTATAAGATGTACGTTCAATGTAGCAAAGAGTTGTGAATTTTGTGTGAACTAAAAATAAAATAAAATACAGAAACTTATTTATATCTTAAAAAACTGGCCTAAACTTATAAGGAACGTTTGTATGCACGAGGAGGGATTTTGACTGTTATTTGCAATTCGGGTGACATTTTTGTACTAATTTATTACAATGCGACTAATTTAAAAACATATTATTGTCAGAAAACACGATGCAGTGCGGTGACTATTCGCATCATTGCTATAATAGTGACATTAACCAAACGAGTTCATTCTGCACAGCGCAATTTGTGGTGTTAACTAAATACACGTGAAACAGGGCTTTTGTTGATTGCGGCGCTTCGTGACGTGTAATACAGTGGTCAGTTTTATCTCATAACGCATTCGTCTATGTGTGTTTAATTACTTTTAAACCGATTTTAACCAAAGTAATTTTCTTATCAACCGACAAAAATGTTATGGCCATAAAAATTTTCAGAACAAAAATTTTATGGCCATAAAAATTTTGTTCTGAAAGTCAATAGTTTGTTGGTATTGGTAAATGCATTACGCGGTTTACTAAATTTCTAATTGATCGATGCGTTATGGAATAGCTATTAACCCAATAATTGCTAACCTGTTCGCGGAAGGCTGACTAAAGCTGACGTCACAAGTTTGTTTGCTATCCATTAAAATAAGAAATCTATTCCGTTGTCTTAGTCATTCAAAACCTTTTAATTCTTAATGAGAAACACTGTGAAATGGAGGTACAAGTCAACGATAACTCTGAATCGTGTAAAGAATTTTCTCCCTTTCAAGATTAAACTTACTTGTACTGACGATTATTTTCCTAATAACTGATTATGCGATTGGTGTTTGTTACTCAGAATTGGACAAAGAGCTTCTCAACAAGAGATGCGTTAGATAAATTTTTTGCCTTCGATAAGATGATCATGTTACAAAATAGGTAATCTATCATAAGGCGTAACCCCAGAATTCTTCTTGTGCTTTTATTGAATTTAAACGATGCAGCTTCTCCGTTTTATCTTAAAGATAAATTTAAATACCTCTCTCTAAACAGTGAAAGAGATCTCCATTCCTCATCTAACCTTAAAAACCTATTCCTCCTCATAATATAATTTTTTCGCAACTCTTTCTTTCACTGTTCAATCTGCACTATTTTCGAACTCGTTGCATGAAGACAAACGTAGTGCCCTATAACAATGCCTCATTCAAATGGTTGGTCCATGACCCGTACCTAAAATTTGAATGTTAAATGTGATCGTTGTGCCACTAGCGATTATAATATTTATATAACTATATACCTTTACGTGTAAATTAATTTATACATCTTTATTACATATGACGTATATAGCGTGTCTTTACCAACGCGACAATAAATGAACACACGTCTAACGCTACTTGCCAATAATCATAAAAAATATTAACGTTAAAAAATCCATAATAAAAAAAATATGTTTCAAACAAACTAATTAAGTAAAAAAGAAACAAAATTTGTAACACCTATACAACTACATCTGACTGATTCATACATTCAGAAACTTTTTCATTCGTTGCCACAGCGCCGCATTACAAGCCTCTCCTTCTAACAGTATGTTTTGTCTCTTTTAAATTCATTCAACCGATTCATATGCTTTGTGACCTTTAAAAATGAACTTTACATTAAAGTTTTATACGTAAGGTTGTTCTAAAATTCTTTGTTTTGGAAAATTTGATAACTCGTTAAATATTGATGTTTAAAGAATGTAAATCTTTAATACAATTTTAAAAAGTTATCCCCTATATGTGTGTTCATTTATTGTCACGATGGTAAAGACACGCTGTATATGGATTTCATTACTTATTTAAATTTATATACAGTGTTTATATTATATATAGTAAATATTACAGACAAATAATTGTCTGTAATATTTATCCTCTCCACGTTGTCTGAGAGAGATTGCCAACACGCATTAGATTCGCCCATCGTAATCCTTGTTTAAGTAACTTGGTCATTATAATTAAGTGTAAATAAATAAACAAGTTTTAAATTTTGATATATTTTCTATTTAGTATTAATAATTCTAGTCAATTATATTATACTTTGTCATATTAAGACCATATAACGTGTAGGTAACCTGAAACGAAATGCCCATAACTAAATATCACATTCCTAAAATATCTACTCACTCGCTCTTTCGGGTTTGTGCTGCTCAAGACAATGGCTTGGCTTAAGTTAGTCAACAACATGACAGCGACAAACAAAGCCTCCAGCCACACTCTGAGTTTGCTGAACGGGTGTATAGAAAAGGGGTAGTGTCTGTATTGCCTTCGCTTCTCCGCGCACAATGCCGCGTGTGACCTAATATTGGAAAAGTAAAGTAAAGTAAAACCCTATACATGTCCCACAGTTGGGCAAAGGCCTCTGTCCTCTGTACAAATGCTATTAGAGCATAATCCACCAAGCGACCCCACTGCGGAATGGCGGACTTCACCTATCTTTATTTTTTTTGCATGTTTCGTCACGATGTTTTCTTTTAAAGCTGTGCTCGTGATAAGTCAGCACTTAAAAATAACAATACAACGCTCATCGATTCTACGATAGATGTGGCCAGCACATTTCCACTTCAGCTAGTAAGCTAGTGCAGTAACACTTACGGATTATATTAATGACTTTGGTACTCTGCCGGAACACGCTTAGAGAAAAATTATTTTTAAACCCGAGAGAGCGACTATAAAGAAATCAGAATTTGGTATAGTTTTAGGGCTCCGTATCCAAAGAGTAAAACGTCTGCCTATCTGTCTGTGCGTATGTCCCCAGGCTGTCTCATGAACCGTGATAGTTAGACAGTTGAAATTTTCATACATATATTTCTGCCGCTATAACAACAAAGGTAAAAATTCCGAACAGTACGTCTCGTTTTTCAAGCTAGAAAAAAAATTTTATCGATAGAGAAATGTTAATAATTAAATATTACATACGTGAAAACCAAGGCAAACACTTACTTTTAATAAAAAAAATATTTAAAACTTGTTATTTTCACTAAATAAATCCGCCATTTTGTGTTTGACAACATGTATAAATTTAAGAATTCACACACTTTTCCAAATTATAACCTTCGCATTATTTAAAAAGAGTCTTTAAAAATACTAAAGTACTAAAAGAGTCTTTAAAAATACTAAAGTACTAAAAGAGTCTTTAAAAGTACTGTTACACCAGTTTTCTGGGTGGTCATAAAACAAAAACCTAACATCGAAGGCTAAGAACCTTCTAACCTAACCTATCCGAGTCGGATCGCTCTGTGTCGGATCTGTGACTCATTTTGAACCTAATATTCGAGATATTAAGTGTACCCTAAGTCACAAATTTTAAATATTAGAAATTGTTAATAATACATGTTGATGAAGTAGAAACTTGTGTTTTTTTGTGATATATCTGTGTATTTGTGTCTTCTTACAACGTAAAAAGTGAAAACGTAAGTTTTTAACTTAAAATAATAGTCTATAATGAATAATGGACGCACAGTAATGATGGATTTCAGTTGTATGAAATTTAAAAACTTTGTTAATTTTTTCCTCATAATCTAGTGGTTTTCATTGATTATAACTTATATAATATTTAAGTACCGGAGGACCGAATTGAAATTTAATTTGAACTCGAATTTGTAAATGTCCTATAGTGGTGACATATAAAACACGTAAACGAAAATTTTTGTGGGGCCAGCAACAGTCTTACTCTGCCATGCAACAGTATTAAGTCACTGTTGCACGAATAGGCAAGTCCGTCTGTAGAAGTGACACTACCTCACAGAAGGCCGGCGTAAAGTGGAAGTATTCCTTCAGTATTTCGTCTGGTGAGTAAGGTAGCTGGCGCAAACTTTATTAAAAGGTGGCAACGCATCTGCAAATGCCCATCGGTGGTGGTTATACACTTAAGGTCAGATGAGCTGACAACTCGCTTACCACTTTCTCGATACCACTAAAACACGATGTCGATGGAAATGTGTACAACATGTAATACCTAACGATTCTCGAAAACGTTTCACTGTTTGCACAACACAGATTAATGTGCAATTTTCCAATTAACTCTAGCACTATTTAACTAATACGGACTTTTATATTTAACTAATGCGACATCTCTCGTTCCAATTGTCGTTGTAAAACGATATTCGAAATTGTTTGTATGCTGGAAAGGATATAACAATGAATGCGCCAAGCATTGCTTCAAACGCTTAAACACAAATACCCGGAGGACCGAGCTTTGCTCGGTTTGTTATTTTTTGGGAAATCGTGTATTTTTGAAATTACATTTAGATACAAATTACTGAGTAATGAAATATGCATAATATTTTTCGATCTTACCGACGTAATAATAAGAAAATATGAATTGATGTTTTGCACAAAAGAAAGAACTTTAAAAAAAAAAAAGGGAAAAATATAACAAAAAAACAAATCGACAAAAATTAAAAATAAAGAAAGCAATGATCTGGAATAGAAAAAAAAGTAAAAAAATAAATGTGTAAATGATCGTGACGCGAACCACGGCCGTCTATTTTGGGGCCGCCCGATTACCGACCGAGCTATTATGACATTTTCTCTTGCGGTGAAATTTACCGTCATATTCGAATTATATTTTTCATTCCCTGAAAACAGGGATAAAAGGACATTTTCTAAAAATGGAACCTAGCTAGATCGATTTTTCGCCCCCGAATCTATGCACATACTAAATTTCATGAAAATCGCTGGAGCCGTTTCCGAGATTCATATTATATATACAAGAATTGCTTGTTTAAAGGATAAGATTATTAACATTTCTCTATCGATAAAATTTTTTTTCTAGCTTGAAAAACGAGACGTACTATTCGGAATATTAGCCACAACAAATACTGACACCAGAATAAAAAAAAAATTAAGTGGTAAGGAACTATGTGCGCGAGCCCGACTCGCACTTGGCCGGTTTTTTTCTCCTTGTTGCTATTTATATACGGAGTATTTAATACGGCAGTACAACAAGTCTTATTAAAAAACGTTTTCGCACTGACTTTACCTGAACATATTTTGAGCTCTAACATCGCTCGCATTTACGGTGACAAGGTGAAGTATGTACGTTTTTATTCGGCTATCAGTTACTTCGTAGCTAGTTATTTTGTCAGCGGACAAGAAGCATTTGTGACCTTGAAAGTATCCATGCGACGTGGCAAAGTCAGCTTTAACTTCTTCGTAAGTTTTCGAGTATCTAGTTGCAAACATTGTTCTTTTTACAAGAAATATTTTACGATTAGGGCAAAGTTTATTGTATTTTTCTCTGCTATGATTGAAAATGTCATGTCAAATTCTTTTTTTATATCTGTTAATGATCGAGGTAATCAAGAAGATAATTTATTTTGGGGAAATATTATATAGGAACTTTTCAGACTCCACTCATTTCGGGTTCCATTGAAAAGGGACTCTGGACACTCGAGGCCGTATTTTTATTAGATTTTATTGATTGAATTATTTTTCAGTTTAGTAGTAGAAAAACTATAACAAGCTGACAGCTAACCTTCACTTGTGGGATAGAGACCATATGAAAAATCAGGAAATATCGATCTTTTTATCACAACCTGATTTTTTAGTGTCTATTTAAATGAACTTCACCAAAGCATAGATCGAATAAAGAGTTGAAAAATTGGCATTAAAATTTGATAATTTCAACGTAATTAATAAAAACATGTTTTTTTTTATTAAATATAAATTTTATATTATGTTATTAAAGTCCATGGTATTATGTTTAACTTTCCCAGTTTCCAGTAGTCGGCACAGGTTTTTGAGCAAAACGTGGCATTTAATATAATGTCTTCGGTTGTATCTATTAGAATAATTTTTCTGCAAATAAAGTTAAACAGAAACAATTAGTAATAAAATGAAATAATATCTTATCTAGTTATTTGGTTAATAGCTACTTACTCTAAACAGAATTCGTAGTAAACGTAATTAAATATCGGCTTCTTGCAACACGTATTTTCGCAATTTGACATTGGACCATTACACAATTCTGTCTTCATAAAATGTGGTAAAAACGAAAAGTGTTCGTTTATGATATCACCAGGTACATAATAATCTGTTCTCTTTACTCTTTCTCGGCCTAACAAACACGTGCTTTTACGTTTTGAATTCGCTATAGGTGGATTTAAATCACATTGGGCGCGTATTTGGCATCCGCTTAAAGTCTTTTCGAGCTCGTCTATACTATTAGTATTTACATTTTCGTCAGCACAAATATCTTTATGACAATGTCTACTTAGATTCCTACTCAGATCTGTTGTTAACTTTTTGGCAGCTGCAGAAATCATCTGATATGCTGTTCTTTTTGCTAATTCAAGGAGGCATGGAGGTGTTTGGGTTCCAGGCCCTATGACAGTCGTATATTGCGGCGGACAGCTTATTCCAATTTCCCAAAGTCGGGAATCTTGATTAATTGCTAACCGACATCTGATATTTCTTGAGGTATGTAGATTTTCCATAATGTTCAAGCATCTGAAATGATATTTATATTTGCCGTTAAAAGATCTTGGATTACAACATCAACTTGTCTACTGTGAAAAGATGCACAAATAAAAAATAAATACATAATTCTCCCCTCACCACAAAGCAAAAAGTAACTTTCTATAAATTATAATGAATGAGTTATTGTTAATTTTTCCCTATATAAAGATCTTAACGAGTTTCATTGTGGCTTGGGTCTTTTCCCAACGAAATTCAAAATTTTTCATTTGTTAATCCAGACATGCTATGGTCATTCCACGTTTAATTCAAGGTTAAATGCAAAAAGTTCGCATTTAAAATATTAGTACGATTGATTATATCTCTCACTGTAATAATGAAGATATGATTACAAATTATAGATTATTCTTTTTCTATACAAGTAAAAAGTTAGTACAGCATGCATTAGCATTATATTTGATTATAAGTGTTCACCCTATGTTAAGGCTTCTTGTCAGTTGATCACGGAACATATGGTACCACAGTGAGTACGGTACGGTTTTCAGGTCGCTATTCCTCCAAAATTTAAATTCGCAATGGTAGTAGTTGTAAACAGGTCTCTGTGGCAACCATTGCAATCTGTTGTCTGTAAAGAACAAATTAAATTAATACCAGCTCTCGAGCGTATAATCTCTTAAAGTGTTGTAAAGTAAAGTAACAACCTATACATATCCCACTGCTGGGCAAAGGCTTTCTCTGTATAGAGGGTATTAGGGCATAGACCACCACGCGACCCCACTGCGGATTGGCGAACTTCACATATCTTCAAAATATTTTACGCTTAAGTTTCACGCTTAAGAATTTAGGTGACACGAAAATGGTGAAAAAGAACTATCACTTAATGTTTTTTAGGTGTCCCTTAAAGTGAGGGATCGAGGGTGAAAACTGTGGTAGGGCCACGCAACAGTGGTCGCTGTGGCGCGAATGGGCAGGTCCGGGTTAGCAACACGACCTCATAGAAGACCGGCGTGAAGTAGAAGTGTTATACTTCTGCAGTTCGTCTGGTGAGTGAGGTAGACGGGGCCAACTTTATTATAAGGTGGCAACAGGGTGTTGCAAATGTCCATGGGTGGCGGTTATCACTTAACATCAGATGAACCGCCAGCTCGTTTGCCACTTTGTCACACAAAAAAAAACTTTCCCATTGCTCGACGCATTAGCGGAATAAACATTACGCGAGCGTTGCTTGAAATAGGTCAAACAAATCGAGGCGGAAGCATCGCATTTGATTTATCAGTTTGATAGTTATCTAGGGCATCGTAACAATTAATGTCCGTCTCAAGTTTACGAGCGACATAAAAATGTACAAGAAAGCATTAAGCTAGTGTAGGTGCGTTAAGGTTTCCAATTTTAGATTGTTAATCGTTCCTTGATGGGAAAAACCGATTAGAATTATAGTTTTAACTAAAGTACGTATATACAGATGTCAGTATGAAAATGTGTACTCAAAATGTTATCATATGCAACGCATTTAATTATTAACTTGAAATAAAATAAAAAGATTAAATTAAACACAAAACATCGTTAAAATTGTATTAAATTGTAAATAATTAATAATTGGTTGTATTGTTAAGGCAGTAATATAAGAAAAATTGTATTCGCGTACTAGAGCTTTTTCAGCTATTGTACGATTGTTTATTGTTGAAACGAAAAAGAAAAATACTTGTTAATACCTTTTAAATAACTACGCGACGTAGGTATTCATACAAATAGTATAAACAAATCAAGCGTTTATTCTTTATACTCCGTTACTGTGAGTCTAATGCAACGATATTTTGTTTTAATAAAAAATAGATAATTGATATATTATATCTATTAATCAATATATCTATATATTGATTAATAGATATAATATATCGGCGGGAAGTCGATGGATGGATGATGGCTCAGGATCGTACTTCATGGCAGTCTATGGGGGAGGCCTATGTTCAGCAGTGGACTCAAACAGGCTGAAATAATGATGATGATGATGATGTCATGATGATGTACCCGATACAAAATCAATTGAAACACAAAGAACGTTTCTAGCCGTGCGTATTGGGTGCGATATTTGCACTTAAAAACCTCTATAAGAACTTAAGATAAAGGTATCAAGTCTGTCCACATGTGATTTGTGTACGAATATAATTAGCGGAATTGTATATATTTTAAGATGTTGTTTTTACCAATAAAAATATTCGCAAGAACAGTAGGCTTGAAGATACGTTACAAGTTTTTAGGAAAGCTTTTTAGAAGGTGTCCGTCTAACGGAAAAGTATTAGTTTTACTTTACATTACACTTATATTTCTTAGACTGTACTATGGTGTAAAAAGCGTAAGTTCTGTTCGATAAGTTAGTGGAGTTGTAATAACATACCAATAAAATGAGTTATCGATTACCACAAACCGAGAGATACCGCAGCGCCCGAAGTTCTGCGATCCTTGTCGGCAACGAGAGCAATTCGTTCTCATCCAATATCAGAAACTTGAGGCCTCTCATTTCGCTGATCTCGTCGGGGATACAACGCAATCGGTTCCCGCTCAGATCCAAACACTTGAGGCATCGCAACCCCGATATCTCCGCAGGCAGCTCCTCAATATCGTTGCCACTCAAATACAAACTTTCTAGGTTACGCAGTTTACCGATATCGTTCGGGACACGCGATATTAGGTTCTCCTTCAGATATATGTCGGTTACAACGGCCTCCTCGCCAATTAGACAGTCGATGGGAAATTTCGTGAAGCCCCTGTAATTCCAATGGAGGACTACGCACGATTTTTCATTCATTTTTAATGGAAAATACCACCGCGTATACAATATAATATCAATACATGCAGTGATATCGAAGGTCGTGATATAACTATAATGTATATTCTTTACATCGTTTCAATTTAAATATTTTCCTTTAGAAATACGAGTCCACGTCCCTCTAAATCACAGCGGAGTTATTAATATTTTCTATTGATTTTTAGACAGATGCTTATGATTACACGTTACAATAAATCCTGAGAACACAATAATATCAGTTTCACATCAAAATTTTGGCGTACAAGTTGATAAAATTAGTTAATCTTCACCAGTTCCGATGTACAGACAAAACATTTTCGTACCAACAAGTTGTGTTTGATACGGGCTTTCTACATTCACGCGTCTTGTACACTGCGTCATGTAACGTGGAGGGCGTACGTGGATTATTTTTAAAACTGTAGCAAGGTCTCTCATCTACTTACCATTTAAAATTAGATCTAGGAGTTCCGAATTCTGTGATTATCGGCAAAACATTATTCGCAGTGGTAATAACGACCTTTGAAGAGAGAAAGAAATGCTTACTATTCTCACGCAGCTTAGGTTTTATAAAAATCCCAAAAGCTGTTTCTCATAACACGACGAAACAAGTCAACGCCAAAAATATACGGAATTTTATCACTGAAACTTTATAGGGAACTTTTCTTGTGAGCGTTGTTGACGGATCAATACCTCGTTGCGAATCGGATTTAAATCAAATAAAGCGATGATGAATCGTCCAAAATAGAAATTGGTAGCCAATAGAGTTGACCTTTGATTTTATGAAACGCTTTAGTACGAAAATAATATTGAAATAAATACTAAAACGGCATTTGACAAGTTTCTAGGTACCTAATGAAAATAGGCTTTAGTTTTTCCATTTTAAAAAAGGAAATTATTTCGACAACATTTCTTTCAGTTTCTTTCTTCAATTATATTATTATATTTTTATTCTTTCACGGCACAGTCTAGTGGATTATTTTTTAAATTTTGTAGCAATGTAAATACAAAAATTTTTACACTTTCACTACATTTGCATAAACGTCAGAAATTTAACATGTAACATACGTATTACGCACGTTTACGCACGTTACACATCTTCAGCCTGTTGTGCTGTGTGATACGCATACGTTGGGTAGTATTTCGTTGTGTGTCTATGGTGCGGCCAAAATAAACAAATCGGTGACGTGAAAAATTCGCGAGTCAAACATGTAAGGCCAGTATTTTTGAAATGCGGCCAAATTTTAGCTAAACGGTCGGCTCGGCGACGCGATTTATTGTTTGTTTAAAATATTTCCACACAGAAATAATCGACAATCGACACATTTGGCGCCAAAGCGGCTGGCTAGGTGCCAGCGCTGACGGAGCTTGCGGGCGTTTCTTAAGGTGCGATAAACAACGAAAACTCACATCACCTGTTGTACGGTGCGAGAAAACACGTGTCGTGAAAATTTATAACTGACCTCATCATCATGTCATGGTGTCAACAAAAACCTTCTGTGTTAAAGATATAATAATGATGGGAGAAAATAATATAATTATATCATTTAATATAAGGTGTGGCATATACTTTTTTGCACCCAGAATGAATTATGTATTCGGCTGTAGTTTGGTGAAGAATGTAATATTTATAATATAATTATGGACATCTGCAATGACTTGCAACTGTCTGCAAAATATGCAACTCTATGGCTTGCTAATGAGTTGACAACCTTTAAAAATGTGGACCCGGTTACCTCAGTCACCAGTAAAGTAAAGTAAAGTAAAGTATCAGCCTATACATGTGCCACTGCTGGGCAAAGGCCTCCTCAGTACAGAGGGTATCAGGGCATAGTCCACCACGTGGCCCCATTGCGGATTGGCGGACTTCACATATGTTCGAAATATATATTTTTTTATTATTATTTCGTAAATATGCAGGTTTCCTCACGATGTTTTCCTTCTTCGCTGAGCACATGATAATTCAGCACTTAAAATTAACAATTTCATTGGTGCCGGCACCGGGATCCAATTCAGGTTGCTCGAGTATATTGAATAAAGGCGAGCGCCCGGACATTAAGCTATCACGGCTCTCATTATCACCAGACGAAACGCGAAATTTTAATACTTTAACTTCTCGTCGGTCTTATATGGTGGTACTTTCCCGGGCTAGCCTGCCCATTCGTGCAACAGCAGAAGTTGTTGGATGGCCCTACCACTGTTGAATTCAAGAAATACGCATTTTCTTCGACAAACCGATTTACTTTAGTCAAAGGTAAAGTCACAGCCAGAATCTTCCCAATTTCCCTATTCAATTCGGTTTTGCCTTAGACCAGTCCTGAAACAATTAAAACAACTTTTTAAAAAACGTTTTGTATAAACTTTATTTATCTATCAATTTTATAAAAAGAAACGTTGGCTAATCGTAAATACTATTCCTTACTTTGTTTATAATTTAGAAGTTAAATACGACTACAACGATATAATGGTGTAATTGAAAAAAGATCTTTTGTTGGGTTTCGTGTACGTATGTTTAACTATCAATTAGTAAGTAAAGAATAGGACTTTTTCCAAAAGTACATTAACATTTATTGTATTGAAATAACATTGTATTGAAATACTACAATAAGAATAAGATACATTAATAGATGAATGATCTTAATAGATACAGAGACACATTCCATACTTGCTAACATGTCTCATAAAAAAACCCACTAAAAATCAGACTTTGAAATTATTATCATTAGGACAAGATATTTAGATTGTACAAAAAGTATTCAAAGTATTCTAGTAAGACATTTTAAATTATTATGAATGTAATTATTACAATCATAGAATTTTGTCACAAAAATCTTCATACGTTTCTTTGTCATATAGATTCTTAGAACTAATCAAAATGACGTGTTATTTTTGTCTAATATTATAGAGTTGTAGACGAAAATTGCTCGCTCGTCCATTTGATTTCTGTAAAATGTTGGTCTCATTCTTTATGTCTACAGACGAAGTGATATAAATACTTTAAGTCTGTACCAAGATACAAGGGGATATTAAAACTGGGCCAATGTAGCCACATTTGATACTATAGGTAGTGGGAAAATAGTTATGCTCTTGAAATATTTTAATCGATATTACATACAATATTCTACGGTTATAAATGAAAAAGCTATTATTTCTAAAGATTTATGGATATTTTGTTTAAATATGCCCTCGGTGAGAATTGAGCACTCTAATCCATACTGTATACTATATTATACTATAATATTATAAATGCGAAAGGTACTCTGTCTGTCTGTCTCGCTTTCACTCCAAAACTGCTGAACCGATTTATATGAAATTTGGTACACAAATAGTCTAGAGCCCGAGAAAGGACATAGGCTATTTTTTAATTGGAAAAAAGTGTTGTAAAGAGTTGAAAGATATTTATTTAAGGACTTCAACGCGAGCGAAGCCGCGGGCGAAAAGCTAGTTATTAATAAACACTTAAAACTTCCGCAGCAGCTGTTGTTCTATTTTGTGTCAAAGTTAAATTGGGAAAAAAAGTTAGTTACAAACTAAAACATTATTTTCTTATGTGTTTATCTCGACATCGTGCCTTATACTACTATAAGTTTTTGGTAAATATTACCTCTTACTGGCATTCCGCCATCCAAGTCTCGGTTAAAAATTCATTCTATTAAAACTTCATATTCCTGTATGTTCTACCACTAGGATTCAAGTCCACGTCTTAATTTAGCATTTAGAATAGTGTCATTCTCAAAATTTATTAGATTTTTTATAAACGATGTTAATTGAAAATGTCAAAGTATTTACAAAACATCTATCTGCATTCATCGAAATGTTTCAATAATGTTAATGTTTTAAATGTTCGTACAAAGAATACATTCACAGTACAAAATTATAAACTTAGGTTGTAACATAATATATATCTACTAATTTTTAAAAATAGAAATAAAGCTAATATTATCGTAATCATCTAAACTTTGTTTGACAACTGGAATTGTCGCTGTGTTGTTTTAAATGAACAAAGTTTGTTCTTGTTATGATGTTAAATACCACATTAACCATTTACATAAACTATATAAGATATAGGTACAGTAAATATACAATACAGATACAATTGACTAGACTCGATCGAATCGTTTGTGACTAGGCATGCTTATGTATTGAATATTAAAATGGAATATTTTTTTCGATGACCACTTGCTCTTATCAAATAAATAAACATTAATCTGTCGTTAATTAGTAGAGAATAAAAATTGCGAAGTAATTTATTAAAATATTATAGTTTTATAGCATCTGCTGTCCATTCGTTGATATCATTTGGTGCAGGTGCATCATGTGCATTCTTGCCGAAGAAAGAGTCAATATAAATCTTTACTTTATAGTAAATCTACCGAATGCAATATTTTAATTAAACCCTAAGAAATGCAATATCACATGTTCATTTTCGTTCCTTTTGGTTTGGTTTTTCTTTTCGTTGAATAGTTCTATCGTACATTTGTGATTACTCAAAAAGTATTGTGAGTGTGAATTTAATATCTGCGTATTATTCGAACGCGACGCCCCCTCCCGTCTTCGTCGTCGCTTTCGAAGGACGACTGTCGGTTGCCAAGCATCAGCGCTTGTATTTCTGGGTTTAGAGGCAGAGCTGGAAATGATGACCGCCTCACCATTGGAACAGGACGAGCGCCTGTAATGACAAATAATTATTACACTCATCTCTCACAAAGTATAAAGTCAAGTACATGAATAATCTATTTAATATTTTCTAGGGGATCCGATAGACGTTGTTCAGTAAAGAAAATTACTGTCTATATACAGCAGGGCAAAGAGAAACTCTGTATAAAGGGCGATAAACAACCACATTGCGGATTGGCATATTTCACATATTTTCGAAATATTTTTTTGTTATTATTTCGAAAACATGCAGGTCTCACGATGTTTTCCTACACAACTGAGCAGGTAGTAGTCAGCAATTAAAATTTCAATTAACATTTTCCTTGGTGCTCTGACCGGAATTTTAACTTAGTTTGCTAAAATATACTTAATTAAAAGCGGGGCATTGAGCTCAAAAATGAAGGAATAATATATTTTTATAATAATGTCGTTTAAATAACATCATTTGCGGTTGTGGGTAGGTTAGTAGGTAGTGTTATTCTTCAGAGCTTATTGTATTTAATTTAGTACTCTTGGCTTAAATATAAAAAAAATATAATCATCCTTATATTCTGTAAGCTATGTTTTGCTGCATTTGATTATATATTGCAACGTCAACGACAAGATTATTTACTGTTTGTAAATTGATTAAACAACATGATTCTATTTTATCCATTTCAGATTTCGATTCTTTGGCTTTCTGTTTGACAATGAATACAGAAAAAACAGCTTTGACAACGAATACGATCATATAAATAAATGGGAACTTTATCAACGTACTTAATTTTTTACAACGTGCTTTGAAAAAAATTTGTGCATTTTTTTGCAGAGAAATTAGTGCTTCGTTACTCCATATCCGCATCAGCGTTACTGCTTATGCAACGTATTTGCATATAAGCCGTGGCATTATACTACGTCTGCTTGAATTGCATATGATGTATTAAATTAGCGTCAATTACTTCTAGCTTAGTTCATACTAGGAAATTTCTTTATTAATTTCTTCTATATTAATCAGTCAGTAATGTAATTAATAAATAAATGGGTATATCATTTACATAAAATAACCCTTACAATAATACATTTTTATCAACTAAGTAAATCAAACCTTAACGATGGAAGGTTAAAAAAGACTTAAAAATAATGCCTAACATCTGAATTATGACCGTTTTTTTTAAATAGTTATTATATATTTTTAAAAAGAAGTTGATCAAATGGGCTCAACAGCCTACGGTTACCACTACCATGCCTTTGAAATATCAACTAAAACTTACTTCTTTTGTAAGTTGTGTACGTCAATTTTCAAAGCGAAGTTTTTTTTACGTGCTAGAGTTATATAATATTAGATAAATGGATTACTCCAGAAATTCAATTTACAGACATTGAGCCAATAAGGGCTAAACATCCCCACCTGTATAAGGTTTGTCGGTATCGCGTCTTAGACGTAAAATATCCCCTTGAAACAATATACACGATTATAATAGAACTAATCACGCATATTTTATGGATTTTCATTAAATATACTAAATTAAAATGTTGATGCTTCATGTATCTCAACATCACAGTAAATAGTGAAAATAAAGTCTATTTTACCATGTTTCATTTAATAGAAATCAATTTAATATAACGCTCTTTTTTCTAGTCTTAAAACAACAAGAGAGTCTTCTATTAAATTGGTACGTACAAGTTATCTACGCTGAAGCAGGTTACAAAGCTATGCTTCTGTGGGCGGCCGGCACAAGAATGCCAGTCTAAGCGGGCTTCCTTAAGAGCACTTTGGATTTTGATTTGGAGTGTATGGAGAGGACCTGATTCAACGGCCGAGTGTTGAGAGATTCTGAGGTGAGGATGCAAATGTGTGCGCTCGCGTTCCGTTTGAAATATCGCTGTAAAACATATAATTGTCCACCCTTGAACAACTTATTAGATCAGTGCGGTTACCAAGGGCGGATCCAGCTTTGGTGGTGGGGGGGGGGGGGGGTCACGTAGTCGTGGTCAACTGATAAGAAGTTATTGTTGTGTAAGTATGAGTTAGTGTTGAGGGTATTATAATATAATTTATATACACAACAGTTATAATTTAATTTTTATAATCATAGAGACAAGTAAAAAGTAGGTATTTTTAAACAACTTCAAAAAGAAGGAGGTTATCAATTCGGATGTTTATATTTTTTTTATGTATGTTCGGTCATACCTTCGTCATATATAGACGGATTTGCAAAATTTTTTGTTCGTAACAATTCGTTGCTTTTTATTATTACATATTATACAGGGTGGCTTTTATAAAGGTGCCCAAATTCACACAGGACATTCAAACTCGCTATTATAACAGTTTATAGAAATAAAAACAAACCTTTTTTTTTAATTGGCATTCTATTCCCTAAAAACAGAACTTGTTGACAATGCGGTAGTCATTCATAAATGCGTCGTATACTTTTGAAACGAACTTGTGTGCGTGTTAGTTATGAAATAAATGAGTTGCCCATAAATTACGTACTTTCTGAAATAAGTTCAAATGAATGTAATTAATTAATTACGAGTGATTTTAAATTTTTTTATATATATATATTTATGTATATTTATCGTTTTTTTATAACTTTAATTATGTCTAGAATTTAATAAAAAAAATGGATACACTTAGAAAAGCCTCCCTGTATAGTATTTTTTTAAGTAGCTATTGGTGGGCTTACTTATATATGTCATTTCTTTTTATTTATTTCTTCGTTACCAGATTTTATGTAGTTGTATTGGTTATAATATTTTTCAATTCCTCTACTCCGCACGCTGGCTCCACTTCAATAATGGCACATGGGTTAATAATAATATATAATCAACCCAAATGAAAACTCCTAAAATAGCCGTACACAAAATAAAAATTTCATCGTCCACGTTAAAACAATGTTCATAAATAAGAAAAAAAATATTTATTCAGTCATTCATTCATCATATTCAGCGCTCATCCATCTAATCCATCTAATCACAGACAGAATCCACTTTCATAACAAACGGAACGAACTAACTTTATTTCCCAAAGATGGGGTCGCATACTCACGTCCACTAAACCACCACCTCTCACCCATCACCCATCAAAAACGATCCACCCATTAAGACGAATCAAACTCGACGCAGTTGTGTTCCTTAATTACTGAGTTCCTATGGCCACATTCCAGCTCTGTCATCAGACACTTATTACCATCTAGCACTAAAGAACTCGTCATAACGAATCAAAAGAGCCGAGACATAATAGGGTTGCGTCGTTTCTTTACTAAGTTCATATGACTATCTTCCAGCTCCATCATCAGATCAGACCCTGGTAATCATCTAAAAATTAAGTACTCGCCAAGAAGAAACAAACGAGCCGCAAATCGATGGGGTTGAGTCGTTTCATTACAGAGTGGTCATAAGAACCTCACAGAATAGCCTCATAGACATCATAGAAGATCGACTTCTGCGTTTTGTCTGGTGAGTGAGGTACCTGGAGCCCACTTTATTATAAGGAGAAAACGCATCTGCAACCCTATGCATATGTCCATGGACGGCTGAAGATGGAGCTCCATCATAAGATCCTGGTTACGTATGAAAGACAAGTTTGTCTTCGCGTATTACTACTTATGAATCGTATTGACGCGTAGTTACGCGTCAATACGATTCAAAAGTACCCAAACGCGTTGAGGCTCTGTCGTTTCATTGCAAAGTTCCTTTGGCCACCTTCCAGCTCCATCATCAGATCAGCACCATGACATAAAAATATTGCATTGTCTCGTGATTTACACATGTATACAAAATTTCAGCTCAACCGGTAACCGGGAAGTAGATCAAATTTAATTTGCAAGATTTGATGACAAACATTAAAATATTGTAAAAATGTTCATAAAATGAAAACTACTTGGCCAAACTATGGTAAATTTTAATGGGACCAAATGGCAACTATTCTACACAAAACTAAAGAAGAATCACGTAAATCGGATCATAAATCTCAACATAATCGGTGTATTTATCGAAAAAAAAAATACCAATCAAATTGAAAAACTCCTTCTATTGGAAGTTGGTTAAAAATATTATATTAATTTAAATTAATATTGAAGGTACTTACTTAAAATCTATACTGTGGCAAAAAAATATATAAAAACATTATGTTTGACAATTTTAATTAGTGTTCCACCTAGGTCCTGGACCCAGCCCAGGGGGGGGGTCATGACCGCCATGACCCCCCCCTGGATCCGCCCTTGGCGGTTACACAGTCATCGATCGCTGTTACAAGCGTGGGCTACGGTTACCCCACTCTCCAGATGAAACTTAAAAGTATACTTAGTGGTTCTACTTTACGCCAGTCCTCTATGAGGTCCCGGTAGTTCTGAAATTATCACAGATTTTAAATTGGTATAGAAAAATGATGCATCATATTTATTTTTGGTTGCAGTTTATCTTGTTTTAATATTATTATATAATAATAGTATATTATTTATTTCACTTTTATCCAATTTAAAGTTTACAGTAAGAATAAATTATAACAAGGATTCTGTAAAAACAAAATTTATTAAATATAAGCATTTTATATGCTAAATTGAATTACATGCAGTTTTAAAGCATCGTGTTTAAAGGTTATAAATTACTTACCGCATCGACGAATATTGTAAACATGATTGCATTTCGGAGTTTTTTTTTAACATTTGAGATATTATAAATAACATATTAACCAGTAAACAATAAATACCTTTAATCGAGCATGGTGTAAAAATGTATAGTTTTTTTAGTTAATTTATTTTAGATTTATAGATTTTAAAATAAATTTGGCGCAGATTCGGTAAAAAATTATACAAAATGTGGAAAAGCATTGTTTTTCTTAATTTAATTCACGCACGACTTAAATCAAAACTAAAGAAACAGTTTTTGGATACCAGTACGTCATTATATCCCAAAGCTGTTTCACTGAGGCTAAGTATCCCGTGGTAAATGAACATTAACTTAAATTGTAATTAAACATGTAATTGGACAATGGAAATATTAAATCAGGCCGCTAAGCACAATAAATATAAATTAAGCGGCCACAATATCACCTTCGGCTCACTTTAAAGTTATCAAATAAAAATAAAATTTTCATTAAAAACATCATTTCAATTGTATGTAATTTTAAATGATTTGATTTATTGAAATAGTATTATACTAATAAAATTTGAAAAATTTTTATTGCCTTCGAGATTTCACTTAGACTTTATTAGTATATGAGTACATTAATGAACAAAATTTTATAAAACGATATTTTTCTGAAGTTTTTTTTGGTTCTTCTAGAGACTATTAATGTAGCTAGGTATAATAACAATATGACTAAACAATGTGAATTTACTACTTAATGGTCATTATAAATAATTATGAAAATGGATGACCCAACTCAAAGCGAAGAATTCGTGCAATTGCGTCTAACTACAAAAGTTAAAAAAATCATTACCTTAAGGTCTTTCATTCGTCAGACAGGCCTTGATTAGTAAAACAGAAAATTAAAATCAATGATAGTAAAGATAGATTAGATAAACATTTACATTCACATCGGATCATTTGGAACAATTAAAAAAAAACATTAATATGTGTTAAGAAACATTAAATGTTAAGGAAAGATGAAACACGCACATTTACCGTGCTCTCACATCATACAGAAAATTATTATAAATAAATGATAATAATCAGGTACGTACCGAAGAGTTTTGCAACTGATTGTCTTTTCGCTAGTTTGACCTCGGCTGGTGTGTCAACAACGGACGCCGGCGCCGAATTCTCTCGGCGTTTCTTGTCGCTCAGATAGGAATTAATCGAGTCGCCTCGCGTGTAAGACTTCCGAGTTTTCCTCTCCTCCTTGGTCCCCTCCTGGGGCTTTGTTTCTGCTATTTGAAACAGTTGCAGACCGAACTTGCTCGACTCCCGTCGCAAATTCTTCTTATTAGCGAACTCAGCTAAAGAGTGCCTCCTTCCCCCGTCCGGGTTGAGTTTCCTCTTCGCCCGTTCCTCTTCCTTCGCTTTGAGCACGTCTAGGACGGCGTTCAGTATCAATATTATGAGGAACGTTGTTATACCAATCACCGTGACGGTGTTGTTGTCTGGCTCCATGCTCTCCTTGTCACGCTTCCTCCGCTTGGTCAAAGGCCGCTCCGTGAACACTTGCAGCGCACTGCACGCGTCTTTCAGTAGACGCGGCGCGCTCTTCGTCTTCTTTCCCGCTGTCCTCGCCGTTCCGTTCGCGATTATTTCGGGCGCGAACTTAACAGTTTTCGCGCCGCTGTCAACCGACGCCCCGTCAGCGTTGCGTGTCGTGAACCACATGTTGACGCAGTACACGCCGTACAGCAGCGCGGAGAGAACGAAGAGTAGCATCTTGCGTTCGTTCATGTTTACATCGCGGGTGCGCCGCTTTCGTTTTGACGGATAAGCGGACGCGTACCGTTTCGGTGCGGACGAACGCAGCGGCGGCTGACACTAGACTTTATTGTTTCGTTTTATAGTCCTCCCGATCTATTTGCTTCGATTCTAAGTGCGCAGAGAGCCCGTGCTACGTCGAGCCTTAATTTGTGGGCCGCGGCCACTACCCTCTGCGCATGTGCGGGATTTCAGCTCGCTCGCACGGGTCGAGTTCGATGTTGTCACAACTGTTAGTACGCCGGCACACAGCGATGACAGCACCAGTGTTCCGTACTGCTTTGACACCAAACAATAGATGCTGTGTAGTCATAAACGAGCCGACACGAGTTTTCCATAGTTATATTTAACTTCTAACTCTGTTTTTGAACTTAATTTAACACGTCGTCATTAGTTGCCCCAGTACTGAATTCACAGTAACATTTACTCGCTATGTTGCTAATTCACTATAAAACTAGAAGTCAAATGAACTAAAAAACAAAGAATTTAAAACAGATTATTCAAGTACGTATATAAATAAAGACTTCCGCCATCAGATCAAGAGTATATTATAATTATTGAATTTCATGAGATAAATCACTCAAAACTTACATTTAATTAACTCTCATTAAAAAAAGGCTAATAATAATATAATTATTTGTATTTTGAATAGTACGAAAAACATACGAAAAACATACGAAACTTTTGTTATTTAGATCTATCTACTATCTTATCTCATGTCGTCTTGTTAATACATTATGCACAATTTATGACACTATTCATACCGAGGCTACAATGTCAGAATATTTAATTACTTTCACAATAAGTTCCACAAAGACTATTTCAGCGTATTTTAAATATACAGAGAAGCAGCTCGCGACGACGCGTTAATAATTCGACTCGACAAATACTTCCTATTGTTTGTTAACACGGCGTCCGATTTTATTTATATACCCTACATTTATCAACTAACCAGATACTGGTTAAACTCACTAAGAAAGATTCCTTTGACAAAACCTTTGAAAAAACTTTTAACCTTTACTGAAGTCCTTCAAACATAAAAATGATAAGAATTCCATTGATATATTTAATATAGAAGTTTATGTCATCGATATTTGTCAGATTTACACCCACTTTTTTAAGCAGGCGTTGAATATGGGCACGGAGATAGTACGTACAGTGATTTGAAATGCGGGGTTATATTTAGATGCATTCAGTTTTATGGCAGCGATACATGTAAACACATATGTTAGCGATGATGTTAATATTATCAAAGATGAAGACTTGCAGCAATAGCTTTTAGTACAAAAATAGACTTGAAACGAACTCATATGATAGAACTAAACATGATGCATGGATCAGATGTTTGAAGATTAAGAATAATTTAAAAACTTTAATAATGTGTAAGTAAAATATTAATTAGATAGCAAGGTAAACTATTAAACACAGGCACTCAGTCCACGCCCAGTGTAAGAATAAAATTAATGCTTGTGGTGTTTGATACTTTCTAAAATGTTTTTTATGCAATTTTTTTATTCCCTATTTCGTACGTAAAATTGTGTTCAAATACGGCTACGCATTTGTGACTGGTGTTGCGAGTGTCCGTGTGGGCGGTGAACACTTCAAACGAGGTGGTAAAAATCTTGATCTTTTTTATGTGAAAAGGTGGCAAGCCAGCTAGCGGTTCACCTGATGTTAAGTGTTAACCACCGCCGATGGAAATTCGCAACACCACGTGCCACCTCACTCACCAGACGAAACTAAGCAGTACAACACTTCCACTTCACGCCGGTCTTTTGTGAGGTAGTGGTACTTACCCGGACGGACCTGGCCAATCATGTAACAAGCCCTTTGTTGTTTTGACTGATTTGTATGTGTATAATAGATGACATTTGTATAATATTAAGCAACACACTATAAATAGTGTCGTTTATAATAGTAGGCGGTCTAAGTGCAAATATTTTTTTGTTTGGATAGTTCTTCGTTCACTATTGACCTTTAGGAGGACTTTAGAGAACCACCGGGCGTGAGGAGGCCGGGCGCTGAGGGCGTCTAGCCTGAACCTCCTTTAAGTGTGAGTCGAGGGCCCCTGAGGGTGCCTCGGCTCGGGCCATCACTCTTAATATTAGTACCGGGTTGGGAGGCCGCACTTAGGTCGCTTTGGCGAAGGTCCCCCGAGAGGGGACCTTCGCTAGGGCTGTTACTCAATACCAATTTACCATTCCGATTCGACGACGCCCGAGTGCGCCGGCTCGTCTTGATCGGTAGCTATTATCTGACTAGCAAGCTGTTGTAGCCATTTCTTCTTAGTCGGACACTCTTGGCAGAGTGCTCGTGGGTGTCGATGGGTAGGACTGCGTCTAGTCGTCGCTGCTCGCTTCCATGGCAGCCGCACGTCTAGCGATATTCCGCTGTTAGCATTGCGAGCACATTGTACTGCGGTGGCTTTCGTAGTAGTGGTGATGAGGTCAATCCAGCCATTGTAGCCTTTTAGGAGTGTTTTTGTATCGAGACACGATGACTGATGTGCGTCCCTTTGATGAATGATGATGATAGGTTATCTATTGAGCAAACAATAACCCGATGGTTTCAAGAATATCATTTTTTTAATAGATTTATATAGGACTTTCATATTAATGTGCAAGAAATTACAATTCTACGTGACAGTATGTAGTTTGGTTAGCAACTAATATATTTTATGACACCGTTATCTCGATATGTTTAATCAATAACTGTCCCCATGTCAGTTGCCCTTGGATAGTCATTTTTATTGAAAATAAACAAACGATGCACAGTGTTGTTTGATTTTTAGTATTCCCCGATGTGGTCATATTGAGTGAAATGTTATTTACGGAACCCTTTTTTGTCAAGATTACTACAACTTATCTTTCCCCGTTCACCTAATTCATTTAGATCTTGCATGCATTTTAAAGTTAGCTTAATCCAAATTATTATATATTTTAATTTTACCAATGAAATTTTAATAGCTCTTTAACTATGAAATTTTGACAGCTCCTTAAGAAGTCATGCCATATGAAACTGTTGGATATAAAGCGTCAACGACATTTGCTATATTCGTATCATATTTCATTCTACTTATCTCCAGACACACTTGACTTGAAATAAAAATGAGCTGACATTCAGAGTATATGAGTTTAATTTAGAGCATCAATATTGTCTAGATTACGTCGGTTAAGACTTTTTATTAAGAATGGATTCGCATCCATTCTTCATACTTATACCCGATCAAATAAATTGTAACTCTAAACATGTAATTGTACTACCAAATGAAATAGTAATAGTTTACCTAAAAATGCATGTTAGCCTTTATTGCGCCGTTTTAACGCGCTATAATTGGCTTTATACTATATGTGTAATGTATGTTCTTTGTATATATAATAAGGTATGTACTCTGTATGCTTTCGATGAAGTTTTCAGTTTAATTTTCACTCAATTGGCATATATTAATAACAGTACCTGGAGGACCTTTTTTGGTCAATCTTGTATTTTGGAAATAAAAAAAAAAAAGAAAAGATCTGGTATAGAAAAAAAGCAAAAAAATAAGTGTGTAAATGATCGTGATACGAACCGCGGCCGTCTGTTTTGGGGCTGCCCGATTACCGACCGAGCTATTATAACATTTTTTTTGCTGCGAAATTTACTGTCACATTCGAATGCTATTTTTCAATCCCTGAAAATAGGTATAAGAGGAAATTTTCTAAAAATGAAACCTAGCTAGACCGATTTTGCGCCCCATACTAGAATCTACGCACATAGTAAATTTCATGAAAATCGCTGAAGCCGTTTCCGAGATTCCGATTAAATATAAATACAAGAATTGCAAAAAAAAAAAAAAAAACAACAATTGCTCTTTTTAAGGATAAGATTATATTAAGAGTCGTTTTTATATATTTTGATGTCTTTTTTCTACCACACTTATTATATCAGATTAGTAAATTGATACAGTCCACACAGCAGGCCTTTAAGTTTTAACCATTTAATTTAATTGTCTGTTAATTTTTTTTATTAATGTGTGAATGACGGAAAACATTTCTATAAAAATCTCGAATGATTGATAATCACATTTTCCAACGTTCCTATCACTCGTGTGTGTTGCTTGATTAAAATCGATCTCCGCGACGTGGATAACGCAATGCGACCCTATAAAATGCAACGACAAAAAAACAGCATTCCGATATTGCATTGCAGAAGGATTTCCATTTCGCGCCTGGCCACATTCCGTCGCATATTGAAATATGCGGGCGGCGCGTTATTCCGTCCGATTTTGTAAGTGAATGGGGTAAAAGTGCAACGATGTCGCTTTGCCGAGATTCTCGTAGATGTGGTTATGACGCCACAACGCAGTATATAAATAATCAGCGTTATATATTCTGACGGTACTGCGACCACAGTCTATCATTTATAATATACCAATTATGACATCAAATTCGGTGAAGTTTTGTCATTTTTGTTGGGTTTCTCGAAACGAAACGGGGAATTGGTTTCCCAATCAATTCTTGTTGAACAGAAATAATGTATTTAATACTTATCTATAAATGTTCATAACTTCTAATAAATTTCATAGCGTATAACATTATTGGCGGTATGTAAACTTACTGAGAGAAGCATGTTATATTTGTGCGTGTACCTCCACTTCTCTGGATGGTTAGTTCACTGGCAGAAAATGCCTTTGGCATTAAGTCCGCCTTTGTACAAAGATTTGTTATTTTTGTGCATAAAGTTTAAAATAAATAAATGTTGGAGGGGTCAAGAAGTGTGCAAACGCAACCTCAATCTCATCCTAACCTACTGCGGATACGCAGAGTTTATGTAGTAATATTCATAAAACTTATACAATTCCAAATTTAATTTCGTTTATGGTTAACATGTTGTTATTGTTGTGAAATACAAAGTAATAATCTTTTAATATTATATAAAAAGTTGCTTTTTAGGGAACGTCGAATTTTATTTGGTCGTGGTGTGACAGGCATTCCAGCTAGCGCCTGCTCTGCTGAGAATTGATTTCACAAAAACCGGCATTGAGTAGAAGTTATGCTTTTGATTTTCGCCCGGTGAGTGAGATAACGGTTGGCAGATCTTATAGGAAGTCCACACATCTTTACCTTATGTAACTGGAGTTATGGTGGAGGAATTGGAGGTCGTGCTTAAAGAGCAACCAATATCATGGGATCATAAGCTTAGACTAGCAGTTAACCTGTGCCGCTATCGCCATCCTTTTTATGCAAATGTAATTACAGGAGATACTAAGTACCAATATTATTTGAAGATGTAAATCTAATAAAGATACACAGGTTGTGTATCCATTGCTAGTCATGAAAGCTGTTACTTTAATTTAATATAATTATGAATGCATTAAGAGGCAGCCGGCGAAACATTGTCTTAAGTAATTGAAATTTCGTGACGCCATCTGCTTTTAATAAATGCGACGTTCCTCACTTCTACATACCTATTTTCCTTTGAAAACAACGTTGGAAAAAAACTTAACATTATGTCTAACGTTAGACGCAGGTGTTTACAAAAATCATACTTATTATGAAGAATGCCTAATTAGGAAATATTATAGTAACGAGGGCATTTTTACTTTAGAATTATTCTCCCTTTTTATTTTTGGTTTTCTGTGAGGTCGTGGTATTCCCTGCACGGACCTGCCCATTCGTGCTATAGCGAAGACTGTTGCGCGGCCCCGCCTTTTTCTTACGAGCAGAATCCTCGTGTTACATTTTTGCCTACCGTAAAGTAAAAGGCATTTTTATTCAGTGACATGACGTTTGGCTTCCTATCACGATTTGCATTACAAAGGGATACGTCTTGAAGACATTTATATTTTTCCTGGTTCTAAAATGAGCAATGTAACAAGCTAGAGGACAGCTAAAAGTATAGGCAACTAAAAGGGGATTTTCCACAATTAAATTACTGCGGTAGATTTTTAATTTGAAGGCGGCAAAGAGACCAATTGCAATGAAGATGGATTTCCATTTCACGCCACGTTGCATTCGATGGCAATTTAGAATATCTAATAAATCCTATCGGTTTCGCGTAGTATACCGCGTAGGTAATGTTCGCAAAATAAAAAATAGTAAAAGAGTTTTGTATGTGCAGTGTATCTATATCGGTGTGTCCATTTAAAAAATAAAAGCTATGCAATAGCTATGCAAAAAGCGGAGAGGTTATAAACTATCCACTATTTTCTGTTTTCTTATATAAACCTTTATGAAGTCAAAATACGGTTCACCTGATTTAATTAACACTACCGACGAACATCTAAATTATCTGAAAGATAATAGACTAGTATATAATACACCTTGCCAATCTTTTGGCCAATTGATCAAAAATTTGGCCTAGTTCTCGACGAAACGCAAAGTATGATTACTTCTTCTTCACACTGGTCTTTTGTGACGTTATAGTATTTTTCTAAATCACGCAATAGTATCCGTTTTTTATTTTAAGACAACAATTAATAATTGATTAAGGTGGGGATTGAGTTGGAATCAGAGAACAAAAGGGGATATCTGATATCTTACACATTAACCCCATAAGTTTGCCACATTTTAAAAATGATTTGAAACACCTCACTTTGTTTTTAAAGTATCCTGGATCATGATAGGATTAGATCCTCTGTGTTTTAATATAAAAACGTTTTCGTTTGAAGTAATAAAACGTGTTTCATTTAAAAGGTTATTCTTCAAGTTGATAATTTGTCGAGGTGCTATTTAATATTGTAACAAAGTATTCCAATATTTGGAAATAGCGTTTTTCTTCCTTAAGATCTGCATCCCAAACTACATTAGAAAAGAATAACCAAGTATAAAATAAACTTTTTTTAAGGAATACGTTTTTCATTGCGTGAGTTTAGTAGTAGTTTAGTAATTTTTAACAAAAAAAAAACCGAGTTCAAACAGGAAAAAAACAGTAAAAAATTAAATAACTTAGCACAAAGTAATTCGCATTTTGTTTTAGTTATTCAGAAATAATTACATAAGTATTTTTTTTTAATTTTGACATCGGTGTGAAGTAAATACTATAACAAACTTACTAAGTAGACACAATATTATTAGATAAGTCAAAACCATAACAGATTGTAATAGAAAAAATATATAGGAATAGGAAACCTTAAAATATGTAGAAAAAGTGCGAAAAGATTGTCGCCGCTGTGGGAATCGAACCCACGTCTTCGGCATTCGCGGCCTGACGCTCTAGCCACTGAGCTAAACGGCTGATTGACACCCGACGAAAATCTTAACGCATTCTTCTACTTTGTTTTCTTAGCATTTGAAGCAATGCTTGGCGCCATCTATTGTATATATCCTTTCCAGCATACAAACAATTTCGAATATCGTTTTACAACGATAATTCGAACGAGAGATGTCGCCATTGCTTTTTTTAGAAATTTAAATTGTTTATAGTGCTAATCTTTGCACTTAAGATTGAACATTAAAATATGTAGAAAAAAACTTTCGCACTTTTTCTACATATTTTAATGTTCAATCTTAAGTGCAAAGATTAGCACTATAAACAATTTAAATAGGAAACCTACTATGTCCCGGATATTATTTCCTGACTTACAAATCAATAGTTAATGAAAACAAAGTATGAATGAGCACTGAATACAACTTAGATATATAGTGACTACTAGCTCTTCACCCGCGGCTTCGCTCGCGCTGAAGCCCTTTAATAAATATCTTTCTCTTAAAAGTATATATATATTTTTTAAAGAAAGATATTTTCAACACTCTCTTTTCAACAACTCTTTTTTCCATTTAAAAATGTCCTTTCTCAGACTAGGCTATCTGTGTACCAAATTTAATTTAAATCGGTTCTTTAGTTTTGGCGTGAAAGCGAGATAGACAGAAAGAGTTACATTTCGCATTTATAATATTAGTATGGAGTACATGTGATTCAAAGGTGATCATTGCATCGAAAAGAAACTGAGCGAAGCCATGAGTAATGCAATGTTTATGAATAAATTTAATATTGATAAAACCTACTTTAATAATTTTCTGTTCACTTAGCAAAAACGATATTTGAATTCGAAACGAGCGCACCACTTCGAATTATTAAACACCTTTGATTTTCACTTCTCAAAAGGAAAAGGAATACCGCAAAATGATTCTTCAATAGCGTTTTCCGACTTCGAGCTAATGAGCTCCAAAGCTTAACACAGAGATGGTCTCTTGAACCGTTTCTTTAACAGAATGGAATTATTATTTCTGTAAAAATAATTTTCGTTCAATTTATATGGTTGTCATTTCGTATTCCTGTATATAGAGTTTAGCTTGTTAGGTGAAGAAATATATTCAATGTAGGAAGCTGCAAATAATATTTACACATTATTATTGTTGCCACATATTTTTTATTTTTATTTTATAATTCATACCTGATCATGAAATGGGTTGAAAATGTTTTAAATCGCTCTGGTATTAACTTGCTATTTCCCTCCTGTTTCTTTTCTCTAGTAAATAGTAAGTAAAGTAAGGTACCTCTCAGATTATTATTATTATTATGTATATTATATATTTCGTTAATCATCATATTTTGTTATTATTTCTAAATTCCTCGCGATGTTTAAATCTCTGCGCGATACACACTGATTAAAACCCACACGGTGAGGGCGCATATTGGCAGAGTCACGGGAATGCTTTCGCGTACTTCTGCAAACATTGCGATGCAGCTCAACAGCTGCGAGAAACCCCCTTTTCTACAGGAAAGGCGAGCCACTCCTTTTGTATGGGATAACCGAAATCGGGTGCCAGAGGCCATGAGAACAAGGCAAGCCATTGCTAAAAAGCAGCAAGCTTCACATCATTCAGTGGCGGATTTTGTCTGTGGGGGATTTAGTCTTTGATGGACATGGTCAGTAGCGGATTTGACCCGTGGCTCCGCCACTCACCACTTTTCGGCCGAGGAGGGTAGGAATGCAACCCATGTTTAGTTGAGCTCCCAGTTCCAAACGTGACATGAGCCGAGTCTGTCGCCATACTGCGAGCACAAACGTGAGATAGTGATTTCTGCGCGTAAGTAATCATAAAAGATAACCTTTTTTGCGCCGTGCATATTGAAATTCGAACTCATGATCTAACATAGGGAGCCGATGTGGTAAATACTGTTAAAGACATAATATATCCTACAGTAAGGGGTCAATGTTATCGAAGAACTGCAATAGATCTACTAGGTCATAGCGGTCGTTGGGACTTACAATCTAACCCCTTCCGTACAAAGATACAGATCTCTCTTTCTCTCTCTCTTTCTCTCTCTCTATCTCTCTCCCTTGCATTTATTATTGCCACACGGTAGTGGAGTCTGCATTGCTTGACTTTCGTTTCCACTTCGCTCTATCCAACGCATCGTCATGGCGTTGAGGTCTTCTCTCAGTACCTCTGTCCATCTTAATTTGTATACAAAGATACAGATACAAGACATACAAACATAACCATCAGTATAGAGGTTTCGAGCGCTTGGGTACGCGTGCTCAAACTAACCACTGAATGTCACCACAACAGCTGTGAAAGTGGCACCTATTAATGAACAGACGCATTGCAACGTTGTGCCGCGTTTTGCGGCAAATTTATTGACACTGCGGACGGTGTAATTCGCCACGCGACTTCCAAATTGAACGATCAATTACACGAGGAATGCGTTAGGGAATTTAGTCTAAGCGATTGCCCTGTGAATTATACGGGTGTGTTATCGTGAAATAAGTATAAAACTATTTCATATATTTCATTATTACGACGAAAAGAAGGGTCAATTGTCTGTTAAGAGATTAACAGTTTACATATTCTTAATGTTCTTCTCACGTACTTATCCCAACTAGGCGATGTCAACACCCAGATCCAGAGCGATTATGTGTAGGTCACCCAAAAACTGGTCTCGCCTCGGAATCGGACCCAGGAACCACCGTGTCATACACAACATTCCATACACGGAAATTAATCAATGTTCAGAACCAATTTTATAAAAAGTTATTTTCCACTTCAGCGTAACATCAGTTAGTGCATTCAAAAATTGATGAATAGTTTATTTGCTTTCTTTTCCAGTAAATGACTAATATATAGATTTTTATGTTTGTTTTACGTTTTTACGTAAGTTTCTTTAGCTTTATAAAATTATGTGTATGTCAATTTCCAAAATATTATTTAGCGATTATTTGTAATTTATTTCATGTATACACATTAAATCTTTTGCTTTTAAGCGTCTCGCATTTGCATCTTTGTAAGTTTTTAATTTTGTATGTTAACAAAGGTTTAATGTAATAACGCAGGCAAGAACTGAGTCGTTAAAATAATCATCATTATTGATATGTGCTTGGCTTGATGTCATATAATTATATCAATTCTTACCAGTTATATTTTGTCTTAATCTTAATGAAATAAATTTTAAACAATACGCGTGATTTTAAATAAATGCCAGATTTAACGTATCATCATTTTATCAGTTCGTTTCATAAAAGAGTTTTGATGTTCCGACCGGATCCAGCAAGTAAAACTGCCTCAAAGCATTTGGCAATTCCAACAAACTACAAACTGCTTGATGCGCATTTCTGCCTTTGTGAAAATTCGAAGTTAGATGAATAGTTTCAATATTTAGAAGTAATTCGTATGTTGGTATGAAAATGATGAATTAAATATTCTATCATATTATGGCGTATTGTACAACACTTGTGTAGGTAGTACGTTTATATTATAGTACGTATGTTTCAGTATGTATTCTACTTACAAATATGTCATTCTTATCATCCTTATGTTATAATAGTTTAGGTAAGGCACCATTTGTGTGACAAATGTTCTTGTATCGAGGGGGAGATCACGATTTATTGCTATGTACGTGACTTGTACCGAGCGATTTGTTACATAACAGGTAGGTCATAAGTCAGGAATATCAGCAACATTTTTGAAAACGTATTATGTTTTACTCTAGTAACTAAGAATACTTTGAAGAGCAAATATATAATACATTCCCGTTTTTTTACTATTTTATATAAAATTGCAATGAAACTCGTATTAAAAAAAGTTAAGCACTGCTGAGTAAGGCCTCCTCTATACAGAGGGAAACAGGGCCACCAATCCACAATGGGCCACCACCCATTGTGAATTGGCGGACTTCACATATTCTCGAAATATTTTTTTTGTTGTTATTATTTCGAAAATAGGCAGGTTTCCTCATGATGTATATATTCCTTCACCGCGGCGCTTGTGATATGTCAGAATTTAAAATTGCTAATTTCATTGGTGTCGATACCGGGGAGAGAACTCAGGTTGCTCGAGTACATTGAATTAAAGGCGAGCGCTCGGACACTGAGCTATCACGGCTCTACCCATATAAAAAAATTTAAAAATTCTTTAACTTATTCTAAAACAGGATTGAGCGACATACCAAATTTAAATGTAGTAGGTATAATAATATGCGAATAAGAAATGTTGTACAGTCTAACACAACGGAAGCCGTATGCAAATAGCAAACATAGAAAAATACGCCCAAATACAAAACCGTTCTAATGAATCTGAAAGCCTTTTATGCCGAGTGAGTTTTGTGTTCGCGTAGTCCGCGTTGGCTTAGTGCTGAATTTAATTAGCGTTATATAATACGCCCCGGCAGCGTCCGCATGTATTCTTTATTCATTTTATTAATGGTGATTATCTCTTGGTTTATTAAATACACACACACAGACTCGTGGGGTCTGGGGGTGGGGAGGAGGAAATTAAGTGTTCTTACAAAGAATACATTTATATAACTATAATGGTTGCATTATAGCGTAGCAGTTCGAGTTCACTGTAGTTTAGCTAACTGTTTTGTTTTTAAACTAGAAGAACGGTTCACCTGATGTTGAGTGATCAACGCCGTCCATTGAAAATTAACGGCTGATTTCAATATTCTATCTACAGATAGATTTGGTTACTGGAGATATAATTTTGACGTGAGTATTATAGATCTAATGTCAAATACCTATCGCTAGTGACCAAATCTATCTGTAGATAGAATATTGAAACCGCAAGTAACTTTTAGAGATAGTTTTGTACAGTGGAACCTGATAATTTATCTTTAGTCCTATCTGTGGTCCTAGATTTTCGCCAGAAACTCTATTCTTGCAAAAGTAGAAGGAGGCCGAAATCGAATAAATGTGTACTACTAGGGTACTATTTGCTGCTAAATAGACGGGCTGGACCGCTGTGGTACTCCACAGAAGACCAGCTTATAATAAAAGTTAAAAACTGGTGGCCTAGTATCCTAAGGGTACACAAAAAAAACACATTAGGAGACTAGAAAGTGAGTTTCAATCCATTACAGAGTCCCGTTTCCGGTGACCAGACAACATCAGTACCGTGGCCAATAAACAAACAAACCAATTTAAAAGTGCACACTATAAGTTTCGTGAAAATTTGCAAAGCCAAAATGTCCGTGTGAGTGTGTGCAGCTGAGTTTGAAGTATGAAGTATGAATTTAATATTATAGTAATCATTGTAATATTACGAGTATAAGCATAGGTGGCATTATTGCTAAAGTAGCAATTTCTTCCAAGCAACCTTACGTTACAAATGTTTTGGGTGTACATGTGCAGCGATAATCATTTTCTGTATCTTCCAAAGTATTTCTGTATCTTAAACTAGAAAAAACAAATATTGCATCTTGTGTTAACTGATGTTTTTGCTTTCAGTCCCGAAAAAAAAATATTTCAAACACATTCTCCAATACAATTGTTGTATTCATTTATCGACGGTAAGCGATCGCTTTTGGCGGCGTCAAATTTGTCGATAAAGCTCTACTTCGTTCGTGACAGAGAATCTCTCTATGGCCAATTGTGAGCATTCAAGCGTCGAGCTCTCTTCTTGTTGTTTTCGGATTTCAAGTTTTCGTCCTTTTCATTTCACTTAGCAAACTAAATCGACGAGGTTGATGGTTGCTGACAAATAGCTCTCGTGTCATTTTGTAAAAATTTCGATGGCTTGTAGGAATTGTTGTTTGCAATTCGAGTGTTTGGAAATATACTGAAATATGGGAATTTTATTATTTAATCTATTACATTATATTGTACTAACGAAAGATTTGTTTGTTGGTATGTAATGAATTACTCATTTCTTAGGAATTTTATTACGCATTAATAAATAATTAGTTTGCCGTACGATGAGGTCTAAGCTGGTTAAACAATTCAATACTTACAGAAGGCAAAAGTAAAGGAAATATGCCTAAAAAAGATAACATTAGGTTTGGTATTGAATTTTTACACATTATTTCTTGAGCTTTATTCAAATACGAATATTGTAACTATACAACAAGAGTAATGCCCAGAAAACAGCGTGATGAAATATAGTACTTTTAAACGATGTAGGCATTTTTGTGATCATGTCGTAAAAGTGTCGGAGGAGATAATAACAAAGTAAAATATATATTACAAAAGAGATATAAAGATCCATACAAAAAGTTTATAAAAACATACAAAAATAACATTCATAGCAAATCAGCTTTAGCTTTGTCGATTTGATTTACGAGTACCATGAACTTTAAAAACTATATTCTTTTTTCATGTGAAACAGCCAACGTTCCTCAAAAGCTTGGAATTTATTAGAAGAGATATCGTTTTCGGCAATCGACTACTATTTTATCTAATTATTCAAAACTATCTCGTTTTGTTAAGTCTGTTCTTAAATCAGACGGCGTGTCTTTGATGTAGGTTAATAACGCAGACTGCATTATTATATATTTATACACGAATTGCTCATTTAAAAGTATTAGATATTTAATGGAACGAAGAATAAGTTACAATTTTTTTTATCTAATATTGCAAAAGTTTTCATTTATTTGTATGATATCTCACGAATATGCTTCTTTATTCGCTATCTTAGCTATATATATTCATAATACTGGTTTGTAACGTCCGAGTCTTGTAATATAAATAGTCGGCCATGTGTATTAATAAGAAAGCACGATTTCGGCCTCCGTGAGAGGCCAATATTCAATAAATCCCATCATTCTACATCGTTCGCATCGAAAACCGCTCTCAATAGCCAATCGTAAGTCGGTAAATGGCGCCGGGGACTATTCTTTTTCTCCATTTGAATTTGAACGCGCCCTTAATGAAGCGGCAGAGGGATTTGATGGTAGTAGCCTTTCTCAATTTCGCTCTTATTGAATTCTCACAGATTGGCGAATTGGTGGAGTATGATTTAATTTTGGTGAACGCAGTTACGTATCGTTTAATAAATCAAATATTTCAGTTGCTATTTTTCAGTGCTATTTTTTATTTAAGAAATGTGAATCAATCTATAGATAAGAGTAAGGCCTTAACAGTGAAACCTTTTCATTTTATAATTTAAAGTAATAAAAAGTATATGAATATGATAATAATTATTTATAAATGTATTCATTTTAAAATTTTCGCGACTTTATGGAGATCGAGAATGTTTTACGTCCAGATTTAAGGAAGTAACAAATATTCTTTCTTCGTCACATTATTATTATCAAGGCTTTTTGTTATTTAATTCATGTTACACCTTATCATAGAGGATACTTTTTCAAACTGCTTTCTTACCATGTATTTGTTCTATCAATCTCCCTTACTTTTTCTACTTTTAGTATAGGATGTCGTAATGGCAAAATTTTAGTGTATTTTCCCGGATTACAATTTTCTCTTAAAGCTTTCAGGGTGCCATTTCAATGAATAATGGAAATCATCCGTGGTTTCTTCACTTGAAATCTCTAATCTATTCCGTTCAAGGAGGTCAAAGTTACGCTCAAGTTGAATATTATTAAGCTAAAACGATACTAAGAATAACCCAGCTTAAATTAGAATAAAATTTTTAGAAACCTCTAAAAGCGCCTGGCCATCTTTCTATAAATAGTTCAATTTTTTGCAGGTAACAATGTGGGAGTGCATGTAATTTACAACTTCATTGTAATCTTCGCCCTATTTGCTTCTTTATTTTTTATTGTATTGCTTGACCGGTGCCGACTCACTGTTCTACATAAATACAAAATCATTATGAATATAACATAATTTAATACAATATAATTTCACCAAAAACCTAACATTTCATCCACACCACCTCGATGTCCAGCGTTCAATTTTCAAGGCTTTTCCTGCCTCGCACAACTCTGTCACACCAGCTGCCGCCGGCGGTCTTTCCGAACCGTTACGACCTGGAAACCTTCAAGAAGAGATCATACTCTTTTCTAAAAGGCCGGCAAAGCATTTGTAAGCCCTCGGGTGTTGCAGGTGTTCAAGGGCGGTGGTAATCACTTGCCATCAGGTGGGCCTCCTGCTCGTTTGCCCCTTTTCTCCATAAAAAAAGAGTACGTAATTGTCGCATTTTAGAGTAAATATACACAAAGATTAAGACTACTAGTGGTCGCCTAGTGGTCGAAATTCTTTACCACACCAAAATTAATTATACATTGTAGTGTGTGTAATGTTTTTTTTATTGATTGAATGTATTTTATATTCTTAATTTTAAAAGGACATTAGCACTCTGCACTCCTTTTCTATATAATCTATAAGTATGGGTGGTACGTCCACGCAAATTTTCGTAAAAAGGGGTACAAAGTTTTTGCTTCATATATTAATATATAGATAGATAATACATTAAACTATCACAATTGCTTAAAATTAATCCTTGAACTAGAATCTCACAATCTCTGCTATACGAGATACAATATTTATCCACATTAGCATTTCAAGCATTACTTTTATTGAGAACCAAGCAGCAGTCTATGCTGTGGAGTTTTACTTCTGCGTTTCGTCTGATGAGTGGGTCCCCCACTTTATTAACGGGTGGCAACGGATCTGCGGGTGTTTCGGATCCGTTGGACGGCGGTTATCATTTAACATCGGTTGAACCGCCAGCTCGCTTGCCAGCTTCTCACATGAAGAAGAAAGCTAGATAAAACTTGATTGATCCTTAATTACTTAATTGAGTTTTTAATCTGCTACATTCAATACATTGCCCATTTTCTTACTAAGTTAAAACAAACCATACGATTCTTGATGGTTTTCAATATTTGTTAATTAAATTGGATGGCATAAAAAGAATATTCTATAAAGGTTTTTCGTAAATAGGTAGGTACAATTTCAGATAAGGAAATTTTAGTAGAAGCGTCAACATGAAGCTAAATTTATTCATCGCTGGTGTAGCATAATTGCGGGATCGAGGTTAATCCGGCTTCAGCCTGTTTCCACGAGATTTTACCAAAACTAGTAAACATTTTTTCGGGAAACCGTACCTTAATTATATCGTCCCTTTTCTTCCCGCTTAAAAAGTAAAAGCTTTCGAATGTTTCTATGTTTTAGTTAATCTAATCGGGATAATGAAAGGAGTCTTTTTTTTATTTTGTATTTCTTTGAATGTCCTGTATTTTCACGGACTGTTAAGACCTATAATATGATATGAAAATGAAAAGAATTAATTTCCCGATAGCAAAATTATTGAGCATAAAACGCCGCTACTTTAATAATGATCCAAATTAGTATAAGTATTAAATTTCTTCTTTGATCAATCGTATATAATCAAAGGGTTTCACTAGGTAATGAAGTGTTCCGTTTTACCCTTTGGGCACGGAACCCTATAAAACACGCTCTAGTCATACATTAAAAGTCAACCAAAGTTTACCTTTTTTTTTTTTTTTTTGAGCTTGATGAGCCACTGTTGGCCTTAGGGGCCTTTACAGTTCCGACGGACTTGAGGTGGCCGGGCGCTCGAGGCGCCTAGCCTGAACCTCGCGTATTTATTATTACGCGTTATGGTGACTAAGCTCGAGGGCTCCCGAAGGAACCTCGGCTCGGGCCGTCACGCTATTTAGTTCACCGGTCCATGGAGTGATCAGGCTCAAGGGTCCCCGAGAGGGGACCTCGGCTTGGGCTGTCACTCAACACGCGTTTAGCATTCCGATTCGAGGGTGCCCGAGAGGGCCGGACCTCGGCTCGATCGGTAGCTGTTATCTGACTGGGGGGATCTCTAGAGCTATCGTTACTACCACTTCGTAAAGCGTTGGCGCTGTTAGAAGAAGTGGCGGAAGAAACTCCAGCAACGCTTCTATCTTGAACTGGGGAGAACCTGCCAGGTACGTGGCGGACCTAGTATATGTTTGCCGCACTCGCCGGCGAGTGCGGTTTGTGTTGGTGTGTTTGCGAAGTTTTTTAATCCTTTCGATGGCGATAGTCGTCTCATCGTCAGGGAAATCGAGAACGTGTCGCGGTCTACGGTGATTGCGGCGGAACGTACCTAGCGGCAGGGGTCTGTAGGTGGCGGCACCTACGATTAGCGGGTTGGGATGCGCGGCGGCGGAATCGAAGTATCGGCGCGACGCCGACTTCAGGAATTGAGCGATGGTGGGCAACTCTAAATCGACATGAAGGTCGATATTGCGCATGTACCAGGGTGCTCCCGTGGCTCTGCGCAAGAATCGATTTTGGATGACCTGAAGCCGGTGTATTTGCTTCGGAGCAATGTGTGCGAAAACTGGGCTCGCGTACGTCATGATAGGGCGAACTACTGCCTTATATAGAGTCACCTTGTTCCGAAGGGACATTTTAGACGTTTTGTTGAGGAGCGGATGGAGGCGACCGAGTACGAAGGCCGCCCGGTTCCTGACCCGAGTCACGTGCTGGTTGAATCTAAGTTTGGAGTCAAGGACGACACCTAAATATTTAATTTTGTTCACCCATGGTACCGGACTATCCATGAGTTTAACGGGGGGTGGTTTATCTACGTTTTTATGTGAAAAAAGGACGGCCGCGCTCTTGGCGGGATTGATTTCGATCCTCCATTGCCGAAACCAGTCACCGATGGTGATGGCTGCAGCTTGGAGGCGTCGATGGATAATTTCGGATGTTCTGCCTGCTGTATAGAGACAGGTGTCGTCAGCAAATAGGGCAAGTTCTACATCTTTGACTCGCGGCATGTCATTGGTGTAGAGCATAAATAGGACTGGGCCCAACACCGACCCTTGAGGCACCCCGGCTCGAACGGGATGCGTTGTCGAACACACGCCTTCGACGCGATAGCGAAAGGTCCGATTACTTAGGAAATCTCGTATTATGCATACGAGACGATCGGGCACTCCGAACCCGTATAACTTGTATACGAGCCCGTTGTGCCAGACTTTATCGAAGGCCTTTGCCGCGTCTAAGAAGAGTGCTCTGGTGTTGAGTCCGCGTTGGCGTTTGACTAGTATGTGCTCCGTGATGCGGTGCACTTGATGGGTACAAGAATGTTTGGCTCTAAAGCCAAACTGTTCAGGGATGGGGAGCCCTTTGGCGTCCATATGGGATCTTAGTCGGGCTAATATTAGTCTTTCAAAGATCTTCCCAAATGTTTTGAGAAGACTTATTGGACGATAAGAGGTTGGGAGGGTCGCGGGTTTGTGAGGTTTGAGGAACCCTATTACGTCAGCTTCTTTCCACTCGGACGGGAAGAAGCCTTCGGTTATAGCCGCGTTGTAAATTAAGACTAGTATCTGAAGGATGCTAGTAGGGAGAAGTTTGGTCACCTTATTGGTGATACCATCTGAGCCAGGCGCTTTGCGTGGGCGCAGTTTGTTAATTGTTTCTGCGAGTTCCAAGCACGTGACCGGGGGAACGGGATCGCGGAGTGGTTCCGATGCTTTCCTTTCGACCTCTTCGTTCACCTTACGGAGGTGATCGGGGTGGGTCGGAAGCAAGCTGGGGGAGCATTGGGCCTCTAGACTGTCAGCTAGGCATTCGGCTTTCTCTTCGTCCAGCATTGCTGGCGTTCCTATCGGGCGAACTAGTGGTGGCATGTTTGGAGTGGCAATACCCTTGAGGGATTTGGGAAGTTTCCAGAAGGCTTGGTGGGACGGTTTTATTGAGACTAGGGTAGAGTCTCACCGTTCGTTTCGTGAGTCTGCTATACGTGTTTTGACTTCACGTTGCAATTTACGTAGCAGTCTACGATTCGAGTCGGTGGGATATCTATCGTAGGCGCGTGTGGCCGCATTCTTGCGCCTCAGTAAGTCTTGTACATCGTCTGGCAGGGCCCAGCGATGGTCGTCCATCGCTGGAACCTGTCTCGAGCATTGCTCGACGACGGCGTTGACGTGACTCGTGAGGGCCCGAATTGCGGTCTCCGTGTCCTGTTTGTTGTTGAGTTGTCGGGGATCGACTCTAATATTGGATTGGGCTCATTAAGTTTAGTTTTGACTCTATGCCAGCTAATGACTGTTTTGGTTTGGGGGGCGGCTATTGCTGAGGGCCCTAGCCAAAGGAGGACTGGTCGGTGATCAGAGTGAAGCTCGTGAATCACTTCCGGGTCGCGCATGGTCAGATTGATGTTTTTGACGACTGCAATATCAAGCACATCCGATGATTGTCCCTCTATATAAGGGAAGTGCGTATGTTCGACTGGGGCTACAACTTCAAAGTCGAAGTTTACCGTATATCTAATATCGTAAATATAGTATACCACCCCGGCTTCGCACGGGTAACAATACTTCTAACAAAAAATTTTAAAATTGAAAATTATCATACACAAACATAAAACCTTCCGAATGTTACGTCTGTGGTGAATAATTTTATGAATTTCTTAATCTTTTAATGAAATACCCTTGAAATTACGTCATGAAGATCTAAAGATCGCTGACCAGATATTGGTTCCGCTTTAATTACGGGACATTCGAGGTTACACGTAAAAGTGACAAATAAGTCTGGTTTCCCATAGCTTCGGGCATAAATCTTTGTGTTTTTTAATGCAGATAACTCGGAGAACCTGTAAATGAATATGATGTTGCAGATTACGCGTTGACCGATATTTGATGGGCCAATGTCTTGATTTAAAGCGTCTCTAAGATGAATGTTTCACCAGCCCTCAATCTATGGTGATTACGACATCATATGTAATTCAATCTTTCTGATATCTTTTTGCCATCATATCGACAATGTATTGAATAAAAACCGGCCAAGTGCGAGTCGGACTCGCACACGAAGGGTTCCGTACCGACCTCACAGAAAACCGGGGTAAAATAGAAGTATTATACTTTTACGTTTCGTCTGGTGAGTGAGGTAGCCGGGGCCCACTTTATTTGAAGATGGCAACTCATTTGCAACCCTACAGGTGTTGTAAATGTCCATGGGCGGCGGTTATTACTTAACATCAGGTGAACCGCCAGATCGTTTGCAACTCTATCACATTAAAAAAAATCATGTTTTAATATCTTTATTCAATATAGAATTATTGCACTTAAATATTGTCAAAAACACTACTACTGTGAACATTATCTATAAAACCGGCAAAAAATTCATGTCTGTTTAATGGGAGCCCCTCTTATTTATAATTTTTGTTTTTAGTATTTGCTGTTAAGCGGCAACAAATGACAACGAAATACATCGTTTGTGAATATTTCAACTGTTTAACTATCACGATTCGGACAGACATACTGACATACAGACGGACAGCGGAGTCGTAGTAATAGGGTGCCGTTTTACCCTTTGGGTACGGAACCCTAATAAGTCCCAGTAACAATGTAATGGATTAAAACAGGTAGCTCTAACCATCAACCTAAATGCATAAAATGCAGTTTTGTTACACACAGTACCTTGCTGAGGAATAGTCAAATATTTTAAAATAAAAGAACACGTATTGTGGCATAACTATAATAGTTAGATATATGCTCTCGCGACATTTTTTGGAAATAATGATGTGTTCTACAAATTCGTAGTACATTACTTTATTCTATCATCAATAGTTTTCGCAGCGCACGCGATATAAAGAATATTTTAAGTAATTTTTGTACACTTTTGTTTACATTATTGAAGTTTTAGTAAGGATCCCTATTTTTTTTAAATTATAATACAGCCTATATCAACCGGGGATAATGTAGCTTCTCAACAGTGAAAGAATTTTTCAAATCGGTTCAGTAGTTTCGGAGCCTATTCAATACATACAAACAATCAAATCTTTCCTCTTTATAATATAGAAGAAGATGAATGAAATATTATTATTATTAGTGTGGATAAATATTGTAACTCTCATAGGTCTTCGCCGTTCCCTGCAATTTATCCTAGTATCCAATCAAAAATATTTTTTTTTATTATCACACTTATATCGTTATCTTGTCTTATATCGTTAAGATTATTGCTAATTGCGAGCAGCTAATTCAGTCTACAAATATATTTTGGTAGCAAGCGCTAAATCGCTTCATACGTGAAACAGTATTAGTTATTAAAATATGTAGAAAAAGTACGAAAAGATTGTCGCCGCTGTGGGAATCGAACCGACGTCTTCGGCATTCGCGGCCTGACGCTTTAACCACTAAGCTAAACGGCTGATTGCCACAGCGAAATCTTAACGTCTTTTATCTACATCTTATCCTTTAAACGAGCAATTCTTGTATATAATTTATATATATATATATATATATATATATATATATATAATCGGAATCTCGGAAACGGCTCCAGCGATTTTCATGAAATTTAGTATGTGCGTAGATTCGGGGGCGAAAAATCGATCTAGCTAGAAAAATATAATTCGAATATGACGGTAAATTTCGCTGCAAGAGAAAATGTCATAATAGTTCGGTCGGTAATCGGGCGGCCCCAAAACAGACGGCCTTGGTTCGC
Organism: Iphiclides podalirius; assembly: GCA_933534255.1. NCBI lineage: Eukaryota > Metazoa > Arthropoda > Insecta > Lepidoptera > Papilionidae > Iphiclides > Iphiclides podalirius. The sequence continues at coordinate 4,671,470 of OW152830.1, forward strand.
GTCACGATCATTTACACATTTATTTTTTTACTTTTTTTTTCGATTCCAGATCATTGCTTTCCTTATTTTTAATTTTTTGTCGATTTGTTATTTTGTTATTTTTTCCTTTTTTTTTAAAGTTCTTTCTTTTGTGAAAAACATCAGTTCATATTTTCTTATTATTACGTCGGTAAGATCGAAAAATATTATGCATATTTCATTACTCAGTAATTTGTATCTAAATGTAATTTCCTAAATACACGATTTACCAAAAAAAAAAAAAACAAACCGAGCAAAGCTCGGTCCTCCGGGTACTTGTGTTTAAGCGTTTGAAGCAATGCTTGGCGCATTCATTGTTATATCCTTTCCAGCATACAAACAATTTCGAATATCGTTTTACAACGACAATTGGAACGAGAGATGTCGCATTAGTTAAATATAAAAGTCCGTATTAGTTAAATAGTGCTAGAGTTAATTGGAAAATTGCACATTAATCTGTGTTGTGCAAACAGTGAAACGTTTTCGAGAATCGTTAGGTATTACATGTTGTACACATTTCCATCGACATCGTGTTTTAGTGGTATCGAGAAAGTGGTAAGCGAGTTGTCAGCTCATCTGATCTTAAGTGTATAACCACCACCGATGGACATTTGCAGATGCGTTGCCACCTTTTAATAAAGTTTGCGCCAGCTACCTTACTCACCAGACGAAATACTGAAGGAATACTTCCACTTTACGCCGGCCTTCTGTGAGGTAGTGTCACTTCTACAGACGGACTTGCCTATTCGTGCAACAGTGACTTAATACTGTTGCATGGCAGAGTAAGACTGTTGCTGGCCCCACAAAAATTTTCGTTTACGTGTTTTATATGTCACCACTATAGGACATTTACAAATTCGAGTTCAAATTAAATTTCAAAGTCAAAATTTCTTCATTCAATATAAGCTCATTTTAAGCTATTACGGAACGTCAAAAAAACTACCACCGGTTCACTAAACTAGACCCGTTCAAAGAAGAACCGAGAAGAAACATTGCGGTCTTGTTCTCTTTTTTTATTGATACAAGTATACAAAATTATTTTGGTATAAAATCAGCAGGAGCCTTTAGAACAAGAGTCATTTCCACGAATTCTTACCCTCATTAATATATTCTTCAACACTATTATACGCCCGTATATATTCTAACTAGGGCAGCTTTTACAAAATGTTAATGTGTACATTTAGTTGTTTGTGGATGTCATTTATTTTATTATGTAAGTTAATGGATCTACCAAGAATTATCAAATAAGGTAAATTTGGACCATACTTGAAACGTTTATGTTTTAATAAATGCGTGTTATTAGCAATATGGCCTATGAAATATAGCCTTAATATTTTTCTCAAACACAGCGCTTTATAAATTATTATTTTAATAAGCTGTTTAGTGCTGTCATAAATTGCCTACGGAAAAACAAGGCGGTCAATATTTCACATAACAAACGATAATGTGATATCGCACTATGAAAGCATTTTGTAGAACTTAATTATATCATCTATATGTATTTGTACTACGAGAAGTAATTTAAATTCTTTCTTTTATATTTCATTTTATATCACTGGTTGTTTTTCTATTATGACATATACATTAATAAAAACTTTATGTAGATGCATAAACATTTTTGAGAGAGCGCATTATGGATGGATGACATTTAAAAAATTATTGCTAAAGTTGCAGTTTCCAAAAAAGAAAGAATAAGATAGTATATTGAAACACTTTTTGTTTTGGCTTTTTATAAATGTTGCTTTTTGTTAATAAATAAATAAATAAAGTAAAATGACAACACTGGAGGCGTTTATTCGTACTTATTTCGGTGAAATTTTTTTATATGCAGCGGCATTTTTGTGTCATACGATTTGAAATATCTTCTGAATATTTTCATCGGAGCTGGTTTCATGAGTTATTCCCTTAATAAAGAGATTTTTTTCTGAACCTGCTCATAAATCGTCTTCATGGTTGGGCTTTTAAACGTGTTTTTTTCATGGTCTATTAAGTAAAAATGGGAAAGCGCACAAAGCTTTGCAAAAAAAAAGAAGCGCTCCGCGCTGTGGTTCTTATCCGGGCGATTTTCTTAGCTAGTTGAAAGAGAGGGAAGTTGGATTTTAATCATGTATACTGTATACGTATACTGTATACATATACTGTATATACTATTTGTATTCAGTTATTCTCATCATAAACGAATGACAAAAACAGTACGTAAAAAACTAAAAATTAATTCCTCTTCCTTGGGATTTGAACTTATGACCTCACATCACGATTACTATAGCAACTACGGGATCTGCCGTTTATTTTTCAAAAGTCATTAATTCGTTCTTTTCTTTAGAAATTATATCGATGTGTTGAAGTTTACATACATCTTGATATAGTAATAAAATAAAGATACAAACATTTGAATTTCCCAAGAGGAAGAGAAGAAAAAGACGAAAATAAAAAGAAAAAAAAATCTTTTAAGAATAACCGATAAAACACTTGAATTCGGTTCTCAAACTATTAAGCTACCCAACTTTTATTTTATAACAAAGATAAAATTAAAACTAAAAATATATTTTCACATATATTTTCACATATGGAGTGATCCTTGAGTGACATTAATAACATTTCATTTAAGTTAAAGTCAATTATTATGAATAAATTTTATTAAAACTAGTGAATTAAATAGACATACGAAAGTAGTTATACGGGTTTATAGATTTATTTGGCATATTTAAATATTTAATTTTATTCACTGATATAATTATAACATTTAATTACTTGTCAAAAAGACAAAACTTAAATGACATCTAACTATATTTGTCTACAAGTGAGTATCCTGGGCGAGACAGACGATCTGTCACAAAAAGTACAAAACCCAATTTCAGTTTCAAACTCTATTACTTGGTTCTATTACCCTGTCACTTCATATAATATTCCTATATTGTAGAAGGCAGCAAATTAAATGCCTACATAGCAGAACAATTTATGAACGCGCTTAGCAACGGGAAACCGGCTAATTACGATTATAATTCACGAAGTGCGTATAATTTCGCAATATAAGGTAAAATGCAAGCCTACTTCATAATGGCCCAACGGAAATAAAGGACATAATCTGCTTTATACGTACTTTTACGAATGTTTATTTTTTAAATATTAATCTTAGTATTTTTGTGAATATGCACTGTAAAATTTTTCTGTTTTAAACGTTTGCAATAAAATTTATGCAGGCGTTTCTGAAATCATCGTTAAAATCGCGTGTATTGTTAGTATCATAGCAGTAATTCTTCTTTTGCCATAATCGCTATAGTATAACCATAGACTTTAATATCAGCACATATATACAAGATAACATTTAAAATTCAGTAGTTATTTAATTAAGATTTTCAAAACTATTGTAAACAAAATACTACTATTATAAATCATTTTATACATAATATAACATGTACCTTATACATAGAAAGTTTCAATTTATACCATAATGTTGGAAAATAATTTAAAATTCACGACATCTATTTGGTTGGAACAAATCATTGCTTTAAATCCGTAGAAACTTGAAAGCTTTTATACCGTGACGATGGCTCTGCGCCAACGACTTTTATAAATGCTAATAAATTATTTCTGTAAAAGCCCGAGACATTGTCAAGTGTTCAAGAATGAAATTACCTTAAAAATTGAATTTGTTCACTTCGCATGGTACAATAGATATTGCAGCGAGACTTATACACTTTTTTTTTTCTTCAAAATAAGTTACTCAATTAGAATTTAAGCGAATGGGGTTTCCAACGAATATGAAAATAAACTTTGAAAAACTTATTGCGTCATCATTTTTTTATAATACGTAAATGTGCTAGTATTATCATTTAAAAATAACATGTGCTTGTATTTATGCGAATATGTTTGTCTATGTTAATTTTGTTCTTGTTTTCCTAAAGTTTTGAACAATCTAATACTACATGGAAATGGAAACTGAAGTAAGGCTGAAAGTTTCCATGATTTGGTTTGGACCTAATAAGGTTACACGTGTGGATATACATTGGTAATTAACGTAAGGGGTCGTCAGGTCTATATAGCAAGGCCCGGGGCGGCAGATGTGGGACTAACTGCTGCCTCGCGGAGGGCTTGAAAGGGTGCTGTGTTCATTGCACCGACACGGCACTATTTGGCTGGACCGGGTGTCCAAATACCCGGAGAGAGGAAGCCTGAGAAGGCCACAGTCGCGCCGGGGTTCGCGAAAGATTGCGTTTTCGTGTTCCCATGTCCCCGGCAAAAGTAACAGCGCGACCCACAAGTCGGCGTGGATCCATAAAGGATTTTTCCCATGTAAAAAAAAGTCCACTGTCGACTGTATTATTATTTTAATGGCCGCCGGGATTATACTTATATTTATTTTATTGAAAAACAAAATTCCAGGCCTTAGTTTCCTATACATGTGTATCACATAAGGCTTAACTTACAGCCAAGAAAGGTTACACTCATAAACCTCTTACTTATATCCGCCCTTGATAGCGGGAGTAAGTTTGAGTTGTGCCCCTAAGCGAGGGCAAACTACTTTAATGTTATTGTATGTGTTTCGTATTCTTGGGCGGGAACCCACGTGGATCCGGATCATTCTCTGGATGACCTTATTCTTCCAGTTGACCGTTGTCCGAAACAGATCTTTCTTAATTTCCTGCTTCTTGGCAAATAAAAAACGTTTCACTTCTTCTTCGTTAATAGTACACGAAGTAACTAATATCTCCATTTACTGAGATATTAATATTCTTGAGCTGGTAGCGACGAAAAGTAGTTTGAAACACGAACTATAGCTTATTAGGCTAATGACGAAGCATTGATGTTGAGAAGGAATTTGTCACAATTTAAAATGATCTAATTGGATACACTCTAGGCCTCAATGTATGAATGGTAAATTTACATAAACCTGAATCAAATAAGTAAGTCGTTTTGTATTTTATGATCAGCTATTCAATTCAAACCTATATTATATTTGAAATACTTTTTGTACATATACATATTTTTAAAATTAATATGTTATTAATTCCGTTCGCTGTACTACGGTCGTGAGTGAGGACAAATTGGCGACGTTGCGCATTTTCTTAAAATTACCAGAATGGTTGAGGTTATACACGCACTGGTCCAATCATTAACAGCGTGACGTAAAGTTATCCACTTCTTTGTAGTCATTAAAGAAATTTAGCGTGAAGTTATAAAATTAACGGGTCCTAAAATAACGGGGCAAATCGGACAAGTGATTTCATATGTTACTTGTCTACGTATGTGGAACTATTGATTTGATTAATATTTTTTTTATTATTAACGCCTTAAAATGTACAAACTGTTTTTTTTACGTCGGTAGGTGGCAAGCGAGCTGGTGGTTATCCTGATGTTAAGTGGTAACCGCCGCCTATAGACATTTGCAATACCCATAGGGTTGCAAATGCGTTGCCACCTTTTAATAAAGTGGGTCTCGGCGATCTTAGTCATCAGATGAAACGCAGAAGTATAAAACTTCCAGTTCACGCTGGTATTCTGTGAGGTCGTGGTACTTACTCGGATGGACCTTTTTTTTTCGTGGGGAAATCCGTTATGGATACCAGAGCGGTGAGGGGAAACCCAGTCGGACTCACACCGACTAAAACCCCACGGAGGTCGCCAGCTACTCAAATGAGGGGTCACGGGATCTCTTTTCGAAACACTAAAAACTTACACACTAAACCCTCTTTCGTATGGCTCAGAAAGTATAGCCCCATCCCCGCAGCGTTATATATACATCAAGACCTGCACGGGTCTGCTGCCTTCAATGCGACCGTTGTGCCCCTGATTCAGGTAGGGGAGAACCATTAACGTTTAAAGGGCCATGAGGAGATGCGCGAGCATCTCTGCGGCCCCGCCTTCGAGTGAAGTTCGTCCTCTTTCTCTATCGCTCAGCAGCCTCCTTCTGGACCATTACCTTCAGACTCTCTCCATTATCTTCTCACAGAAGGTGGTTACGGCCCTCCATGCCGTATCTCTACTCAGCATCGCCGACACGACAGCTGGTAGAGAGAGGTCTCGTCCGATTTCACCCGTTAGGGTAGTACGTTCCGATTCCAACGCCGGACAATTCGCCAGGGTATGGGATACAGAGTCCTCATCATCCCCTCCGCAATGTTTGCAGCTCGCGGTCGACTCACGCCCGATCTTATACAGATAATTACCGTAATTATCTGTGTAAGTCTGTGAGTCTACCTCCTCGTCGATCCATCCAGGCTTCGAATACCGGCAGGAGCTTCAACAACGCGTTTGCGCGCATAACGCTCACACAGAGCCGAGCACGCCACGTTGCTAATGCGTTCTGCCGTTCCCGCTGTTTAATTAACCGGAACGCCTCTTCTGGCTCGTTTCCACCGTCCTGAACGAGGATGCGGATTTGATAAACCCGTGCATCCATGGCTGCCAGTATATCCAGAGGTGGGAAGCGAGCCACGATCATCACCGCTTCCAAAGATATGGTTACTGTAAATTTCCTCCGTTGCATACTGTAAATTTTGGACCTATAGCGACGAATAGCAAGCCCATACTGGCGCCTCGTATAAGGCAACGGATCGCACGACCCCTGCATAGAGGCGATGAACCTCCTCTATCGGTCCCCCAAGAATAGGCAGCACTCTGCACATGGCACCCGCTATCTTCTTGATCCGGGGGACGAGGCGCTTAAAATGTTCTTCAAAGCCAGTCCCAGATACCTCATATACCTTCCCGCTCTGACTTTAGTTCCACCAACAAGGATGTGTGAATTAGGCGGTTCCCTGCTGTGTGACAACTTGTGAAACCATAACGCCTCGGTTTTATGTGACGCTATTTCCAATCCCAGCTCGTGGATCTTAGCAACGATTCTTCGGACTCCCTGCTCAGCGAGTTCCTTGGTCCGCTAAAAGGTATCCCCGCTAGCGATAAATCGGATGGACCTACCCTATAGTTAAAGTTCTCTTCCTCCCTGAGATAAACGATAAGCTGGATGAAAGTTAACCAATTTTTTTCTGCCCTTTCATTTACAATATGTTACTGCCTTTTTTACAAACAATTAAAGAAATAATGAAATTAAAGAAATATTTCAGGACAAGCAAAATTTCTCTAGTCCCGACTGAGTAAAATTTGTGCGTACTATGGACACTTGATAACTGATAAACATACTTGAATTACTTCGAAACAGATGTCAATCGAATCCAAATCGGATTGACGGTGTTCGGGAAATTTGGATATATCTTCTCGTTCAAAATATTCCAGAATGTTTGAAGACTAAATTCCTCGTTGACCTACGGAAAAAAGACGTGGTTCTTGGCTAATTAGCCTTTGCGTGATAGAATTTGCAGTGCAGATATCCCCAGTTGGAAGAAAGGTTCTCGAGTGGCAGCCTTGTAGTAACCATGGCAGGAATATGGTCATTGTAGGTTAACCCCTCACACCACACCTTAGCAAATATGCGAGAAGCTAATGATTACTGGTGGCTTGGAATCATGTGACCTGACAGCAGTAGTAGCGGGAGTACATTCTAATTACCCGCGGTTCCAAATCTACGATTAAGAAACTGCGCTAACCAAGGCCTCTAAATTGATTGAATCTTAAAATGATTTTCAGTTAGGCGTCTTATAGTAAAAATTATTTATAAATTCACAGTATCTAATTTATTCAAATCGCGTGAGATCTGAGCGCCTTCAATAAATCTTTTTTTTATAATTCTAACGTCAATACTCAAGGTCGCTGCAAATTGAGTTTATAAATTCCAAGTGAAATCAAGATTCAAGCATGCAAAATTTTTAAATTCAATTAATCCTCTCAAGATATAGATTATGCTTTTATAGTTTTCAAAAAGGATAAAAATGCAGTGTGCCAAAAAGGCAGATTTTAATTATTAATTTAAATGTAAAATAATTGTAACGGTTAAAATAGAATAAAAGTGTACATTTTTTGGCTGTAAAGCAACTGCTGTGTTATTTTTCTCTTTCCAGAACAATACTGTAATATAAATTTGTCGCATCAAGAAATTATTTAGAACTCACAGCACAACTTTGAACACACCATATTCTGAAGACACTTGAGACAACCTGACTTATTTCATCGTAAATATGAATTTATTTTTGCTCCAAACCTAGCTTGAAACTTAACGTAATAATGCTTAGTCATTGTTCAAACTTAAGACAACGAGATTGGATTTTATCAAAGTAGTAGCTGACTCGGCAAACGTTGTTTTGCAATATAAATTGTTTCTAGAGGAATCGGGACGCACGCATAAAGTGTTTGACAGGTTACAAAGACACAGTTGACAGGTTGACAGGTACAGTTTGTATGGGAAAATGAAATTGTTGCTATTTAGATTTTTCATGCAATTCTTACATAATTCCTCATCGTTTAAACCTTCCTTGACCTGCCACTAATATTTCAAACGAACCGCAATCAATTTTTATATATATAGATAAGGATAGATACATAAGGATGGTAGATATTATTAATTATTATACTATAGTAAATTGTGAATATTGTTCCCCCAGAGGGTGTTCTGCCAAATATCTTTCCGATATTTGTTCCAGGACATACGGGTACGCGACCCCGGGTCCTCGAGCCACCACTTTCACACCCTCACCTAGTCCGTGAAAGTTGTGTCCCTTATCCTGCCTACTATATCCTTCTGTTCTTTCCCTACCCCCCCCCCCCCCCCCCTCCCAAATCTACTTCCTATCCTGGTTTTTCCCCCAAAGTGGGGTTTTGGAGGTCAGACGGCAATCGCTCCATGTAAAACCAATTACAGCTGTTTCAAATGGTTACGAAAGAGAAAAGACTGGGTATGGCTAGGGCGTCGCCGCTAAACGACGCGCAGGCACATCGCCCTAAACCTGCGATAAGTGGGATAGGGCTACCGTGTCAAGTACGGGCACGGCTAAAGACGTTAGTACCCAGAAGGAAACTCCGCTTTGCCTCATGGAATATTGGCTCTCTAACCGGACGATGCAGGGAACTTGCAGATGTACTTATGCGACGTCGGATCCAGTGCGTGCTGGAAGGGTAATAAGTCCCGTAACATCGGACAGGGTTACCGGCTTGTATACACTGCGTCTCATTCGGGAAAAAACGGTGTGGCGATAGTACTCTCTGAAGAGCTTCGAAATGGTCTCCTTGAGGTTGACCGTCGTAGCGACAGACTTATGCGGGTAAAGGTACTGATTGAGGGTATTACCACCAACCTCGTAAGTGCCTATGCCCCCCCCCCCCAGGTGGGCTGTACCGAAACTGAAAAGGAGGCCTTCTGGGAGCAGTTTGAAGAGGTATTACGCGCTGTACCGATTACCGAACCGATAGTCGTTGGGAGGGATCTAAACGGTCATGTAGGTAAGGCAGCTGAGACGTATGAACGTGTCCACGGTGGTTTTGGTTATGGTCGTCGCAATGCAGAGGGAGATAACATTCTCAGAACCTGTATTGCGTGTGATCTGGCCGTCGTGAATACGTTCTTCCAAAAGAAAGACCAGCACCTTATTACGTATATGAGTGGGTCCCACTCAACTCAATTTGACTATCTGCTGACCAGAAGATGTCATATTGGCAAGGTGACAAACTGTAAAGTCATTCCTGACGGCCCAACATCGTCTCCTTGTCATGGACTTTTTCTTTACCTCGAAAAAGAAAGTACCAGAGAAACGCAAACCAAGAATTAAGTGGTGGTTGCTGAATGGACCGATGCAGATCGACTTCCTGGCAGAGGTTGAACGTCATAAGCTCTTGACTAATGCTGAAACTGCCCAGGAGGCTTGGGATCGAGCCCAGACGACAATTATCGCGGCGGGGCGGCGAATTCTCGGCGTTTCTAAGGGAGGTCGCGTCATCGACAAGGAGACGTGGTGGTGGAATGATAAGGTTCAGGGGGCAATACGGAAAAAGAAGGCAGCGTTTAGGGAGTGGCAACAAACCAACTCTCCTGAAGACAAAGTGCAGTACATAGCAGCCAAACGTGCCAGCAAAAGAGCTGTGGCCAGAGCCCGCAGTGAAAGCTTATCGCAAATGTACGATAGGCTAGAAACTACGGAGGGGCAAAAGCTCATATACAAACTGGCACGTGCCCGGGATAAAGCGACGCAAGATATCACCAAATGTCTTTGCGTCAGGGATTCCCAGGGCATGCTGCTATGCAACCATGCCTCTGTGAAGGATAGATGGAGAAGCTACTTCCAGAAGCTACTAAACAATCAACACCCGCACAGCCTTCCATCCAAACCGCCCCCTAACCTCGGACTTATTGCCCCAATATCACCTGACGAAGCTCGGGATTGTCTTCGCCGCATGAAAAACCGAAAAGCGGTGGGGCCTGACGACATACCGATCGAGGCGTGGAAATCGTTGGGCTCTCTAGGTGTGGATGTGCTTACTGATCTCTTCAACCGTATCTGGAACACTGGAAAGATGCCGAATCAGTGGCGTTTCAGTTTTATAACCCCTATTTACAAAGGAAAGGGCAGCGTTCAGGATTGCGGTAGTTATAGGGGGATCAAAATCATGTGCCACACCATGAAGCTCTTCGAACGCATCATCGATCTCAGGCTTCGCCGAGAGTGTACTGTCTCTGGATGTCAATATGGGTTTCAACCGGGTTCAGGCACCGTGGATGCCATTTTTGCCCTCAGAACTTTGATGGGGGCATACAGGGAGAAAAGGAGAGCTCTGCATTTAGCATTTCTTGATTTACAGAAGGCCTTTGACTGTGTGCCTCGTCAATGTATCTGGTGGGCATTGCGATTCAAAGGCGTTCCTGAGCCCTATATTGATATTATCAGAGACATGTACCACGATTCCGCGTCCATGGTTAGGACCGCTGTTGGCGACACTAAACCCTTCCCGATCACTGTAGGGGTACACCAGGGCTCGGTTCTTAGTCCGTTCTTGTTCAACGTAGTGCTCGATGCGATATCGGCCCACATACAGGACCAGCCGCCATGGTTGATGATGATGTATGCCGATGATATAGCGCTCGTTGACGAGAGCCGGCAGGAACTGGAGCAAAAAGTAAATCTCTGGAAGGGTACGCTTGAGAACGGTGGTCTAAAATTCAATGTGGCGAAGACCGAGTACATGGCTTGTGGGAGTTCGGACTCTTGCACGATCCAAATAGGTTCTGAACCAGCCGTTAAGTCGGAATCGTTCAGGTACCTTGGAACCGTTCTGCACGAGTCCGGAAGCATTGACCATGACGTCCAAGCCCGGATACGCGCTGCTTGGGCTAAGTGGCGAGAGGTTACAGGTGTGGTCTGCGACCGCAGAATACCGCCCAAGCTCAAGGGCCAAGGTGTACAAGTGCATCATCCGACCGGTACTTCTGTATGGTAGCGAGTGCTTGCCAGCTCTATCTCGGCACACTCAAGAGCTTCACGTCACGGAGATGAAGATGCTTAGGTGGATGTGTGGCGTCACGCGGGCTGACCGCATACGTAGCACATTCATTCGAGGCAGTCTCGGGGTTCGTGACGTAGCGGATAAACTCCAAGAGCGGCGCCTGAGATGGTATGGCCATGTCGCACGCCAGTTGGAAAACTATGTCGGAAGGATATGCCTTCATATACCTGTCCCAGGAACTAGACCCCCTGGACGCCCAAGGAAGCGATGGCTGGACGTCGTGGAAAAGGACATGAGAGCCAATGGACTGACCCCTGCGGATGTCGAAGACCGGGCAAAGTGGAGAAGTTTAAGTAGGAAGGCAGACCCTGGCAATAGCCGGGATTAATGCCAGGTAGAAGAAGAAGAAGTAAATTGTGAATATTATAGCGAAAACCGTTTACATGTTGTGCCGACCCCACATAGGTGGGGTAAGGACAGGACGACGAAATCATGATGGTGATTAAATGGTGAATATTATATAGAATAGATAAATTGTAGAACAGATTAGTGTACAAATAATTGACATTTTAATTTTCAACTTGACTTCAGAGACTAGTAATAGAAATAAAATAAAACAAATCTCATACTACCCGAACGTTTTATAGAACCGAGGTGTTATTTGCCACCCTAGATACTAGGTCATTTAATAACGAAGTGAAAAGTGTTACTATCTTTATGAAGCCTCATGAAGATTTAAAACATCTATATGATGTTATAAATCTTCATGCTGCTTCAAAAAGATAGTGGTTAAATATGTATAGATAAAATTGTAGCAAAATTTTTCGCCGCTGCCGGTCTTTGAACCTGCGCCTTCCGGATTACGTGTCCCGATACTCTAACCACTAAGCTAAGCGGTCGCGGTGCTTTCCTTACAGCAAGCATACATTCTCAAATAACATTTTGAAAACTAGAGATTTAACCTATGGTGTTCGTATTTTACTTTTAATTTTACATAAACATTTAGATGTAACTTAAAATGTAGTCAAACTGATGCAAAATTTTTGCTGCTACAATTCAAACAAAGTTTTTAAAGTAAGAAAAGTTATATCTTAGATGTCTGCAATAATAGGACCCCAGCTTACTGTTTTTTTCAGTTTACACCGTTTGAAACTACACCTAACCAACGGTTTAGATGGAAATCAATGTTTAAACGAAGTAGCAGAATTCTATCACCGGCACGGAATTACCAGTGGCGTGGGAACCGGCATTTACGCGTGCCTTTCGAGTGACGGATTCTGTTCTAGAGGATGGGGCTGGCACCGACAGTTACAATCGAGACGCGGGATGAGCTTGAATGGCATTGTTCCTTCGTTTGATAAGTGAAGAAACCAATTCACCTTGATAAATGGTGGACCATTAAAATATGTAGAAAAAGTGCGAAAAGATTGTCGCCGCTGTGGGAATCGAACCCACGTCTTCGGCATTCGCGGCCTGACGCTCTAGCCACTGAGCTAAACGGCTGATTACCACACCGACGAAAATCTTAACGCATTCCTCTACGTTGTTTTCTTAGCATTTGAAGCAATCCTTGGCGCTATCTATTGTTATATCCTTTCCAGCATACAAACAACTTTTCGCACAATCTTTTCGCACTTTTTCTACATATTTTAATGTTCAATCTTAAGTGCAAAGATTAGCACTATAAACAATTTAAATTTTCTAAAAATGGTGGACCAGTTAATTCACACTAAAGAAAGACAGAAATATAAGATGTCATGAATGTTATTGATTCATCTGTACAACTGATATAAGAACAAACCTTGATCAAACAACTTTGACGCAACCTCAAACGTTTAAAAACATGGGTGTCCCATTTTTAAATGTTTGAATAAAACGCTGAATAAAATAATAAAATTTATAAAGAGCAGAGGACGAAATTAAAGACAATTTAGGAATTTTTTTTACAAGATTCTGATGAAAGGTATACCGATGTAGCTCACTTTAAAAATTTCGTTGGCTCAGTCGGGAGGCAGTGTTGTAGGGTCTATTTTACCCTATTCAATTTTCGAAAAATCCAAGACAATGGTTGATAAATTGATTTTGCCCTTTTGATAGACAAGACTAAATACATGAATCACCTAGATACATAGTTGCAGGGAAAAAAATCGGTTGTTTCTCAATTATGTGGCGTATTCAGACATTACAAATAAGATTGTGGGAAGTTTAAATAAAATACCAAACACTCGATCATTTTCCTCATGTGAGATCATTTTGGTACAGTGACCACAAGGTAACAGAGCTGCTAGCTGAGATAGGGTACAGTTTCTACTGTCGCATGAATATCCTCTTTGCTGCCGTCCAGGGAAGTACCACGACCTTCTTCTGCGTTTCGTCTGCCGATTGAGGTAACCGGGGCCCACTTTGTTAAAAGTTAGCAACGCATTTGAAACCCGACGGGTGTTGCAAATTCATCATCATGATCACTCAACATCAAGTGAACCGCCAGCCAGCTCGCTTGCAACCTTCTTAGATAAAAAAGAAAACTGAATTTTCAATGTTTACATGTACATACATGAATGACATAGGTACTAGTCAGGTATTCTAAATAGGCATTTATATGGCTTCGTTTTTTTAAAAAGCGAAATTGGGCTTACCAACCCAGACTCAATGGCTATGTAATGCACTGACAAATTGTCTTCGCTCAGTTCCGTCGATTCTGCAAAATCAAAACTTTACTATCAGCTTGTTGACCGTGTCACATCCAAACTGTTTGAAATTTTAATTAACGAAATCTTATACTAAAAATGTATTCTCAAAATTTTTCTTTTATAAACATTTCTTTATAAATTTTAATAACTTTCTCTTTTGAGACCAAGTAATTATAGGTTCATATAATTTTATTCAAAACAGACATGATAAAATACATACAAAACAGTTTTAGTAGTGAAACTTTTGACTTTATACATCACAAGTTATTTTTTGCCTTGCCTTCCTAAACACTGTACCCTCCAAGATATTATAAATGAAACTAACACGATTACATTTAAGGAAACGAAACAACAATAATCAACTAATACAAAAAGTAAAAACATAAAATGGTACCTGCCATAATAATGATTTAGAGTTAAATTGTACTCATAGGAGATTTTTCTGTGGTAAAGACATTTTATAATTTTGTATTTAACATATTAGAAATTTAAAAAATTCTTTGAAAGAAATTAATTAAATATATCCCACATTACTGATTATATAATTATATTATTGATATAATTATATAATCATTTGTCTAATTGAAATCTATATTTCAAAGTTTTTGCTTCACGTATTAATATATAAAATGTATAAAGCGCCTAGTAGTCAGTACCGATATGCGGTATGTAAGATACATTTTCTACACTTGGTATTTTTTTCTATACGTATTACGACCTGACTAGACCTGTCTTTAAAAATGCAAATAAGAAGCTTCTCCACGATATTGTGTTTATTCCAAATTTGATGCAGTTTATGTAAAAGTCAGATATTTCTCATCATCATAAATACGCAACTAGTTTTATCATTCAGTGTCAGGTATAAATATAGAAACTCAAGTATATGTTACTTTTGACTTCTTTTGAATAATATCGTCGATCTTATATCATCAGTGTAATATTTTTTTATGTAAACGACGCGCCCGAGGAATTTCAATGAAATATACATTTATTATGTGCGACACGTGTCTAATTCGTGGGTTCGAGACCGTCTCACAAAAGTGGGTTTCACAAGTTGAGGACAAGTTAAATATATTATATGTACATACATGATCTGACCTTAGTAAAGGCAAGCAACATAACAATTTGTAAATATGTTTTTAATATTTCTTTAAATATGTATTTATGTTGTCAGATCTTATGTGCAATATGATCTTATGATCAAAATGAAAAATATGATTTTCATTGAGGTTAAAATAACTTATCTTTGTATATTGTTTATACAGCATGCGTTTGTCGCATATGTATAAGAATGTCGTTTACTAGGTTTTCACTTATTGATATAAGTGAAAACCTAGTAGTGAGAGTTTACACAATAATTTTAAAATTTCTAATCATGGACTTCAAATTCTAAACTTTTATGCTGTACTTGAAAAATTGATAATATTCATCTTTAGCCTTAAACCAAAGCCATTATTATTTATACGTCGTTCTAAGGTAATCAAAAAAAGGCATCATGAACTTGGGACCTCATATTTATAATGGAAGCTTGGTAGATAATAACATTTAAAAAAACTTCAATGTAACAAGGACGGGCCAAAACGAATCGTAAAGTCAGGGCAAAGTATTCAACATTTAATGATGATGAATTAATAAGAATAAGCTTTAAAAATGATGTTATTATCGGTCATTGACAATTTTTGTCTTCAGACGTTTCACGTGGAGCCTAATTAATTCAATGTATCTAGTTTCTTAGACATAATAATAATGATATTTAGTGGTGTGCCTGGAAAAATCCAATATCAATAGGTTACAAGTTCAAACCTCTGTGGCGAGGCTTTTGCCCTGCGTGGGATGATGTTCAATCTTATCTTACGCATATTAAAATTTAATAGTTGAAGTGATATCAAGCTTATTAATTCTTTCGTCTGTCTATTATTCATGCAGTTTATAGGTATCGCTTGCTGCTTCGATGCTACGTTATATAATTATAATCCACATACATACTAATGAAGCCACGAATTAATTCGCTAAAAATGTTAATATCACGTTCAGCATTCAATGCAGGAAATTAGATGTCAAGGATGCAATTCGATGGTATCGTCTTGGATTGTATTGGTATCATTAAATGAACCTTGATGTTTCGTTTTTACAACTTCATCTGTTAGTGATTACATTTAATTAATGTGGGAGTGAAGTCGGGTCGTAATGGT
Organism: Iphiclides podalirius; assembly: GCA_933534255.1. NCBI lineage: Eukaryota > Metazoa > Arthropoda > Insecta > Lepidoptera > Papilionidae > Iphiclides > Iphiclides podalirius. Next base: position 4,687,698 of record OW152830.1, read on the forward strand.
TAGCTTAGAATTAACGATCTAAACGTGTTTTAGATGGTCGGCCAAATGTCAAGTGAATAGAGCCGGTAAAAGGTATGGAAAAAATACAAAAAAAAATGACCTTTTCTATCAATACAGACGGAGCCATGATATCATTGTACACTCCTAAAAATATAAAAGGATTTTATTCCTAAAAACACAATTATACCGTCTCATCTGTAGAACGTGAAGGTATTCAAAATGGTAAGCTTCGAGTAAGACAATAGTTATATCAAATAATTGTAAATTACGATTTAAATCGAATGTACATGTGTGATTAAAATCTTGTATCCTGGCTCCTTTAATCCTGCTGTGAATTTTTACGTGTCAATTTCCGACGGCGATTACGTAACCAATAATTTATGTTAGAAATCTTCAAATTGGAATTCAACGTTTTAAATGTCATGCCTTCGTAAATGTGACAAGAGTTGAACGCCTAATAATTTATTCAATGAATAAACGCCGTGGTTCACAGAGAATAGAAGTAGTAACTTAAAATCTTGTCTTAATTCGAATTTTACCTGCTTCGAAGTTAAATTTCGAGAGGTGAATCACAAATTACACAAACATCAATTGTATTTATATTTAATTCAGACATCATGTTTCGAGAAAGAGCGGCCTTGTTGTTCATATACTCCGTATTCCTTATTTTAGGTCCAATGACCATTATAAGCTTATCAAAAAATGTATCTACTTCATCAGGAGGCTAATGTTATATGTCAGAAGCTTATATAAAATTGAGTAATTTCGCAGAAATCCCTCGTTGTTGCACTGTGCGTCATTGGTTGCGCTTTCGCCGTGGTGCCAGATCCACAGGCCTCTATTTTACGAAGCGACTATCAACACAACCCCGAGGGCGGGTACCAGTACATCTATGAAACCGAGAACGGTATTTCGGCCCACGTCGATGGACAGATAAAAGTTTTGAACAAGGTAAAATTGTCTTTTGGCTACTAAGTCCTTTTTTAGCATTAGTTTAGCTGAATCTTTTAACATGTATGTAGTTGGCACTTTTGTTTCAAGTTACACTTCTTTTGGCGCGTTCAGAAAAAATTATGAGTGTAAAATTTTTACACCGACAGTGAACAAGCGACATGATGAAGTTCGTTGCAAAGCGACCAACTTTAACCATCTGGACGGTTCAATACAATTCAAATTTTAGTATAATGGCTCCATCAGGAATAACTTGATGATTCTGCCAATGTCAAGGTTGAATAAAACAGTTAGTAAAGAATGAGATTAGCCGGTAATATTGGCCTTTGTACGGTAGGTAGACTATTACGCGCATCAAGTTGAGTAACCTGAACAAAGGACAAACAATGGATTAGTGTATGCATAATTTGATATAATAAATTAGAACAGCTAATCTGGACGGTATTACCATGGGAACCAATAAAAGTCTTTGACACATACATAATTACATGTTATTTAATGGCTTTTTCGCAAACGAAGAGTACTGGCTCAGGGAATAACAGTTTTAGTTACTTTTCTGTTGTAATGCTAAAGATGTATAACTTCTTACGTGCGTACATAAGTACACACATACTTTTTTATTTATTGTGTTATTATTATATTTTTTAATATTGATTTCCTTTGCAGGATGAGGTCGCTCATCAAGTACAAGGTTCGGTCTCATATTTATCACCCGACGGACAAAAGATTGAGACAGTTTACACAGCTGACGAGACTGGGTACCACCCAAAGGTAACAACATAATACATTGTATAGTATCAGCCTAAATGTGTCCCACTGCCGGACAAAGGCCTCCTCTGTACAGATCAGGGTATAGACCACCACGCGGCCCCCCCTCGGATTGGCGGACTACACATACCTTCGGAATATATTTTTTTTGTTAATTATTTCGAAAATATGCAAGTTTCCTCACGATTTTTCCTTCACCGCTGAGCACATGATAATTCAGCGCTTAAAATTAACATTTCATTGGTGCTGGCGCCGGGGGCGAACACAGGTTGCTCGAGTATTTTGAATGAAAGGCGAGCGCCCGGACTCTGAGCTATCACCAAATACTCTCTATCATTTGTATTTAATCTTAATATAGTCTTTCTCTCTAACACGACCAAACACGACCAAACAGTCGTGTTAGGGAGAGAGGGTTGCTGAAATAATGTGCTGTAAATTTCCTGTCTCGTAACCACCACTCTAAAGAGTTGAACTAAAGACTTCTTACGTTTCCAGTAAAAAAAAAATATTGTATGTCGAATAAAAAAATCCCAAAACCAACTAATAAGCTTATTGCATTAATGTCCACAGGGTGATCATCTTCCAACACCGCCAGCACCGATCCCCATACCCGACTACATTTTGCGCGCTCTCGAGTATATTGCCGCCCACCCATACACCGAAAAACCCTATGTAAAGGTCTAAGAAAGACTGATTTGCCACGACTTTGTTCTGAACACACCAAGTGGTTTAGGATGTCGCATTTATGTATGTGATGTAAAATTGACATCATTTTTGCCCCAACAACTTTTCTTTTTATTTCAATAAATTGTACATTTTTTGTTTTTTATGCAGTTGTTTAATTTTTTATGATGATTATCTTTATATTACAATGTACACAACAATATGTTGCTAAATAACAAATAAAAGTTTTTGTAAAGTAATATTATGTCAGACTCCATCACATTGAGTTTTTTGTGATATTTAAAACTGTTCATATATGTACTTGTTCAAGTAAATATGACTGTGTACATTTATGAAAGTGACATGCCTTTCAAGCAAAAAAGAGTAAATTATAAATCAGTACCATGTGGGATAATAATTTCTTTTGTTAGAGAGAGGGTACCAGGCGGTGAAGTAAAACATTGTGGGTAAAACTATCATCCTCGAGATAATTTTCAAACAATATTTTTCCATGGTTTATGAGGTTTGCATTTTGTAGTGACTTCGCGTGGCGCATTATGCTCTCTGTACAGAGAAGACCTTTGTTTAGCTTTGTAACATATAATACAATTTTGGATTTTTACATTCAATTTATGCGCCACATAATTTACATTTTAATACACTTGTTAATGCCAAGATGAACTGGTAAGGAGAAAATCAATTGTGTTTAGAGAACCTGGTTGTTGGACCCCTTGGACTAGAGCCCAAGATCTGAATCCGATGCTCGATCGTCACCTAAAATAGTAACAATACTATGGGGACAACCCCATACATATTTGACATATACATATACTATCTGATCATCGCCCGCTTTGCTGGGTCATACCACCTTCTTTAAGTCAAAAAATATTGGCTCCCAAGTCTTATAAGTCACCAACATATCATATACTAAAGGTTTCTAAATGCGAAATACGCTGCGACTTATCTAGCATTTTTCCAATCGGTTCAGTAGTTTTCGCTGTATAACCGAACAAAACCACCGGCTCTCTATTTATTAGTGTAAATATAAGATGGTTCAAAACTACTAATATTTACGATCGACTCAAAATCTTGTACTACATTGCAAGCATCGAAACATTGCTTGTGGCAGTTACGTTCATAATTTTTCATAATGGCCTGATAGAGGAAATCGAAATAAAAGAATACACACAATTTCGATAAACTATATTCCTTTTATAAAATAGTTTCTCAGGAAAAACCATAAAAAATTATATGTCACGGTCTTCTGTAAATGCCAAAAGGCACGTATTTATTGCACAGATTTTTGCAGCGGACCTCAACATGCTAATGCTTTGTTTGATGCAATTTTAAAGTTCGTGTTGTAAAAGTAAATATTTTGTAATAGTTTTTGTGCATTTTTGTTGTAATTTACTCAATTTCAATTTAAATTTCAATACCCACAAGTAAACAATCCAAACGTGAGTTTAAACAAAACTATTAAATTGCACCTAATTAAGACCGCAAAATCAGTTAAATATCTGAACGAGACTGACTAGCTACGGCGAAGCCTTGCATGGCAATAAAAAAATATGTTTAAATTTTAAATCTCGTGTCTTTCTGAACATTATGCTTTCCAATTATTTGCGTGATAAAAATCAAACAAGCAGAAAAGGAAAACCCAATATTTTTTTTGACATAATGCCTTAATACCTTACTTTACAAGTGACCTTGCATGGGACATTGAGCGCGATCACTATCGAGTATCATTTACTAATCTATTGCTTCGTTTTGATCATAACACCTACCTGATATGCATATTTGTGAAGTAGGAAGTTACTCCTTCACTTAATAATTTTATCTTCTTTAAATGCAATTTTGCTTACAAAAAGCTTCGTAAATTTTGTCTTGGTTTTTACATTACTCCAAATTTAGTGACCTACCACTTTACAATGATAAGAGAACGTGTTTCGTTCTCTTATCATTGTAAATTAAAGTAACAGTATATGTCTTGATGCCGAGCAAATACCTCCTTTATATAGAGGGCATTAAGACATAGTCCACCACGCGACCCCACTGCAGATGGGCAAACTTCACATATCTACGAATCATTTTTATTATTTCGAATATATGCAGATTTCGTCACGGTGTTTTCCTTCACCGCACCTGATAAGTCTGTACTTAAAATAAACAATTTCATTAATGCTGGCACCGGCGGATGAATTTAGATTGCTCGAGTATATTGAATTAAAAGTGTGCTCCCGGACAATGAGCTATCACGGCTCTATATGCTAAGTTACGATAACTTAAAATAAAATGATCCGTGTTAAGTATCTTTACATGCAAATAAAATAACAGACGTTGGTATATATGTATGTGTCTCAACGAATGAGTGGTTAAAATTTTCTAGAATAAAATAAATACTTGCTGTGAAATATTTGTTCAGCCCAACAAATATTAGGTGAGTTACTTAATTATTCCGCAACATAAGCCGCCTTGAACTTTAACATATAAATGACTATCAATAAAAACGATAAAAGTGAGAAATGCCAACATCTGTTAATAAATAGAATTCACGATATGCTAATGCAAAGAGCACATTGTAACTTTGTAGTTATCTTTATTAACGAAGCAGTTGCCAAACTTAATTGCTATCCTATAATAGTAATCATCATTTGAATTGAGGGGATGAAGGTTCGGTATGGACGTATCGTTCCAAAAATTATTTATTTTTCTACCCGACTGTAGCAGAGTTATGTTTTTCGAGCGTGTTTATATAGTGCTTTGTCACGCTTTAAAACCCTAATACCAACATATGAAGTGCCATTACATTCGTCTTAGTTGGAGGTATATTATTTGAATATAGTGTCTGTCAAAAAAGAAAAATAGAATAAAGTTACAATATTTAATGCAGATGGATTTTTTGTTACATTTAATGATTTATTCTTGTTATCTTTTAGGACCTTACTCGTATCTCTCTGAAAGCACTGCAAATGTCATCTTCGAAAAGTGATCCATACCAGCGTAAGGAGTCTATAGAAACATCATGGTCATTTAAGTAGGTAAGTAACATGTTGGAACTCAAGAGGTGAGCACAACAGCTCAAGCCCAGGGAAGCTGCAAATCTCGATCACTATAGGAAATTTCAGACATGCTTTACGTGTTCACGTGTACGTCTCTCAAAATATGTTCAAATAATTGATAATTTATCAAGGTGATTTGAGTTTGACGTCTACCAAGAAATCAAACCAAAAAATATTGGCATCTATTCATATTGAAAAATGTAATCAGCAAAAGTCCTAGGATACAATTCAGCAAATGAGCTAGCTTCATCTTTTACAGGCATACAAACCGATGTCAAGTTTACGATACGTCATTGCAAAAACGTTGAAGTGTGCTTACTAATTCGATTCCCAATTTATTTAAAGTTGGCAACACTTCTGCAACCCTACGGGTGTTGCCAATGTCCATGGGCGGCGGTTACCACTTAATGTCAGGTTAACCGCCAGCTCGTTTGCCACACTGTAACATAAAAAAAAAATTCTTAACTCATATAAAATAAGTATAAGTGTACTTCTCATGTGAAAATGTTCTTGAAACTATTTGATATTTTTCATTTTCCCCTTTAAGTTTACAAACTTTGTTTATATATTACATTTAGAACGCAGGAGCCATTTAGAAGATTGACTTCATTTATAATTCAAAAATGCTTATTCAAATGTATAATCTGAACTTACGCGACAACCTCGCACAAAAACCAGAAAATAATTAATACGCATCTCGATTCTAGACCTATATAAAGACGTTGAATATCCGTTCTAAATCAGACTGTCACTTAATCAGGCTCTGTTAACCCACTCTAAAATGGTTGGTCCATTTGGATATCTTTTTAAAAAATCAAATATGATAAAGTTATCAATTTAATTTTGTTATCAAATTATTGTGTTTTCAACTAGTACATTTTTGTGTTCTTTTAATTTACCAATTTATATTTATTTGATTATTTTATCCCTAGAAATTCCTTATCGTTCTCGCCGCCGTCGCGCTGGCCAGCGCTGATGTTGCCCCGTCGTACAGAACCGACGAGGCCAACGCACCTATTGTCCGCTCGGACTACGAAATCAATCCCGAGGGATCGTACCAATACGCTTACGAAACCGCAAATGGCATCACTGGCGAGGCACAGGGCACCATTAAGAACCCGAACTCCGTAAGTGACATGATGTTATATCAACGAAAGTATTTAAATATTAGATTTCGCCCGCGGCTTCGGTCGCATTGAAGCCCTTAAATAAATATCTTTCTTTAAAAAAAATTCCAATTAAAAAATAGAATATTATGTCATTTCTCAGACTCTAGACTATCTGTGTAACAAATTTCATTTAAATCTGTCCAGTAGTTTTGGCGTGAAAGCGAAACAGACAGTCAGAGTTACTTCAAGCTCAAGCTAAACAGACAGTCGCATTTATAATATTAGTATGGATAACGCACTAAAAGTTTTGTTTGTCACCTCGGGTATTAATCAAATTGATTTACAACTACTACTACTGAAAAATCTTTAGTACTCAACTGAAACATATCTTAGATTTATTCATTATTTGTAACGATGTTAGGAGGTCATATTTGACCATTTGACCAGACATTTTGATGTAAAGTTTATACTGTGTTAACAGGAAGCTGCCAGCCTTGACGTCAGGGGATCTTTCAGTTACACCGCCCCCGACGGTACCCCCGTCAGGCTAGTCTACCAAGCCGACGAGAACGGTTACCGTGCTGAGGTATAACTATATAAGTAATTTGTAAAAGAGAAACACGTTAAGATAGTGCATTCAAATCTTGATGCGATAATCTACTCATACATTCAATATTCATATTTTTCTTGTGAATTTTTGTCTGGATTTTCCTCCCTTCGATTCAAATAGGATTGGAATGTCAGACTTACGATTGTATCGGGTACCGAGCGATATACTGTGGATTTTAGTATTATTAGAGATTATCTCACCCACCATAGATCTTACATGCTTCAAAAGGACCCTTAATCTTCGCTGTTTTAGTCCTTACAACAAGCTTTTTGATAGACTGCTTAATATAGCATTCATTTGGTTGAATTACATTAATGTTCTATAATTATGTTTTTACCAGTTCTCGAGCTAGCTTTTTAAAATGTTTTTATATTTTCAACAGGGCGACTCCATCCCTGTACCCCCAGCAATTCCTGAGCTGATCCTCCGCAGTTTGCAGTACATCGCTGATCACCCCCCACCAGCGGAATACTTGAAGAAGACTCAAGCCTAATCTAATGTAATTCCGATACCGACCTAGTACAAACTTGCACTGCCTGTACAAAATAGTTAATACCACTATTTTCGTTTTTATTTTGAGTGATTATAAAAGTATAGAGGAAATGTGAACCGAAGTATACTATAGAAAATTATTACTGTTTTTTTTTTACCACCCTTGTTACCATAATTTCGTTGGCAAATTAAAACATTTTTAAGGTAATTGAGTAAATCTATGTGAAATAGCTTAGTACTTCAATGAAATAGAATAATTTTCATGATTTACGGATTTACGGATAGATTATTTTACATAATGTGTAGTTACATTATTATTTTTAAGTGTTCTTTGTATCTATTGTGCTTAGACCGTGAATAAACGTTTCTTCTTCTTCAGATTTAATACAAGGTAAAATTAAATAAAGTATTGTTATACATGAAATATTAGGCCATAAATATTTTCGATTTAAAGAACACTTAGAACAAACATTTTAAATGATGTTTCATCTTTTTTATGTTAGATCATCTTAATTTATGTTTGCTCCTAATCAAATATGACGTCTATTTAGTTTCATCGGATAGTTTAAATAAAACAGTTTTTTTAAGAACAGTACATATTTAATAGGACAAAAGTAACCAACATAGCTCAGATGATTAGCAAGCTTGGGAGCAGAGGCTGGAGCACCTCAGTGCCGGCCTAAGAACCATAGAGTCCATACGTCCGGTACTCAGTCGGTGGCTGGACAGGCGTCACGGCACCCTCGCCTACCGGGCGACGCAGTTTCTCTCGGGACATTGCTGTTTTGGGAGGTACCTGTGCCGCTTGGCGGGGTGGGAGTCCACAGTGGTTTGCCACCATTGCGACGTATGTGCCGGGGAGACGGCCCAACACGTACTGGAGGAGTGCCCAGCCTGGCGGGAGCAGCGCCGAGAGCTGACAGCTATCGTGGGGCATGATCTCTCGTTGCCTGCCGTGGTTCGCGCTATGGTGGACAGCGAGAGGTCGTGGGGTGCCGTCCTTGCATTCTGCGAGGACGTAATCACCCGGAAGAAGGCCGCGGAGAGGGAAAGGGAGGCAACTGCCACCCTGGAAATCCGCCGCCGGAGACCAGGGCGCAGGAGGCTGGCCTACGCGCGCAACCTTCCCCCCTGATAGCAAGCCCCGGGGCGACAGATGTGGGACTAACTGCTGCCCCGCGGAGGGCTTGAGAGGGGTGCCGTGTTCAATGCACCGACTCGGCACCTTTTGGCTGGACCGGGTGTCCCTAACACCCGGGGAGAGGAGGCTTGAGAAGGACACAGTCGCGCCGGGGTTCGCGTAAGATTGCGTTTTCGTGTTCCCATGTCCCCGGCAAAGCGATAGCGCAGGTGCAACGTGGGTTTTTTAGTGGGTACGTGTAACTCCCACATATCCCTGCTGCCTACCCACAAGACGGCGGGGGATCCATGAAGGATTTTTCCCACGTAAAAAAAAAGATGATTAGCAAGCTGATGTGGCGATGGGGCGACCATATAACTCGTAGAACCGATAACCGTTGGGGAAGAAGGTTTGGTGCCGGCACCGGGGATCGAACTCAGGTTGCTCGAGTATATTGAATTAAAGACGAGCGCCCGGACACTGGGCTATCAGGGCTCTATAATATATATATATGTATATATATGCATGAAATTTAGTATGTGCGTAGATTCGGAGGCGAAAAATCGATCTAGCTAGGTTTCATTTTTAGAAAATGTCCTTTTATACCTGTTTTCAGGGAATAAAAAATATCATTCGAATGTGACGATAAAATGTTATAATAGCTCGGTCGGTTATCGGGCGCCCCCGAAACAGAAGCGCGTGGTTCGTGTCACGATCATTTACATACTTATTTTTTTTCTTTTTTTTCGATTCCAGATCATTGTTTTCTTTATTTTTTGTCGATTTGTTATTTTGTTATTTTTTTCCCTTTTTTTTAAAGTTCCGATTTACCAAAAAAAGTAACAACGAGCAAAGCTCAGGTCCTCCAGGTACTGTTATCCTTTAAACGAGCAATTCTTGTATATATGTATAATATGAATACTCGCATTGAAAATTTTTAAATTTTTATTTCGGTTTAGTTTAGGTTATATACATCCACAAGGTCCAACAAGGCAAATCCAACTTCGAGAAGGAGGTCAATCGACGAATCCAGCTCGGCTGGGCTGCGTTCGGGAAATTGCGCAGCGTCTTTACGTCCAAAATACCACAGTCCGTAAAGACGAAAGTCTTTAACCAGTGCGTGCTACCAGCGATGACCTACGGTGCCGAGACGTGGTCTCTCACTATGGGCCTCATAAGGAAGCTCGCGGTCGCACAGCGCGCTATGGAAAGGGTAATGCTTGGGGTTTCTCTACGAGATCGAATCAGAAATGAGGAGATCCGTAGAAGAACTAGAGTTACCGACATAGCAGAGCGAGTCAGCAGGCTGAAGTGGCAGTGGGCAGGGCACATAGCTCGAAGAACCGATGGCCGTTGGGGCAAAAAGGTTCTCGAGTGGAGACCACGTGACGGCAAACGCAGCGTAGGAAGGCCTCCCACAAGGTGGACGGACGACCTAGCCAAGATCGCAGGGTCGCGTTGGATGCAGGCCGCTAACGACCGGTCGAAGTGGAAGTCAATTAGGGAGGCCTATGTTCAGCAGTGGACGTCCTACGGCTGATATGATGATGATGATGATGATATACATCTAACTTAGATGTTTAAGATTAGATTATATTATATTTAGTATTATTTTTAACTTTTTAGTGCTGAAATCTGTTCATACTCGAAGTAATAAAGTTAAATATTGGGTATGTGTATGTCACTTTTTGGAATGCCGTTGAAATATATACAATGATACACTACGGATTTTCCGCTTTAACCGGATGTGGTAATTGGACCCGTAGCCGCCAATCTCCAATTTGTTAATGCACGCATGTCCACAAGCGCGACTCTACTTAGAGTTTAGCTAGCTAGCGGATTTAACTAGCTATTCCATGAGCTCTGTGTCTAATGTAACTTTATATATAATCAACAAAAAAAGTCTCCTGTCTCAGTGACTTGCTCATTCATCGCCTTTTAGCTGTTGATGTATGACAAGTAATAAGTCTAGGGAAGAAAGGAAAGTACTGCTCTTTGGCTGTAAGAATAAAAGACTTAGGGGTATTTTCACAGCGTCCAGTAAAAATTGGCAACGAAGAACAATGTCTCCGATATGTCTATAAGAAGCTACAAGGATTGCCCACTTCTTATATGAAAAGTAAATGAAGTGAAAGTATTGATAGGACTTTAAAAGCGTTACGATAAGTAATCAGTGTATTTTAAGACTTATCGTAGCTATAAGGGCATTTTAACAATTTCAGCAACAGTTTGCGTGATTTCTATTATACAGAAATTACGCTAGACCCTTCCACATTTTTATTGTTGCTCTATTTCTAGGGCTCAACACTAAGAAATTCTCTGAAGCGGCCCGAACTCTCCTTACAATAATGATTGTCGAAATAAAAGTTATTCGTAAACACACAAGTTAAAAGTATTTTACTCTGCGACTTATTTTACTTTATGACTTCCCGAATGCCGTAGTGCGTAGAGTACCTGCCTCCTGCGCCAGAGGGTGTGGGTTCGATCCCCACTACTGGAAAAATATTGTGTGATGAACATGGTATTTTTCTAGTGTCTGGATGTTTATATATGTATAATATGTGTTGCGGACCTCTTTGCTATTTTGATAGGTGATGTAGTTTTTTACTTTTTTGCTTTTGACGTGGTCTGTTCTATTACCTATTTCTTTCTGTTTGCTTGATTTTTCTGTTTTTATTAAAAAATAATCATTCTTTAACTTGTATCATCGTTTTATCATTTGCAGAGATTAATTTGGTTTGTTCATTTCATTTTGGTCCTTCTCCAGTATTTTTCCAGCGTACCTATTTTTATTACGTAGCTTTAGTTATTCATTCATTTCGTAGTATTTGTTTTCATTTTCACTGCTTTATTTTATTTTTATTTCTCACTTAATGATCACTCGCAGTAAAAGTAAAATCACGCCGACAAACCCTGCGACTAGTACTAGTGTGCAAGATAATATTATGCAACCTAGTACTTCCCAACATGTAGACAGCGTTGCCCCGAGTGAGACGTCTAAGTCAAAATCATCACGCTCGTCGTCCACAATTAAGGCTCAAAAGGCCGCCGTAGAGGCCCTCGCCCTGCGCCGACGTCTTGAGCACGAGCAGGAGCTCGCTGAACGCGAGAGGCAACGTGAAAGTCGACTGGCAGCACTCCGTCAGCAGGTAGAGGATGGCGAACTGCAGGCCGAACTTGCCGCTCTCGACGCGGAAGCCGCGGCAAGTCGCAGCAGTCGCAGCAGTCGCAGTGGTTCTGCCAGGGTAAGCGTAGAAAGAACAGAAAGATGGGTACAAAGTTTAGGACAGCCAGTTTACGTTGGCGAAAATACAGTTAATAGAAGCATCCCCGCAGTAGGGCGCGAACAAATAATGGTTCCGCCTCCCGGCCACCAGGCACCTCTGCCGGCCACTGGGTCAACTGCATCCCCTATTAACCGTTTTGTTCATCAGAAGCAATTTTTAAACGTCACTAAAGCGTCCGAGGCGGCCGTGCCTACGCGACCGCTCATTCCCACGGAGCTTGATCAGAGTAGTCTGTTTCAGGCTGTTGCTGACACTGCAGCTGCGGCCAAGGCGCTTGCTACTTCGCACCGTCATAAACATAAGATCGAATTGTTTCCTTTCGACGGAGACGCCTTAACATGGCTACATTTTAAACGTATTTTTGATTTAACCAAAAGCAATTTTTCAGATATTGAAAATATTAGTCGGTTACAAAATGCACTTCGCGGCGCGGCCCGAGATGCAGTCGCGTCACTGTTGCTGGCTACAGAGGACCCGAACGATATTATAAGAGCTCTGGAGGAGAACTTCGCTCGCCCGGAAATTATAGTATTTAAGGAAGTCTCCGCTCTAAAAAATCTACCACGGTTGGGAAATGACTTGAAAGAGTTAATTACGATAGCGAATAAAGTACGTAATTCTATATCTTCTTTTAAAATACTGAAACAAGTTAAGTACTTGCACTCTCCAGAACTATTTCACGCCGTCTTAGGAAAATTAAACCCGGTTACTAAAGTAAGATGGACGGACTTTGCTATGCAAGATACTACAGGGCGTCCTAAATTAGAGATTATGTCCGATTTTTTGAGGCGCGAGTTAGATCAACTTATTCGGTTCGGTTTATCACCGGAATCTTGCTCGAACCAACATTCACCACAAAACTCTCAACTAAACAAACCGTATAAACGGGAAAATTTTCACGTAGTTACACACTCCAAACCAAATTCTAAGGTGGTGTCTAAACAAAAGCCTGAATGTGCGTTTTGCAAAAAAGATCACAATATTAAGTCATGTTCTGAGTTCAAAGCCTTATCTGTTGATGAAAGGTGGGTCTGGCTGCGTGAGGTAAAAGCGTGTTATAGAGGTCTTAAGCGTAGTTCACATCAGTGGAAAACATGCAAAGTTAACCCTTGTGGTGTCGATGGGTGTCCAATACGTCATCACCCGTTACTGCATGGTAAACAACCCGCCTCGTCTGTCAAACCTACGTTCGACACGCAATCCACTGAAAATAATCATGCGACTACGCATCACGAACCTGCATCTGTCGAAAAGGTAATAGTTTCTACCACTTCTACAGGTGTTCAAGAACCCAGCTCCATCTTAACTCTGTGCCCACGTGTATTTCTAAAAATCTTACCCGTTACTGTCTCGGGTCCCTCAGGAAGTTGCAATGTTTACGCACTTCTCGATGACGGTAGCACTGCTACGCTCATTGACTCAAGTATTGCTGCTCAAATCGGTGCGACAGGGCCTCACCAGAACATAACGGTCAACGGTATAGGCGGTCTTAGTAGAAACACTACAATATCGTATGTAGATTTTTACATTAAGGGAAGGCAAACACGAGACACATTTTTAGTGAAAAATGCGAGAGCTATGGAGTCTTTGTCAGAGACAAAGACTCCATAGCTCAACTATTCCTCAAACTATTAGGAAGGAAACGATTGCTTCTTACGCACATTTAGCGGATTTACCTTGCAACGTAACTTACGAAGATGCTACTCCAACAGTTTTAATTCGGGCAGAGCATTGGCATTTGTCAATCAGCAGCGAGGTGAGGTGTGGTGGTAAGAATGAACCCGTTGCTTGTTTAACTGCCTTAGGCTGGGTGCTTTATGGAATCGCGACCAGTAAAAGTAAATTAGTGGAGTTTGTTAATCACAGTGTGTGTATCGAACCTTCTGATGAGGAGAAATTGGACTCTCTTATTAGGGAACAATACAACATTGACTCGTTAGGTATTTCTAAAAAAGACACTCTGCATTCGAAGTCAGATAAACGTGCAATCGAGATTTTAGAAAAAACTACTAGACGTCTTCCCACTTCTGGTCGGTTTGAGGTTGGTATGCCGTGGCGTGACGATATACAGCGCATTCCCGATAGCTATCCTCAAGCCATGTCACGATTTTTAAGTCTAGAGAGGCGCATGGCTAAAGACGCTGACTTTGCCAAAGCATATGACGTGTTCATTTCAAACATGATCGCTAAAGGTTATGCAGAAGAATGTGCTCCTGAGTCATACTACGCCAACCACATTAAAGATAAACAATCTTCTTTTATGAGGCTCTATTTACCCCATTTTGGCGTGTACCACCCTCAGAAATGTAAGCTTCGTGTAGTTCACGACGCCGCAGCCACGAATGAGGGCGTCAGCCTAAACTCTTTGTTGCTACCTGGTCCAGACCTACTTCAGCCCTTGTTAGGTATTTTATTTCGGTTTCGCGAGGGCCGTATCGCTCTCACTGCTGATATCCGGGAAATGTTCCCGCAAATAAGGATCAGGGAGCAAGATCGGGACGCCCTCCGGTATATCTGGAGGTCAAGCAGAAACCAACCTATAAAAGAGTTTAGGATGACATCCGTCATTTTCGGTGCGTGTGCTGCAGCCCATTTATAGCGCAATTTATTAAAAATAAAAACGCTCGTGAGCACGAAAGTTTATTTCCTAAAGCAGCTCAGGCTATTTTGTACAATCATTATATGGACGATTATGTTGACTCTCTCGATGACATTCAAGAGGCAGCAGAACTAGCGGCAGATATTGTTGCCGTTCACAATGATGCCTGCTTCGAGATGCGAGGCTGGATTTCCAACGACCCATCAGTGCTAAGATTTATTCCTGCTGATCTTAGGGCCACTCAACCGTCGTCGGAAATCAATCTTGGCAGCTACTCTGCCAACAATATTAGAGCGTTAGGAGTATGGTGGAATCCCACAACAGATAATTTAGGGTTCCGTTCGGGCTTAGGTGAAACATTTCCAAACCCTCTCACAAAACGCAAAGTTCTTTGTCACCTCATGCGTATGTACGACCCGTTAGGCTTATTAGCTCCAATAGTTGTTAAGGAATTTTATTTCAACAAACGTGGAGGTCTAATGTCGACTGGGACACCGAGTTCCAACCCACGGAAGCATTAAGGTGGTCTGATTGGTTTCAGGAGTTGTCAAAAGTAACTTCTTTGGAAATTCCGCGTTGGTATTCTAACTCTAAAAACTCTGAACCAACTCAGAGGGAGTTACACGTTTTTGCTGATGCAAGTGAGCTCGCGTACGCATGTGTCGCTTATTGGCGCCTTTTGTACTCAGACGGCAGCATCGAGCTTTCTCTCATCTCTAGTAAGGCAAGAGTTACACCCTTGAAACCTACCTCTATCCCACGTTTAGAACTCCAGGCCGCTTTAATAGCTTCTCGTCTCGCGGTCACCATTAAGGACAGTCATAAAAAACAACCGGCACATACTTTCTTTTGGACCGATTCTATGACAGTCTTTCAGTGGATACGTAGTGACGTGCGCTCTTTTAAGCCTTTTGTTGCCCATCGTTTAGGCGAAATTATTGAAAACTCTTGCGTCAGAGACTGGCGATGGGTACCAACAGACTTTAATGTTGCCGATGACGCTACCAGAATGCGATCAATTAACCTTGACGCGTCCCACAGATGGTTTCGCGGTCCATCTTTTCTTTTTAAATTCATTGAGGACTGGCCTATAGAGCCAAGGTATACCTCACCAAACATCGATGAACTTAAGACCAATAGTTATGAGTTGGTCGGACTAACTTCCTTTGTCGAAGAGTTACCGACTCCGGTCACAGGCATTTTTGCTAATTTTAGTAATTGGCAGCGCTTATTACGTGCCACAGCCCGGGTACTTCAAGCTGCGGCAAAGTTTGGTGTAATTTTGGCTTCCATTAGAAATTCTAAATTGAAAGGCAAAGTTGTTTGTGCCCGCCATCCTTCAGCGTCCACTACTCTACCACCCCTTAGTGCGGATTTAATAAAGGCCGCTGAAAGGCAAATTCTGCAACGAACACAGATCGAGAGCTTTTCCATAGAATTTCTTCATATCCTGAACTCGAAGCCTATTCCTCCGAACAGTCGTCTCAGAAAACTGTCACCCGCTTTGGGAGAGGACAAATTACTGCGGTTAGCCGGAAGAATTAAAGCCGCAGAAGGCATTGACCCAGACACACGCTCCCCATCCTCCTTGACGGTCGTCACCCAGTTGTACGTTTATTGGTACAATTTTATCATCGAAAAGCGGGTCACGCAAATTATGAACAAGTCGTGAACGAATTAAGACAAAAATTCTGGTTATTAAGGCTGAGGAACACAGTGCGAACAGTAGCAAAACAGTGTCTACTCTGCAGAATTAGAAAGTCCTTGCCGGTGAACCCGAAAATAGGAGATCTGCCACCTGAAAGATTAGCTCACCATCGACGGCCCTTTACTTTTACGGGCCTGGACTACTTCGGCCCCGTAATCGTCACTATCGGGCGCAGGCGTGAAAAACGTTATGTGGCCCTTTTCACCTGTTTAACTGTCAGAGCCCTTCACCTAGAGATGGTACATAATCTATCGACTGACTCTGCTATCATGGCTATTAGGAGATTTATTGCAAGACGGGGCTCTCCAAACACTATTTTCTCGGACAACGGAACCTGCTTTGTTGGTGCCAATCGTATTCTCAGAGAGTTCTACGGAGAAAATGTCGAAGATTTTACAAGCACTCAAGGAATACTCTGGAAATTCACCCCACCTGCGGCACCTAATTTTGGAGGAAGTTGGGAGCGCTTGGTGCGATCAGTAAAGGTGGCTCTCAACGCGACATTAACCGAACGAGCTCCAAAAGAAGAAACCCTGAGCGTTTTACTAGCCGAGGCAGAAGCCATTGTCAATTCACGTCCATTAACTCATGTATCTACAGATCCTGACGACCCGACAACACTCACACCATTTCATTTCTTAATCGGTTCATCGTCCGCGCAGACCCTACCTACTACCTTCAACGATCACGATTTGATCAGCCGTTCCGAATGGAGGAAAGCATTGAGGCTAGCGGATCATTTTTGGTCGTGTTGGATGCGCGAGGTTCTCCCAACCCTACAACCACGTGAGCAGTCAAGAGGCAACCGCAGTTCAACAGCTCTTCAAGAGGGTGACGTAGTAATTATTTATTGCTGACTTCAACTTGCCCCGCGGAACATGGCCACGAGGATGTGTTGCGAAGTTGTACCCTGGAAAAG
Organism: Iphiclides podalirius; assembly: GCA_933534255.1. NCBI lineage: Eukaryota > Metazoa > Arthropoda > Insecta > Lepidoptera > Papilionidae > Iphiclides > Iphiclides podalirius. The sequence continues at coordinate 4,704,983 of OW152830.1, forward strand.
ATGGCGTGATAAGGGTAGTGGACGTTGAAACAGCAGGGGGAATGCTACGCCGACCCGTGCGAAAGCTGGTTAGACTCTCCACCTAAGGCCTTGACTGACCTTGGTTTGCATAACCAGTTTGTGCTTGGCTGCACGAGGGGGAGGATGTTGCGGACCTCTTTGCTATTTTGATAGCTGATGTAGTTTTTTACTTTTTTGCTTTTGACGTGGTCTGTTCTATTACCTATTTCTTTCTGTTTGCTTGATTTTTCTGTTTTTATTAAAAAATAATCATTCTTTAACTTGTATCATCGTTTTATCATTTGCAGAGATTAATTTGGTTTGTTCATTTCAATATGTATTTATTTTTTATTCACCTCTTTATACGTATTTATGATGTAACGTGTTGGGGGCTCATTAATTCAGATAATACCTATATCTAGTGTAGATATATTTACGTTAACAGATTTTCTGAAATATGATTCAGTTTATTTCATCTGCAGTTCGATACGTAAGTTTGTAAAAGGATCATATTGTAAAAATCATCATCGTCAAGAAATTAAATATTTTTTATTTATTGTTTTATCATTTCAAAATATAATTTAAGATTATCTGTTAATTTATTAGTTACGGTTTGGAGTAATTCTACTCTGGAAATTATAACTGTGAGTGTTGATTTTATGCGTTTATAAAGTAAAGTAAAGTAACAGCCTACATAAAGCCTCCATACGTATCCCACTGCTGGGCAAAGGCCTTCAATTTTACAGAGGGTATCAGGGCATAGTCCACCACGCGGCTCCACTGCGGATTGGCGAACTTCACATATCGTCGAAATATTTTTTTTTGTTATTATTTCGAAAATATGCAGATTTTCTCACGATGATTTCCTTCACCGTTGAGCACGTGATAAAATCAGCACTTAAAATTAAAAATTTCATTCATGCTGGCACCGCGGATCGAACTCAGGTTGCTCGTGTATATTGAATTAAAAAAGCCACTGAGCTATCACGGCTCTTATGGGTTTATAAAAATAATTATAACTGTATTACTTAAAAATGCTTACATAAAAATACTCCTTACAGCACAAAACTTTATGTCGTTTTAGTATTTATTCAGCGCTCTACTTGAAACCATGGGTTTTGATGTATACAATTTTGCGGTACTTTTAAAAACACTCATTGGAGAGTTGTAGAAGTTACAGACGATGGTACGAAATATACAAAAATTTTAATGATTTGACATTTCTGTTAAATTTATTTATATATTGACAAATATAACAAAATTTTATTGATTAATAGTTCAAACATTGTTCTATTACATGCAATGATAATTATAAATTGACATTGTGACGTTACACACTTTCGAAATGTGACGTTACACAATTTCAGGAAGTGTTGGCATGTTTTCGGCACTGGGCTCAAAAATATTTCGATTTGTTATAACTTTTTAAACCCCTTACGAAAAGACTGGCACAGTTGAGCCACACCATAAGGCCAAGCATGTAACTTTTGCTAAATATTATGAACCACGTTTGGGAGCATCTCACTGACTACCTGAGCTTACAGTTACTCAGATAGATGATGAAAGAAAAAGAAAAAAAAAAAGCTGCATACAATACGGTGAGAATTACCAGTTACTAGATTTTTATACTCAACGATTTCTTCGACATTAGCTGATTGCTGATTCGCTCGAATGTACGGCCTTTGAAAAGTTAAATAACACTAACGGAGATTATGGTATTTTTATGCCTGGTCTAATATCGCTAGTCACAAGGCAAGAAACTATTTTTAATCTTGTCTTTTCTTGAGGAGACAGCTTTATTAAGTTTTTGCATCTCCTCTTTCCTTCAAACAAAGGATATTAAATATAACTATCACCAACCTTGTAAGTTTCCGTTAACGACAGTCTTTCAACCAAAGTATGGTTCTAACGATTCAGCCACCCAAACATAACTGTTTTACTATAATTATAACTATTTTATACGTCATAAGAATATTTGTCCTAAAATAAAGCCTAAATTATAAACCTTTAATGTTATTAAAGTTTACCGATATATTGTTATTACTGATATAATGTTAGATCTCTTAGTGGTATTTTACATTCAGTAGAAGGATAAAATTAACTTAACTTTTCTAGCTGGGCAGCTATCGCTACACCGTCTATCTGTACTGAGAAATTTCCTTTCACATTAGATATCGAGATGTGAGCCAAAGATTAAATAAGGATGCATAACATGCAGCCCAGGCATGCTGTTTCCTCTTAACTTTCTTTCTCATTTAATATAAAGTTTTTTTCATATAGACGAGAGGTCTGACCATATTTTCACTGTCCACAATGCATAATTAAACAACTCAGTAATAAATCCTTTGTGTGCCCTCTTAGTGGGACGATGATAAGACGTTGAGGTAGTCTGAAAGTATTATAAGCTAGCTCTTTTTGTACTTCAGGCATCACATCCAGTGTTATGGCAAATAATGTACGGCCCGGTTTTATGATGTTATTTAACCTTTTCCTCTATACTTTCATTTTTGGATTCATCCAATGTTTGCTTTAATGCATTACAATTAGCGCATAATCTATTACCCGTGTCATCTGTGTATGTCTAATTTAAAATATGTAACAATTGTAGAGGAGAGAAAGATTGATGCAATAAACACAGACTCAAATGTGTCATTTTCTATTAAGGCGTCGTTATAAAAGAAAAATTGCTGGAAGAAATTGCTACCTTAGTAATAAGGCCGCCTGTATGTACACTATCTTTCAAAGTATGTACACTATCTTTAAAAGCATTATTTTATTTTATTAATATAGATTTTCACAATAACATCAGCGTTTGCGTTATAATGGCAGAGGGGAATTTCCACAGCCTGATTTGGATCGACATAAGTAAGAAGTATTTATTAATATGTCGTATTTTATTTAACCCTTTTCATTTTATCTAGTCAGTGAGGTAACCAGACCCAACCTCTTAAATGTATGCAGTGTATCTCCAATAACAGATTTTACGCAGCCACGGTGACTCTCTTTGTCTTATGACTCTGTTGATTATGTTTGTTACAATAACCTATGATGTCAAAAATATTTTGAAGTTCTAAATTGAATAGCTAAATTGCATTAATTATCGATAGTAACATTACGTATAAAAAAATTAATAGATAGTTGTCAACTCGTATATCTTTATAACAAAGTACGAGTGCAAATTATTATCACGTCGTCGTTCAGCAGAATATAAGTATATAGAGTACAAGGTATATAACCTTGACCGTCTAGTCAGGTCGGGTTCGCTTATACTCTTGGAATAAATTGAGAAAAACATCGCATATCTGATAATAATATTATAAGCTCTTATATTTTACGATCGTAAAATTTAACAATCAAATCAAATTGTTATTACCGTTAACATAGATTTTTTCGCTAACTTTACATATAACAGTTTAAATAACTTTATACTGCATTCATATTTTCGAGATGGATCTTAAATAAAATACACGCTACAAGAGATATCTGCTGACTGTTCATTGTATGGTACAAAAAGACATTGAAAAATGAATTTGACAATTTCATCACTAATTTCAAATCATAAGTAACAAAAGTATTTATAATATGTGAGATGTACATTGTGATTCAACTGGCATTATAATATTAATTTTGAGATCCAAAAGGCCATTTAAAAGATTGACTTTATGTATAATTCAGCAACAAGTTTTCAAATGTATAATCTAAAGTGACGTTACAACTTTGCACAAAAACAAGATAATAATGAATACGATTCTCGATTCTGGACGTGACCTGCCTATATAAGGAAAATAAATCGCCATTTGAAAACAGACTGCCACTTAGTCAGGCTTAGTTATCCCACTCCAAAATGGTTGGTTCATTGTTTGTTTAATTAACGAATTATCCTTGAGAAAAGAAAATTACTCTTAAAATTATGTAGTTATGAATTTACCAATTAATATAATTTTCTCCCAGAAATTCCTAGTCTTCCTCGCCGCCGTCGCGCTGGCCAGCGCCGATGTTGCTCCGTCATACGCTAGAACCGACGAGGCCAACGCTCCGATTCTCCGTTCGGACTACGAAATCAATCCCGACGGTTCATTCCAATACGCTTATGAAACCGGGAATAGCATCGCTGCCGACGCTCAGGGCACTATTAAGAACCCCAACTCCGTAAGTGACGTAACATATTACGAAAATGTTTAATTACAAGGGCTATAAAACCAAAAGTAAAGAAGTTTACTGTTTACCGTTTTGGAGTTGTGTGGGCTACCCTGTTTCTATTCTTTCTTTTTTCACCCCGCGTATTAAGAAGCTTGATTAGATAGTAATAAATTTATTTGGAATAGAGTAGATATTCATTATTTGAGCAATGTTCAAAGTTTAAATGTTTTTATTTGTTAACAGGAAGCTGCCAGCCTTGACGTCAAGGGATCTTTCCGTTGGACCGCCCCCGACGGTAGCCCCGTCTCGCTTGTCTACAAAGCCGACGAGAACGGTTACGTTGCCCAGGTATGAACAATCAGTTTGTTAAAGAGAAACAAGTTTAGGGTCAAGTAGTATAAGATCGATGAGATTATCAACTCGGGCATTTCATATAGATTCTTCTTGCTAATTTTATTCTGGATTTTCCTCTCGTTAATTGTAATACGCCCTTCACAGCCTTCGTGTTGGTATGGTAATCAAACTGGCGATTTCATCGTCCAGATTCCGAGTGATGTACCATTGAATTTTTCGTTGTCGGGCTAGCTCTACATAGTTTTAGCTACATCTTCGAACTCGTGTTAAACGACACGTTGTTGATTAGTTCTAATTTAATAAGGAGTCTTAAAATCTATATTAGATAGACTAACTAGTACAGCATCATTTGGTTGAATTACAATAATGTTCTATAGGTTTAATTATACCTACCTATTCTCGAGCTAACTTTTTACAATGTTTTTCTATTTTCAATAGGGTGACTCCATCCCCGTGGCCCCACCAGTACCTGAGCTGATCCTCCGTGGCTTGCAATACATCGCGGACCACCCCCCACCAGTTGAATACACCAAGAGGACTCAAGCCTAATTTAATATATACCCGATACCGACCTATTACAAAATAGCACTGCCTGTACAGAATAATTAATAACACTATTTACGTTTTTTATATTTTTTGTTGTTTTAAATATTATGTAAACGAAATGTGAAACGAAGTATACTTTAGAAAATTATTTTTTCTTTCAATTTAATACAAGACATTGATCGAATTTTGAAGAATCAAAAAATGTTTTAGCGTCAATAACGGTAAATTTTTTGAGTAGGTCTCACATTCAGTAATTTCCAATTTATTTCAGGTTTTTGCTTTTTAAGTTAAGTTTCAGAAAAGGTCCTAAATATGTAATGTCACGCAAAAAAGAAACATTTTCACTACGAATCTATAGCCTTTTCCATATAGAGCCATCTTACAGAATGTTGAGGTACTTACGCTGTTCCTATTGGATGTTGGTTTACCGATACTTCAAAGTTTTGTTAGATGGCGCCACATGATATTAGGTGTTGACCTATGAAGTTATTGTTTTTCGTAAAATAAGTAAGCAGCAAAGAATCGTGATAGCTCAGTGTCCGGGCGCTCGCCTTTAATTCAATACACTCGAGCAACCTGAGTTCGATCCCCGGCGCCAGCACCAATGAAATTGTTACTTTTAAGTGCTAACTTATCATGTGCTCAACTGTAAAGGAAAGCAACGTAAGGAAACCTGCATATTTTCGAATTAATAACAAAAATATATTTCGTAATAACTTATGAAATAAGTTAAAGTATTTTTTTCAAACTTTATTTATTTCTGTTATTCAAAGTAATCGCCCATGCAAACGATGTATCTTTGCCAACACGGTTGTAGTTTGTTGATTTTCTTCTTGTGAGGCAAAAAACTCTTCAAAGTTATTTTGTACTGCCTCCAGGGATTAGAATTTTTTTCCTGCTAAAAGGTCGTCCAAGTTTTGGAAAAAATAATGGTCGGTCTGGTAACGAAAGGTCTGGTGAGTGTGGCGGATAAGGGAGAGCTTCCAATCCCAACTTTTGCAGCAGAGACTGTCTGTTATGCAGTATGGGGTCGCGCGTTGTCGTTGTAGGAGCAACGGTGACGACAGATTGAACGACAAATTGGTTACAGATGTATGAGCTTCTCCATCATTGTCTGCAGTAATGCTCATGGCGTTTTGTAAAAAAAACGGATAAAGGACACAAGACCACCAATCAGTGATCATCAACTTCTAGGGGTCAATTTTCGTCCAGGGCACGGTCCTGCTTTGGTGCTGAGCCAGGATCTGATCAACTTGCTGAGCGCTTTCGATCGTCTAACCCATTTTGCGTCGCAAGCAAAAATTCGGTTCAATATTCCTTCATTTCTGTGCCTGTTGCAGCGCCAAGCAGGTCTCGACGCGTACGTTACGTTGGCGATTGTTAATTTCTTGGGGCACTTAATACTGTCCCGCCTTGCTGACCGAACATTGACAACTGACAATAATATAAATCTAGATGTACAGTACGTTAAAATTTCAAGACCCATTATCTCTATTTATACAATGGTGTTTTTCTTTATGTCTGAATACAAAAATTTTTGGGTCAAATTTGCCGCCCCCCAAAAATTTGCCGCCGTAGGCTGTGTAGCCTACTTAGTCTGCCGGTAAATCTGCCACCACTGGTAAAACGCATATCATGAACCATTATAGTTAGATAATAGAAATTGTCACAGATGACGTATTTCTGTTGCCACTATAACAACAAATACTAAAAAACAGAATGAAAAAATAATTAGGTGGGGCTCCCATACAAAAACATGATTTTTATGCCGTTCTTATAGATGATGGAACAGAACCCTTCGTGTGCGAGTCCGTTGCATTTAGCCGGTTTTTATTTTACTTAGCTGTGCTATCTTGATGCTTTTCGAATAACATACCATTCACTATTTAGTTCTTTTTTTTTTTCTTCTTAATAATGGCTTGCTTTGTGAGTTATCACAATTCCGCCAATGTCAAGTTGTTAGCCATTACACGTAGGGGAATGACAGTTTTAAAATATAAATTTAGTTATCGGAGGTTACTGCTTTAAGCATGTTTTACTTGAAATAAAAGGACGTCATATACAGGACAACACATACATGAAACAGATAAAGTTGTGGTGATATAAAATTATAGTTTTAATTTGTTATGGGAAATAAATTTAGACAAAAGCTTGGGAATTTGATAATCTCTTATACTTAATAAGGTTTTCATGCAAATGGGACGAGGAACACAAGTGGGTAGGACGTCATAAAGGGAGATATTTAGTTTGGGACAGTTAAAGAATAGATGGTCCACTGTACCATCCTCGGTTCCGCAATCACATACAGGGTTATCACGTATTTTGAGTTTAGCCAGGTGAACTGGGGTAATAGTATGGCCTATTCTTAATCTACAAATAGTAGAACACTATTTAGTTCTATTCGCTTGATTGATTTACGCTGTCATAAAGAAAGCACTTAAATATAACGTTTGACATTTGCACCGTTTTTTAGAGATGACTCTATCAAGTTTTACATTTTCTCCTGAAATTTACATGTGTCTAATTTATTTTATCGACTCGTCGAAATCACCTAAAAAGCACTTAATTATAAAAAAATTAAGTTGATTATTGCTAACTTGGCAGGCATTCAATAAAAAAGTTTTTAATGTGCAACAGATTATTGTTGTTTAAGATGTTAGTAGCTATAATAGTGTTGAACTCTCAACGAAATTAGCCTAGACATTATTGGTTGTACAAAAAGTGGCAAAATCTAACTGTGTCAAGGGTATCGCGCCGAGACGATCCAGGCACTAAGTTAAGCGGTCGAAATCCTAATATCTCCACTTTGTTTTTATTGTATATGGCAATGATCGGCGCTATCTCGTGTCTTAAAAGAGTAAAAAATGTCATTTTTTTAAATATGCCCTGATAACTTCCGTACAGAGGAGGCCTGTGCCCAGCAGTGGGGCGTGTATAGGCTGTTAGTTTACTTTTTTTACACAAACATTTTCATATGTTTCATACTATCGCTATCAATGACAAGTTGATTGGTTCAATTCCCACACGGGGTAAGTATTTCTGAGGCCCATAGATAATTGTCCTGGATATGGAAATTATAATCTACTTTCTCTACTATAATTATAATCTACTTTTAACCAGCGGTTTTTCAAAGTTAAATGGGCTTAAAATGGTCTCGTAATCGTTTTTCACTTTCAAATTTTTCACTTATTAATGTGAAGTGCTGATGTATCACGTGCTCAGCGGCGGAGGAAATTATCGTGAGGATAACTGCATATAGTCAGCAACTAGGAGTTCGGAATAAGAGAGAGACGCCGATTGTTTCAAATATTCGCTTTATTACTTCACAAACGAGGCTAAGAAAATTGATCCGCTTTACGTTATATGACATATATAAGTGAAAGTGACGGATAATATAGAACGTATGATACGGAAAGAGATAGCAGTCTATAGAATTACACCAATTGGTGTAATTTGAGCGCCTCAATTTCGGTGTGCTAGTGTCATACCATTGTATATAATATCATTGGCGCAAATCCTCACTTACTACTACAGGTGCGATGAGTCTTTCGGTGCGCACCAATCCTCCAAGTAACGCTCTACTCCAGGCACGACGCCCGTTCGTTGTCGCACCAATACACACGTACACTTCAATTTTTTTTAATGGAGAAAATGGGCACAGGGGACTCACCTGATAGTGAGTTCTTACCGTTGTCCATGAACATCTGCAATACCCGACGGCTCACAAATGCGTTGCCGCCCTTTTAGGAAATAGTATGCTCTCTTCTTGAAGGTTCCCAGGTCGTAACGGTTCGGAAAGACCGTCGGCGACAGCTGGTTCCACAGAGTAGTTGTGCAAGGCAGGAAATGTCTTGACAATCGCGCTGTTAAGAAACCCCGGACATCGAGGTGGAGTGGATGGAATCTTTGATTTTGGCGCGATGTCCGATGGTGAAATTCAACCGCCGGAATCAATCCAAACAATTCCTCGGAACGCTCCGTGTGATAAATGCGGTAGAATATGCAGAATGATCCAACATTTCCATGCAGATATCTATATAAAGAACAATAGGATATAAAAATATCTATCTCAGTAGTGACCTTAACAGACATGCTCGGTATTTTAACTAAGGGATAAAATCCGAAACGAAATTATCCGGCAAGCTGAAGTGGCAGTTGGCTGGCCACATCTGTTTTAAGACTGATGAGCGGTGGAGTAGACAAGTTCTCGAATGGAGACCACGTCTTGGTAAACTTGACCGGGAAGGGTCGCTGGTAGTGGCTGGACGACGAAAGCGGAATTTTGTGCCATGTAGCGTGCCCTAGGTCGTCAGAGTCGTCACTATGACCATGAGTGGACTGTAATAGGCTGATTGAGATTTTAACTATATTTTATGTACAAGCCGTTTTTTCTCCCTCCAACCAAGTTGGCAAGATGGTACTAATACTCTAATACATAATCTATCTTTAATATTTTTTGAATTGATAATATATTAAAGCGATGAACAGTCCCAACGCAAACACATAGTTTAGTCATCACATACGTATTTCTTTAAATAAAATACTAGTTCTTACTGGAAATTGAGAATCGATTTACCATTTATAAATTTAGATCGTAAAGCGATTGTCATTTCTTATGAGTTTTCGATTATGAAGCCAAATTCATGATAAAGTGCTTGGCATAATAAATATATTTGATTTTTTATACAGTTGAGCCAGCATATTAGTTATTGATAAATTAGTGTTAAATTTACGTTAGCATTAGGTAATATTGATAGATCCATCTTCACGCCTTGTTCTTAATACTATTTTTGATTGTAATATTCTTTGAGTTTCAACTTTATTGTATAGTATTTTATTGCTCAGCATGCTTTGCAGCCTCGTTCTAAATAATTTTAATGTATGTACTATTTGACGCGAGCAAATTTTTCGCACAGGTTGAAAAAAGTATTTACTAATGGATTTTTTTATGTGAGAAGGTAGCAAGCGCGCAGGCGGTTCACCTGATGTTAAGCGATAACCGCCGCCCATTGGCATTTCTAACACCCCTACAGTTGCAGATGCGTCGCCACCTTTTAATAAAGTGGGCCCTGGCTACATCACTAACCAGACAAAACGCAAAATCAAATCAAAATCATTTATTCATCGACATAAGAAACTTACATATCATCTATCGATAGTCATATTTTTTTTTTAAATCTACCACCGTTTCGTAATGAGGTTCCTCTAGCGGAGCAGAAATATAAATAAAATTTCCACTTCATGCCGGTCTTCTGTGAGGTCGTGGTACTTACCTGGGCGGACCTCCCCATTCGCGCAACAGGGAGATATGAGTGCATATCTGACAATGCATTTGATTGATCATTTTATATAATACTAGACTACTACTCTTCGTGCAGTGGTCGAAATTTAATCATAATTAATTATATATATATATAATTAATGGTAGTGTGTGTACTGCTTTTTATTGATTTAATTTATTTTTTATACATAATTTAAAAAAAAATTGCAAATTTTAGCATTCTGCACTCCTCTATACAGCGTGTCTTTACAACCGCGACAATAAACAAACACGCGTCTAATGCTATTTGCCAATAATCATAAACAAATATTACAGCTACAAAATCCATAATTAAAAAGATATATTTTTCAAACAAACTAATTAAGTAAAAAAGAAACAAAATTTGTAACATCCTATACAACTACAACTGACTGATTCATACATTCAGAGATTTTTTCATTCGTTGCCACAGTGCCGCATTACAAGCCTCTCCTTCTAACAGTATGTTTTGTCTCTTTTAAATTCATATGCTTTGTGACCTATACAAATGAACTTTACATTAAAGTTTTATACGTAAGGATGTTCTAAAATTCTTTGTTTTGGAAAATGTAATGTGTGTGAACGAATGTAAATCTTTAATACAATTTTAAAAAGTTATCCTCTATATGTGTGTTCATTTAAATTGTAAAGACACGCTGTATAAACTAAAGTATGGGAATTTTCATACTCCTCCGGGTACAAAGTTTTTGTTCAAGGTGCTCACTCTCTTACACTGATGACATAGTTGTCAAAACCGTCACAAAAGTTTAAAATCATTTTCTCCGAATATCATATGATTAACATAAAAATCTATAAGCGAAACTTTTTTGTTCGGACTAGGCTGTTTTATTAAGTTACTGAGAGGTATTAGTTAGTGAGAGGAATTCGAAAATGATAATAGGAGGGTTATCATTTTCGAATTCCTCTCATTACTTTAAATCAATGGATATTTTAGAGCGTCGTTAAACTTATGAGTATCTCTCTTGATGCGGACTGTTCAACACTTACTGAAGCAGCAATTTAATTAATTAATGGTGGTCAGAAATGAAGCTATATGAGGCAGTCATATTTAATTATACACGTTGTTTATTTTATATATGTCAACTAAATGTACGCTTTACGAGCTAAGTCATTGTATATGTCAGTTTTTTTACTGGTAGTTTGCAGGCAGGGCTTATTTTTTCACTTTAATTGCATAAAGTGCAAAATTAAATTATGTCAAAGTTTCACATTTTAGGGTTCAAAGTTTTAATATCCGCAAAATTTGTGCATTGATCACCAAAGTGTCACAGAAACCCAGATCTTGTATACACAGACACAGATTTTAATTACGTTTAAAATCCGCTGTGAGAAGTAGAGGAAAAAAAATTTAAATAATTTTGAATTGATTATGGTTACATCTGTAAAACTTCAATATATTTAGACCTTAATGTCAGTTTCACATCACACATCTTTGAATATATGATTTACACATCTTTGATTTTATACATATATCATGTATATACAGCGTGTCGTTACCATCGCGACAATAAATGAACACACGTCTAACGCTACTTGCCAATAATCATAAAAAAATATTAACGTTAAACAAAATCCATAGTTAAAAAAAAATATTTTTCAAACAAACCAATTAAGTAAAAAAGAAACAAAATTTGTAACAGCCTATACAACTCGCGCCACAGCACCGCATTACAAGCCTCTCCTTCTAACAGTATGTTTTGTCTCTTATAAATTCATTCAACCCATTCATATGCTTTGTGACCTTTACAAATGAACTTTACGTTACGCTTTTATAGGTAAGGGTGTTCTAAAATTCTTTGTTTTGGAAAATTTAATAACTCTGTAAATATCGATGTTTAAAGAATTAAAATGTTTAACACAACTTTAAAAAGTTATCCCCTATATGTGTGTTCATTTATTGTCGCGATGGTAACGACACGCTGTATAATCTAAGGTCAGTCAGAATCAAGCTTATTGTTGGCGTCTTAAAAATAAATCAATAAATTGTCAAAGTTCAAGGCAGTTGAATACCACGCGTGATGCGTGTGATATTTTTGGAATAAGATATTACAATCGTCTTGTTTCCTTATATATTTCGTTTTTATATCTCGAAATACCTGCTTTTGTTCGTCTCATGTTTTGAATACCTTCTGTTGGGACGAGAAACGATGATCTCGGTATATTTCTTTTTGTTAAACTGTTTTTATGTGTGTATTGTTAATTAAATCCCTAATACAGGTTTTGCAATTTATTTCAATAATAATACTAAATTTATGAAATTAACGCACTCTGCTTGTGTTTGGTAAACTATTTATCGAATGAGGTCTAACTCTAAAGATGATCTCTTTAGGGTTCCGTACCCAAAGGGTAAAACGGGGCCCTATTATTAAGACTCCGCTGTCTGTCTTTCTGTCTGTCCACCTGTCACTAGGCTGAATCTCATGAACTTGTGATAAGTCATCATCATAATTATCATCAGCCGCAAGACGTCCACTGTTGAACATAGGCCTCCCCTAGAACGCCACAACGAACGACACTTTGTCATTTGCATCCACTGGTTGCACGCCAATCTTATGATGCTACGTCTTCTGATTCATGGTCGTCACTCAAAAACCTTTACTCCCCATCGGTCATCAGTTCTTCGAGCGATGTGGCCTGCCCACTGTCACTACAACTTGCAGATCCGGAGAGCTATGTCGGTGACTCCGGTTTTTCGGTGAATTTCCTCGTTCCGAATTTTGTCGCGCAAAGGAAATCCGAGCATAGCTCTCTCCATAGCTAGTTGTGTGACTCTGAGCTTCTCCAAAAGGCCAACTTTAAGAGACCACGTCTAAGTGCCATACGTCATCGCCGGCAAGACACACTGGTTATAAACCCTTGTTTTCAGGCACTGCGGAATCTTGAACGAAAAGATATCGCGTAGTTTCCCGAATGCTGCCCATCCGAGTTGGATTCTTCGACTGACCTCTTTGTCGAAGTTGGACCTGCCTAATTGGACCGTTTGTCCAAGGTAGACGTAGTGGTCAACAACTTCGAGTGTATCGTTCCCAACAATAACTGGTATGGGTTCGACATGGTCATTTGACATGATTTTCGTCTTGCCCATGTTCATTCTAAGACACACCTGTTGGGAAACTTTACTAAGGTCCCTGAGGATAGTGTTCAGGACCTCCAGCGACTCTGTCATTATGACTATATCGTCGGCAAAACGAAGGTGAGTGATGTATTCGCCGTTGATATTGATGCCGAATCTGTCCCAGTCCAAGAGCTTAAAAACATCCGCCAATGCGGTCGTGAACTGTTTCGCAGAAATGACGCCTCCCTGTCTCACGCCTCTCTGCAATTGGATTGCTTTCGTGCTCTCGTTCTGTAGACGGATGGACATGGTGACTTTTCTATGCAAACACTTTAGAACTTCGATATACCTATAGTCGATATGAAATCGCTGGAGGAACTGCAATACCGCCCAGGTCTCCACGGGTGATAAGTTTTCATAGATGATGTATTTATGTTGCAGCTATAGCAATAAATACTAAAAAACAGAATTAAAAATTATTTAAGTGGGGCTCCTATACAACAAACATATTTTTTATCAGTTTTTATAGATAATGATACGGGACCCTTCGGGAATGAGTCCGACTCGCAATTGCCAGATCTTTTATTCACAAGGGAATGATATTGAAATTATCTTTTCAAATATCTCCCACCGTATTCAATGTAACGCAAGGCCAATAAGATTATACGGAGGATACAACGTGCAGCAGAAACCTCAATACGTTATTATAAAAAAATTATGTACGTATGTCAATAATAATACCATTATACACTCTCAATATGACCCTTAGTATATAGCTACGTAGTATGGGTCATATTCATATATATACACCCATTTACCATCATCAAAAGAGCCGTGATAGCTTTGTATCCGGGCGCTCGCCTTTAATTCAGGTAAAGGAAAACATCGTGAGGAAACCTGCATATTTTCGAAATAATAACAAAAAAAAATTGAAGATATGTGAAGTCCGCCAATCCGCAGTGGGGCCGCGTGGTGGAATATGCCCTGATACCCTCTGTATAGAGGAGGCCTTTGCACAGCAGTGGGACATGTATAGGCTGTTACTTTACACACATTTGGTAAAAGGGAAATAATAATAATTAAAAAAATTAAGTATTATTCTATTGAGTATAATATTTTTTAAGCTTTTTATTTGTTTACGAATAGAGGAAAGCTGATAAGCATAAAGATATTTATTATCTTTGTATATTAGGCTCAAACAAGTCACTAATAGAACTCGACTATTGTATGCTATTGAGTTAATCAAAAACATATGTAAATCGGTGAGAAATCAACGTATTCAGTACTCAGGAAATAGATTCTTGGCGATTAATATTCATTGTTATTATCCAACTTCATCTATTGTTTGAATATTATCTGTCGAAAAATTCACGGCAGGTACTGCCTTTTTTAAGTTAATTTATTGGCTAAATGCCCAAATTCGTATATAATACGTATTTAAAATGTAGTGTAGGAAATTAAAATATGGCTCGGTGATTTCTGTATCACAAGCCCTGATAATAATTTACACCTACATATAGATATTAAATAAGGCTGTGGTTTGCGCTATGGTGGTAAGAGGAGGCTTGCATCCCAGCAAGTGCCGCCAAGGATATCCCCTTTTTCCTCTGAAACTGAGCCTCTAGGCTGTATGTCGCTTCACCTGGGGCTCACGCGGGCTTAATTTTACAGACACAGCACTCCATGGTCGTAGTGGATATCTTCGCACCCGACTAAAACCGTCGATGATCCATTTAGGGTGCATATCGGCAGAACCGTGGGAACGAGACTCCCCTCTTACTCAGATAAGGTGCGCTAGGGAATGATGTGAGTCAACTGCCAATAGGCTACGAGAGCCAAGAGAGACAATGCTAACGCATCTTGCTATCCAGCCCCAACGATGCATCTGGCAACCACCGAATAGAATAGAGTACAAAAAGTTTGAGATTGTTTTTTATTTATACTTTATGCCTTTTGGCATTCTCTCCTAGGCAACCTAGGGCGTGATGATAAATTGTGGTTGGTGCATAATAATGTTCATTACTAATGTGAATAATATATGTAATAAAATACTTAAAAGATCGATTCGAGTATCTTACCGTCTCCCATGAAAGGTTCCTTTGTTCTTCTGTTAATCTCTCCCTCGAATTGGACAACGTAATAGGTTCCATGAACGCTATAAAGGGTTCGAAACGTCGGGAACTAAAATTAAAAATAAACGCGATAAATCCGTAAAATTAGTTTCATTTATAACGTAATAGGTTTGTTAATATATTGCATAAATGGCAGACTTGCGACGTCATTTATCGACAGCGTCTAGAGATTCATGTACAGAGACAGGGACATATTAACTTACCGCGGGAGCGTTGTGGCGGAGACTCGAGTAACTGAAGAGGACATCACTAAACAGGTCGCCAAAGTTAAGTTCAAGCGACTGAGATCAAGTTGGCATTAACGGAATCTGATTATACTTGAAATCTTCGGGTCCAATGTCAAATCCGTGCTGCTCTAAGAGTGTGGAAGGTAACAAACGCTATCTTAAGCCAAATTCAGGCTTTTGTCAACTGATCTGTTCGTCACATCCTCGGAATTTAATGTTAGAGCTGTTAGAGAGAAGCCATGAGAGCACGACCAACAGCCAGATCAAGCGTCGCAAGTGGGTTGGTCACACGCTTCGGAGAGTTTTCGATCACATTCACAAGTGATGGACTGGAATCCTCAAGGGAAATGGCAGCGTGGCCTTCCTAGTAAATCTGACGTCGCACCGTGGTGGCAGAAGCGTCGAGCCACAGACTGACGTGGAACGAGGTGAAGCTCAAGAGAGTTATAGTTGTTAGTGTGTAGCGTAAAATTTGTCAGAAAAGGCATTTATAAACTTTACCTTTGAATGGTTTCAATACGCAACAACAAAATTTTCAAATTAGTGTCAGCAGGGAGCAAATAATTACGTGATTTTGAAACCCTCACAGCTTTAAATTAAATAAGTTTTATATTTCTTTTGAAGAGCGCTAAAAAGTCAGAAAGAAAATAAAAAGTATTTGTACCTACATTTCAAGTTAAATCTTGGATGGAACGTCGAAGAGACGAATGATGGGAGGGTGCTATAGTCACAGAAGCACAGGTCTATAATTAAATCACTACATAGTATAAAACGAAGTCGTCCCGCTGTCTGTCTGTCCCCATGTATGCTTAGATATTTAAAACTACGCAACGGATCTTGATGCGGTTTTTTTACTAGATAGAGCGATTCAAGAGGAAGGTTTATATGTATATTAATAAATTGCACCCGCGCGAAGCCGGGGCGGGTCGCTAGTGTATTATATCATAAAAAATAAAAACAAAAATATAAATCCGTTTTTGTATGTAGAGATAAACGCCAACCTAGCCAGTAGAGAATCTAGCTGCTTATTTTAGCTACTTTATAAATAATGATTTTAGATGAACAATGTTTTATAAATTTAAGTCATATTTTAGGACCTGTCATTCAAAATTACCAAACCGCCTTGCCAAAAGTCACAACTCAAATAGGAGACCAGAGCTTAGTTGCAAAATAATGCAAATTACGATGCGTTGCGAAGCCGAGACGGGAGTGTATAAAAAGAGGCTCGGTTATTTTAGAAGCACAGTTTCGACTAGTCGGTTAGCTTTGACACGTTAAACATGGTGAGTGTGGGTACACGAGTTGCATCATGCTTATGATCTTTAAGACGACCGGTACCGCAATGACCGCTCGCGGTTTAATCAACTTTAAAGGTTATTTGATTTATGCAACATTTAGTGTTACTATAAATACCATTTAACAACAACTTCTTTCTTAACACATTACGTGCGGTGGTTGCGTATTTTCTAAATAAACTGTCTTTGGTGGTTCAAAACTAATTAAGACTTTTAAAAATCCACAATTGACCATTATTGATGCATTATTAATAAGTAATAATATTATATGAGTCGGTTTATGTAACAGTACACAATTACTGTTTGAAGATCTAACTCTAAATAAGTGTTTTTTTATCGCAGCAAACCTTCGTCGCTATCCTAGCCCTTGTGGCGGTTGTCGCAGCTGAGAGTTACGTCAGATCTCCCGAGGCGGATGCTGTGATCCTGAAACAGGAAGCGGATGTAGCTCCCGATCAGTTCCAGTATAATTTTGAAACCTCCAACGGCATCGCAGCCGCGGAGCGTGGAATATTGAAGAACCCTGGTCGCGTAAGTATTCTTATTTTCTATTTTATTTAGGAGATAATCAGATATAATAAGTGAAAAATATTTGCAATGCATTTATAGCTCCTTCTGGTCTCCTGTATCTAAGCGTTTTTATGATTGACTGGCACCATCAACTACTAGTTTTCGAAATGTCCATTTATGCAAAAATTAAAGTTGCTTTTCTCGGAGCTTATTTTTATTTATTTTTATTGTTCTTTTATATATTCCCCAATATTAGTTATTCCGGCAAATCTAAAACTGAAAAATTTTATTGCGTCCATATTTAATGCATAACTCATTGCATTTTCTCGCAATTTGATATTAAAATACCATATAATACATAAAGAAGAATTACGAACGTTTATTTTCCAAACGGGATGTATGTTTCTAAAAATGAATTTGTGAAGACCTTGGTTTTTTTTCTCTTGGTCTCGTAAAATGATCGGAGCAACCTATTCAATGATAGCAGCTTTATGCCAAGTCTATACTAAGTTTAAACGTGTAAAATAAAATATCAAAAGATTAGTGTCTTGTCGTAACAATAAAATCCAAACTTTGGAAATAACTAAATTAGGTCCATATGGGTTTTTAACGTTGCTTTTCATATGTTAATGTTATAAAATTGTCAGTAATTTGATTATAGTTGTTCTTCTTTTTTATTTTTGTATATCATGGCATGAACTATAGACTACTAACTTTATTTATTTTCCGTTTTCCAGGAAGATGAAGCTATTGAAGTTCAAGGTCAAAACCAACACACTGGCCCAGATGGTGTTATCTACAGAATCACCTACAAAGCCGACGAAAATGGATACCAACCACAGGTAACATAATCAGGAAACATTTTTTAAGTTTTTTTATGTTTAGGTTTAATTAAAAAAAATATGTAATTTAAACTTCTCAGCTCAATGCCATTATTTCTTCACATAGTGTAAAACAAAGTCGCTTCTGATGTTTGTACGCTTTGATCTTTTAAACAACCCAACAGTTTTCATCCATGGATAGACTGATTGTTGAGTAAAGTTTATATGTAGTATACACGCACTAGAGAAAAGCCGAGAAATTCAATATCTATATTGAAAAAGCTTTTACCGACACATCCATATACTTTCGTCATTATTGATGTAATTACTATCTTTTTTATTTCAGGGTGAACACCTTCCAGTCCCTCCCCCACCCCAGGAAATCCCTGAATATATCCTTCGCTCCATCGAGTACAATAGGCTTCACGCCAAGCCTGAGTTGGAGAGGCCTTGAAAAACGCTTAGATTATAAGTTACAAAAATAATAACCACAATTCTCAAGATAGCTATTAAACACCTATATGTATATATACGTCTAGTCGCTCTATAACGAATCAATTAAAAGATTTGAAAACATTTATATGTGTCCATTTATATTATTTCACAATTATCCTTGAACGGTATGTTGATCGACAATAGAGGTTTAATTAAGAAATCATTTGCACAATATGTTTTCGATGCTTATGTTTCATTTGAAAAACTTGACACGGTTTCACATCTTCACTTATGAGTTTAAAAAGCAATTTGTACAACTAACAGCGAAACGTGCACATTTTTTTATTTTTGTTTATAGTGGAACGTTTTATTTAAATCTAGTCATCATTTGAATTATGTCGAGTTTTTGCAAAATTATAATATTCCTTATGAAAAATAGCTCTTCAGTGACTGGTAGTCAAGGCAATAGAATAGTATATTTACGTTAAGAAAAATCACGACTAAAAGTAAAGAATAGAATAATCTGTCGTCTTCCGTATTAACTACCAATTATAATAATAGGTAGGTGAGTGTGAATAAACTTCTACCGAGAAACTGCGAATATCGACAACATCAGACTGACGTACAATCAGGTTTGCCAATAGTAAAAAGAAAATATTGTTTTATTAATGTAAATTAACACTAAAGTAAACCACCCAATTTAAATGATGTATAAGAAACAGCCTTCACACCGTGGCATTGAGAATACGCATAGTCTTCTCTGAAGGGACGGTGTAGGTCAAACTATAATGGTTATGAAGTTTCTACTTATAGACCCATGTTCTTGTTAACAATTTATGATGTTACTCATTATTGCGTAAACGTTCCAAATATGTATTATACGCATTAAAATGCAAAGATTACGACAGCTAAAAATGAATGGTTTGATCTCCGATCCGGGTCGATTGCCTGTCTTATA
The DNA here is from genome assembly GCA_933534255.1 of Iphiclides podalirius. Classification (NCBI taxonomy): domain Eukaryota; kingdom Metazoa; phylum Arthropoda; class Insecta; order Lepidoptera; family Papilionidae; genus Iphiclides; species Iphiclides podalirius. The sequence goes on from OW152830.1 coordinate 4,724,776, forward strand.
TTTCTAAATGCCTATTATTTAGCTATTTATTAGACGGATTGGGTTAAATGAGGTGAAATATTCCCCGTGTTGCAGGTTTACTAAAATTATACTATAACTTAAATGAAAAACACTCCTTAACAGTAAAAAAAGCGTGGGGTGCTTTGTATGTCTTGATATCGAGCACCCCAGATATCATTAATTATTGACCTCATTTTTTGTTATTTACTTTATTCTTATATTGAAATTGTTTTTTATTTTCTAGTTCATTTAATTTTTTAAGTTTTTTTTTATTATAAATTCTTTTTAATTCTAATTTCAGTTTCCTTCAGCTCCCTCTACGTAAGGAAATAGTTTATCCAGATGATCCTAGTGAGGAGTAATGCAAAATTATTAAACTATTATAATGTCATCGGTACGTGTGATAGGTGCCCAAAATTTTAAACTAATCTGCAGACCAATTATCTTAATTTATTGGTCTCCATTTGATTTACACTGGTTTAAATTTATATTTTTAGTACATTCAGAACAAGCTTCGTTTAGGTTGTTTGTTGCTCTGGATGATAATTTTGTATGCGGAGTAAGGTCTAACAAATTTATTGCGGATACAGCAATGAACATAAGGTGAATACAAAACATGTCAGTTTGTGTTTACCTAATCTTGCTATGCTATACTTGCTTTATGATTATTTTCGTTAGAACATTTAAACCGTCTCAACCACTCGTATAGAAAAACAAAATTATGACATTAACGAGTTCTGGTTAATTATTATATTATATTGGTGTATTTTGTCAACGTTTTTGCAAATTTGCTAAAGCTCAGATTTTCTTTCCAAATTGAATTTCTACCATAATATGCTAACCATGCTGTTTCTTGTACGAAAAATCTTCATCGAAAGTCCAAATAGGCTAGTCACGTTTAAATAATTATTTCTATTAACTACAGCTGCTTTTTGTATAAATAAGGTGAACTTTTTGGGAAACGAGTAATTGTGATGTAAAAAAACGTTGAACCAAATAATATAGTATCTCATCTGTACCTTATAACTATTCGCTGACTTGATTCCCTATTGAATGCATCTAAATGCAATTAAAGAGAACGTTCCTTCCAATATAATTTGAAGCCCATTGAAACAGGAGTTGAAACAAGATAAAATTTTATACGAATGACCTACTATATAAAACAACTGAAACATTTCTCTGTAAACCAAAACCTTAAACCGAGCTCCCACAAGCAGGCGAGTGTCGGCTTAGTACTCGTGTTCCATTTAGAAAAGAGGAAAATAGTACAAAAGTACAATTTCCAACTGACCACTTAGCTAAGGTCTCTATCCGTTGCTCACCCAAATGAGAAATTTCAAGGCTCAAAGAGAATAAAATGAAAGATACAAGAAGCTGTCTTCTTGTATCGTGTTGTATTGTTCTGTATCAATGTTCGATTTTCGCAGCAACCGTTATCACCTGCGGCTTTATATGTATTGAACTTTTGTATATGATGTCTTTTACGAATTTATTTATTTATACTTTAAATGAAATGCACAAACTGTACATGGGCGGACTTAATGCCACAGGCATTATCTCCCGGTCAATTTACGTTACAGCGGAATATTTAAGAAACTACACTTAAATTTTTTAAACTCTTACGCGAGCTTATAGCAGATGATAACGTCATAATATTTCGTAAGAAAGGAGCGCTTTGCAAAGTTTTAATTAAAGTTCAGTCATCCGTTGCATTGATTAGGGAACTTTTCACATAGGTTAAAGTGCGAGACAACTTATAGCAAAAGTGCTTGCTACATTCAATATTAGTTGCGAAGCTATTGGCTGGGGCGACCCTGGTCGTAGTTTGGTTTCCCAAGACGGTGTGAGCATTCGTGCGACCAGAATTGAAATTGTGAGAATTGTTCCAGATTTGAGTGTTTGTCCATGTATGTACATTGATTGTAAAGTGTCATAACAACACAGGATACTGCTCTACGGTATGCAAAATGTTAAAGAAGACAAAAGAAATACGAGATTTAAAAACCATCTTGTTCTATTGGGTGATTCTTTCTGTTCACTCCCCTTTTATTTTGATAACACGTAAAAGTTAAGCATATTTTTGGAGCCGTATTTTAGACTCCGTAGTGCTCGGTGTATGTTATGCTATGTGAAAGTATATTTTCATGTTGCACAGTTAATGAATTGTAGTACAAACTTCTAAATATTAAAAATAGTTGAGTTATTAATGATTTTAACTTTGTAATTTGTTTTTAAATTATATTTATAGTACTACTCTAAAAGTGTATTAATCGGGATGGGTTATATAACTGTGTACAGACACATAATGTTTTTTTAGTTACTTTCTAAGCGATTTAATCTGGGTGGGTTGTATAATTAAAAGAAAAAACATAATGACACCTAATAATAGTCAACATAACTGTATATACTCATACACTCTGTAAAGTACACAGTAGATATTACATTTGAATTCATGGGCCGTATCGTTTTGGAATGTGCTAACTAAAACGTCACAGAAAATCAGAGTAGGTAAAGACCGTTTATATTTCTGCATTCCACCTGGTGATTGGGATAACCAAAAACGTAATCCGTGTAAAAAGTAAATGGATTCAGCCAATTGCTTAAATTCAGCCAAATATCAACGAAATTTCATCCGGAAGTGAAGAGTGTGTGAATACTGAAGTAATACAAAAAAGTGATCCATACTTGCCAGATATATTTTAATTGCTAAGCGATCTTTTTGACTAGATACTAAATATAACATCCATTTTTTTACTAAGTTCTCATTAAATATAATACTTGGAATCTCTAATTACGCACTCGAAAATTGTCCTTCACCGAAATGGCACCTTTGAGGCTAGATAAAATACAACACAAGGCACATTGTCCCCAGTGTTTTTGCGTGCCATGTCTCTTTTTAGTGGATATACTAAATGACAAAAACTATTTAGGTCCAAAAAGGTTTTGTTGAAGGTTTAACGTGTCCCTTATGAATACAGTTTTAGGATCGGTTGCCGTATAACGTATTTTGTTAATAGTGATATGTAGTAGAAATTTTGGTAAAGTTTCCATTTAGTCGGTGGTCTCCATATTAAATTCATAGACTAAGGTAATAAATATTTCTGGACCTATTTTTACGTAACTCTATCTCGTTCAAAACTAAGTAAAGCTTGTACTGTGAGAATTTACTGATAAACATACATAAACATGCTTTTATTTTGTATGTTACAAAATAAAAGCATGTTATAAACACCCAGAAATCTTTATTTATCCAGTATTTTTCAGAAGTGAAGATCGAATCCACACTCTGTAGTGCAAGAGACAGGTTCATTAGATTACTACAACTTCGTCTACCACTGACAATACATATATGAATATAATAAAAATTGTCATCTATGTTTATTAAATTTATTTTTAAAATAAAATCATAGGTAAGAGTGTTGGCAAAACTAAAAGAAGTGTCATTCTGTGAGGTATAAATGAAGCTGCAAGAAGCATTTCGTGGTCTTCGTCTTCTTCTTCGGCTTTCAACAAGAAGTAAACGCGATAGTGCTGCCCAATCAGTATCACGGATTAAATAGTTAGAGTTGTGTTTCTTCAGTGTAAAAGTGATAAAATAAGTAATTATACCAGTGTTATTGTTGTGCAAAGTACAACTACGGTAATTTGGTATAAGTATTTACATTTCTACCTTCTTAGCTCGATAAAAGAAAGTAAAGCTAACAAGAGTTATTATTTATGTTAAAGGAATGCAAGAACAAAATTGAAAATTTTCGAGAGGAAAAATATGATTAAAATTATACGGGTACTTCTCTACTACTTCAAAGGCTGAAGTAAAGACGCAATATAACTAATAAAAAGTAACAGTGAAGTACTAATAGAAAGTATTATGTACGCAAGTCAGAAGTTATACTTCTTTAGCGAAACAAAAGAAAAATAACTGAAAATTTTATTCCCTATGCCAGTACTCTTTGTTTGTTAAAAATAAATTAAATGATATTTACTGATTACTGATAACGGTGTTATTAAATAACTTGGTATATATGTAATATATATATACCAATGCCTTATTGGCTGAAAAGTTGAAGTTACAAACGTCCTTTCCTCAAATATATGGGTACAGCAATAGACACCTCATCCTTCACGTTTAAGGCTAAACGAAACTTATGGTATCTACCCCTAAAGGTTAGAGTCACGGGTGCTTGTAGTTTGCTCTTAATAAATAGCGTGATAGTTGCGTAATCGCAAAAAGCGTTTGTGTACCGTAACGCGAATAAATTAAGCAATTAATAACTAACGACGCTCTCCGCGAAACGGTTTTGCCGCAGCAAGGTAACTACTACACCTAAAATTGGTACGAATAAAAATGTGTGTAATAATTAAATTATAATGTATAAGGATAGATTACAGATATGAATGTTTACATATTAATAAAGTAATTCTTTATATATTGCGTTTCTTCTGATGGGCGACGTTATCCGAAGCTCACTTAAAATATTGGTAACGCTTTGCAATGTCCAAGGTATTCTTGCTTGCCATATTCAGTATGAGCATTTGAAACTTATCACAAAATAAAATGACCGTAAAAAAGCTCAAGATGAGTATTTTATAACTATTTGTTAATGATATTGTGTTTACAAACTAATGATAAAATTATCATACTCAAGTGTTAAACGTTTATTCGTACAATGGCCGAAATTTATCCATTAAAGGCACATCAAAGCTCTCGCCTCAGGTCGAGTATCAATTAGTACGTTGTTAATAGCACTACCCTCGATATCGAGCTCGTCCCATCATCGACTCCCATCTTCATTAGGAAACGGATTAGGTAGTTCGAGCAGTTAATAGCTGATACGGGCTGTCAGGCCACAATTTAATACCAACTTAAATGTATATTTAAATTCTTACTTTGTATAAAATCAGCAGTAGAAACGAAAAAGTAATAGAACGTTGTAATTGTATTTCGTCGAAATCATTCACGCGTGAAAGAGCGGTTTTAACGGGACTATGCTCTGACAGAGAATGTTCAAAATAAATCAACAGACACATAGAGAGTTGTTTAAGTAAGATAAAATTCCCTAGAACGGTGAAAAGTTTAATTAGAGCAGCGTTGTTATCGTCTTGTTTCAGGGTGGTATTTTGCGTTTATAGACTACAATAAATAATACAAAGCCGGATAAGCTCGGCTTTATATCACTGTAGGAAGTTTTCGTGGAGTACATTTTAGTCCCACCCATCAGATAGCATATTTTTTCCTTCTCTCGTTACCTGTAGGCAGATTACTCGTGTTGGAATACAGTACATTGTTTAATAAATTAGTATGTTTAGGTTTTGGTAAGAAATAAGTTTCACTAGGTATGTATACAAATGTTCAGGAGAGATTCATCGGAAAATCGTTTTCCTTTGATGTGGGCTTTAAAAACATAATTGGTTCAGTTGACTTTATTAATTTATACTTACATTTAATTGAGTATTTTTTCTTCTCAGTTTAATTTGCGTTAACTTCAATTTTATTATTTGATAATTTGAGCTTCTTTAATTTAATTACATTATGTTCGCTCTCAAGACTGTATTACCTTCTGAATAAAAATATTTACTGCCAAGTATAACTACTTTTTGCGCATTTAAAAAGCGTAAAAAAGATGTTTCATAGATTTTCTTAGTCAAGCTTAAAATGATGTGTATATAATTATCTATTTAGGTTAATTGTTACCTTACAAGCATCTTATCATCCTTTAGCCTTTATTGGACCTACGTGCGGTTGGCACGAAAAACGAATTATGTTACTATTAGTATTGGCTAGGTTCTTTACGACCGGCCACATACCTGAAGCTCACATTCGCACATTATCATATGATAGAATTAACAATTTAATCGTGCTTTCAAGGAAATGTAAATTTATGTTTTTTTATTTGTTACTTGTACTCATTCTTGTCGACTGTTAAGTCGTCGGCTGTTATTCTCACGCGTTTTTATTTATATTGTTTGCGTTTTCATTTAAATTGTGTGGGGTACTCCTACGAGTAATAATTATTAACTATACAATTTTCTTTATTAATTAAAACTAACAATAGTAAACTAAACTTGATAAACTAAAATTGATAAAGCGATTTATGAATAAGGAAGCTAAACAATGTTCCCTTCCTAAATTGAACTTCCTTTTAAAATACGCTGTGTTGGATAAAACAAGATCAACAAATAAAACACGCTTCACATATTATGTCTTTGTTAAATTAAATCGATTTTCTTTGTTGCCGTTAACACGTTTTTAAATTATATTGGGGGAAAACAATGATTAAGAAAAATGTTAATGTCCCGTGTGTGTATGGGTCTATTCAAGTTATTACTTTGGAATCACAAAATCAGTTTTCAGTATCCGATTCGATATTTTTAATGTTCCATTAAAATTTATTTTGTATTAACACACGTGAAGAGGAAAAGGTGATTATTGTTGAATGAGAACAACATTTGGTTGCGCGCAACTTTTACTTTCGTTTATGTCTTATACTTTCGTTTTTGCTCTAAATGAAATCGTACATTTTCCATTTTATTAATTTTAATTAATGCTTTGATTAATTACATTATATAGCAAAGGCCCGTGAACCCCAGACCTTCGTTATTTTATAAAATTTGAAAGTTTTTCAGCGCATGCTCCCAACACAGGTAAGAACAACGGATTATGAAGTATGGGTTACCCTGGCTTTGGCAGGTAAACAGTACTAAATTAGTATAAAATAACGATCTAAATACACCAATTCATAATAAAATGCGATTTTTTGGTATTACATTCAGGATATTAATAAAAATCATATTATTTATTGGCAAATGGCGACATCATGGCGAACCCTTGCCCGACACCCTTAATGTTCATGAAATTAAAATTTAACTTACGTTATAATAAAAAAGCTGATTTTTATATATAATACTTGGGTAATTAGTAAATGGTGTTTCCTCACTAGCCAGACATTTTTGATAGTTTCAACTCTTTACTAGACAGGCATGTAGGGTAGCGAGCGAGTGCGAGGTATACCGCCTCAGGGTGGTCCAAAGGGGTGGGTAGTAGAAGAAACAGCGCTCCAAATTAATTCCATCAATTCTATCTTAATGTTTGGCAGTCTACAAAAAGTGGGGTTTTTGCGTTGTTTTTTAGAATTGTTTATTGAATTCTTAAACGGTTTGTAAAATAAATTATAGTCGTTTGTCAGACCTGTTTCCGAATTGATGCTGGTTAAGGATCTTAATGAAAAGATTATTCTTAACAGAGCCGTATATTATTAATCTTTCTACACTTGCGAATAGTGCATGGGTGGCGGTGATTTAGTATCAATACACGCTGCCTTGGGAGGCAGCGCCCTATTTAAACATCCGAAAAACACTTTTTGCGGCTTATGCTAGTACATACAATGTTTTAATCGTACTAGGACCATGCAATAGCTTCTGCTGTTGCAAACTCTTCAGTAGTACCATGGACTTACAAACGACTAGGAACGGACCGGTTCCACTTCACGGTAGTATTATACTTTCGCGTATCGTCTGTTGCGTGAGGTAGTCAGTCTCCTCGTGGTACTTCTCCGGAGACTGCCCATTAGTAAAACAGGAGATGCTGCGGCGTGGCCGTAGACATTAAAGACATTTATTCCGTCACCTTAAAATAATGGTACAGAATTTAATCACTAAAATTACTAAAATAAAAACGAACGAGAGAAGAAATTTTTACATAAAGAGAGAAAATATTACAAAAAAAAGATGATGAAAATATTACAAAAAGAGCCGCAGGAGTGCAGTGCTGATTTTGCACATTATCACAATATCGTGAAAGAACCAGCACGGGTCATGACCGTCATATGGCCTGAACTCATGTTTTGGCTCGTTGTGTTTAGTAAGAGGTCAAAAGAATTGGTATATTTAGAAAAATATACTTCAGTTCGCTCTTTTAAGGGGCGTCGTTAAACCACGTTACGGGGTTGCACAAATGTTTTAAGACCCCATTTTCAGCATTGGCCCCCGTTAATTTCGAATAACGAATTCTTCCCGCGTCGAAATATAAAACAGTCGTAAAACGCGTCATTGGGTTTCCGTGGGTAGCAACATATAAAAAAACATCGCTTTCATCCCCATAAAATACATTGATACTTAAACATTGTTACTGAGGTCCGAACAAAATTTATTCGTTTTAGGTAGTCAAATATAAAATTGCTCAGGCACATAAAAATTCAGCCATATTTTCAACTTTCATTTTGCACACTGAAATATCATCTGGTAAAATATGCTTCATAGTATCAATGCTGTGGCAATGTCAATACTTTATTAATTGACAAACTAGAATACTGTAATAAATTGAAACAAACACTGAAACTAATAATAATAGGTTTAACAATTAAATATTAAAGAAAAAAAAATACTTACACATTAACTGGCAACATAAGGATGTTGGCTGCTGCTATGATATCTTTTTTGGCAGCATATTTCAGACTGAGGAAAGAAGAATATTAAGAGTCGGTGTAACGTTTATTACCATTACAATTACGTAACGGCTTAACTCCCATTTTGTTTATAATATTTTATTTATATTTTGTATTTTTTTTTATAATTTATTGAAAGTTTTACCGGACTATTTTGACAGTTTGACAGTTTTTAACATTATTTGTTTTTTATATTTATACAGGAAGGTTTAAGACATAAATAAAACAAACATTGTGGTAATAAAATTATTTCCTTTCACGTATAAGCGTTAATTGAAATTCCAAAAATAGTAATTTCGGTTATAAAATAATTATACTTAATGTCAAAACCAATCTACTCACTAAAATAAGACCGTTATTTTGGTTATTGTGTATACTATATTGTTAAATGATCATTTTCATGCCTTCCACTACAGTAAACGGAGTTTCCCACAAAATTTTCATTCACTGTTTAACTCTCCTTTGTGCTTGTACAAAAGGCACTTAGTGACAAATTTTCATAATAATCGCTTCCACGCTTTCGGCTCTGTGGCGATGATTCAATTTCCCTGAACAAGTCGTAACTTAAGCGTATGTACAATATTTCCACATGGACATAGCGTAGAAAGAAGGTTAAAAAAACCAAGAATGTTGAAGTAAATCGTTAAATAAAATACGGACAGCTGTAAGCGATCTAGGTTTCTACCTATTTAAACAGATACACTTAATACGTAAGTTAACCAGAGAGGGCAACACGTTAACACGTCACTGGTATTTTATATTTCGGTGGTTAATAATACGATTTCTCTCATATCAACACAAACGCGCTTTACGGTAACTGTGTACACCGTGAACGTGATAACACACAATGCGTATTATTCAACGTCAAAATGCGTTGAATGGACGTAATCAGCGAAAATTTTGCAATGCTTTATGACAGGTAATGAGATGAAGTGGTTCAATTTATATCATAACGTTATATGAGTCTATTTATAACCGGAAAAAATGTTAGATATTTGCCTCTACATTTCCAACTGCAGAGTCCTGCGTATGGTTAGTATTAGACCGTAGTCTGAAACAGTCCTGGTGCGTATTGGTAAACTTTGTTTCAAGCGAATGTTTTTTTGAATATTTATTTAACAGGGTGATTTTATAGACGACAGACATATTAACAGAGCATATGCAGAAATTGATTCTAAATCTAAATTTGGTACGTACTTGTGACCTAATTTATTTTTTAAAGATTATTTTTAATTTTTTCAAATATTATCGACAACTTCTGACCCGAATTGCGTAGTTAGTAGTGTACCTGCCTCCTGCGCCAGAGGGTGTGGGTTCGATCCCCACTACTGGGAAAATATTGTGTGATGAACATGGTGTTTTTCTAGTGTCTGGGTGTATGTATAATATGTATTTATTTACAAAAGAAAAGTATGTTTATCAGTTTTCTAGTACCCATAGTACAAGCTATGCTTAGTTTGGGACTAGAAAATGTTGTGTACAAAATGTGTCCTAAAAAAATACTTAAGAAATTCCTGCCTTACCGTCTCAATACAATAACCTATTCACGAGCACTAAAACTTTTCGCTGGACGCATAATTACTAAACCGCTTATCAATATGGTGACCACTCTTAACGGGTTAAACAAACAATGTCTGATTTGATATTTTTCTGGATATTTCTTGTAAAAATAAAATATTAATACTTTTTTTGAATTACGGAATACTCAATTAACATTGTGTTAAAGTATGTACTTCGCCTAAATATACTTTGTATACTATACGGGTTCCTTTCCATTACTGCAGATGGGGAAATCGTAATTAATATTATCCATTCATGTTAAAGACAAAATTTACTATTACCGTGCTCACTAACACAATGGTAAGACTTACTTTACGTACGTCGACGCATCAATAACAGTTTTGTATCATTTAGGACTTATAGAAGAAAAAGAAAATTAAGGAACTGATTTGACCAAGTTGAAAGACTTGAGTAGTTTAACTCAAAATTGTGTCCGCAGCAAAATGACAGACAATGCATTGGGACTTTATTAGGAACTATAGCTATTTCTGTACATAGGTACTGTTACAAATGATGGTCGTGGACTTGCTGTTTATATACTCGACTGTTCCAAGCGCTATACAGAGGAAAAAGATAGACGCGTCATTTTAGTTTACCTCTCCATAGACCGATACGCGGCTGGAGTTTTACGGCAAATGAAACTTGCATGCTTTGCATGAATTTTTTAACACGCTAAATTCGGTATTCGCTCTGAACAGCGTTCCGTCTCATAAATAAAAGAGATCCGCCGTGAAAAATGTTTGAAAGAAATAAAGTGAGCGAACATTTGATATGAATATTCCGGGCTAAGGGGCTAATTTATAAGAATTTTGTTTAGTTTAGACGGCTTATATAAAATCACGGTGACTATTTCAAATGACGAGCGATTATTGGTTTCGTATTAACAGTAATTCGAATTTAAGACTATTTAGTCATGGGGTCCCCATCCATCAAAATTTTTGAAGAGTGTAGGTCCCAGACTTATCGCCGCGGCTGGTGGTAAGAGGGCTGGTCCTTTCTTGCTCAAAGGTTAAGTATAGAATAGGTTTACTAGATAATATGTAATTTAAGTTAGATACTATAATTATAAAAAATACACATCTTTCAGACATAGAATTATAATTTATAATCAACATTTTCATAGATAAATAAAGTTTAGCATATGGCTCACTTGGTTGGTTCAATTGAGCGTATCAAAACATTAAGAGCTAAGTATGAAGGACTTGTTCGGAATCATCTTATGACTTGGAAATGTCAACTTAAGACTGAAATTAAAATTATCGTAAAAATAATACAGTAATAACTCTGTTTGTTTTTTATAAACCGCCAAATAAGATTTACATTTACAAAACATTTGAATCGACCAACACTCAAATATTTTAAAAGTGTAAAAATCGACGACAACCGCTAAATTTTGCAAGAAATAATTAAATATTGAAATTTCCATTCAAAAAAATCCGTATTTTAGCTATTTAAAAGAACACTTTAAGTTTCTTGGCCATAACCATCCAGAATGAGTTCTGCGATCAGCTGAAGATCTAATTCTAGCACCACATGCATACAAAACTAAATATTATAAGAACTCCTTTACAGTTAAGGCCATCTGCTTGTGGAATGAACTTCCTCAGCAAATTCGTCGTTCGAAGACGCTAGACAAGTTTAAAATTGACGTAAAACAACATTATCTATCGCTTTGTAATCCATAGTTTTTAATGGCAATATTCAGATACATAGTATTTACGGTGGTAGGGCCACGCAGCAGCCTCGGCTGTTGCACGAATGGGCAGGCCCGTCCGGATAAGTACCACGACCTCACAGAAGACCGGCGTAAAGTGGAAGTATGACAAATACTTTCGCGTTTCGTCTGGTGAGTGAGGTAGCCGGAGCCCAATTTTCAAAAGGTTGTCAACGCATCTGTAACCCTCGAGTGTAGCAGATGTCCATGGGCGGCGGTATTCACTTAACATCAGATGAACCGTCTGCTCGTTTGACAACCTTTCGCATAAAAAAAAAAAAAAAAAAAAAGATTTAATTCTTCTCTCGTGTATTTATTTATATATATTATATATTTATTTATGTTTATGTATGTTTGTTATAATTTTGTTTATTTTATTATATTTAAGTCTATTTTGGTATTAAGTAAGTTTATTGAGCACACCACCTCCCACTATTCATTAGTTTATTTTTCCTCGTCCTAAGTTGTCTGTTTGGCGATAAGACCGCCTTATTGTACCTAGCTTTTAAGACTTATTTCATATTAATTGTATCAAATACTTTGTGGTGTACAATAAAGTATATAATAATGATAATAATATTTTAATATCTTATAAACTGTTTGTATTTTAGTAAGTACTAAGTGGGCAATATCTAAATTTGGCCAACCCTCTTTTATTGCGTAGACAGAACTTCTTGATGTATAAAAAGGTACATCTAACGAATCGTAGTAATCCGCTTAAGATAATTAAATGTTGAGCATAATATACATATTTATTACAGGCCATGGTGACATGCCCACGCTTCAAATTTTCTCTAAACATCGAGGCCAGCCTTCGATAATTATGTATCCACAAAGTATAGGATAAAAATAAGTTGATCAAACACTCGATGAAAAACAAACAAATTCATTAATATTTTGACATAAGATACGTATTCGGCCGTTGGGTAGGAGTTTTTAAAAGGCGATTTTGTCCTTTACAGTATTTAATAGCCAAGAAATACAAAGTATACTTAAAATTAACTTATTCTAAATGGAACGACCTTCCGCTACGGCGATTGAGCGAGATCAGTTAGTCGATACAGGTTTGATTGTCCCACGATACCTGAATTTACACCGTCAGCACTTTCACGGGAATAACGTACAATGCATCGCATAATTCATGTGAACTTTCGTAATCACTGGGCACTTCGCTGTAGGTCGATTTCGGTATGTGTGTACGGGGTACTTAGGTATATGTGAATATGCATAGGTAACACCTCCCCTCCTGGATGAGCAACTATTTGCGTACATTTGGTGCAAATATTGCGGCTTTGCGACTTCGCATAGCAGCTTCTTGGGGATCCATTGAAGATGAAGTATCTGCTTCTGCTCTGGGTTGTGAAGATGTATTTCCTACTATTAGGCGGCGGCGGCGGCGGCGTATGATGTACATGGTTAGCAAGGCGATTGCTCCTAGTATTGCAATTCCATATAGAGGTATTGAGGTATGATATATACTTGAAGAGTCATTAATTTTCACATTCTGAGGATTTTCCATCAATACTTGATTTTGTATATCGAATAATTTGTTTAGATCTATTGATGTATAATTATAGTGCGGCGGTCGAATCTCAGTGTGCGTCGGCAAGCCTTGTGGCATCATGAGTAGCTCGATAGCGTTTCCACGTACTTTGTCGTCGGCGTTAATAATTGTGAATTCTGATGTCCTTATCTTGCAACCTCGAGAAATAGTTGCGAGGTAGCTTCCGTTCAGCAGTCTATGTTCTTCTTGTCCACATACGACTTGAACTCTTGTTGGTTTCGGGAAGGTAAGTAAATAGTGTTGACTGTCCAATTCCAGGAACGCTTCTTTGAAGAATGAAATAGCGGTAGAATGGCATAGGTTTTCTGTTTCCTTTTGATATAATAGATGATAGATGCAATCTCGATGCGTGCGCATTTGATGTGAGACTTTTTGCTCGCAGATATACCATGCGTCGATCTTTGGGCATTCTGCGTCTAAGTACACAAACTCCTGGGAGTTGGTTGCTATGTAAGGAAATGGTGGTATGATCACTTGGGAATTACTGTTAGGGATAGGACAGAGCCTATATAGGTTATACATAATAGGAAATAGAATGGGAAACTTAAGAACAATTACTAATTTATTACCTGCAAAATATGATCCTAGCCTAATAAGATTATAGTAATATCGAATATCTATTTCTAATAATTGGTCAGAACTATATAAAGATTTTAATTTACTTATTATAATATTTAATTGATTAATAGATATAATAGAATGGTGCATAGTATTGGTGCGACTAAAAGCTAAAATATTCTCTAATCTTATTATCTCTAAATATAGTTCCTGAATGGAATCGCCTAAAGCGGTAAAAATTTGAAATACACGAAAATAACTGAATGACATGATTCTCACTAGTTACATTTAAAAGATAGAAGACTGATTTTGAAAGCTTTTCCTGATTATTTCTCAAATTATCTAATACGCGGTTTTGTTGGATTGTCATATCTTTGAATATACTTATGTGTTTATTAAATAAAATTGAAAGTTCCTTATCATTTTCCTGTAAATTTTTTATTGCATTTTCGAATCGCAGGGCGTCAGTGTGATCCAAATTGCCTGTTATGCTTTTTATGACCGTTCCCAAAGGATCGATAAGACCTCGTTTAAATCTTTTGGATTGAAATGTTTCTAGGCGTGTTGTAATTTCACTTATTTTTTGAAATAAATGCAGAATTTGATATCTAAAGGCAGTTGAATTTTTCTTTGTAAGGTTAGAAATCGAATCAGTTAACTGATTTTTTATTGAATCTACTTGATTTTGCATTACGTCGATGTCGGTATGGTCATGGGAGATTATCCTAGTTTTGCCTAAGTTAATGGAAGTATGCCCGGTCCGTCGGATAAACTGTCAAGTCGGATGGTTTTTCCCGTCAGATTGTCTACTTGTGCTTGGGCCAGGGTCATGATGAGGGTCAGCGTTCTGTAACAATGTCGGTCGTTTAGTCAACTTTGAGCGTTTTAATCTAGCTTTAGCAACAGGTCCGGATTTTTTAGATGTATATATGTGTATAGGTAGGTTTGTCATGACTTTATCGTGAGTGTAACGTGGTGCAAGCTTTTGTCTTTGTGCAATAGGGTTTCTAACGTATACTCCCTGTCCTGGTTCGTATTCTATCTCTGGTTCTCGTTTAAGGTTCCGTCGAGTCATGATTTGTTTAAGTTTAGAATATGATTCGTCGCGTACAATTTTATACACAATATTCATTTTACCACGATGTTCCTGTAGATATTGTTGCAATAAGTGTTGAGTTAAATCTAAATCTGTAGGGTCTCTAGGGTCAAAATGTCCTGTTATGAGGTCCAACGGTTTACACTTTGTAAGACTATGTACTGAACTATTGTAAGCAATTAATGCATAAGGTACTAAATTTTGTGCAGGTTCGTTTCTATGCTGTAATTTTAAAAGACGTAAGTGCTCTAATAATGTGCTATGAAACCGCTCTATTACACCATTTTCTTGAGGAGCATCAGCTGCGATAGTGTGATGTTGAATTTTGTGCAGTTTGAAAAACTCCGTAACAACCTGGTTTGTGAATTCAGTTCCTCTGTCTGTTGTTAGAGTAAATGGTAAACCGTGATGTGTGGAATACCTTAATAGAGTTTTAACTATATTAGGTGCTGTGCAATCTGGTAAGAGATATGCTTGGGCGTATTTTGAGAATGTGTCGATAAGGGTGAGGTATTTTTCATGTTCTATTGTTAACACGTCCGCATGTACTACTTCGAACGGTTTTGAGGGTGGGGGAACTATCATGAATTTTGGATTAATAGGAACGCGGTCATATTTAGCGCGATTGCAGATGACACATCATTTATAAAGTAGGTAATATTTTCTTTAAGTTTTGGCCAAAAGTACTTGTGCGATAAAGATAAATAGGTTTCATTAATACCTCTATGATTGGTTTTTCCACTGTGGTATTTAGATATTATATCTTGTTGTTCCAAATAATCGGATATGTTCTTGATTTCATGTTTAACAAGAATTATGTTAGCAGCAGAATTTTGAAGGTTTTTCTGAAGAATAGGAACAATGGTATACATTTCCTCAATTGGCTGAATTAAAATAGCTGTTCGTAATTTAGGATCAAAAAATTTTTGTACAATCGCTAATATTTCTTGCTCTAAATTTGTTTTGGAAATTTGCACTATTGTTTTCCTAAATTTTTCAAAGGGACTACTTATTATCGGTTTAGGATTTGAGAGTCCATTAGTGCATTTAATAATTAATTGTCGCCTAAATTTATTCAATGGCTCATCTGTTATCGGCATTTCTAAGTGTCGCTTAACTCGGAGTCAGGTCGCGGACTACTTAAAGCTCGTATGGTATATGCGGTATCCGTTGATGAGTCACTGATTATCGCTCTTTCATCAGGTGCTGTTACTGTTGAATCTGAATCGGAGATATTAACGACTAGTGAAGGTGTTTCCTCGTTGTGAATTTCTATTCGTGATAACGCATCAGCATTAGTATTACATTTTCCCTTTTTATAAATAACTTTAAAATTATATTCTGATAATTTCAGTTTCCACCGGGTAAGACGAGAACTAGGTTCTTTAAGATTCATTAACCATTGTAATGGTTTGTGGTCCGTTATAATGGAAAATTTACGTCCGAAAAGGTATGGCCTAAAATATTTTACAGCCCATACAATCGCTAGAAGCTCTTTTTCAATTGTGGAATAATTTATTTCACTGTCGTTTAGTGTTCTAGAAGCATACGCGATGGGTTTATCAGAACCTATTGTCCCTTGAGACAAAACTGCACCTAGCGCTAGATTAGATTAGACGCGTCTGTCGTGAGAAGGAAGTCTTTGGAAAAATCCGGGTATTGTAAAATGGGATCGTTCGTTAACAAAGGTTTACAGTGTTCGAAGCATTTAATATAATCAGGAGATAAATTAATCTTAGCACCCTTTTTTAAACAAGAAGTCAGTGGTTTTGTAACGCGTGCGAAATTTGGAATAAAACGTCTGTAATAGCCAATAAGACCTAGAAAGCCTTTTATTTGTTTTGGGGTTTTTGGAATGGGATATTTTAAAATAGCAGAAATTTTGTCGGGATTTGGTTTTACTCCTTCTGTCGTAATTACATGACCTAGATATGGAGTTTCACGTTTCATAAATTCGGATTTATCAAGTTGCAATTTAAAATTGGATTCCCTAAGTCTATTGAAAATTTTACGCAAACTCACTATATGTTCTTGAAGAGAAGTAGAAAAACACAAAATATCATCTTGGTAGACTATACAGATCTCATGCTGCAGACCTCTAAGAATATTATCCATCACACGCTGAAAGGTAGACGGACTGTTCTTAAGACCTTGGGGCATTCGCAGAAACTCAAAATGACCATTACCATCGGCTACACTAAATGCTGTTTTGTGAATGTCTGCTGAGTCTAACTCAACTTGGTAAAACCCGCTTGCCAAATCTAATGTTGTGAAGTATTGGCAGCGTCCTAATTTATCCAAGATGTCCGTTATATTGGGGATAGGGTATTTATCATCGATTGTCTTATCGTTCAATTTACGATAATCAACTACTAACCTCCACTTAACTTTTCCGGATGCATCAGATTTTTTCGGCACTATCCAGATCGGGGCGCTCCATGCTGACGTTGATGGCCTAATGATATTTTGTTCAAGCATTTTTTTTATTTGCTCCTGAACTTCTTTTCTATGTATATATGGGTATCTATAAGTTTTAGCATGAACTGGGTTCTCATCTGTAGTATTAATTTTGTGTAAAAAAATATGTCGGAAAATTCTTTGCAAAGTGAAATGAGATTTTCTTTTTCCTCCGCGTTAAGATGTTCTGTTCGTAATCGTGACAAAATTTCTTGAAACCGTTTGTTCTCGTTATTATTAATGGGTAATGTCTGTTCGCTAAATATGTGTGCGCATATTGGCTTATAAAGGCTAAAGATAATGTCATTATTCGAGGGATTGGATATTTCTATCAAACATTGATGATTAACGGACGTGGAGATACATTCCGTTATATTACAACCGTTAATTGATTGCGCATTAATAATTACGTCACCTTGAGAAATATTTGTAGGCACTTTAACTAGTTGAGAAGATTGTGCGGGAATAATTTTTTCAAGTAAGTTAACCGTTTTAGAGTCGTATATTTGAATTTTGTTGCAGGTGAATTTAGTCTTTAATGTACGTGTTTGAAGGTCTATTTTAGCTTGCCAATATTCTAAAAGGTTCCATCCAATTAAACCGTCAAAATAATCGTGAAATTTATATATGAAAAATTTTATCGGATCATGGCCTTGAAATTCTGCAAAGCACGGAACAACAATAGAAAATTCGTTTCTAGTGGTTGCATGAATGTTAGTCACTTCAAAAGGATCATTATATAATGGTAGATGAGGAAATAATTTTCTACAATTTCGGGGTTGATAAATGATTGATTCGCACCGGTGTCAATAAGTAATTTTAGAGGTGGATTTTCAATCTGAATATAAGGAAGCTGTCTTTTACCTTGTAAGTTAAACTCTATTCTGGGGATGGTGAATTCGGATCCTCCTGAAAATTTTGACTCTGATCGAAATTTTGTTCGCAATTTTCGGTTTCCTCGTAACAAGTGGGGTCAAAAGTAAAGTTTTGGGGTTGGTCACTGTCGTTGTAATATTCATAGTCATATGGTTCAAAAGCTTCATTTATATTAACTTGTCTTTTGTCGGTCTGTCCTGTCAATGGTAAATTACGGGCTACGGGATAACTAATGCCGCTCATAGGTTCAGGAGCGTTATGTCGGCCTGATTGATAATTACTATTAGGCGGAATTTTAAAACCAGTAGACATATTCGAACGAGGTAATGCTCGCATTTCCTGTTGTGTCCTTGTTGGGCCCTGAATCCTAGGTCTAATCAAAGGCGGAAATGAAAATTTTGCGTCATTGGAATTCTGATTAAGATAAGAATTATAATGAGGGTTAAAATTACGACTATTATTTACATTTTGATTAAAATTAGGACGAACTTGATTTATTTGCGATGGAAATGAACTCTTTTGATTTACGTTATAAGGTTTCTGGTAAAACGGCAATTGAGCTAATTTCCTATGGTTTTCATGTAGATAATTTTTATTCTGTAAATAGACAACATTAATTTCGTCTTGGGCAAATTCAAGAGCTTTCTCTAATGTGTCGGGACGCATGCATCTAACGCGCGATCCGATTGGTTCTTGTAGACCTCGCGTGAATGTCTGTAATGCTAGCTTCATGTAAAGTTGCCTTTTAGCTTCTACGGTGCTTAAAATCGAATCATGTAATTGAACATATGCCATTATTGTACTAAGTAAATTCTGCACACGCTCGTAAAACACGCTAGGCGTATCGGTACCTTGGGTAAGCTGAGATAAGTCTGTGTAAAGTGAACACTCGTCTCTGTGATCCGAAAAACTATTGACCAAAGAATTCCGAATTCCTTCCCAGTTATTGGGGATACCATTGGTAGCTAAAGTACGGGCGGCGGGACCAGTAATTTTATTAATAATCCCGTTTAATAAAGCTGAGCTTACTAACTGTTCTTCGGGGCGTACATATTCTAAAACTAATTTGTCACAAATATCTATAAATCGGACTAAAACATGTGAATTACCACTAAATTCTGGCACTAACCTGAGAGCTTTCCATACAGCGTCAATTTTCGCGCTGACGTCGTACTGGTTCGCTGACGCTTCTAAAGACATTTCTGCTAAATTGCTAAATCTAAATTTATCTATAATACTGTGCCGCAGATTCGGCTTAATATCTTTATTTCTTCCTGGGAAGAAAATTTTGTCTGCTAATACGTAAACTTCTAAGAAATAATAGAGAGGATGATCTATTACCAGGATAGGGAATAGCAACCAATAGGATTATTGCGTAACTTATATCTAGACTCACAGAATGTTCTGCATTTTTCTTTTCATCGATGTCTGGATGATGTCTTCCTCGGCGAAAATTCTGTAGACTCCGACAACGGCGCTGCTCGTAGATTCGTAGAGATAGTCAACGCGTCGACGATACGACTATCAGGCGGATCGAAGTTAGATAACGCGCACTGATTCGACTATCCTACCGACTGCGCCAGATACGTATTCGGCCGTTGGGTAGGAGTTTTTAAAAGGCGATTTTGTCCTTTACAGTATTTAATAGCCAAGAAATACAAAGTATACTTAAAATTAACTTATTCTAAATGGAACGACCTTCCGCTACGGCGATTGAGCGAGATCAGTTAGTCGATACAGGGTTTGATTGTCCCACGATACCTGAATTTACACCGTCAGCACTTTCACGGGAATAACGTACAATGCATCGCATAATTCATGTGAACTTTCGTAATCACTGGGCACTTCGCTGTACGTCGATTTCGGTATGTGTGTACGGGGTACTTAGGTATATGTGAATATGCATAGGTAACACATATGACGTGATTTATGTTTGTTAGGGCCACGCAACAGTCTTCTCTTTTGAATGAATGGGCAGGTCCGTCTGGGTAACTACACACCACGGTGTCACAGAAGACCGGCGTGAAGTGGAAATTATACTTCTGCGGTCCGACTGGTGAGCGGCATCGGGGCCCACTTTATTCAAAGGTGGCAACGCATCCGTAACCCAAAGGGTGTTGCTAATGTCAATGGGCGGCGGTTATCACTTAACATCAGGTGGACCGTCAACTCGCTTGCCACCTTCACCTAAAATAAAAACTATATACACATAACTGATATTTATACGCACGTGGCGTTCCACGATTAGTTTAATATTATTTGAAAAACAACACAGTGAAAATAGAACTGTTATATTTCACGCCAGCGGACTATGCAAATCTACGCGACATTTTACGATGTACCTGCAGAAAAGCAATAGCAACCGATACCGAAAATACGACTTCCGCGGACGTTAAAAATACACGTCAATATTTTCGTTGTGAATTTTATGGCTGGCATAAATCAATACACATTCAGTTTTATCACAATTCCGTCTTTGTCACTAACTATCAACTAGACTCGTTAAAATTCGAACGTTTTATTCATTAACAAAGCATATAAGTGTTGTATATTAAATTAATGAATATAATGCATTAATTGATTATTGTTAATATTGATTGATTATTTTTATAAGTGGAATAGAGAGGAATTGTTGTGTATTTTATATTATGTTTTAATTAGATTTACGCTATGATTAAAAGCAAGTGAAAAGCATAGAATGTAAAAAAACAGCCAAATATATTGAAATTTAAAAGTTTTCAAGATGAGACATATTAATATCTCCGATCAGATTCATTTCTTTGATTACGTACCATTGAAAGATATTCTTTAAGGCATACATATTATTAATTAATTAATAGACATAGACAAAGTAAAATGAACTGTAGAGTAACGATAACTTTATTTCTTACATTTGCATCTGTACTTGTCTAATCTATATCCGGAATGGAATGTTTTTGTCCCCTTATTAAATTTGTAGGTCGTTTTTTCTTTTTTTTCTAACCTCCACAAATTAAATCATTAGTAAAACATTTAAATACAAAAATCACAACTAAAATGTACTAATAAATCGAAGATATACAGCGTGTCTTTACAATCGCGACAATAAATGAACACACATATAGAGGATAACTTTTTAAAATTGTATTAAACATTTACATTCTTTAAACATCAATATTTACAGAGTTATTAAAATTTCCAAAAAAACGAATTTTAGAACATAAAATATAAACATACCTTATAAAACTGCAACGTAAAATTCATCTGTAAAGGTCACAAAGCATTTGAATGGCTTGAATGAATTTAAAAGAGACAAAATATACTGTTAGAAGGAGAGGCTTGTAATGCGACGCTGTGGCAACGAATGAAAGTCTCTGAATGTATGAATCAGTCAGTTGTAGTTGTATAGGATGTTACAATTTTTTTTCTTTTTTAATTAAATAGTTTGAAAAATATTTTTTTTTTAATTATGGAATTTTTTTAACGTTAATATTTTTTTAAGATTATTGGCAAGTAGCGTTAGACGTGTGTTCATTTATTGTCGTGATTGTAACGACACGCCGTATATTGCATTATGCACATGAGATCCCTTGTATTTTTAACTTTATAGACGTACTTTTTACGTCTTTTAAAGACACGCCGGCATTATTATTAAAATATATATAAAATACATTTCACCGCGTCTTCTTGCAACTGCCTAACTTGAACTAAAGTCGAGACGTCCCAATTGGGAAGTTTCCGTGGCTTCGCTTCGGGCGCGTATAAAAATATCTGTGGTATAAAATGTCATTGCTAAGAAGATTTTAAAGATTTTCAGTTATTAGCAAATTATTTTATTGATATAAAAGAATATATTTTTATCTTAAATTTTGAAAAGAGTGGATGAACCTTTTCAAAATTTAAGATATTGTTTTCCTCCGCAAAAACGTTAAAATAACAAAGAAACATTGTGTACAGTGAAATATACACATTCCCGTTTGTTGATTCGAAACAAACGCATGCAGAAATTTGCCGCAGCAAATATTTATTCAATGTCTATGTTATTCGTTATGATGTAAGTTTGACCACAAATAAATTAAAACTAAACTGAACTAGCGGACCCCACAGACGTTGTCCTGTAATCACGACTGAAATCCAAAAAAACTTATAAATAAAAAAAATTAAAAAAAAAATGTGGACCGAATTGTGAATCTAAGCCATTCTCGATTCGACCTGAAGACACACAAAATTTCATTAAAGTCGGTCCAGCCGTTAGGAAGGAGTTCAGTGACATACAAACGTACAGAAGAATTATGCATATAAAGACTAAACGTAAGTAAGATATAAAGGAGCAAGATAATAAATAGATCAAGTTGATAGTACGTGATTACCGTCGCCTAATATTGATTATAAAATATTTTGAAACAAATAATTGACACTTATTACTAAGATGTTGTTGGCGTGTTGCCATCTGCTTATTTTATTTACCCAACGAAAAACGTATATATGTCTTCTTCTCACGTCTTTCAAGCTTAAGTTTAGGAAGGAATCTTTGAAAAATCCTTTAGTTGATTGCAATAATATATGAACGGTTGAATAAAATTAGAGAAAAAGCCAAACAAACCTTGCTAATTATTTACTTGCCTACTGTAACTAAGCTTTACACGTTCCGACACAATTTGCGTTTCGTATGTGAGGACAATTTAAATTAACGATTCTCTTAGTACCTATGTACTAATGCGGATGGGTACCGTATATACACATTGTACGTGTGCGTCAATTTTGTCCAATTAGCTGAATTCGGCGCACGTTGAATTTGAAATTGAGCCAGCGTTCATTACCTGTTACCCAACGAACGCGATGAGTATGTATCTACATATTATATCTACATATATGAAACTCAAAAGATACTGGGTCGTATGTAAAATATTATTGGAAGTTATGAAGTTCTTTCAAATTTAAATTTAGTATCAAATCGCTGATTACTTTGTAAGTAGATGATTATTAATTCTATTATTTCAAGGTAAATTGTACACTGATACATTTGTATGGACTCGATTGGCATAATGATAGTGAACTTGTATCTTGATTAGTCTTCATCTAGAAGGTGTGGCCTCTACCAACACTACTGGAAAAATATTCTGCGATGAATACAGTGCTTTTCCAGTGTCTGGGTCATAGATTTATATGTCTATATGTGTTTATTAAATAATAGTTAGTTACGTTTATGAGATTTCTAGTACCCAAAGTAGAACAATAATACTAAGTTCGGGACTAGATATAGTTGTGTAAAGATATGTCCTGAAAATTATTATTATTATTAATTGTACTGCTATGAGGAGTTGACGAAGTAGGTTGGGCATATTTCATTTAATATTTTGAGACTTTATTAAATTTAAAGTAAAATGTGGAAAGCCCATTTAAGAAATATACAGAGTGTAAATCAAACCCTCATTTTATTATTTCCTTTTCTATATATTTCAGGAGAGAAGCTGGCAAAAGGGTAAGTGGTCCACAGCTAATATTAAGAAATTACAGGATGGACAAATACTTTTAGTTAACTTCAGTCAAGTTGTAGTTTAAACTATGAATCGTTTGAAATGTTGTGACAATTTCAGTAATTCTTTTCAAATAATGATTTCTTGAAGATTAAAACCCTTAATTTTAATATCTGAATTATTGTCGCTATTATTATAAGAAACAATATATCATGTATAAATGTCAAATATCTTTAGCCTATCGATTAACATGAGCACGTCATAACTTTCGATTTCCATATCTATTGATTAAGCTTTCAGCTAACGGAGACAAGCTAAATGCCAAAACAACGTTCCTCTTCTTCGGAATGTTGTTATTAAAGTAATAGCTTAAATATATCCAACGGAATTTCAATTACGGACTGGTAAAATTCTCGGCCAGTGAAACGGAATTGTCAAGAGCGTTTCTCTCGCATTTTGCTCAGAAGCGCCGATCTAATCGATGTTTTTAACTATATTTTGATTTTGTCAATAAAAGGTATTAATGCTTATATTTATAAAATTAATAGTAGATTGTACGTATCAGTTGGCCAAAGACGAATTTTTATGATAATGCATATAAATTTTTCATATAGAATAGTCCTCTTTTATTGTTATATTTCAATTCATTTATTGAAGTGAAAACTTATAGTTTAATACATACCTGTCGTTTTCTTTTAATTCACGAATTAATTGTGCCCTCGAAAGATTTATGATAAATAATTTATTAATGAAAACTAACATATCGACAGCAGTTATTTACATCTTAAACACGCTTTTATTAGTTTCACTTGTATGTATCTATGAAATTGACGGAATCTTTTTTCCCTCGAAAGATTTATAATAAATAATTTATTAATGAAAACTAACATATCGACAACAGTTATTTACATCTTAAACACGCTTTTATTAGCTTCACCTGTATGTATGTATGAAATTGACGGAATCTTTTTTGCCCCAGTTTGAATGATCAGATTTGAATCAAACTTTGCACTTTCATCAGAGACCCATGACAATGTAATAGTACATTTTGGATTTGCAATACACAAACGCTTACCTTAACCTATAAATAGGAATGTTAATTATAGTAGATATCTTATTCAGAGATTTGATATGAAATAATGAAGACGTGGAAAAACAGTTTTGTTGTTTATTTTTATCTATCCAATATGTACAACATTTACGCCCGGTTTCTGAAACACTGATCATCGTAGATTTCAACTAATCAGCCGTCAAATGGCTTTTCAAATTTCATTTTAGTTGCCAAAAGGACGATTAAACTCTCTGAATTGACCATAGTGATCTTCTAATGATCAGAACGATCAATTCAAAGAGTTTAACCATCCTTTTGGCAACTTAAATGAAATTTGAAAAGCCATTTGACGGCTGATTAGTTGACATCTACGATGATCAGTGTTTCAGAAACTGGGCGTTAATCTATCTAAAATTATATGTGCCAAGAACGCTAGCTGTATTTTCTTGCTGAATATTGCCTTACCTTTGAGTGAAGAACCAGCTCTCTTGTCAATTTGTTGTTCTGATCTACCTAGTAATAATTTATTGCGCGTTTCGGTATAGTTACTAATTATAATATTAAAATATGTACTTAAAATAACTACAATGACGGCGAGAGGAATATTGAAAAACATATTCCTTGTAAACTAAGTCTATTTCTTACAAAGTCCTAATATAGGTTAAAACCTATTGCATTTACATATACACAGAATTATAGTTAGCCTAACCTAATGACTAATCACCTGACATTCACGCATGAATGCTAATTTGCTGATGCGTTGATTAGATCAGATGACCGATACAGACAAATGGCATTCAAAAATATCATTCTTTATAAACTTAGTCTATTTCCAACAAAGGTGGCATAATATAGCTTATCAAAGTTTTCTATAGTATTTATATATACAGAGAGATGTAGTTAGCCTAACCTAATGACTACTCACCTGACATTCACGCATGAATGCTAATATGCTGATGCGTTGATTAGATCAGATGACCGATACAGACAAATGGCATTAAAAAATATCATTCTTTATAAACTTAGTCTATTTCCAACAAAGGTGGCATAATATAGCTTATCAAAGTTTTCTATAGCATTTATATATACAGAGAGATGTAGTTAACCTAACCTAATGACTAATCACCTGACATTCACGCATGAATGCTAATTTGCTAATGCGTTGATTAGATCAGATGACCGATACAGAAAAATGGCATTAAAAATATCATTCTTTATAAACTAAGTCTATTGCCAACAAAGGTGGCATAATAAAGCTTTTAAAAGTTTTCTATAGCATTTATATATACAGAGAGATGTAGTTAACCTAACCTAATGACTAATCACCTGACATTCACGCATGAATGCTAATTTGCTAATGCGTTAATTAGATCAGATGACCGATACAGAAAAATGGCATTAAAAATATCATTCTTTATAAACCAAGTCTATTGCCAACAAAGGTGGCATAATAAAGCTTTTAAAAGTTTTCTATAGCATTTATATATACAGAGAGATGTAGTTAACCTAACCTAATGACTAATCACCGGACATTCACGCATGAATGCTAATTTGCTAATGCGTTGATTAGATCAGATGACCGATACAGATAAATGGCAAAACTAAAGTTAAGTTATAATGGAGTATAAGTTGGAATAGAATATCACAATGTATTAAACTTTTTGTTTGCGCTCTTGAAAGTACATTTGGGTTTCAGCGAACTGTGTGATTTGAGTTCACTAGTTCACACTAAAACTTTTAAAATTTATTTGTGTAACACTCCTAAATATGTATTAAAACTAGCGACCCGCCCCGGCTTCGCACGGGTGCAGTTTTAAACATATAAACTTCTTGAAATTTACTAGATCAAGATCCGTTGCGTAGTTCTAAAGATCTAACCATACATAGGGACAGAGGACAGCTGGGCGACTTTTTTTTAAGAAGTGATGGAATAAAAATAAAAAAAAATGTTTTATTAACGGTATTCTGCTTATTTTGTAAAAACTAAGTTTGTAAAGATTTTAAATAAGAGTTTTCATATGTCTAACATACACCTTAAAATACACTGCGAATAATTCGTAAAAAGAAAATTAATTTCATCTAAAAAAAAGTAAATATACACGTTTAAAATCTTTAAAATTTATGTGTAAAGCAGTTTCATATATCTTCCAAAAATGTTACCTTAATACATGGCTACATAAATAAAACTTGGAATTTATTACTGCACAATTTATATCTCTAGTAAGCTCCTTTCTTCTAAATAAGACAGGTAAGGCTGCGTCAAGAAATTTAAAGCCTTCCCCGTTCCCGAAGTTCATACCTATTTTAGTAGGATATTGTATGGACATCCGTATATAAAGTATATAAAGATTTAGAAATAGGTTATCAAAAGGCTTTTCGTTATGTTTATTTGTAATATTTATTAATATAGGCTTAAAATGAATATATATTGAAACGATTTTGAAGGAAAAACTCGTGGAAGTAGTTTTTAGGATTCCGTACCCAAAGGATAAAATATTACTAATACTTCGCTGTTCTTGGGAGTCCAAATATCCTCCAGTGCCAGTGCAGCTGCTTCGAAGTTAAGCATCCTTGCAAAGGTGCGACGGTACTTCTCACCGGGACAGCTACTTACTCTTTACAAAGCTCAAGTCCAGTCGTGTGTGGAGTACTGCTGCCATATCTGGGCTGGGGCTGCAAAATGCCACCTGGCTGCCTTTGACTCATTGGAGAGGCGTGCGGAAAGGCTCATTGGTGACCGTGATTTAGTTAAAACCAATCTCACTAGCCTCGAGCACAGACGTAAAGTAGCCAGCCTCTCGGTTTTCTACAGGATGCATTTTGGAGAGTGTGCGCGGGAATTGCACGATTTGATTCCTCCCACCCCTATCCATCATCGGACAACTAGATGGTCAGCGGGGCTCCACCTTTTTGCTGTCGACGTTCCACGTACAAAAACAAAGAGATTTGCATCGTCATTTATCATCTGTACGGCTAAGGAAACCAATAATGGAACAACCAGCCGGCGTCAGTGTTCCCATCCGATTATAACGTAGGCGTCTTCAAGGCAAGAGTGAATAGGCTTTTACTGAGCTAGCGCGCTTACCATCCACGGCTGCATCGCCACTTACCATCAGGTCGGATGGCAGTCAAGCGCTAGTCAGTTCCATATATATATATAAAATACTAATAAACTGTAGACGTTTTGCCCAGATTTAAAAGTGTACCTCCCTGGACGTGCCTGTCCATTTGTACATCAGTAGAAGCCGTTCTCCTTTAATCTTAGCTTATTGGTGGAGGCTTAGTTTCTACTAACCCGTCCTTACGCTCCAACACATCGGGCGTGGGAGTGCAGATGCCTCTAAAAATAGAACTGCAATATTTGCTATCCAATTATAAACTGAGGCATAAATTAGTGGAAAAATTTCACGTCTCCGTCGTTATTTGTAATCTTAAATAATCGAGAGCATAGTATATACATATAAGTATATTTGTATATACTATGCTCTTCGTCATACTATTTATTAGGATTTAAACTATGAACGTTTTCCGCCTTAGAAAATAACCACCCTTAGTTTTTTCAATTATAGGCTTCGCCGCCGGAGGATATGGGTTTTAACACTAGACAACCCACAGATTCAGAAACTGGGCGTAGGTATAATAGTCTCGTTAATGTTTAAATGTTAATTAATGTTTAAATCATTATAGTCGACCCAATTGGTGTAGTCGATAGTAATTGTAGACAATTGCCTGTTGCGCTGAGTGTATGGGTCCGATTTACACTACTGGAAAAAAATTATGATAACGAAGTGTTTCTGAAGTATATTCATAATATTTTTTTTAAATATTAAATGTGCGTTCAAGTATGTTTATCATTATCCAGCATCCATCCGACAAGCTTACCTTAGAACAAGATAGCGTTATATAAAAATCTCTTACAATTATGTTGAGCACTTTAGTTATAAGTGGACTGATTTTTTTGTTTATCCTCATTACTAATAATCGTGCTAGCTCTAGACAAGAAATATTTTTCGAATCAAATGTAATAAACGAAATAAAACTATGTTTTATTTCGTCTTTTAGACCTTTAAGGAATATAAGAGTTAACTAGTTACTTATTACTTTATTAAAAGACGTTTGAAGTCTTTTAAGAACAGTATCAATTACACGCGTCCTTGTATTACTAGAGACATTAGTTGTGTTATATTTCAAGATATCTTAGGGATTTTGGAGTAAAATAAGTGCAGTTAGATTGTATCAGAAGTAGGATTTATTTAAATACACACTTCAAAAGATCTAGAGAAATTTAGAAGAAAAAAACTACTTTGGTATGGTGGTGATGCACCTGTGCATGTGAATCGGAGCATAGATGGCTAGCAGTATTTGCTTATGACTAAAGGATCAGCTCGAATACGCCCCTGCTCTCGATTAAAGGAAAATCACTAAACTTATGGCAGTGCCAAGAATGGAATTTTAAGAAAACTCTGCTTAAGACTAAAGGATTGACTGAAACGAGCGTTGCTGTTATTTAAGTACTAAATAACTTTAAGATTACATTTGATTTGTATGACTACTGGCCAGAATCAGAGAAGGGGCCGAAGGAGTTCTTTCCTAAGACTGAAGGACTGACTGGAACATTTTATAAATAAAAGCGCTTAGTGCTGAGTAACTATGGTCCCTAGAGTCAAAAGCATTTTATTGGAAAATTCATTAAAACATTACATAGTTTTTGTTTACGGATGGCCGAGTGATTTTTTTCTAAATGTCTGAGAGTTTTTGTTTGCTTTAAATGTGTTCAGAATAAAAACCGTAATAAACGCTCTTTATGCTGATATGATTCATGCCTGAAATATGTACGGTGAAGGAGGGCCGTGTTGGCAACATTAAATGGACGGTTATTTGATATTCGACAAATGGTTCAAGGGGCAATCGAGGAAGAAGTATGACTATTAACCGCCCATTCCAATTTTCCGCTACGAGCAGTAAAATGTGATTTAATTATCTGTATTATTAGAAGGCTAGCGACACGCCCCGTTTAGTAAAAAAACCCGCATCAAGATCCGTTGCGTAGTTTTAAAGATCTAAACGTACATAGGGACCGACAGACAGCGGGATGACTTGGTTTAATTTCTTGTAAAATTTTGACGTTTCATAAGAACGCGCAAGCGTCTATGTGAATAAAGATATTTTATTATTATTATTTTATTATTATTTTATGCTATGTAGTGATGTGTTATGTATTAAATTGCCTTAAACATTTTGCGGTAAAAACCAGTGAAGTTAGTTATGTATTAAATTGACTTAAATATTTTGCGGTTAAACCAGTGAAGTTAGTTTAAAAACACTATGTCGTGAAAATTTTTTTGTTTATGTATTTTTCCTTTTCGACAATATAACTTGCCTTTTTACGGTGGTAGAGCCACGCAGCAGCCTCTGCTGTTGCACGAAGGGGCAGGCCCGTCCGGGTAAGTACCACGACCTCACAGAAGACCAGCGTCAAGTGGAAATAGGACAAGTACTTTCGCGTTTCGTCTGGTGAGTGAGGTAGCTGGAGCCCAATTTTCAACAGGTTGTCAACACATCTGTAACCCTCGGGTGCAGCAGATGTCCATGGGCGGCGGTATACACTTACCATCAGGTGCACCGTCTGTTCGTTTGGCAACTTTTCACGTAAAAAAATAAAATACTTGCCTTATTTAATCTCTTGGGAGTTCTTTACGTATGGCTCAGTTAAACGTGCTAAGTGGAAGAATATTTAAGACTTCTGATTGTGTCGTATGAATATTCGAACAGGGCAATATTTTTAAAAGTTCTAAAAGCTGCTTTAAATTAATAAGTGAGTAAAAAACGTAAATCCGCCTTAGGCGGATTTTTCAAAATAACTGTGTTCTGGTGCACTAACTATAATACTGAACAGAGAAGACCTTTGTCCAGCAGTAGGACATGTATACTGCTGTTACTTTACTTTTTTACACTGACTAACAAAAATAAAAAAGTAAATTTAACATATAAAGTCGTAGATAACACGAGATAACCTTATACGTATGTATGATCTATACTCGGTATCTTAATATTTTTTAATGTGAAAAGGTTGCAAGCGAGCAGGCGGTTCATCTAATGTTAAGTGATAACCGCCATCCATTGACATCTGCTACACGCATAGGGTTGCAGATGCGTTGCCACTTTTAATAAAATGGGCCCCGGCTACTTTTTAAACAGACGAAACGCAAAAATTCCATTCGTTTAATAGCGAACACTGTTACGTGGCCCTATCACAGAAATCTTCTGTTAACAATATAATACCTCTGCTAATGCAACAGGACTCGAACTGGCCATCGCAGTGTGTATCGACCCCCCACTAGATGGAGAGACGACCTGTGCAAATGTGCCGGAAGTCGATGGATGCAGGTGGCTCAGGATCGTGCTTTGTGGCAGTCTGTGGGGGAGGGCTATGTTCAGAACTGGACTCAAACAGGCAGAAATGATGAATGCAACAGAACATTTCATACATACACAAATCAGGCAAAGAATATGCATATAATATAATGAATTGATTCAAGAATGGATGGATAACATTACTCTTTAATTTTTTTTATTTCGTATCGTGTTTATACTATTAATTGAAAGTGGTTACGAGAGTCCTTCTTTTAGCTTCATCTAAACCTTTGCTATTTTCTAATCTTGAATGCAGTGGAACTGTTAATGAGTTAATTTTAGGAAGTTGTAAAGCTATGTCGTAGTTATTAAACAGAAAATTGCCTCATTCATATTCGTTACTTCATAAGCAAAGCAAAATGAATGGGAATTGTTTCAATTATTATGTTTAAGAAAAAATTGCTAAAACGTCTATTAATTTTCCTCTATCAAAACTTAAACGATTTTTTTTAATTCACGACCAAACTTCGCCAAGTAAATGTAGCGGCTGACTTCACTTTAATTAAAATTTTTGAGATAGCGTTTTCTCTTTTTAGAATTGCCTATGTGGTTTTTACCGCAAGTTATTCTTATTCTACAAACCATAATGAACAATGATACTTTATACTTTATTTTCATGTACTTTGTATTTTTTCCCCACTGCGCCAGGATGCTTATGTTTCTCGAGAGTATGTACTTGGATGTATGTATAATTGTTTGACACGCTCTGCAGCCTGAACGGCTTTATAGATTTTAGCTTGAGAGTTGTTGTTAGATTCGTATTTACTGTGAGTGAGTGACACCGGTATATCAAAATAAAAAATTTACACAGAAACGCAGTCGGATTTTTTAGTTTTTTAAATTCTATTCTACTTGTTTTAATTTACTGTTCAAGAATTTATTACAGTACCATTAATTCCATTTCAAAGGAAATACCTGTCTTTTTCAATTATTGCAAAAACAGTCTTTGATATAACATGATTTGGAATTATTGACCGTTATGTGTAAGCTCGTCCCATATCGGGATACGTCCTAAAAACGACCTATAGTTTCCATGTTCAGAAATTAGAAGGTAAAATAAACAAGGACATTCTGCTGTTCTTCGGTTTTTTTTAAGTAATTGTTCATTAGCTTGTGAATATTTCACTTTAAATTAACTATTTAAGTAAAACGCGTACCAATCCTAACAATTAATTCCTCAGAGCACACTCAGTGATAAAGTCTAAAGAAAATGCAAAGGAATGCAACATTTCTTCGCAAGACCAAAGAGTCGTGATGGACGGACACGATTCGAGCAGCTCTTCGTAGGATATAAAACAAATGGAGCTGATATTTGGTGCCCCAGCCTAGAGGTGAGAACAGTATTCCATGTGCGACCAAATATGTGCTAAAGCTGTAAGCGATGACCCGGCAGAAAACACTGTCTCGTTTTATTGAGGACACCGAGAATTTTAGAAGCCAGCCCTTTGACTTTTCCTTCCAAATGACCACGAAACTGAACGAAAACGACAGACTGATATATTGAAAAATATATAAATTAAAAAAAAATGTGATGCGTATTATTGTGGCTCCACCTTTTATACCAGCTGATAGAATACCGCTGCATTATATGCTCACCTGATGTTAAATGGTAACCACCAATAATGAAAATTTGCAACGCCCGAAGGGTTGCCGATGCGTTGCTACCATTTAATAAATTTGGCCCCGGCCAAACGCCAGACGAAACGCAGAAGAACACTTTCATTTCACGCCAGTCTTCTGTGAGGTCGCTATATTTCCCCGGATGGACCTGCCCATTCATGCAACAGCCACAGAGACAATACTTACAGTATATAAAACATCTGTCTTTTATGAATGTATAAAATGTTGCGTGGAATTTTGAAAAAGCCGCTGCATGTATAGTATGGAAATAACAAATTTAAAGAGCCGTGGAACTTTTGCCAGCAAAAACAACTGCTCCCACTCGGCTCGAGTGGCCAAAAACAAAAACTTTTGATAATTCGCTTTCTGTTTGTTAAAACTGGTGACAATTGACTATGTAAATGGGACAGTGGACGAGGGAAAAACAAAAGTAGAATAGCGGGTAACTTCGCTATGGAATGAAAATATTAGAATTATATAAATTTAACAAAGATGGAGACCAAATGAAACGTCCGAAAAATTGAAGAAGAAAAAAAAATAGACGATTTACGATACAATAAATGTTTTCCTGAAACGGGGTACGAAATATTCCGACCCTATCTAAATTATGTTTTTGAGATAGGGTTGAAATATATTTGTACTTAATGTCAGTAATAGTGTTTGTTCTTATATCAGATTAGTGGAGTGAATAAATAATTAAATATTAAAATAATCTTACAAATTAACAATTTTTTGAGTTAAATTGACTATTCAGTATGAAGATCTGTTGTCGCTGGCAGCACCAAACCGGATTTGACGTCATCTATTCGAGCGAAGAGGCACATGGTCGCATGGAGCAGCGGTCAGGGTCACTTGCTTTTCGGCTGCGTTCCCGGACGGTGATATAACCACTAGTGCTGTTTGTCGTTATAATAGTTGTTAATATTCAAGTTCAGTAAAAGTTAAAATATAATCAAGGTTTGAACTCTTATAGATCAAATTTTTTTAATATACCACTGAACAAATTCTACTTTCATATCTCTCAAATTCTGTTAATTAATGGAATTACTATTTAAATTACCCGAAACCCTTTCGAACTCTTTAGTTCTCTAAAGATCCTAGATTTTTTGAGATGCAGACCTATATAATTTTTTTCCCTTTAGTTAACTAATAAATTTAAATTGGTTGAATAGCCCGCCAATTCATCCCTTATTTATTTGGGGTTATTTATTTTATTATTATTGATTTATAATTATAAATATTGATAACTTTATTTAAAAAACGTTAAATAACTACTGCAATAAGGGATTCATAACTCGGTTAAAGTAATTATGAGTTACTGTTTTCCGTTAAAAAAAAAAACATTACAGAAATTCCTACCAACGTTGGGTAATTGTATTAACTGAAATTTGAGAGGGCTCCGCACGTCAACTATAACGCACTCAACCTTCTCGGTTATAGTGAGAGCGATGTTGGAATCTAATTGGGCGTGCGTTTCCATGACGTATCGTTGTTAGGTCGTAGCTGTTATTGGGAACACATGCTTCGATGAAGCGTATTGTATATTTTTTTGCCATTAGTTTAAATACAGTGATGTTGTTTTTGGTGGAAACCAGACCATCTAAGTCGAAATCAAAATGTATGACCCCATGTTTATATATTGACAGTTTTATTGAATATTTCTTTATTTTATATCTTTAAACTGCTACTGTAAAAAAATTTTAGTTATTTAAAATTTTAGTTATATTAAATTTTAGTTAATCATAATTATTTAGTTAAAAGAACATATTTGCCGTGTCGTGCCGGGCGTAAGAATAAGCCTCCCCAATCTCATCCCGTGTGTTATGTAAGGGCTTCTAAGGGATAAACCACAAACAAACAACTGACGGGCTCCGATAGATGGCGTGATAGCCATCTCGACTCTCCAGAACCTAAATATCGAGGTCAATAAAGGGCTGCAGCGTTAAAGGTGCGAGGTCTCTGGAACAACTGCCATGGTTGCCAACTCGCTTGTCGGGCGTGGCGACTAAGAAAAAACCCCGCTCCAGGATGTGCGGCTCCCAGTCGCCGACAGCCCTGCGGTAGTGCTCATGGTAACAGCAGAACAGGGTATGGTAAGAATCTCTGGACCTGACAAAATACAACGCAATTGAGGAATGACGAAAGGATAATAGAGCTGGAAGAAGAGGTTAACAGGCTGCGTTGGGATATAACAGGATAATCTGAAGCCCGAAGAAAGGATGAGGACACGATAATCCTCGAATCTGGCAACTTATTCAAGGCCATGGTATTTCGTCAGTCAATATGGTCTTTTTGTAAAACAACACCTGCCAGCTGTTTTTGCTCCATCAAAGTAAAGTAAAAATATTGTAACATTTTACATTAGATTTGTTCTTATTTTCTTTATGTAACTTTTTAAGCTAGATTTTATTTTGCTATAATATTTTTTACATAGCATCCATGCTTTCGTAACAAGTCAATTGTTTATTAAGGAAAAACAACCGAATTCAAATATTTCGCTGTGTATTTCCCTACTTATCTCCGGACCCCAAGATCCAATACCAATGAAATTTATATGGGACCACATGGAAAGAACCAACGTTCAAATAAAAAAGAATCATCAACATAAAAAAAATACATTCGAATTGAGAACCTCCTCCGTTTTTGAAGTCTGTTAAGAACCCGGTAAATGTCAAACAGCAAGGAAACAATGCCAGCAGCAAATACAAAAACGCATCCTTTCTATGTAATTTGTCCTTATATATTCTTAATGCTATTAAGCATAAAAAATAAATAGCACTGGTTCTTACGGGGCAGTACTCACTTGGCAAAAATTGTGAGTTCTCGCTCAGATTTCTAAAACAGATTTCATCAAAACTTGGCGAACATTGTTCCATTTTTCGATTTCTTCAAATAATTGAGACTTAATTGCGTACAATTACAGTTATCAATAGTGGTGTACATATATTTGTTGAAAACAAATTTAAGAGTTGTAATAACACAAATTAAAAGCTTATTAAACTAAGGACGTGTGGTAATTAAAAATGGAATAAGTCTAGAGGCAAGGAATCAAACTTACTATTTAAGAAACACAGAAAATAATATTGGCAGCCGGCGACGTTCTCATATTTAATTTCCAAGCGTTTTATCAAATTCGAGGAGGAATCAATGGACGAAACAGGTGGCGATAAAATTTCAATAATATTGATATAATATTTACAAGATTTAATCTATCTAAAATTACATATATCTAATAAATATAATATAATATCATATTTATATCCTATGCTCAAGGACATTAATACAAATCTTCTGTGTTAAAAATTAATAAAAAATACTCTTTTAATTGATACAGCATTATATATAATTATAAGTATTCATGTCATAGTTGTTATTTTAAATTTGTTTTAGTAAAAAATAATATTTACATAATGTTGACGCATAAACAATATTTCACGTCCGTAAATTAATCCTTACAAATTATCCAGCTGAGCAAATATGGCGACAATGATTCATAATGAAAATATATATCAGCCCGATGAGATCTCTTTTTGAATATTTCAATATAAGGACAATATTACTTTTATTATACAAGAATGATCTCAACACAATTTATGAAACTTGTTGAAATTAATAGCAAGCTTTTGCACAGAATCTAGAGAGGTGTAACATGTGCTACACCCCTCTAGATTCACATATAACAGTTATAGATGCAACATATAATACTTATTAAAAATTTGATAAATTTATGCGGTCAACTGAATTTGATTCTCAAAAAAAATCTTCAATATTACTCAAATTGAAAGGTTGGTTATTTCTATGCACCGTTAATACCTGATATGTGGAAGAATTAAATTTATATTGCAATCCTGCAAAATTAACTTGCCATTCCCCGTCGCCAAATGAATTTCGGTAATCTCCGGTCACGTTGTTAATTTTTTATATCACTAAAAGGGCAGTATCTGTCCATTTACGATATAGGGTGTAACGCGTTGAAAATTGGCATCTAATTTTGTTATCTCGTTCTATCCTAACTTATCTACCCTTCGAAAGACAAAGGAGATTCTTTTTTTTTCAAAGTTGTAAAGCGGATGGACATCTGCAACACCTGTAACACCGTGAGCGGTTGTAACA
This sequence comes from Iphiclides podalirius, assembly GCA_933534255.1. NCBI lineage: Eukaryota > Metazoa > Arthropoda > Insecta > Lepidoptera > Papilionidae > Iphiclides > Iphiclides podalirius. The sequence continues at coordinate 4,761,696 of OW152830.1, forward strand.
GATGGTTTGACAACCTCTTAATAACTGGGCCCCAGATACCTCAATCATCTGACGAAACGCGAAAGTCTTCTGAAGTCTTCTACTTCATGCTGGTCTTCTCTGACGTCGTAGTACTCATTCGTGTAAGAGTAGCTGATGCGTGACCCTGCCATAATAAATTAAAATTTTGTATTGATGCATGTAACGCCTAAAATGATAAATACTTTTATAGCAGAGTATTTTAATGTTATATGAATTTTATACCCAAAATTATTAATATTTTCCATTTATAGTTACCTACTTCTTACCTACACCCAGGGGACAGCTATGACTCGTAAATGTAAACTATTAAGTTTATATGCCTTGTGTTGAAATGAATATTTTACATTCGTAACATCAATACTGTAGTATGCAATCAAGAGTAAGTTGAAACAACTGCGCTTAAATTATTTTAATTTGCAACCTGGCTTATGAAATTGAATGAAACGATTTACGAGACAATGAATTAAAGTTTCTAGGCCTTAGAAAATAATTAACCTGAAGATATACTACATAAATCGTATACGTATTACTTTGAAACTATCTAGGCAAATAAACACTACTAGCCTATTTATTAACATACCTCAATAAATTCATATAATAAATAAATAAAAAATAAAAAATTCACGTAAGTAGCGGTAGCATAGAGATATAATATTAATTGCGAGCACCATAGAATTTACTCATTATTAGGGTCCAATGTACATTGGCATACCAAATGACTGCAAAATAGATCAATATCGGAATGTATTTGAGCTTGAATGAAATAGCTCGTTAGCTAATTTGTTTTAAGCTCGTTAATAGGAAGCTTATAAAAGGAATCGCGTATTTTTATCATAGTTTTTTTGAAATAAAACGTAATACTAAATTAGTTAGCATAATACAGTTAAAATTTCTTGTTTCACAAGATAAAGCAGTTTAAAATTTCTGTAACTCAGTGTCAATACAAAAAAAAACAGAAAAGGCTGATTAGTAATTTTATAGGAGGAAAATAGGCGATACAAATTACTGAGTAATGAAATATGCATAATATTTTTCGATCTTACCGAAGTTTTAATAAGAAAATATGAAGTGGTGTTTTTACAAAAGAAAGAACTTTAAAAAAAGGGAAAAAAACAAAATAACAAATCGACAAAAAATAAAAAATAAAGAAAGCAATGATGTGGAATCGAAAAAAAGAAGTATGTAGAGTAAAAAGATGTATGTATGAAGAAGGGCCGCCCGATTACCGACCGAGCTTTTATAAATTTTTTATTCGAATGATATATTTCATTCCCTGAAAACACGGATAAAAGGACATTTTTAAAAAATGAAACCTAGCTGGATCGATTTTTAGCCCCCGAATCTACGCACATACTAAATTTCATGAAACACATACACAAGAATTGCTCGTTTAAAGGATAAGATAACTCGACGATGACTCAATAATTGCATAACAATAGTACTTAGTTTCTCAGAGCAACAGCCTTAACTACCAATAACCAAAAACTAATCCGAGTATGTTGTGAGAGTTGAATTTATACCCCTCAAAAACAAATACCAACCATCCCCCCATTCTAGGGTGTAGAAAATATCACGACGCAATATGTATTAAACGAACAACTTTTAAATAAGTCACAAACTGTACTAATAAATTATTCATAAATTATTAATTAGATTAAATATGTTCGATAATTATAACAATGTATAAGTTACATATTTTTTGAGCTATTGAGGGATCAATAAGCCTCCAAATGATTTCGCACACAGCTCCTGCGTCATCAGTTCCAAAAATATAATCCAATAAAAAAATATGTGGTAAAAGTATTTCCATTATCTTGTCATGGAAAAATGTCCTCAAAGATATTATTCAATAGGGCGTGTCGATGATACGGTATTTATTCAATGTCACCGAAGTTAAAGCCGATACAAATCCCCAACACTGTTCGGCTCTTGTAGAAAGCAACAGTTTGTAAAGCTCACGGCTGGATAAATGTCAGTTTCTAGTATTCTTTTTGTAAACCAGCGGTTATCCAATCTAGTCCCGTAAGTAGTAAGTTAATATTAGTATATATTATAATATAGTTATAGTATTAGTAGTAAGTTTTTATATCGTGAGGTAGATAGATAACATAAAAATATTTGATTTTAACTTAAGCTTATTGGTTATTGATTATTATTACATATATTGATTATATAGCAGTAAATAGAGGATTGTATTTTTCAGTAAATATTTTAACGTTTCATTAAAAAATCCGTATCGTACAAATTGAGTAGTTCGGCTGGGGATGTCCCATGACTTCACAGAAAATGTAAACCTTATAAAATAGGAATATGTGTGTTTATACTTTTTCATTTTGTTGAGTGGTTGAAGTAACCTGAAGCCCACACTTACAGGTTTGTAGCGCGCCTGTAACGTCTATTGTTGACTTCCATTGACTTGAAATTCTTGGGTGGTATTTTAACTCTGTCACCAGGATCTTGCTCAGTCATTGATAAAATTCTAAGTAAGAACGTTCTTAATATAAAGGTAAAACACATGATCGATAAAATATCGTCTGAATGGTCATACAAGCTTTTGATGTGTTCAGATCAAATTATATTGATTACTTATGGCTATTCATGACGAGCTAACATGATAGAATATTTATATTGAATATGCATATTTCGGATTATTTCGCAAATCAAGCAGAAACGCAGTTAACGTTAAATCGAAGCGTTCGTATAACAGATTTTTAGCTTATAATACGTAAAACGATATGATGTATTTGGTTTCGAACTAATTACGTGGTCCAAGCTAGTAGAGCTGCAACTAACTTGCACTTCGTGGCATTAGACTTATAGAAAGCAGCATGCTATTAGGCACTGTGTTGTGAAAATTTGTGTTCTTTTATGTTGTTGTTTTGAGTCCTGTGCTGGGTTGCGTGTGTGAATTCAACATATTGTGAAAACCCCCTGCGTACAGAGAGTATTTCCAAGTACTGAAGTCGTTTATTTTTCCAGAGTTGCTGTAATGTTACTTTCTACTACCTTTACTGCATATTTTTAATTAATATTATATCAATGTATGGTATACGACGCATAAAGCTGACGATAAACGAGTTTTCAGAGTTTTTTCTCTATTTTGCACTACCATATAGTTTGCAATGATGTTAAACCTTCTTAATACCACATGTCAATATGTTACTTTCTATGGGCGTCTGAAACTTTGTCTGCATGTGGCTTAATAGTTTTGTATCATATTTTATGAAAGTAATGTAACAAGAAAATGCTTATTTTAAGGATTAATTTTCATTTCACGCTTTTATAGTGACTACTCTACACTCAAGATATAGTTAGGTAAACACGAAATTAGGTTAAATGTGGTAGTGCCAATTTATTAATATTTTCGATATAATTATAAGAATAAAAATTCTTTCTAAGATAATTATGTGAAGTACACCTATACGCGGTGGAGTCGGGTTGGACTATGTACTACCTAATGCCCTCTGTACCGATGTCTTTGCCCAGCATTGGTGGGCATACACGCACAGTGCTAACTTTACATAACTCATTCCTTTTACGCTTGCTCGTCAGATTTTTTTCTTTTCAATCTCCTTCTGTATTAGCAGACTTCTGTATTTATTTATTAATAAAATATAATAAGCACCTATAAACCTAAATAATAATTAAGACCTGAAAACACCAACAGGTAACGGACTACTGCCTCGCATGAATAATTTGGTTATAGGTCACTACACATCACATTCGCATCATTTTAATTGTAACATATTTTTGTTTATAACGTATTCATTTAGAAGCATAACCCAAAAAGAAAAATTGTATCAGTAATTACTTCTGTAGAAAAAATTGCTCAGTCGTGAATAATCTTTTTTATGAAAATTTAAGTTTTTTTAAGTAACTTCAAAACTTCTCCAAGTGAACGTAACGACTGACTTCATTTTAATTAATTTTTTTATAGAGCATTTACTTTTTGTTAAGAATATTAGGTTTTTATCGGAGGTTATTTTTGTTATATCAAACTAATGAGAAAGTAATTAACTAAAGATCTTATCAATTCATTGGTTTTCTTCCAGTACAATTACTTTTCTTTGATTATTATCCAACAGAAGAAAATTTCTTCAGCGCCAACTGGCTTAGTAATTTCATGAATAAAGTTACCGCCCACGCACCAAATAAGTAACTTAATCGATGAGTGATTCATGACCGCTTCTAGGAGTTATTTCAGTAGTAGTATTTAAGTGGGGCAGAAATAATATAAAGCAGTTATGATAAAAGAGTACAATTAATTGTATTATATCGGTATAAAATTAAATAACACCATTTAAAGAATATCATTACTTTTTCGACCTACTTGATTTGTGGGTGATTAGTCATTAAAAGTTGTGACAAAAGACTATTTAGATTGTACAGCAGACGTGAAAGATATCTTAAATAGCGTGTCTATTTATGTACCTGCTATCTTAATAGCTGTACTCCTTTGGCTTAGGTAACAAAATAAACATATGAAGTTAACAACAAGAACAGTTGGCGACATAAAATTACACCATAATTTAATTAATTCCCTAACAATGGGTCAAACATCATTTCTTATCGCCATACATGTGCATCGTAGAAATTCACCCTCATAACTTTTTCATCGCCAAAAGAACAAATAACTCACAAAAAACGAAAAATTACTTTGCAATATCAAAAATGTCGGATATAATTTACATTAATGTTCATTTTAATGAACGTTAAGGAATTACCAAGTAGAAATTGTTAGTGTCATAATACGTCACGTCCTGTATTTAAAAAAAAGCTGCCCAACTTCGCGCGAGCGTAGCGTAATTGTATTAACTGAAATTTGAGGGGGCTTCGCATGTCGATCACAATGTACTTGCCGTGCCCGGTGTGGTTAGTGCGATATTGGAAATTAATCGGGCATGTGTTTCGATGACGTATCATTGTTATCTTGTAACACGGTTAATGGAAGCGCGTGCCTCGATTGAGTGCTTTGCAAAAGTTTTGTCTTTATAATGTTAATTATTATTAGTACGGTATTACGATTTTGGTAATGGTTTCAGTTGGGTAAGAATTTTATCCTCGTCGTCTTTTATTTTTGAACATGTTGGGACCTTTGCTTTACTTTTAAAATTTTGATTTGCACAGCTATCTGCAGAATTTGCCTAAGTTCTTAGTATTTCCCAGGTTTCCAAAGTTACTGACTGTTATGCTTGTTCTACTACATATTAACTTTTTCTCCACTTACCCCCTTTGGGGGTTTGTATTTTGACGAATATATAAATAACAACTAGCGGACGTTGTCCTGTATACACTACTTAAATCCGACAACAACTTATAAATAAAAATTTAAACATTCTCGAATCGACCTCAAAAACACACAAAATTTCATTAAAATTCAGCTTATTAAGCATATTTTTAAAGCCTGCGAAGATTCGCTGGATGCCTTAGGTATATTCTGTGACTAAACTACTTGGGAGAGGTTATTCTTATCCGAGGGGTTTTTATTAACATTAATGGGTTGATTTATACTATAATTTTGAAAAGCACCCTTTTCAAACGTTTATCGTAAAAATATTTGTATATTAGTTATTTGTACATAAATTTGTATATTAGTTAAATTTATTTATTCTTTACTTCAAGATTATTTTCGTCAAAAATACGCGGTGGAGTCGGGTTGGACTATGTACTACCTAATGCCCTCTGTACCGATGTCTTTGCCCAGCATTGGTGGGCATACACGCACAGTGCTAACTTTACATCACTCATTCCTTTTACGCTTGCTCGTCAGATTTTTTTCTTTTCAATCTCCTTCTGTATTAGCAGACTTCTGTATTTATTTATTAATAAAATATAATAAGCACCTATAAACCTAAATAATAATTAAGAATTGAAAACACCAACAGGTAACGGACTACTGCCTCGCATGAATAATTTGGTTATAGGTCACTACACATCACATTCGCATCATTTTAATTGTAACATATTTTTGTTTATAACGTATTCATTTAGAAGCATAACCCAAAAAGAAAAATTGTATCAGTAATTACTTCTGTAGAAAAAATTGCTCAGTCGTGAATAATCTTTTTTATGAAAATTTAAGTTTTTTTAAGTAACTTCAAAACTTCTCCAACTTTTCAAACGTTTATCGTAAAAATATTTGTATATTAGTTATTTGTATATAAATTTGTATATTAGTTAAATTTATTTATTCTTTACTTCAAGATTATTTTCGTCAAAAATATTGCTTAATGTAATATAGCATTATCCTGTGTTGTATGGACGTTTTAAAAACACAAATTTTACGTGGACAAACGCCGAAATCCGAAACAATTATCTGTGGGTCACACAAGAGGCTGGGCTTCGACCTTGGCAACTGTGCCACGGAGTCAGCAACCACAGACCAATGTTACTCTGTACACCGTTAGAATGACCTTCACTGGAACAGGTTTCAACTTGCGTCAATAATTTGTAACGCAAAAACAGACGGGTTACATTATTTAAATATAGCGGGAAAACGCATTCAGCTACATAGCAATAGGCTATCTCGAGTCAACTCGTGACCTAATCGGTCTCTATTAAATCCTAGAAGAGTCAAGATTAGGCCGATACTGTCGCTTTTTGGTACAGCCAACAGTCAGAGCATTTGAACCTTCTCTAGTCCGAATGCACCCATAATAAATAGTACGGCAAGATGATGTAGCTACGGCAGAATGAACTGTCTTGAATGCATTGACCATCAATAGCCTGCGCTTTTATTGATTTTATGTTAAATGGGTCTGTAGGGCGTATGTATATACATGGAAAACAGAGTCATGAGACTCTCGACTCTCTCCCAATCTTCATAACAGGACTTATAAATTTTGTTCTTTTTTTATGGGATAAGTGGTCAAGCAAGCAGGTGGTTTAACTGATGTTAAGTGGACATTTGCAACCCCTGAAGGGTTGGAGATGCTTGAAGGATTAAATAGAACATTAAAATATTGGCGTCGGTGAGAGTGGTAACGTCACTCACCAGACGCACATCATCTTAACATCCATGAATACGATAACCACCCGATATTTTAACTTAGGGTTAGTGTTGGCATAATGTTTCCAAGGGCTAATGAGGATGAGGCTTACTGCTGTAAGACATTTCCTTGGAAAATGGAGTATAGGTACTCGGAAAATGTATGGTGTACGCAATATCTTCTCTTGTATTGTTTGTTATAATAATAGCAACATTACCTGCGATTATTAGATACCTGCTGCTAAATTTCACCAACGTACAACTCGACAAGCCGCCAATTACCGTCGACATCGCCTTGATGGTTGGTGGTCCACCACTGTGCGTTTTTTACGCAATTTTCTGCCCCGCACAGTTACTTTGTAGAACCAGTTGTCACCACCGGTATTTCCGGACCGATGCCCTTAGGCATTCGATGCCGATAGGGACCTTCAAGACGAGAGCATACTCCTACCTTAAAGGCCGGTAACTCAACTGTGACTCCTCCGATGTCCATGGGCGGCGGAGATCGCTTACCATCAGGTGACCCGCTTGCTTGTTAATCACTTTTTTCCGAAAAAAAAAAAAAAAAAAAACAATATAATATTGTATTATCACTTTGTGTTTTGAACGTAAAAGTTGGATCAGAAACAAATGGATATTATCATTTCTCCAGGTGATATACTCTCCATTTTAAGTACACTGAAGGCTTTTAGTGACATCAAAAATTTACAACGCGGATAGAGGCTACCAAAATAACACTCATTTGCCGACCGCAAAAGGAGATTAAATTTTGCACGATCTACATAAATATTTCCTGGCTCTACACGTGATGGCCGCATGCAAGCAAATGTGAACTTCCTTGGTCTCAACTTAACGATTATATTTAATAAAAATTAAGTGAAACTTGCAACATTTGTAACATAAAAAAAATATGTCTTCATAGTTTTATCACCTAGATATTAATAATCAATATCACTAAGAGCACAAAATTGTACAGAAAATATATCGTGCATTTAATATACAGAGCTATTATATAATTATGTAAAGAGGCCGATACTTTACAATACTTTTATATCGCGTATATAAAATTACGTAAGGAAGAGTCAAAGCACATATTGCATGTTTCTTGTGTACTTGTTTCCTAATTAAAAATGAGGCAAGTAGCAAAGTTACTAAAACTATAAATCAAGAAATATCATTTTCTAATCACTATATTCAATCTAATATTGGCGTGCGCTCCACTGACGTTCGAGTTTTAAGTTTTCTGTTAACGAGGGAGATTTGTAGAGGACGTACTTTGGCATAGGAAATGATTGTGATTGAAATTTTATCGGCACCTTTTCCGTCCATTTCCTCCGCCTTGAATTTGATAAAACGCTTGGAAATTAAATATGAGAACGTCGCCGGCTGCCAATGTTATTTCCCGTTACTTAAATTGTATTTCTGATTCTTTATTTGGACACAATTCTTTAAGTTCTTACTTTTGTGTTTATCTCGCATATCTCACTTATCTTTTAAACGAATAACGTATAACTCGTAATGTATGTGTTTTTTATCATAATACTTTTAGATAGATAGATATTTACCTCTTATAGATTGATTATATCAAATCTTATACGAAGAACAATACACAGAAAATTGAGGCCGAGAAAAGTCTGTGGTGTTAGTAAACACACCTTACATCGCAAGTTACCTATGTTTCCAAACACCTCTGGCGGCTGCCGGATTAAGTTGTTTACGGCATGACGCTTTTTGAATTCTGTCAGAGCTTGTTTGTAACGGAGATCCCGATTCATTCTATAATTTATATTGTAATTACACGTTGGTAACATTTTGACGCCCTTCAAGACTATAATTAAGTGAGGATTACACAGTGTATTAACCGAAAGGTCCTCAGTGATGAGTTTCAGGTCATCCCCTATTGCAAGTATACTCCTAAGATATGTTTATTTACGTAAGTAAAAAAAATATAAAAAATTATATTATACATTAAGGGTGTGAAGTGTGGACCGATTTATAAATGATTTTCGTCCATTGGTACGTTTCACACGTTCAAGGGTTATATATTTGCTTTATTTTATCTACAAAACTAATTGAAAAATTGTGAAATACTTTCGTTTCCGTAATGTCTTATATTATAACTGAATATATCCTAACCCTATTAAAAATGTAGTTTTCTTTTCCTACGAGTACTACCTCTATGTGAGTATAATATAAATACGAGTATATACGGTGGTAGGGCCACGCAGCAGCCTCGGCTGTTGCACGAATGGGCAGGCCCGTCCGGGTAAGTACCACGACCTCACAGAAGACCGGCGTAAAGTGGAAGTATGACAAATACTTTCGCGTTTCGTCTGGTGAGTGAGGTAGCCGGAGCCCAATTTTCAAAAGGTTGTCAACGCATCTGTAACTCTCGAGTGTGGCAGATGTCCATGGGCGGCGGTATTCACTTAACATCAGGTGAACCGTCTGCTCGTTTGACAACTTTTCGCATAAAAAAAAAAAAAAAAAAAAATACCGATGAACACTCAGTGAACGATGAACATGTATATTCTGAGTACTGAGTGTTAGAGGTTATTATAGTCCACCAAGCGGCCCGTCTGCGGGTTGGCAGACATATGCAGGTTTCCTCACGTGATAAGTCAGCACTTAAAATTATCATTTTCATTGGAGCCGGCACCGGGGATCGAACTCAGGATGCTCGAGTATATTGAATTAAAGACGAGCGCCCGGAGAATGAGCTATCACGGCTCTACATGCGATGAACACTCAAACTGTATTAAGTACATGACAACTTCCCATGAATATCCAGTCTTATTACATAGAAGACCATTTTTGTAAAACAAAAGATCTCTTAAAATCTTATCAGGTGTTTTATTTTATAATGAAATAATTTAATTGTACATTAATGCACTTTACATGTCTGTCAATTTACACCGCGTATATAAAATTATTTTTAAACTGTTTCAAATGCCACTCGACTGTGGTATATTTCGCAATAAAATTAATAAAATCCTACCAGTTCGAACTTTTAAGTTAACGCTATCTCTATTATCATTTTTGTGCCAAGTGGGAGAACAAACGATTCACTTCGGAACGTTTACTGGAAATAGACATGATACTAAAAACAGAGCTCACTCTATCGATTTCCATCAGCTATTACCAGTCACGCGATGCGGTCTACGAATGAAAAATTTTCTAGTTAGAGAAGAAAAAACATTTTAATTTAGACCCTGATTCAGATCAAATGTCAATTGCAAAACATTATTTTTCTTTCTTTTATGTGAGAAATTGCCAAGCGGGCTGGCGGTTCAGTTGATGTTAAGCGATATCCGCCACGCATGGACATCTGCTCCACCCGAGGGTTGCAGATGCGTTGACTACCTTTTGAATATTGGGCTCCGGCTACCTCACTCACCAGACGAAACGCGAAATTATTATACTTTTACTTTATACCGGGCTTCTGTGAGGTCGTGGTACTTACCCGGACGAGACTACCTTAATGGCAAGGGCCTACTATAATGTCCAATAATACATTGAGAGGAAGGATGTGGGGAAATTATTCTTGCTCTGCACTTGCAAGACACCTGGTTGCTGCTGATTACAAAAAATAACAAAAAGAACAAGACCGCAGAGTTTCTTGCCCACACATTCCGCTTCATGCTTCCACACGGAACGGACGTTACTCTGAGCCGGAGGGCCCATGCCAACCGACCCGGAAGCCATCTTGCAACCGTTGTTGCTAATATCATTTCTTTTATCTCTCGGTGTGCACTGCTTGCCTCATCGTTGTCGTGTTTCGCGGTCTACGGTTAGGGAAGTCTCAAGCAAGAAGAGTGAAGAAATAATATAGAAGTAAGAAGAAACGTTACAGAAGAACGAAGAAACTTTGCCCGACTTCCGAGCGGATAGTGTTAGTGTAGTGTTGTGCTCGTAGGCAGGTTCCTGTCCGTAAGTAGAATTCTACACACATTCTCGTCTCAGAGGCGGCATTGTAATTTTTACCTGAGTGCTTGTTGCATTAGGCGACAGCTAGGTACTCACCCTAGTGCATCTAAAGCGCTGGCGATTAATGGTTAATATTAGGCACACACCTCCTTCGGCAGGAATGACCCGAAGTATGGGCAAAATATTTAAGCTTCGCGAGGGAACGGCGCCTTGTCGTCGAATTCTCTAGCGACAGTCCGGCTTCACCGGCTGCCGCCTCGCCGCCATCCCCGGTGCCCTCTGCGCCAGTCATCGAGTCGCCCTCTGCGACAATCGATACGCCCGTCGCGTCGACTTCCGCCGCCGCGAACGAACCCAACGCGCCTTCCGCGCAAACCATTTCGGCCCCCTCCCGCGCTGTCGTTCCCGACTCACAATCGGACGGCGGCTCAGACATGGAGGTCGAAACGACCCCCGCTAACAACGCGAACGCCGACGGCTTCACCGTCGTCAAATCGCGAAAAAAGGGCACGAAACGCCCCGCTACCGACAGTGACCCCGAAAGCGAGGCCGCCCCGTCAAACCGTCCCACCGCGACGCCCGCCAAAAAGGCAGCCGCGTCTGCCCAGTAGGAACCGACATTCGCCTCCGAGCGAAAAATCAAGCCACCGCCGCCAATAATAATACAAGATAAGGCAAAGTGGCACCAGGTTTGTACGTGGTTTGAACGCCACAACATCCGAGACCCCCGGTCAAAAAACACTAATATGGGTATCTGCGTATACCTCGATTCGTCAGATGATTTCCGCCGCGTAACAAAGTACTTGCGCGAAGCTAAGGTAGGTTTACACACCTACTCACTACCCGAAGAGCGTAAACTTCGGGTCGTAATTAAGGGCGTCCCAAAAGAGTCGGATGTCGATATGGCTAAGGTCGACATCCGCACTCAGGGATACCCTGTCCACGCCGTGCGACGTCTCAGGCACCCTCGCACCCGTGTCCCTATGGACATGTTCATGGTGGAACTTGACCCTACCCCGGAAGGTAAGGCCATTTTCAACCTTAAGAGGGTCTGTGGGCTCAGTGACTTAGTCATCGAGCCCCCACGTAAATCAGGTATTGTGGCACAGTGCCACAACTGTCAACATTTTGGCCACACGGCCAATAACTGCTTCGCTCACCCAAGGTGCGTCAAATGCACCGTTGACCACGGCACAACCGAGTGCACGAGGCCAAAAGATTGCGCAGATCCACCGGACTGCGTAAATTGCCACACTACCGCCCATCCGGCTAGTTATAGACGCTGCGCTAAGGCCCCGAAAACTCCCGCGAGAAAATCTCCCGCGAAGTCTACGTTGCCCAAACCCGCGCCCGTTAAATACATTCCCGCGCCCGTACCCGTCATTAACGCCTGGGCGAAACCCCACGTGGCCACGCAGGTAACCGCGCCGGTAATCCCGGTCGCCTCACGACCGATCGCGCAACAGCTGCCCGCCTCGTAAACGGCGCCGCGGCCGCAGGTGCACCCAATTCCGTCAGTTTTCGCGGAAAACAAGGACGACCCCTTCGCGCAAATAGCTAAACATCTGCAGCTTATTAGATAGAATTAATAGGCAGGAACTCGCCGTATTGTCCGCTAAAATAGCGGCCGCCACATCTGGCCACGAGCGTCTTAGGGCAATTAGCCAACACAAAACGCTTGTGGAAGCCCTTTGGGCTTTTACGAGCCAACCGTAAAGAATAATAGTCCGCGCAATAAAACAGCGCTCCGCCGCGTCGTTAATTAGACCCATAAAAACACCTTAATGGGAAGTACAACCGCAGGTAGAACAAACGGCATAAAGGGTCAAAGGGATGAAATCGCGGAATTTCTTCGCGATTATAACGTAGATATTTTCCTAGTGCAAGAGACATTCTTGAAACCTAGCGTACGCGATCCCAGAATCGCAAATTACAATATTGTCCGCCACGACCGGTTAGCAAACCGTCTGGGAGGCACACTAATTTATTATAAACGGTCCTTGCACTGTTGCCCGCTCGACATTCCAGAGCTAAGTAAAATAGAGGCATCCGCGTGTAGGTTAGCGCTCACCAGCCACAGGCCGCTTGTACTAGTCTCAGCCTACCTCTCGGGGAATAGAACCCTCCTTCAAAGCGACCTAGATACGCTTCTTAACTTAGGCCCTTCCGTGATAATTGCAGGAGATCTAAACTGCAAACACGGATCATGGGACATCAACAGCATCCCAAACAACAACGGAAAGCATCTCTTTAGCTTATCCGATAACCTAAATTTCAGTATAGTCGCTCCCGCGACTCCCACTAGGTATCCTACGGTGGACAACTACCAGCACGCGTCACCGAGTGTCCTAGACATAATGTTATTCTGGGAGGTCTCGCTCGACATCGAGTCGATAGAGACAATCCATGAACTAGACTCAGACCACAGACCCGTCCTGTGTAAACTGGGCCAGAACGCCGGCGCGGTCCCTCCGACCAAATCCGTAGTGGACTGGCATCGTCTTGAGGTCAAACTCAAGGCCTTGGACCCCCAGGACTTAGTAGACTTACCCGAGACGATAGCTACGTTCGATGACGCAAATCGAGTGATAGCGAGTCGATATTAATCCAGAAAAAAGTGTGGCGATTCACTTTACTCGTAGCACCCCCAACCCCCATCCGCCACACCGTTACAAAGGTCCTCGCCAGTACAGAAAGTTGGGGCAAATATCACTATACGGCCAAACTCTCCCCTGGGAGAAAACGGTCAAATATTTAGGAGTCACTTTCGACTCGCGTATGACTTTCACTACGCACATCAATCAAGTCCGAAATAAAGCCGCGTTCGTCTCCGGCCGGCTACACAATTAAACGAATAAGCATAGTAAAATGCCCTTAAGGCACAAACTACTGTTTATATAAAGCTTGCGTAAGGCCAATCATGTCCTACGCTTGCATGATCTTCGCACATATAAATCCTACGCGCATTAACAAATTGCAAGTAGTTCAAAGTAAGTTTATCCGCCGCGCAACCGGTGCGCAATGGTATCAGCGCAACGTCGACCTGCACAGCGATTGCAGACTCCCGACGATTCGCGCTCATTTTAAAGATTTGACAAAACGGTTCTTCGATAGAGCCCAGCATCATCCCAACCCTCTGGTGGTAAGCGCAGCAAACTACCAACCGGACACACAAACGCGAACGTAAACAAGCGTCGCCCGCGAAACGTCCTCATCGACCTGGTCGACGAAGAGGACTTAGATACGATGGACCCACCGCCGGGGGTCCCGCCGGATAACACTACACCCACAGTTAGTGTAACAACAATCACACCAGTCCGCCCTCGCCTCCGAGCACGGCGAGACCCACACAACGCGTACACAAGGTACACCCGCGTTCCGGGGCGGTTCTCACCGCTCCCAGCCACCGATTAGCTAAATGCACAGTCGACGGCCGTCGGGGTCTCGGTCCGAACCGGCGACCTCGACGGCCCTTAGATGACACACCATAGTAGTTAAACGCACGCATGAGCACATACGCGACCCTACCCATAGCGGAGGGTCCAAACCCGTGGGTTCTGGCTAGCCCACCGGTTCTGCGTCCGATGAAGCTTTAATAGTCTCGGGACTGAAAGCAAAAACATCAGTTAATACAAGATACAAGAAGTTTCTTGCCGGTTCTTCTCTGTTCAGGTCTAGTTTTGTGAACCGGTGGTAGATTTTTTTTGACGTTCAATGAGAGCTTAAATTAAGCCTATATTGAATAAAGATACTTTGACTTTGACTTTTTACATAATCTTTTTACCTAACAGGAGAGGAAGCTAATAAGCTTGAACTGCGGGAGAGCTTTTATGAAAATTTCTCTTTCTATATATTTAAACCAAATGAAAAGGTAATTTAAATTTTATAGGCTAGTGTTGTTATTATTTTGGCCAAAAGAAACGTTAGTATCTTTTTACTTTGCAATATTGGTACAGATTCATTTAATTTTATAAATTATTGTTGTAAATAGTAACTTCTGAAACTAAGCAAACTATTTACTTAGTAAACTTTTTATTATTTAGCTAATTACGGTTCAAACAATGTTCCACAAGTATTTGCACACCGAATTTAGGTAGAATACATTGTTCTATATTCTTTAAAAAATAATACATGTATATATAACATAATACACTTTAAACTTGGTCAATAATAAATTTCCAATTGTCTTCTGGAAAATAAATGATTTCTATTCTATTTATTAGGAATCAAACAGTATAAATAGATAGTGTAATTGCGGAACTGTGTGTGATATACTCGTACGTAACTCTTGAGCCGGAAAAAAAAATCACTTTTTCTTTTGTAAAAGAACCAATGCGTGTGAAACCACGTGTTTAAGCAAGCGTATTATATTTTCTTTGGCTTCCAAAAAGGAGCCGACTAGAAAAATGACATGCGCTTCAAAGCCATCGAATGCGCATGCGCGGTAGCAATGGCGTGGAACAAATGACAGTTTTGACAACAATCCCGCTGGAGTCTCTTGGTTTTGTCTATTTATAGAATTATTTATCGTTTCGCCAATTTATTGATAATGTAGCTAAATTTGCTTTTTACTAATTTCAATGTTACGTTGTGTTGGTTTGAATTTCATTTGTGAAATATTCGAATACAAGTTAAGCTTATAGGTTAGCTACGGACTCCTTGTTTACGTTTTTATATCGAAGTGAACTTGTAAATATTTTTTTAAGGACGCTCTGTCAGTATTAATGGTGTTGTTAAAGTTGATCGTAAGTTTTCAAGAGTACCGAGACTGCTAATATCTCAAGTGCAACAATTTGTCGTGAAGAGATTACGGTAAGTCCGTTGGCTTTTTTGTTTATAGGAATTTTTTCCTTAGTTTCTCTTAATTTTCACGGCTGTGAAATGTTATGTTATAGACTATACTTACTAGTTTTCGTACTTATCCAACAAAAGCGTGATATTAGGATATTCCCAATTAAACTTGAGATTCCATGACGTGTTTAAAATAGTCTAAAATACAATGTGTCATGTTGACGAGGCGGTCATATTATATGCAGAATATTTATTATATATTTTAGTATAGGTATTAACATTTAACTAACATAATTTTTTTTTTCATCTGTTATTTGATGTAAGATTTGATTTGATGTAAGTATAAATAAAAGTTTTAAAAACAATTTTAATCGTTACAGAGCGACCTCAGGAAAACGCGAGAAAAAACGGACATTATATAAATTGAATTTTCTTTCGTTTTTATATTCCAGACATTTTATATATTTTAGAGCACATAAAAAAGTAAAAAAAGTAAAGTATCAGCCTATGTCCCACTGCTGGGCAAAGGCCTCCTATGCACAGAGGGTATCAGGGCATAGTCCACCACGCCGCCCCACATATAGTCACATATCTTCGAAATATTTTTTTTGTTATTATTTCGAAAATATGCAGGTTTCCTCACGATATTTTCCTTCACCGCTGAGCACGTGATAATTCAGCACTTAAAATTGACAATTTCATTGGTGCTGGCACCGATGACCTCACTGGACCGAACTCAGGTTGCTCGAGTATATTAAATTAAAGGCGAGCACCCGGACACTGAGCTATGACGGCTCTACAGCACATACAAAAGATAAAATATTTAAAACAGTCAACTTAACATTTTGATAAAGGTGACTCGGTGGCGCCGTTGCTAAGCTATTGGCTTCAGTGTCAGGGGTCGTGGTTCGTGGGTTCGATTCCCACACGGGACAAGTATTTGTGTTACCCAAATTTAATTGTTTCGGATCTGAGTATTTGTCCCCCGTATTTTATCCCCAATATTTTTCCCCTTGAATTTATATAAAATCACGCAATATAAATAAAAAATCCAGATATGATTTCCTAAAATGAAAAAAAATCTAGTTAAATAACACAATATTAATATTATCAATGGATTTCTCGCCAACGAAGCAAAATTTAGAAAGATGTGGCATCGAATATCCGTAAATACATCGACAGAGCGTAGGCAATGATGACGTCGAATACACATATGTTTTTACTTAGGGTATCAGTTAAAATCAAAAAGTTCTTTGATGAGAGCGACATCGTCCCTAAAAGATAAATGTAATCCCTTGAAAATAATAGCAGTCATATACCATTCGTTAACTTTAGACTTTGGAATGTCGAACCATTTTTGTTTACTATCTTTCGTGTTAAAAGCTCGTTGGGTTTGGTATTCCAAAAAGAGAAATGTAGCTAATGCACCCGGTATTTTAAACGAGCGCCCGAACAATTTATAAACGTCTTGTATTAAGGCGCCAGCAAGTGTATGGGTATAGGTTTATCCTACCGCGACATTTAAACTCGGGGCCATACGGTATTCATCTATTTTACAATTTAGGTTTAAATTGCTGAAAATTTTACACGCTAAAAGTACACGACAGATCAGTTTTGTTCCTAGCACCTAATTTTTACCAGAACAGTAAATATGCATATACGCATCCATATACAAATGATGCGTTTAATATCTTCTTCGTCTACCCGGAATTCATCCTGACATTGTCAGGTGTGCCTTTTGCCCTGGCCTTTTACCATTGGCTCTCATATCTTGCTTCACGACGTCATCCTTCATTTGGCGTCCGTGTTTATTATTATTATGTTCATGTACATCAGTAATATGAAATCTCATTTACTGTAAGACCGATAGACTATATGTATTTAAATAACTGTGATTTTTTTCACGTGAACGAAATTGGTGTAATTTTGGATAGGTTTTGACATAGGATGTACGTACCTCTGTTTATTCGATTTATCGGTTAAACAACTAGCAATAACAAACGTTATTTACGGTTGCCATGGAAATCGGGCGGAAATCACACATCAACATTCATCGGGCGCTCAATTCGAACTAATGTGTGAAGACACTTTCTCCGATTGGATTCAAAACACTGACGTTTGATTTATTACCAGCCTAATTAACTGTCACCTGTGTTCATATTCGTTTTTATTGGTGTGTCTATTATTATACCGAAATATTATTATATATATCACGAAAAATATAGCGTTGTATCCTAACAAGTCTTTCCAGTTTTGTTTGATTTGCATAAGCTAATCTTTTGTTAATGAGGCGTTGCGGAATGAAAATTTATTGATTGTATCTCGACTATAAATGTTGTTATATAAATATTCATTTCTTGCCGATTCTTCTCCCATCTTTAACTTGAAACAAGCCTATATTGAGAAAAAAATTCAAATCAGATTGAGAATTGAATAAAAGCTTACACTAATCACCAACCCATTTTTTAAACCATCCGGTAGGCATCGGAAACTATTTTTTATAATCTTCGATAAACCAGGAAACCAAATGTACGGTTAATATAATTATATAAAGACGACGATAACGATTGCGAAGTTAATAATACTTAGTAATACTAAAGGGGTTGTTCTACAATTTACTACTACTGTATTTTATTAGCTTTTGTGTTTAAGATTTACGAAAAATATCAGAAAGTAAACAATTTTCATATTGAACATTCCAACCTTACCTTAAACACCTTTTACTCGAATATTTTTTGAATAATTGTATAGATAAAAGCAAATAGAACTTGTGAATTTAATATATATAATTCGTTTACAAACTTCACGATGTGTGTTTGCTGTGCGTCTAGCACAGGCGAGTGTAAAAATAAAACTTGTAAATCAAATATGAATAAGTCCTCAATATTAGACTACGTACTGTCTTGCGTTTTAAGAACGCGTACTAGATTCAGCCGCAAGATATATTATTTATGAATTGCCGTATGCTCGCATGATACGCCTACATTCGCACATCAATAGACAATGAGCGTGTCCATGCCATCGGCCACGGTAAATATATCATTCACCCCGGGGCTTGAATTATTCACCCGTATGTTCAGCCCCCGTGTCCTTAGAGGCGCGCATACGAGTTCGCCCTTCGGCTGAATAAACAATACGCCGAATCGGATCAACCAGCGGTGTTCCCGCAGGTGTGTTGGTTTCGCGCTTTCTCTTATCCTGCGCCCCGAGCTAATGTAATGGGACATTACCCTTGATTTGATTCACCCACTGTCGCCAAGGTAATTTTCCATTTTAATCATCATTTCAACTCAATGTCATGGACAGTAAAACATGCTTTGTGCATAATTTTGTTACATCAAGTTACATGACAATTAGATTTGCTCAGTGAAAGCAGACGGTTAATTATAACTCGTAGTTTTTATTAATGCTCGGACCGAATTATATGCAGGGTAAGATTTTTCTACATGTGGTGTATAAATTACTTTAATGGTAGACTCAACAAGATTACCCAACTCACACTCAACATCTACATCCAAATCATCATCTATTGTTTGATAATTTTGTATCATTGTATGGTAGAGAATGCTTTTTGGCATTAAGTCCGCTTTTAGGTAAGCAATAAAGCATAATTAAATAATAAAAAATCTATGTGTAAAGTTGGTCTGGTGGGTCTGATGGTTAAAATACATTTTTAAATTTGCAACCATACGGTATGGCACCATACCTGACGCAATTAGCACAGACCTCCCATGCCTGCCGCTCGGGAGTTTACTGTCAAGGGGAAGGTAGCGCGCATAGGCCACCTTTATACGCCATGAGGTCTAGAGGCGGATCGCTTTCTATTCCTACCTTACCTTCGCCGCCCACGGACATTTGTAACGCCCGATGGAGCGAAGGATCATTGTCATCCGTTCATAAAAGACTGCGTTCTATTCTTTTCAATTCCGTTGTATTCTTTTATGTTTCTTACCTCAGAACTTTGTCATTTATGAAAAAAAATTAAAAAATCCGGAAATACATCTGGGAACTTCTCAAAATGGAATAGAAAACGTATAATTGGAATATTCGAACTTTGAGTCGGTTTTATTGATAAAAATATTATATTTGTATTACTAATAATATTGTGGAACCGTTTACACTGTCGTTTTACGAAACTAAATCATAAAACAATGTAAATTTTAATCTGCATCGCGGCGATATCGTAAACACTCGTTTATTATCACTTTGACGCTCGACGGGCAAAGAAAGAAAGCGCGAGACAACGATTTTCTGACTACTAGTAATCCAATCACTGAATTATGTTATGTGCATTGTAGTATAAACAAGTCTAGTTTTTATTCACGAAAAACAAAACCGACTTCAAATATCTCGCTCTGTATTCATTTTATAATTGATTTTCAGGAGTGCCCTAAGCATCTCCGGAGCCCAAGATCTAATACCTGTTTGGGTGATGGGCGAATATTAGCATGGACTATAGATGGATTGGACTATGCGGCAGGAGCGAATAATATGGCGAATATTATTCGCTCCTGCCGCTATTCCGTGGGTGGGGTCGCTGTCGGTCCGAATCCGCGCGAACTTCACTGCTCCGCTAGTCCCTCCGTTTGACACTAGAGGTCGTTAAGCGTCTGAACAATACCAATGAAATTAATATGGGACCACATGGACAGAACCAGCTTTCAAATAAAAAGAGAATCATCAAAATCTGTTCACTCAGTCGAAAGTTCTGAGTTAACAAACGTAAAAAAATACGATCCAATTGAGAAGCTCCTATTTTTTGAAGTCTCTTGAAAAGATACTGGACTGTACAATGAAAATATATAGACAATTTTTTTTCTCTTTAATTTAAAGTCCCACCGCTTCGAACCCCTAATAACATGAAGAATAGCGCCTACTCTACCTTAAAGGCCGGCAACGCAATTGCGAATCAACTAATGTGGCAAATGTCCAATGGGTCGCGGTGATCGCTTATCATCAGGTGACCCGCTTGATCATTTGCCTCCTTTTTCCACAAAAAAAAAAAATATTCGCGGCCGCTAGACAGCGTGGCGAGAATGGATGCACTACTCGTATCTTTGTAAATACAATCATAATAAAAATATACCATTAGTGCACTAAAGTTATAATTGGCTTGTAGTTTTGATGTAAAAGTTATTTTGGGAACTGAATTGCTTAATTATTTTATTTCGCGTCAGCATCGGCGGCGGTGGCCGGGTAAACAAACGAATTGGGGAGTTGCTGCGAGTGTTAATTTAATTATGGAGCATTGTTCACTACAACGCCACCGAATATGCAGCCGGGAACGAATTTAATCGCCATTATGGGCATCCGGTTTGTATGAGTGCATTAATAATATTGTTCAAGTTTTCACATAAGTCGGTATTGGCTCCTTTCTCGTAGATGTTAGATTGTTTTTAATAATTCAGACACCGATCGAGGCGAGCAGCCTATCGAGCACTGTCAAATCGGAATGCTAAACGGGTACTGAGTGACAGCCCAAACCGAGGTCCCCTCTCGGGCCCTTGAGCCTAGTTACTCCATGGTGAGTTCGCCAAAGCGACCTAAGAGCTTGGCGGCCTCCCAAACCAGTACTAATAATAATAGCGTGACGGCCCGTGCCAAGGCTCCCTCGGGAGCCCTCGAGCTTAGTCACCCATAATCGAGGTACATACAGGCTAGGCGCCCTCAACGCTCGACCACCTCAAGTCCGACGGAAATGTAAAGGCCTTTTCAAGGCCAACAGTGGTTCATCCAGCCAAAAAAAAAAACGAAAAATAACTTTTTACGCGTTTTTCTTTATATTGTAAAATATTATACACACAAACACCCAAAGCTCACCACGCGTGCCCACACCGAATTTTTTTTTTTAATGTGAAACTTGCCAAATGAGCAGACGGCTCATCTGATGGTAAGTGAATGCCGCCGCCCATGGAAATCCGCCACGTGCGTTGACAACCTTTTGAAAATTGGGCTCCGGCTACCTCACTCACCAGACGAAACGCGAAAGTATTTGTTATACTTCCACTTTACGCTGGTCTTTTGTGAGGTCGTGGTACTTACCCGGATAGGCCTGACTATTCGTGCAACAGTCGAGGTTGCTGCGTGGACCTATCACCGTAAAATTCATAAGGATTGTCAGATTTCACATCTCTAATAAACACCTAGCTTATTTATTTCTTCTTTATCTTAAAGCTGCTAATTATAATTAATTTCACGTGTTAATTTATTTTACTTTTATATATGTTTACTTGGAAAAGGTTAAAAATATAGTGACAGAAATTTGCTGTACTGACGAAACGTAATATTTCAAGCTGTCAAATATTTTACAGGCATTTTTAGGGTTCCGTACGCAAAGGGTAAACCGGCCTCTATTACTACGCTGTCTGTCTGTCACCAGGCTGTAACTCATTAACCGTGAGTTACAGCCGTGCGATGACGTATTTTTGTTGCCGCTATAACAACAAATACTAAAAAACAGAATAAAAAATATTTAAGTGGGGCTCCCACATAACAGACATTATTATAGATAATGGTACGGATCCCTTGGTGCGGGAGTTCGAGTCGCACTTTGACGCTTTTATTTAAGTGAAGTACGCTCTCTGCTTATGGACGTCATGTGTAATTAGAACAAAAATATTATAGAATATTTATAGAAATAAGTTATGAAGCAACGTACGAGTATTACGTAAAATTTATGGTTTGAATTGTATGGTTTATTTGTAAATATTCAAATAGTTTTCAGTCCCAATTAAGTGTTTTTGTTAATTTTCCAACTTATGAAACTAGCGGGGGACGGAGCAGTGTCGGTCCGCTTTCAGCGTGAAAATTAAATCATCCTTATAATTCAACTCAAATAGCGCCACCGTAAACAAACAAATTGGATAAAGTGGCTGAGTGCGATAACACAATTACCAGCGAGTTGTTAAATTGCTGACGTAATTCTTGTCGGTCGTTTCTTTACTTGCTTTGGGGGAAAAAAATTGAGACTTACCGCAGATGCCTATACGTGGTGGTATTTAGCTGACAGAGATTAGAACAAGGGTATATTTGGCAAGTGATTTTATTTCATTAGAGATATATACGTTTTGTTATGTACTATAGTACTAAGCTCCTGGCTGATAACAGAACGTTTTTAGGAATGGATTAAATTTAAGCTTGTCCACACGAGTTTCTATATTTTTGTATTTTTTTTAGGGCAAGTCTATCTACGCCATTGTTTCGTTTACAAAAAGTAAACAGGTCGTTCATGGGGCAAGGTGTGCGCATGTATAATAAAATCCCACAGTCGATATTAAGTCTGCCACTTGATGAATTTAAACGAAAAAATTAAAAGTAAACTTATGGCTAAAGCCTATTATTCTATTGCTGAATATCTTGACGACGCCAATGTGTGGGGTTAATACTGTTGATACTCACGTAGGCAAGACTATTGTACATGTACTATTATATTGTAAACTGATTTTTTTTTTAAAAAGAGCAACTGTTGAGTTTCTTGCCGGTTTCTTCTCAACAGAAACTGCTTTCCGAACCGGTGGTAACTTACGAACGTGTTCATTTCTTGTAAAATTTTGACGTTTCATAAGAACGCGCAAGCGTCTATGTGAATAAAGATATTTTTATTTATTTATTTTATTTATTTATCTAGTCATCTAACGTCCTAAACGAGACTGTCAAATCCGCTTTCTGGACGTATCACAATTCGGTTACCTGACCAATATCCGAATATTCAAATTGGTACCAATTATCTGGTTCCTCTGTGCGTCTACTTTGTAATTCATGCAACGTTCAGAGCTCCGCTCTCATTCCTCGGAAATGTTTAACGAACGCAAATCTCGCCGCGCGCTGCGACCGCATTGTGACCTCACTGGATTTTTTGCTCTTTAAATTTATTCCCTAACAAGTTGTTTTTCTTTTTTCCAATATCCATTACACCTTAAGTCCTCTTCGGATACCTAAGTTTATTGGTCTGACTGGTCTAAGATTATTTAAGATATGAACTGGTTGAAATAAACACCAGTTCATTGTTTTTCTGTTGTTATTGGAAACTTATTGATAAACATATACCTATTCATATCTAAATAAATTAGATTTCCGTGGATATTGCGCAATATTGTAGGGGCCTTAATGTAACAGTAAATCGTACACTTATAAGTAGTTCCTAATACGACGTTCATAACTAATCGTTTAAATTCAACTTGGCATACAAAAAATACTGGGATTATTTGTGTCCATTTTTTCTAACGATAATAACGAGTGACTTATATACATACGATGATAATTCTACACTAAACTTTTTGCGATAAAAAATAATTTGATCATTCACAGAAAGTAGACGAGAAAATTTTATTCTCAGTTTGGAAAAATAGTAAACTTTATAGCGAATTTTCAAATTATACTTACGGACCAGTGATATTTATAATAATAAATCATTTTGCCAGTTAGTCAGGATACGTCACTTTCTGTAAAAAAACAAAATGAAATGATTTCAACGGAAAATTGTGAATTATTGTGTGAAAAATGGTCAGGATCACACTTTTATGAAGCTGCGAATCAATCGAAATCAATAAATTGCACAAAGAGATACGGAAAACGGTAATTAATAATTTTCAACGACGAAATTTAACATTACTGTCGCATTTATGTCGTTTGGCCGATATGAATATGAATCGGAATTTAATTTAACGGAAATTTCATTTTAAAATGTAAAAGCTTATTTACTGTTATTAAATATTAAATTAAGAGTGCAAACTTCCAATGGTTCTTGTGGCTGTGACAATACAAAAGAGTGAATATTATATGTCGGATGAGGAGGGAAAATGATGAATGATATAATACAATGCATTACATAATATATTATGGAAATAAGACAATATTATAATATTATACATTTATGAGAGGCATTTTGACAGTTTTCGGAACCTTGACATTCTAAATAATAATATTTTATTACGAAACATGTCAGTTATGTGCACTCATAATGGTTTAGGTCGCAAAAGTTATAGAACGATTTAGTGACATTTGATGGATTCGCAATTGATTAATTTGTTTTTTTTTTTCAAACATTGCACTGTTAGGGATAAAGCAGTTTTATTGATATAGTTTTATTTCGGTTTTTAATATTTTAAACATGATTGAAGGTTGAGGTTTAAGTATTTAACCCGTTCTAGGTGCTATTCTCATAGGGAGAAATATCTAATATAAGGCCATTGAATTATTATTAAAATATTTTAGCAAACTTATTTTTTCAAGAGACTTCTACCAATAAAATCCTACACTTCACTGAACATGGCCCGTGTAACTTGTTAACTGTGTAACGTGAACCTTTAAAACCAACAAAGTGCTTCAAGAGATTATCTACAAACAAAGATCTTTTAACAGTTTTATCAATAAGTCGTAAATAAAACAATTTTAATAATATGGTTATATAAATAAAATATACATACTACGAGTACCCATATTCATTCTGTTCCGTTGAAGCGTTAAGGAAGATTAGGCTACATTGGATCGCCAATAGATTACTCCCTATAATTATTAAGGAATCTTTAGGGAAGTTTCTTACGGTATGCCGATGTTGATGATCACAGTTCTCTTCAGAACTGACAACCAGGCGGACAAAAGGTACCAGGATGTCATTACCGGCGTAACATCAAAAGGCTGATAATTAAGTATATAATCGATATGTATCATCTGTTGTCGAAATAATACAGTAAACAATCAACGTTTCTTCCAAGGAATTAAGGGTTGCGCAGTGGATCTTAAAAAAACGATTTGATATGAAATTATATTTGATAAAGGTTCTACAAAAGATCTTAATACTAATAATTAAGAAACTAAGGGGTGACCAATCGGTCCGAAGTTAGGATGACGAATGGCGTCGCGCTTTGCCGGTGGTCGATTTTATTGAATGAAGCACCGGTCATTGCGCAATTGATTCAGGTGCAGTGCGATGGTGACTGGGGATGTAACAAAGGTGTATATATAGTGATCGTCATCATATGATCATCATACAGGAGGGAGGCTTTTCTAAGTTTATCCATTTCTTTTTCATTAAATTCTAGACATAAATGATGATATGTAAAAAATGATAAATATTTTAAATCACTTGTAATAATTAATTAAATTCATTTGAACTAATCTCAAAAAGTGCGTGATTTATACGCAATTCGTTTATTTTACGCGCGATCATACATAACTAACACGCACACAAGTTCGTTTGTGTGCGTGAACAGTAAAATTTAGCTATTTCCGAACGACTACCGCGTTGTAAACAAGTTCTGTTTTTAGGGAATAGAATGCGTTGAAAAATAAGATTGTTTTTATTTCAACAAACGTTTATACTACCGAGTCTGAACCTCCTGTGTATATTTGGGCACCTTTAAAAAAGTCTCCCTGTATACAATTGTGATATGTGTGCTATAAACACGTGAGAGTAGCAAACTAATAAGCGTAAACTACCCGCAGGCGGATGTCCCTGTTGCCGGAATCAATGCGATTTGTCAGGATTCCGTGCACGTTCGCTTCGGAATTATGTGACAACACGATGATCTAATTTAACGCTGCCATTTGCAATCAAATGCAAATTACGTGCCACCGTACGATCAGTATAATAATCATCGAATGTCAATAGTGAAGTTGTCGTCGCCCGTAACTAGTTTAACGTTTATCCCTTGCTTTCTAAATACAGCTTTATTCGAATGTCAATAGTGAAGTTGTCGTCGCCCGTAACTAGTTTAACGTTTATCCCTTGCTTTCTAAATACAGCTTTATTTATTTCATAATAAATTTGAAACCTTAAAATTGCTACCTTAGTAATGAGACCACTTATATGTACACTAAGTTTCCTGTATTTCTGTGAATATCCTTGAAATCCTTGAAATAAAGTATATTCTATTCTGTTCTATTCTTTGGCATCAGTCAGGCAGTTTCATCCAAGGAAGGTCTTCATGATTAAGAATAATAAAATGTTATTAAAAAGTGGTGATTTATTACATTTTTGAAATATTTTCACCTACAACGTGTTGAAAATATTTAAAAAAAAATAGAAAGAGCCGTGATAGCTCAGTCCGTCCGCTCGCCTTTAATTCAATATACTCGAGCAACCTGAGTTCGATCCCCTCTGCCGGCACCAATGAAATTGTTAATTTCAAGTGCTGCGTTATGACGTGCTCAGCGGTGAAGGAAAACATCGTGAGGAAACCTGCATATGATAATGCTATGCTGTATTTACGCGATTACACATTATTTATATTACAATTCCAGATGTTTCGAACCTTTTACAGCGTTCATGGTCACGGGATAGACTACCGGCATATTTTCGAAATAATATTAAAAAAATATTTCGAAGATATGTGAAGTCCGCCAATACGCAGTGGGGCTGCGTGGTGATACCCTCTGTACAGAGGAGGCCTTTGCCCAGCAGTGGGGCATGTACAGGCTGATACTTTACTTTTATACTTTTATAACGTTTTGAATAAGAAATTTTTATTTAAGCCTGTTCATCTATACATAATGTAATATAGCTCAAGAGTTCGTTTGTTTGTTTGAACGCGCTATAAAAGTAAAGAACGCTAATCTCAACTAGTAGTCGGCTATGAATTTTTTTTTGCATTAGATTGATGAATTCTTGAGGAAGGTAATAGGGTATTTAACATCACGCTATGGACACACGCTACAGGAGCGAAGCAGAAACGTTACCGCGGACGAAGTCGCACGAAATAGCTAGATAAGTAATAAAAATGAAGTAGTAGTAATAGTTGGTAGGTCATTTAGTTATGGTCTAAGCTACACCGATTTTTGCAAACAAAATTCGGATCGTAATTCCATTTAAATTATGTTCCCCTTTATTGTAAGGTGAAGTTAGGTGCTGAGTTCATAGAACGTATCTTAGCCCGTAATCTCGGCTTAGAGTTAGATAAAACTTTGCGATACAAAATTCTTCTATCAAAAGTTGTTTGTAACTGTTTTTATAGATTAAAAGTTCTATATAAGGTTCGGAAATATTCTCTCGATCTATCCAAATTAAGTTATTCATACAGAATTAACGGCACATGCTTGTAAGCAAGAACAGAAAAGTGATGATCTCAACGGGTTCAAAATGCACATAATATCTGCCACTGACCAACTCTACAATACACATACGGGTTTCTGCAGAATACCGGCGCTGGTCACCTCAATGGGGCTATCAGCTATATTCCGAGCAGCTGATCCTGTCGCAATTATAAGACTTTTATTCTACTTTAAGGTGTACATTGTTCATTGTATATTTTTTCCAGTGTATGTTATTGGTTATTATTATTATTATAAGGAACTATGTAATTATTACCAAACAGCACTAAATAATTTGTGACTTTAGCGGACCTTTAGTTGGTCCCACTAAAATCAAATAATGCCTTTTTAATTTTTAGTATAAGCTAAGCTAAACTAGGCCGCTATTTCCTTTTTTCGTTTGTTTTTTTGTGATGCGTGTTTTGTTTGTGTTGTATTTTCATCTTTGAAATCTCCGACTAGATGACGAAATACGGAACCGCTATTCGAACGGACGAAACCGCGATCATAATGAAAAGAGCAGTGCATAATGACACCGGAGCTTAACGAAGCGCAATGAAAACAAAAAAAAAGAATGAACTTTTCCTCTTTCGCTTTTGAATATAGCCGGCTTAAATCCATTCGGCCATACGCCTACGCACGACAGCAATGGATGAAAGCCGACGTTCATTACACTAACAGTCGGATTCGATCCACGTGTACAATGGAATTAGGTGACAGTGCCGCGATCTAATTCTGCGGCGTGTTCAACGAATGCAATTCATTGCAACGCTAACAAATTCGAGCTACTGGATGCGTACGTAGAAACGATTCCCGACGCTAATTCCGTTTGGTAATTCGGGTATGTACTTTGCGAGCGGTGGTTTCAGATTGACCTAACTGAAATTAAGTAATTATTCGTGAACATATTTATTTACCAGCAACCTCACCCGCATGTTTGTTACAAAAAATGGCCGATTTAAATTAAATTAGTTGATTTTTTGCAAAAAGTACATACACTCTAACTCACTAAATAAATTTCACATATGTATGTATGTATGTATGTATGTAACGGAATCTTTAAACGTGATTTCGCCCCACATTGATGGATCAGATTTGAATCAAACTTTGCACACTCGACAAAGACAATACAATAATTTTTCAAAGACAATAAATAGTTTTACCCATTACCCTAATCAGGACCTTCAGGATTAGCTATTTTGCAAATCCGATACCAGGTATTGTCCTTGTGCCAAGTACGAATTTAGAAAATGTTTAAAAAATAAAAAAAACTTGCTTTTATAATTAGCAGAACTAATAAATAGAAAATAAATTATAGTTTAAAAAACTAAAAACCACGCTTTTGTAGATAATCGAATTAAAAAGTAGAAAATAATTAACAATACATTTTAATTTTGAAGTGTGGTTAACAAAACAAATATTATTTCTGAAAAGCGTGGGGTGCTTGGAGTTAAATTTTTATCACTGTAAGAAAATTACTCTCCACATATTTCATAAAATGAAATGGTCGGTGAAAAATCTTGTAATATTATTATTTCATTTCAAAATAAAGTGACAAAATTGGTGTATGGTGAACACATCCTCCTGTGAAACATTTTGTTTGTGAACGAAATTATTTTCGCGTTCAGATTCAACTCGAAACATCTGGTTTTAAAAGGATAATCTCATTCGTTCTGTTAAAAGATATTAATTATATTACAATAGGCCGTTGCTTGCTTTCACATTTAAATTGGTTTTTTGGTAAATTACATTTTAATTTACATTCACACACGCTTCCGATTATAATTCTGAATCGAGTATCTGTTGTAAATGAACAATAATCATTTTTATCGCTGCGATTGTATCGTTTCGTCCAATTTAATCGGAATCCGAACAGTTTTTGCTGTACCGCTTGTTATTATGCCAAGAGTAGCGGTAGTTAGGAACCCATATTATCATCCTCGTGTTCATTTTGAGAAATATTTTCCGTTACCAGTCCTTCAAAAACTTAAAAATTGTGACGTATTTCTATTTTAGCACTGTGGTTGGGCTATGCGACAGCTAGACTTTAGCACGAACGAACAGGATTGACCACGGAAGTGCCACGGCCTCATAGGACCGGCGTAAAGTGGAATAATTAATTTTACTTTTCGAGTGTCGTTTCGTCTAATGAGTGAGGTAGCCGGGGCCCACTTCTTTCAAAGTTGATAATGACAAATGTATTACAGAATTAAATGTATTACAGAAAAGAGTTGGGTGGTGGTAATTACTTTACACCAGGCAAACCACCTGCTTCCTTATCAACTTCTGACATAAAAATTACCTCTTCGAAAGATGGGTTGTTTGCCCTAATACAGTCAACCTGGCAAATAAAGCTCAATTTTGCTTTAACCCACTATAGTTGCACGGTAATTGCACGACTCTCTAAGCAGTCATTCTGTGTTACATCTCCTGGACACATAAATGTCACATACCAGCCATATATGTGTGTTTGTTTCATTATTGACGTTCAAATATTATTCTCAGGCTTCTCTACACTGTCAAAAGGAGATGAAAATCTATTAATTAAAATGTAGCCTCCTTCATACGTTAATTTCAGACGAGAGCATTAGAAAATATCCATGTTCTCTATAATTTCATATTTGCTCAAGGAGTTGAGAGCTGAACTAATTGTGTATTTAGAGAGTTTACTCTTAAATAATAAATTAACAATTTACTCGTGTAACTTACATTTTTTAGGGTGAAAAGTTTCAAATGCCTGTTTTTTTTCTCAAATATTTAAATGTGTGTATTTGATGATATAAAAAAGATTTTTTTTTCTTTTATCTGATAGGGGGTGGCAAGCGATCTGGCGGTCACCTGGTGTTAGGTGATAACCGCCACCCGTACACATTTGCAACACCCTCACACATTAGACGAAACGATGGCACTTCCACTTCACGTAGGTTTTCTGTGAGGTCATATTTACCCGGATTGACCCGCCCATTTATGCAACAGCCGAATCTGTTGCATGGCCCTACAACAGTATCTGTACCTAAAGGCCGGTAATGCTTTTTTAGCATTCTTAACGGTGATCACTTATTTATTTTTATCGTGGCGTTTGTCTGGCGATAGGTGGCGTTTGTCTGTTTCTCAAAAAGCAAATAGCTTTTCCTTATTTACTTGACTCGTAAAGTTCTACTACCGATTATTTTTTAATTCTCTTGCTTGAATAAATACCGCTCACCCTCTTAGAGTATATTCTCTTTATTCTGTAATTAAGAATGTTAATTAGTCAAGAGCTCTGTATTTGCGTGTACTGACAAATGAAAAATAATTGACTGAATGTCGGGAACAATCATGTCGAGCAAATTATGTAGGGAGTCAAATTAATTATTCTTTTTTCATTTATTACTGGGCACAAAATAATCGTTCCATTTTTATACATTATTTTATCGTATTTTACATTTGTAACTGATTTATTAGTGGTGGGTGTTCTTAAAATAAGTCAGGTGGATGGATGAAAAAGCTACGTTCTCTGTGGGCTTCAACGGGGAATAGGAAGTCCGTTTCTAAAGCTCCTTTAGTCTTTTTGATACTCAGTAAAGCACTTTCTCTTTGATTATCCGACGTTATTTTAACCTACCGTTTTCTAAACCTTTGAGTACGACTAACCCGTTACTAAAACAAACTACTGTATATACGAAAAAGCTTTTCTTAAAACAATTTTTAACTATTTAAAACAGACGTATAATGTTGCATATTGATTACATTTTTATTTTTATATTTAAAAAGGGTTAATATGATCATTTGCCTACAAGATTACGCCACATAGAACGCGTGGTCTTAATGATTTCTTAATTGTGTGTTGAAATTAAATTTCTCTGCGCTCTTTACAGTAAAGCCATTTGATTTAAAATTCTTATGAAAGAAAACATAAAAACCAAAATAAGAAACTTGTGTATTTCTGTAAACGGACTCTAGAATTGTTCTTCCAAATGCAATACTTGTTTATGTTAATTTTTTCTTTATTGCTAACCTTAAATAAAAAAGGTAACAAAAGGCGGTTAGTTTACAATCTTTATTTATAAAGATACTATAACATACTAGTGACCCGCCTCGGCTACGCACGGGTGCAATGTATTATACAATAAATAAACCTTCCTCTTGAATCACTCCATCTAGGAAAATGTCTGGTAAGTATTACAACCTCACATAAGGCCAGTGTGAAGTGAAAGTATTATACATACTTCTGCTTTGCAACGGTCAATGAGGTAGCCGGGTCCGATATTATCAAATGGTGGCACCGGATCTGTAACCCTACGGGTGTTGCAAATGTCAATGGGTGGCGGTAATCATTTAACATCAGGTGAAACGCCAGCTCGTTGCTACCACATAAAAAACGAATAAAATAAGTACGGCCTTAAATTAAAGCCGTTTATTATTCACGTGAACCTAAAAGTGTTCTAGGCAAAAGCAGTGACAATATAATCGCACCGGCAAAGTCGAGAGGCAGCCTGGCAGTTACCGAAATAGGTAGCCGTTAAGTCGGACGTCAATGCCGCATGCAATTAGTGATCATTCTGATCATTGACGTCGTCGCTACAGCCCGGTGTGGACGTGCGCCGCGAATATGTAATGAAGCAATTAAGCGAATTTCCCGCGCCGTAGCTCTTGTTAGAGGACGTGCTCGTGAATAAAGGCGAGTGTTTACATGCCTCTTGTCCGATATAATGACATTTCGGTTCGTATTGAGCGCTACATGCGTCGCGGGCGAATGAAATAGAGAAAATTATCGGTTTTCCTCATTAATCTTAAACTTTGTTATTAGTTTTATAGTCGGGAATAAATTGAAATGATAATTTTAAACAGTCAATTTAATATTATGTAGTTCTGTTAAGTGTTCTCCGTGGATATAATTTTTCCGATTGCTTTCTGAACATTTCGAATCGTAATTTTATGATGTAGTAGAGAAGAGAAGACTAAGGATTCATAGATTTGTTTTCCTTTTGTATGCTACAGGCGCTCGCTTTTGATTTAATATACTCGAGCAACCTGATTTTGATCCCCGGTGACATCAACAATGAAATTGCTAATTTTAAGTGAATGAATGAATGAATGAAATGAAATATACTTTATTGTACACAACCAACGGATATTGAAGAATCAACTAAAATAATACAAAACTGTACAATAGGCGGCCTTATCGCTAGGAAGCGATTTCTTCCAGGCAACCTAGTAAAAGGAAATAGTAAAAACAGTAGCATTGGGTAACGGTGTACACTGAATTAATAAGAGAAACTTATAAGTCGAAATATAAATACATATTAATAAATTATACATAAATACACATGCAAACACGATATATAAATATATATGTTATAAATAATGTATAAGTATTTAGATATAAGTAGACAACATCGAGGAATGGAACACAATGATTAAGGAGGCATAAAATGTTTTCTTAAAAGTCGCTTGAAAATAGGTAGGGATTGTGCCCGCCTAATATGTAGTGGGAGAGAGTTCCAGAGCCGAACAGCTTCCACAGAAAAGGATTTGGAGTAGAAAGATGTACTATGGGGAGGAATTCTGAGGATTAAATTGTCATCGGAGCGGAGAGATCGATCTGGGTGAGAATCACAAAGATACTCAAATCGCTTCTTAAGATAAGGAGGGGTGGTTGGATTGAATAGAACAGAGTATAAGAGCGAAAGAAGGTGAGTATTCCTGCGAAGGCGGATTGGAAGCCACTTGAGCTTATTTCGGAATTCAGAAATGTGGTCATATTTACGAAGTCCAAATATGAACCGTATGCAAAGATTTTGGATGCGCTCAAGTTTATTAAGTTGTTCAACGCGTAAGTCTAAGTAACATGTATCGGCATAATCTAGAATTGGTAAGAGGAGAGATTCCGCGAGCGCAATTTTGGTAGGTATAGGTAAGAAGTAACTCAATCTACGAAGAGAATTAACTGCTGCAAACATCCTTCTACTCACTTCACTAACCTGAGGAACCCAAGAGAGAAATTTATCAAACACAACACCTAGATTTTTAACCGTATCGCTATATTGCAATTGGACCCCGTCAAAAACTATACAAGGAAGATTAGCCCAGTCAATACGTGCAACCAATCTTTGGCTGCCTATAATAATAGCTTGTGTTTTAGATGGATTTACCTTCAGTCCATAAGAATTGCTCCATTCTACAATGGTGTTTAGGTCTTTATTAACTGCATCTATTGTCATGGTTAAATCTGGTAATTTGGATTGAGCGTAGACTTGGAGATCATCAGCATACAGATGGTAGAGAGAAGTTAAATGTTGAGTGATTGAACTAATGAAGATTGAGAATAGGAGAGGAGACAACACGCCACCTTGCGGTACCCCGGCATTTATCGGACTCCAGTCCGAATACTTCTCCTCGATCTTAATCCGTTGCCGGCGCCCGTGCAAGTAACTGTGAAACCAGTCAACGACCTTAGGAGATATGTTTAGAGAAGTGAGAATGGCTAAAAGTAGCTCATAATCAACATTATTGAAAGCGTTGCTGAAATAAGTGCTGACTTATCAAGTGCTGAGCACTGAAGGAAAACATCGTGATGAAACGTGCATATTTTAGAATTAAGACAAAAAAAATATTTCTAAGATATTATTATGTGAAGTCCGCCAATTCGCGGTGGGGTAGAGTGGTGGAATTTCCCTAATAACCCTCTGTACATAGGACGCGTTTATAAAGCAGTGAGAAATTTATAGAATCCATGTCCATAAAACCTACGCAAAGGGCACTTGCTGAACAAAGAATGTGTCACAAAGTTAAATTTTTGTGTTTGGGGCACTCAGAGCTACCAAGGATAAGAATACAAATCTCTTAGTAAAATTCAATACTTTCAATACTTGTATGACTTCCTTGCTAAAGTTAAAACGCTATTGAATACATTTCTTCTATCCGTGTTATTGCAGCATATACCGGGTAATAGTGGAAATAAATATTTATAAAAATGGTATAACTTTTTATTACATCACTTTTATGGTTTTTTTTTATTAGTTAGAGTGATTCAAGAGGAAGGTTTGTATGTATAGTACATTGTACCCTTGCGAAGCCGGGGCGTGTCGCTAGTTAAGTTATAAAACAAAAGTGGGGTTTTGAATACTGCTAAATAAATTTCGCATCCCTAACAAGTTTAGTATACGAATTTAGAAACAGTTTAGCATCGTTAAGGCACTGTCTCTACTCTTCCCCATCTAAAAGGTTTATACATATTCACAATAGTTGAGTGCTTTGCATTAGGCGTACGGCATTAGACGTAAACTTTAATCTTCGTTTATATGATTAGGACTTGATTACTATCATAATGTATTCACGTAAAATAATAAGTTTAGCTCTATGGAAGTAAAGAGCATTATATCACGTTTTTCATCATTTATTTATTATTTATTCAATAGTAGGTACCCAAATAGCGTTACAGGTTTCATAAGTTGTGCTTATTATTTTATAATATGTCTAAATTAACGATTACAAAAACTAGGAATATACTTTGGTTTACGTTAGTGTTTTAACATCAAAATCCAAAGTTTTGAATTGAGAGTGCCAAATTTCAAATTTTTTGTCAGTTAGCTGATAAAAAATATTTTAAAAATTTTAAAGAAATAGGATTTCACCTTGGCTTGTACGTGTTTTCTCACGCGGCCCACCGGTGGACCGCGTGGCGTTCAACGTGTTAATGATGAATATTCGAT
Organism: Iphiclides podalirius; assembly: GCA_933534255.1. Taxonomy (NCBI): domain Eukaryota; kingdom Metazoa; phylum Arthropoda; class Insecta; order Lepidoptera; family Papilionidae; genus Iphiclides; species Iphiclides podalirius. The sequence goes on from OW152830.1 coordinate 4,797,144, forward strand.
TTTATTACAATATAAACAGATCTAGATAGGAACACCCCTAGTAAACTTCGAATTGATTGCCAATCATCTTTGAAAAACATGAATACACACTCTAAAACGTAATTCAGTATAGAATAAAACATTTATTGTAATTGTTCAGGACATAGGATTCACTAGCGCAAAGTAGATTTTTAATTTTCTGTACTACTTAGACTAAACACGTTCTTTTTTCTTTGAAGTTAACAGTGATTGTAAAAGCTTATTACTCTCGAACAAGTTTTAAGGTCTAATGAAATATGAAATTGCTAGACGCAGAATAATGAATGAGTCGAAAAGAACTGGAATGAAACATGGAGTGTGTTGATAAACTGGTTTAAATCTTTTCGCAACTGCCAGGATTTGAACTTGCGCCCAAACCTGAGTTTGGGCGTTCAAACTATGCAATCGACATCCTCACCATGCAAAGGACAAATTCTAAGTAACAAAGTAATAAGTAATTAAAAAAAATAAAGTAGTTAAACCGTAGAGAATTTCGCGTGGTAAAGATGAAGAATAAATGTTCAAATTAAAGTTTATTACATTCGTCAGATTGGGTGTACCTGATTTTATTAATTTTAAGAGATGAAAAAATGGACGAAATGTTTATCACCGCTGCGGGAATCGAACCCACGTCTAAAAATTTAAATGTTTCATCAGGTGCAGAGATTAGCATCATAAAAATTTTAATTTCAAACTTTAAGGTTTAGAAGATTTTAATGATTTATTTTTTATGGTTAAATGAGTAAAATATTACTTTTTCATTTCATTGCCGTTTGCATTCTTTACATTTAAAATATGAAACGAAGAACCACCTTCAATAAATGAGAATTATTTATCTGTTGTGTTGTATAATTTGTTTTTAAATGTTATATATAAAAATGGATTGCTGTTCGTTATGCTCGCCAAAACTCAAGAACGGCTAGACCGATTTGGCTAATTTTGGTTTTGAAATATTTGTGGCAGTCCGGGGAAGGTTTAAACGATAAGAAATTATGGAAAAAATGCATGGACGGGACATGCCAATTAGGAGGGTAGGTGTGACATAAGTAACACATGTTAGAAACAGTCTCTATATTTTTAATTTAAAATAATAGTAATATTTGAGTTTAAACATTTTTATTGACATATATAATGAACATTTGAGTGATAGTACCAACCGGCAAGATAGAATCCTCTAACTTTTACTTGTTAACATAAACATTCACTAGTGATTATCTGACAGCATGGATTCACTAAAACAGTCATTTTCTGCAATGTCTGAGATGTTCTATGCAAAAATGGACGAATTTCAGCGTGATTTGGAAAAGAACTCTGCTAGCAAGACATCTGCAACAACTTCATCGATAGCATCTGATTTTGTGTCCTTCAAAACTTTTATTGTAACCGCATTAAAACACCCTGCAGCAACAAATGGAGTTTCTTAGACTGGAAATGGATCGTCAGGAGATGCGAAGGAGGCGTAAGATCTTGCTCTTCCATGGAATTCCCGAGGTGAAATCAGAAGACCTTATCGGTCGTGTAACCACAGCTGTTGCTGAACATCTGAATCTGCCTAATTTTTCAAGTACCAGCATCAAGTCCAGCTATCGCCTTGGCCGCACATCGGAAAGCAGAGCTAGGCCGGTAGTTGTAAAGTTCGCTGAAGTTTCTGTCCGTGACAAAGTGTGGTTCGCGAAAACTAAGTTTAAGGGTACTGGCATCACACAGTCGGAGTTCCTAACGCAGCCTCGACACAGTGTATTTCTTGAGGCTCGGAAGCGTTTTGGCGTGACAAATTGCTGGACTCGCGATGGATGCATATACGTAATTAGCTCGGATGGAGTTCGCCATCGAGTAGAATCTTTAAACGAGCTTGATGTTATAAATGTTGCATCGTCTTCGTCTAAGCCTCTTGCAGCGAATTCACCAGTACAGATATTAGAATCTTGTTCTAAGAGCCCAAATACTAAGACTATTGTTATGCGCCCCAAGCGAGTAATTAAGAAATAGTTTATTGCGGTAATGTGAATTTGTCCTTTACTTAAAACATTCTTCTCATTATGATCATTGCACTGTTTAACTTCTTTTTGTTATATTTTATTGTAATGTATTGTTTTAGTTTTAAGGTTAAGTACTTTTAATTTTAAAGCAATGTCAATTGTCAATTTGATATGACATTTTATATTATTATATTCTAACGGATTGGGACTTCTCCATACAGCCTATTATTATATTGGATTGGGATTTCTTCATTCATCCTATTCATTATCATAGGTTCGTTGTAAAATATTATCTTTCACTATACATATGTATGTTATAGTGAAGTTTATTAGGATTTTTTTTTTCTATATATTTTTTCTAATCGTGTTATCATAGGTAATTTTATTGTTATAGTATATTATTTGTTTATGTTTATATATTCATGTTATTTAAAGATATATAAGCTCGGACGACTCCTTTTCAATTTCCTCCACTGATGGATTGAGTAGTAACGGCAGTTTCCATAGTCTCCCTTCTCTTTCTGAAACCCTTGATTTACATTTCTCAGATGTTCTGAAAAAATTTTAATGTTGTTCATATTAATGCTCAGAGTATTCCTGCACATTTTCCAGATATGCTTTCGTCTTTTGATAACAAGAACATCCATGCTATTCTAATCTCCGAAACATGGTTAAAACCTTGTTTATCCTCCACATCTTATGCTCTTCCTGGCTTTCACCTCATACGAAATGATCGGAACAGTAGGGTTGGCGGAGGTGTTGGCATTTATCTTCGATCCCACATACCTTTTAAATTGATCAGTGTATCGCAAGAACAGGCTATACCAGGGGCGGAGCATTTATTTATCGAGGTTATGTTATCCAACCTGAAATTACTGCTCGGTGTGTATTATAACCCTAGTCTCACAATAGATTATTTTACAGGACTCGAAAATCTGTTAGACATGTTTATCCCACAATATGAGCACTCGATTATTATGGGTGATTTTAATACTTGCCTGTTAAAAAATGACTCTCATGCATTCCGTCTCAATTCTTTAGTCAAGGCAGCAAATCTACATATTCTTCCTCTATCGGCAACGCACAACTTCCCAAATTGTTCTCCATCTCTCCTTGATCTTATTCTAGTTTCCTCAGTAGACTTTGTATTGAAACATGGTCAATGTCCTGCAGATGCCTTTTCTTACCATGATTTGCTATATTTATCCTATAAAATACGCCCACCCAAAGCTAAATCTAGAATTCTTCTCCAACGTAATTTTTGGTGGTATGAACCTTGATCTTCTGCGAGAGGATGCATCTCAGATTGACTGGGCTGAAGTCCTTACTGGGGACAATACTGATGAACGGGTTGAAATTTTTAACTCTCTTTTAATGAAGCTTTATGATACCCACGCTCCAATACGCCCAGTAAGAATTAAAACATCTTCCTGCTCCTTGGCTAACTGAGGATATAAAAACGCTACAACACAAAAAGAATATAGCCAAAGCTAAATATAAAACCAACGCAAGTGAAACCAACCGCATTAAATACACAAGCATTCGGAATCGATGCAACAGATTGTGTAGAGATGAACAACGACGCCATATCCATAAATCTGTACTCGAGGAAAAAGATTCCGGAAGAGTATGGAAATTTCTGAAATCCCTTGGGGTTGGGAAAGCAAATAGAAATTGTCCCTCAAATTATAGTACCTTCGATTTAAATAAGCTCAATCAGCATTTTTCCTCATTTTGTACTATTGATAGTACCTTAAAACAGAATACTAAAAATAAAATTTTAGCTTTACCCCCCCACCCCTGATGATCCCGCTTTCGTATTTAGTCAAATCGACTGCAGTGATGTTAAGAGAAGTATTATGGAAGCTAGCTCTGATGCTGTTGGTTCTGACTGCATTAGTCGTAAAATGATCACTCCTCTTCTCGATTTTCTAACTCCTGTCATTGTGTCTATCTTTAATCATTCCATCAATAGCGGTTGCTTCCCTACTTCCTGGAAGGATGCACAGATAATTCCTCTTCCTAAAAAAACGAATCCTTCCAGTTTCTCTGATTATCGGCCTATTTCCATTTTACCATTTCTATCAAAAGTTTTTGAACGCATTGTTCATAAACAATTGACTGTATTTCTTTCCAAATCCAACCTTTTAAATCCGTTTCAATCCGGTTTCCGTTCTGGTCATAGTACGACTACTGCATTAGTAAAAATTACTGATGATATCCGGTTCGGTATGGATAACCAGTGTGTAACAGTATTGACTTTACTAGATTTCAGCAACGCTTTCAATAATGTTGATTATGAGCTACTTTTAGCCATTCTCACTTCTCTAAACATATCTCCTAAGGTCGTTGACTGGTTTCACAGTTACTTGCACGGGCGCCGGCAACGGATTAAGATCGAGGAGAAGTATTCGGACTGGAGTCCGATAAATGCCGGGGTACCGCAAGGTGGCGTGTTGTCTCCTCTCCTATTCTCAATCTTCATTAGTTCAATCACTCAACATTTAACTTCTCTCTACCATCTGTATGCTGATGATCTCCAAGTCTACGCTCAATCCAAATTACCTGATTTAACCATGACAATAGATGCAGTTAATAAAGACCTAAACACCATTGTAGAATGGAGCAATTCTTATGGACTGAAGGTAAATCCATCTAAAACACAAGCTATTATTATAGGCAGCCAAAGATTGGTTTCACGTATTGACTGGGCTAATCTTCCTTGTATAGTTTTTGACGGGGTCCAATTGCAATATAGCGATACGGTTAAAAATCTAGGTGTTGTGTTTGATAAATTTCTCTCTTGGGTTCCTCAGGTTAGTGAAGTGAGTAGAAGGATGTTTGCAGCAGTTAATTCTCTTCGTAGATTGAGTTACTTCTTACCTATACCTACCAAAATTGCGCTCGCGGAATCTCTCCTCTTACCAATTCTAGATTATGCCGATACATGTTACTTAGACTTAAGCGTTGAACAACTTAATAAACTTGAGCGCATCCAAAATCTTTGCATACGGTTCATATTTGGACTTCGTAAATATGACCACATTTCTGAATTCCGAAATAAGCTCAAGTGGCTTCCAATCCGCCTTCGCAGGAATACTCACCTTCTTTCGCTCTTATACTCTGTTCTATTCAATCCAACCACCCCTCCTTATCTTAAGAAGCGATTTGAGTATCTTTGTGATTCTCACCCAGATCGATCTCTCCGCTCCGATGACAATTTAATCCTCAGAATTCCTCCCCATAGTACATCTTTCTACTCCAAATCCTTTTCTGTGGAAGCTGTTCGGCTCTGGAACTCTCTCCCACTACATATTAGGCGGGCACAATCCCTACCTATTTTCAAGCGACTTTTAAGAAAACATTTTATGCCTCCTTAATCATTGTGTTCCATTCCTCGATGTTGTCAACTTATATCTAAATACTTATACATTATTTATAACGTATATATTTATATATCGTGTTTGCATGTGTATTTATGTATAATTTATTAATATGTATTTATATTTTGACTTATAAGTTTTCTCTTATTAATTCAGTGTACACCGTTACCCAATGCTACTGTTTTTACTATTTCCTTTTACTAGGTTGCCTGGAAGAAATCGCTTCCTAGCGATAAGGCCGCCTATTGTACAGTTTTGTATTATTTTAGTTGACTCTTCAATATCCGTTGGTTGTGTACAATAAAGTATATTTCATTCATTCATTCATGGAAAACCCGAAATAGCAACAATTTTATTTTCCCATACAAACTGTACCTGTCAACCTGTCAACTATGTCTGTGTAACCTGGCAATCACTTTATGCGTGCGTTCCGATTCGTCTAGAAATAATTTATATGGCAAAACAACGATTGCCGATTCAGCTAGTTTCTAAATAATAATTTAGAACATGGTATCGAGCTGACTCAGGTGTTATAACTATATATTAACATTGCAGTTGTTTTATTCTGTTGTCAGGGTTGTGAATCCTTTTTTGCGCAGGTACAAATTGTGAAAGTACCTGGAAATCACATTGCTGTTAAAGCGCACCTAAAATTACCAACAAGACATTCTATAAATTTTATAGCAGTTGATAAATAAAAGCGTCGATTAAAAATAAATTGAAACTCACCACATTTATTTGGCAATCAATGATTCACATTCGACAGGGTTTTATCCGTACAGAACGTTAAGTTGCATATTGCAAACAAACTGTATCTTGTATCTTGTATTAACTGATGTTTTTGCTTTCAGTCCCGAGAGTAAAGCTTCATCTGACGCAGAACCGGTGGGCTAGCCAGAACCCACGGGTTTGGGCCCTCCGCTGTGGGTAGGGCCGCGCATGTGCTCATGCGTGCGTTTAACTACGACATGTCATCTAAGGGCCATCGAAGTTGCGGTGCAGACCGAGACCCCGATGGCCGTCGACTGTGTTTTTAGCTAAGCAGGTGGCTGGGGGCGGTGAGAACCGCCCTGGAACGCGGGTGTACCTTGTGTACGCGTTGTGTTGGTCTCGCCGTACTCGGAGGCGAGGGCGAACTAGTGTGTTTGTTGTTGCACTAACTGTGGGTGTAGTGTTGTCCGGCGGGACCCCCAGCGGTGGGTCCGGCGTATCTAAGTCGACAAACTGTAGCAAATAAGCTCTCACAAAGTCCGTCCACATCAGTTGATGAATGAAAAGATCCATTATCCGAAGATCGATAGCATTCTGTTGGTATGTTAACCTGTTTTAGTAAACACAATTTATTTTTACGCAAAATCGACACGAAATTTTTTCAATTAGGTAAATACTAGATTATTTAAAAAATAGCACTCTAACTATGTCGGTCTCTCGACGTCATGACTGTATATGGTTTAAATTAATTAATTTAAATCGTAATCCTTATTGAGTTACACATATGAGTATATAGGACTTTACAAGGAGGTTTCTAGAAACTAAGAATCGTTTTGAAAAAAAACATCATTAATTATTAATTTTATTATACATCGAACAAGAGTGAGTGGGAAATTAAAAAATATTTCTGCCTTTTTTTTCTTTACACGTAGCTTCTAAGAATTACATATTATATGAAAGTTACAACACTTTGTGGGTTGCTGCATAGCAATATTCTTATACACAGAACTTTTCATCTCTAGAACGTTCTCTCTTCTGTGTTCAATATATTATGTATATTACGTGTATGCTGTTCGAAAACATTATCTAATTTATTTTAGACGACTGGGCGGGTTACTCTACTGTTTTTATTACATACCCAAGTCCTGCGGACTTTGCAAGTAAGTAAAAGGTGAAATGTGCGATTCCAAAAATTTACGCACACCGTAATAAATCGAACAGCCCCTACCCTACATTGATTAAATTTGCGAGTTACCAGTATACGTAGCAATAATTTATTATGCTTCGGATTAATTAATGCCGTATCAAGTTCAGCCAAAGTTTTTCCTTATTACATTTTGTTATTGTACCATATATGATTTTCGTTATCCACAGCAAACATTGAATGTTTCTCAATGAAACTGATAATCTTAGTAACTCATTATAATTAATGTTTTCCTTTACGTCAGTATTAAATTACTGTGAAATGTTTATGCTGGTTTTCAATATTAAACTTTTTTAAATTCGAGTAAAAATGAGCAACTTGCCATTGGAAATTTTGTTAAAATTAAAGTGACGTAATTTTTATTTTAGGTTTATAAATAGTGCAACCACTTTGTGCATTGCACGGGTTATTTTTATCGTGAATATGGGCCAATGCGGGGCCATCCAACCTACCCTGTTCTCATTTCAACTACAGTCCGCCAATCGAAAACAGAGTTTCGTTTTCGAATCGCGCTTCGACCGCACAAAACGTAATCCGAAGACAACAACACGTCCCGTGTGGTCAATATCGAGCGCAATAAGTGCGCTGGGGACGAGCGGTACGATTCAGTAATGAAGCAATTAAGTACTCGCCATGCTCTCGGCTCGCTGGCGGCACGGTGCGAGGAAGCGCGAGCGAATTGTTTACTCGCACGCGGTTCCCGTTTAACTGCAACGAAAACGGCTTCCGTTCGACTAAGTCGCATTTGCCGTGACATAAAATGACGTGGTAGACGTAATTGGTCCTGCTCTACTCTCTTCTAGGTGTGATTTTTTTATGTGAAAAGTTGTCAAGCGAGCAGGCGGTTCGCCTGATGGTAAGTGATTACCGCCACCCTCGTCGACAACTTATTAAAAAGTTGTGTAAAGCAAAAAGTTCGCCTTTTCCCGTGTAAAGGAGAATTTTCAGTAGTGGGATAATGAAAGTACTATTCAGAGCGCACCATTAACTAAAAATCTCTGCTACTACTACTACTTCTACTAAAAATCTATACTAGGTAATGCTAGGTTAAATAATTAATACCAATTAAACGTCGTTCAGCTGGGAGTTCGGGATGGGAATGAAACGCCGGACAATTAAATCTTCTCTTTGTTGTCGCCAAGAATAACGCGTACAGCGGCCTTTTCTATGCCGCTCTAATCCTCGCTACTACTATCAATGCAACTAATCTCCCGTTCCGCACTAATCTTACAATGACACGCCTACCGGTACTCTCCCTCCCGGACCTATCTCAACTTACGCTTACACTGGTGCATCTCTGGCTACGTTACCGCACCAATCCACCCACAGCGGAGGGCCCAAACCCGTGGGTTCTGGCTAGCCCACCGGTTCTGCGTCAGATGAAGCTTTAATAGTCTCGGGACTGAAAGCAAAAACATCAGTTGATATTATATATATTAAGATACAAGACACCAATCCACCGCCTTTATACTACTAGTCAATTTGCGTCACTTTCCACTACTTTACTCACTATTCACTTCACTTTTCTCTTTCTTCTTCTTAGAGTTCTCTTAGCTCTTTTTACAGTCGGAATTTCTTTCGTTTTTTAAATAAAGTTCTGTGACGTTAATGTTCGGTCGTAATGGGATGCTGCAATTCAAGAGTAATGTAATTTGCGCCTTCATATTATTCTGTTTTCTTCTAAGCTGTAACAAATTCATACTTTGGGAAAATTTGTCTTCCATTAAGTACTTGTGAGAAAATAATAATTTATTTTGATACGCCAATAATTCCACTTCTGAATTTAACATTATTGTACATTACTCTATCATACTTGAAGCATTTTAGCCTTATTCAGAACAGTGTAGTTTGGTTCTTGAACGTCTTGAGTAAGGTAACTTATAACTATCCTTAATAAATAGGTCATCAAAACAAGATTTTTTTCAAATCACAAAGTTATCATACCTACTTAATTTTTTCCTCTTACTATTTATAATTTTGGTCTGCATTACTAATTTTATTTCAATGTGCTATTTATAACTGCACGGGCAGCACAATAATTTAGGTGGTCTCCATCTACCAACGCCAATTGTTTTCCGTGTTATGAGTTCTCTAAACGTGACCAAACTTTTTTTCTCCATTCATAAAGTGATTCGTTTCAGTTTACCTATTCTTGCCTTCGTGGCATTTTTATTTGCTACAGCAACGATCGTTTTTAAAAAAGCTTATTTACAGGTTTCACCTCTTCAATACTTTTCCACTTTTGACCTTGTGACCACTCTTCTGTGTAATAGTGCAATAGTAGCTGACAAGCGGCCATGAAGTAGAACACGTTTTCATCATTTTTCTATTTCTTTCGTAATTTTTACTTTGGTAGACGTATCATTGTTTGCTGTTGAATGAATGTCTACCCACCGATAACACCTTTCATGTGCCATATGAGTAACAATAAAAAATCAGATGATTAACCTGGATCCTCAGATTAACTTGCCTTCTCTTTAAAAGAAAATTAAGTGAATCATTTTTTCTAAGACCCGTTCCGAGCTCGAAGAACTAACCGCTACGAATGCTATGGTGATAGTAATCCTAGGAGAATATGATATATTCATCGTGTGCAGCATAATGCGAAAAGCCTGATCATTTGCCACCTTTGATAAAAAAAAAAAAAAACGACCAAGTGCGAGTCGGACTTGCGCCCGAAGAGCCCCGTACCATTCTCTACGTCAAGCTAGCAACTTTTGCCTAGTTACCGCCTCGCGTTTGTTGTACGGGAGCCTCCTTAAATATTTTTTAATTTATTCTGTTTTTTAGTTTTGCCATCACTTTTGTAAATTTAAACTATCCAATTATCACAGTTCATGAGTATACAACCTAGTTGGTAGGTAGGTAGTAGGGTCAAACGGTGGTAGGGCCACGCAGCAGCATCGGCTGTTGCACGAATGGGCAGGCCCATCCGGGTAAGTACCACGACCTCACAGAAGACCAGCGTAAAGTGGAAGTATGAAAAATACTTTCGCGTTTCGTCTGGTGAGTGAGGTAGCCGGAGCCCAATTTTCAAAAGGTTGTCAACGCATCTGTAACCCTCGCGTGTGGCAGATGTCCATGGGCGGCGGTATTCACTTAACATCAGGTGAACCGTCTGCTCGTTTGACAACTTTTCGCATAAAATAAAATAAAAATAGTAACAGAAGGAAAAGGATCCCGTTTTACTCTTTGGGTACAGAACCTTAAAAAGAATACAATTTAAGGTTTGGGTCCAAAATACATGACCAAATATGAAAACGTGAATAAATTACTGAAGGAAGTATTTGAATCATTACAAATTAATGAAAGGAAGTAATGAACCAGCTCTTGCGTAAGTTACGCCCTCCGCGAGGTGAAATAGGTCATTATCAGAAAATCGATAAAATCCCATAGATCTAATTACCCCCGCGTCTGCCAACACTAAGACACCCCATTTCTCTAGTAAAGAGGAGCGTCAAAATGAATTATGGCACTTCATTAAGCTAAAATGCTGCCTTATAGCGTCTCAAATGCTCCATTATTTAAAGAGAGTGGCCGGTCCCTCATTCATTAAGGCCACCGCCCATATTCATCTCAAGACGTCCGAAAATATATATAGAAGCTAAAAATGGTGTATTTGTAAATGCACCATTTTTGCAGGTTTTACCGTATAAAAGATAGAACGGATTTGAATGATGGATGTTTTCCATTTAGTATTATAAACTACTGATTTCACCGTTGCGGTACCTGGTCCACGTCGTTGATATGCTGTTGGTACCACAACAGGAGTTGTATTCGGAAACAAGAACGCACCCAAGTCGCAAAAAGAGCGGTATCATAAACAACTTTTTGTTTTTATTACACAACTATATTATATTCTAAAATTAAATTTGAAATATTGACAAATTAACTATTCATACATTAGACGTTATTAAAACTCTGTAATGTCATGTATTTAGGTATATGGAATCCAGTTATTGTAATCACTCTTAACTACCCACCACACTAGGTCCATTTTTCCACGTACGAAGCGGAGTCTACCGCCAACAGAAGCCAAAGTGGTCACTATATGCTTTGAAAGAAGCATATTTGTTTTTGTAGCCCTTTTAGTTTTGCTTTAGCCATGATCACTACAATTATGCAGGGCAATAAAAAACAACTACAAGGTATGCAACTTAGTTGGCCACGTGTTGTATTGATAAATGGTTAATGTATAAAGTACACCTGCTGTAAATGATGCTTTGTGGATGCGCGTAGACGAAAAAACATAAAAAAAACCCCTGTTACCCTAGTACGCTGTTACCGTTCTTTCCCTGTATTTATAAGAATTATAAATTAATTCGCCTGAGGCGCAAAGTTCAGTTCATTTTTATGGGAAGTTTGGAAATTGACTAAGGGTAATAACTAATAGTTTAATATTCATTAACATTTATTATTCATCTAAATTGTCTAAGAAATTCACTTAGGTTATAATAAATTCTGTCATAAAGAATTAACTTCAATTTCTTTTTAAAATCGAAAATATTTTAGGCCTTTATTTTGATAGGTTATATATTGTTAGAGCCATACAAAAGACGCTATTTCGCATACGTGCTTTTATTTCCCTGCGCATACATAGTCTTCAAGGGTCCCGCCGGTTCTGAATAGCAACATCTGACCAGAGTGGAAATAATGTGGGGTTGCTTTTTACCAATACAGCAATTTTATTATCTTTAAAATGTTTTTGCAACTTGCCATCGTCTTTAATTTGAAAGTAGCACCAATGCATCTTTTTTGAGCATTGAAAGCCGAATCTTTATGAATAGAGTTTCCCCAAAATATTATGCCATATCTCAGCCTGGAATCAACGATGCCGTAATAAGCAGTTAACAATGCGTTTAAATTTATTAAAGAGTGATAGCTTGCATAATTCGTAAGCAGAACTGTTTATTTGTTTTGCTAATTGAATAACATGTTCTTGCCAATTCAATTTTTTGTCAATTACCAAACCTAGGAATTTTGTAACTTCCGTATCTTGAATGTTTTTTCCCTCGTAATTAATGTTAAAGTTTGTTAACTCTGGCAGTGCAATAGAATTGCATACAAGTTTTGTTTTTTTTCAAATAAATTTTTAAATTATCGATCCTTAACCATTCTCTAATGTCCTTTATTGATTTATTCATTTCTACTTCATATAAATTAATATTTTTAATTGTATTATTACTCTCATGAACAAAAAGTTTTATGGGGTAATTCGTTACTTTAGTTATCTTATCCTTTAAACGAGCAATTCTTGTATATACATATATAATATCAGAATCTCGGAAACGGCTCCAGCGATTTTCATGAAATTTAGTATGTGCGTAGATTCGGGGGCGAAAAATCGATCTAGCTAGGTTTAAGTTTTAGAAAATGTCCTTTTATCCCTGTTTTCAGGGAATGAAAAATATCATTCGAATATGAAATTTCGAAGAAAAAAAAATGTTATAATAGCTCGGTCAGTAATTGGGCGGCCCCAAAACAGACGGCCACGGTTCGTATCACGATCATTTACACACTTATATTTTTTACTTTTTTTTTTCCAAACCAGATCATTTTCTTTATTTTCAATTTTTTATTTCCAAAATACATGATTTACCAAAAAAAAAACGAGCAAAGCTCGGTCCTCCAGGTAGTATACTTAATATATATGATAAACAACATGGTCCTAAAACACTGCCTTGTGATACTCCATAATGTATCTTGCGTTCCTGTGACTTAAATTATTCTTCTCAATTATTACTAAAATTAATTTTTGAAATAGGTGTGTGAAATAATTAGTTGCAAAACATTTCCTCTTATACCATAATTATACAGATTTGATAACAAAATATTGTGATCGACATAATCAAAGGAATGCGTTATATAATAATATATAGCACCTACTGGTCTTTTAAGGTCTACATTTGTCATAATCTCATTTAAAAAATCATATTGATCGGTTATGACTTTGTGTCATAACCGATCAAAATGATTTTTTATGCGTTTCCCTAGAAATTATGCAACTGGATCACCAGATTTGTAGTAGATTGAAGCATCAATGTGTTTTTAGCAAATCAAAGCTCCTTTGCTCTCGCCCGCCATTACCAGGGAGCTTTTTCCAGCATTCAAGGTAAGGCCAGCGATGCTCAAAATCTTTCCGATTGCTTTGATACATTGACATCACGAGAAAACCAAAAATTTCATCTACACCATCTCGATATCCAGCGATCCATAACAGCACGATTTTAAAACATTTCCCGCCTCGCACAAACTCTCTGTGAAACCAGTTGCTGCCGGCGGTCTTTCCGAACCGTTAAGCGAACGTGGGAACCTTCAAGTAGAGAGCATATTCTTTCCTGAAAGGCCGGCAATGCATATCCAAGCCCTCAGGTGATGCACTATGAACATAGTGGCATAGAATAAGGTGGCATTAATCACCTTCCATCAGGTGATATTCGTGCCCGTTTGCCCGGTTTTTCCCACAAAAAAATATTTAAATTCGGTTATAATCTGAAACTAATAAGTTTATGGTCATTATTATATGAATGAAGTTAGTCTGGCATAAAATATTATAAAATATTATAAGCCAAATGTTTTTCAATATTTTTTTTATTTGAAAATTGTCTGATTCATGTAATCCTGTCGAAGACAGTGATTAAGTCGTTTACTGATACTTAGCCTCTTCATTTTCTTGAAATGCTAAGACATTTCAAACACATTTTTTGTCATTAGTTGACCTTTTTAATTAATTTTGTTTTGGGAAATTGTTCTTACTTTGTTTTAATAACGAAATTATGTTAAGTTTGTGATATTAAAAATTCTAGCGCAGGATTGTAATGAAAAAGACGGAATAATTTTCTATAGTATACTTCGTTTCACATTTTCTCTCTGCTTTTATAGTCAATCAAAACAAAAACGAAAATAGTGGTAATAACTATTCTGTACAGGCAGTGCAAGTTTGTACTAGGTCGGTATCGGATATATTATATTAGATTAGGCTTGAGTCTTCTTCAAGTATTCCGCTGGTGGGGGGTGATCAGCGATGTACTGCAAACTGCGGAGGATCAGCTCAGGTATTGCTGGGGGTACAGGGATGGAATCGCCCTGTTGAAAATGGAAAAAAAAATTAAAAAGTTAGCTTGAGAAGAGATATAATCAAAAATTCAAACAGAATTCTAATTCAACCAAATAATGCTGCAATATACTAGGCAGTCTATCAAAAAAACTTTTTGCAACGATAGGACAGGATAAACATAGCACATAAATAAATACTACTTTTATCCCCTTAACATACATTTTAAAATTACACGTGATAAAACATTAACGTGTCTTTTAACTCTATCATGGTAGGTAGAGCTTCTTAAATTTATCTATGCTTCTCCAAGTTTATGTAATCCCAAACCGAAAGGTACTATTTCTTGCCCTCTTTTGTCAAGTAAGAATAAAAAAATAGGAAATAAAATAAATTTAGGAAGGTATATCATTAAATTTGAATGATAAAATCGCGAGTCTGACATCCCAGTCACTAGGCTATTCAAATTGAAGGGAGGAAAATCTAAAATAAAAATTTACAAGAAGAATATTTAGATTTAAAATGCATGAGTAGATTATCGAACCGAAATGTGAATGAACTATCTTAACGTGTTTCTCTTTTACAAATTAATTGTCATACCTCAGCACGGTAACCGTTCTCGTCGGCTTGGTAGATGAGCCTGACGGGGGTACCGTCGGGGGCGGTGTAACCGAAAGATCCTCTGACTTCAAGGGTGGCAGCTTCCTGTTAATAAATATGAACTTTATATATATTCAAACTTCAAAGTTACAAGTAATGAATTATTATAAGATATGTTTCAGTTTAATACTTAAAATATGTTTAATTTTAATTATTGCAAATCAATTAAAACCCAAGGCGACTCTCAGAAATATTTTACCGTTTAGGGTCACCGAAGCATACACAGTGGGAAACGTACATAACTGTTCTCAATTAATTAAACACAAAACTGTAACTAAGAAGAATCTTTGAAACTTTTAAAATAAAAAAATGACGAACGACGTTCAATACTTTTAATTTTTTTAATTTTAAATTATTGTAAATGAATCTTTTTCTACGTATATCTTTCTTAATTATACGTCACTTACGGAGTTGGGGTTCTTAATAGTGCCCTGTGCCTCGCCAGTGATGCCATTTGCGGTTTCGTAAGCGTATTGGTACGATCCCTCGGGATTGATTTCATAGTCCGAGCGGACAATAGGTGCGTTCGCCTCGTCGGTTCTAGCGTAGGACGGAGCAACATCAGCGCTGGCCAGCGCGACGGCGGCGAGAACGATAAGGAATTTCTAGAAGAAAAAAATATGTATAAATCGTTAAATGAGAGCATCACAAAAGAATTGTACATTCACAAAAATTTTAGTAGTTCGGACGTTAATTATTTTAAGCCAAATAATTGAAGTGAAAGAAAAAAAACTGAAATTGCTTAAAAAATTTTTTTTAATGAACCAACCATTTTGGAGTGGGTAACTGAGTCTGATGAGTTGACAGTCTGATTTTGAACGGTGATTCAATGTCTTTATATAGGTCTAGAGTGGAGATGCGTATTAATTATTTTCTGGTTTTTGCGCGAAGTGGTCACGTAAGTATAAATTATACATTTTAATAAGTGAGCCGAATTGTAAATGAAGTCTTTTAAATGTCTTTTGGGGATCAAATTATAAATATTATAAAGTTACAAGGTAATTTAAATATTTTTTAAATATAAATTCCAATTCATAAGATGTATTTCTCAGTATTTTATGATATAAATATAACCAAGTGCGAGTTTGACTCGAGTGCGAAGGTTTCTGTACTATCTATAAAACAGCAGAACAATCATACTTGTTGTATGGGAGACCCACTTAAATATAAATTTCTAATTTGTAGTATTTGCTGCTATAGCGGCAATAGAAATAGATCATGTGTAGCTATTGGAGTTCATGAGATACAGCCTGGTGATAGACGGACAGTCAAACAGACAGACAGCTGGTTTACCCTCTGGGTGCGGAACACTAAAAGAAAAAATAATTGATGTACGTGCGTTTCTTATGAGAATTCAAAGATTTGTATTGTGTTGTATTTTGTGTGGAAGGGGTTGCATGGCATTTCCCCTCTAAAACAAGGGGCAACCCGGTGTGTAGGAATCGAACAAATGACCCCATGTGCCAAAGCTAATACCTTGGCAACTGTGCGACTGAATCATCAATTCAGGGTTAGGCAAGAAACAAAGTTTCTAATTTATTTCCTCTTTTCAAATGTCAACGGAATAAAAGATGTCGATCGTCGAAAATCGTCGAGGGAATTATAAATAAAACATCATTTTGTTATAATTAATATCCTCTCTCACTCTTTGAATTTGAATTATCGTATCGTGAAGCCTGTTAGTTTTTAAGTTTCTAAGTTACACATAAAATAATGCTCCATTTGGAAGGTATCTTGAAATGGCATCTTATTTTACTATGCCCCTTGTAGTAATATCAGTACAGTTTATTTTATTTTATATCTTAACGTTGGTTTGACTGCTAAAATAAAGTGGGAATTAATATCGAACATTTTCATTCAATGGCTCAGTGTCGAGTTAATTTAATATACTTGTGCAACCTGAGTTCGATCCCCGCTGCCAGCATCAGCAAAATTGTCAATTTAAAATGCTGATTTATCTAAATGCTGAAACCTGCATATTTTCTATGGCCTAATCCGCTCTGTATAGAAGAGGTCTTTGCCATAATTATGTATAGGATATTACTTTACTACTTTAGAGTGGTATATGTCATGCACATTTATTTGCGTCTCTATGGACCAAATACCTGTTTATTTGCTTTTTTATCAATATCACGAGCCATTGACCATGCTGGTAACAAGGAGATAAATGTCATAAATAAATTTTCGCGACCGTAACGATTTAGAGCGACGGCCACTCTTCTAAGAACCATCTTATTTATATCGTATAACATTAGTAATCATAAATGCGTCGTTTCGAAATGAACGGTCGATGTTGGCAGCCTGCAAGTTGGTCTGCAATTTGCTGGTCGTTGGTCACACAACACGTTCCCAGAAAGTTTTCGTAATGGTAAATCCATTTCACTACGGGATCGGCGTAGCACTTTATAGCTGTTAAAATTTCCTATTGTGTGTTTGCTACAAGTTTGATATCTAGTAAATTTAAAAAGTACTTAAAAACGTATTTTATATATTAAATCAAAAACAAAACTAATTTATACTTAAGAATGACTTAAAGATACATACAACTTGCATAAAATGACATATGAAAAATACCAATAACCTCATTTTAACTCCTTTTAGTCGCCTTCAAATCTTCCGGACCTTAAAGAACATACGAAACATAAATTAGCTGGATTGGTCCAGCCATTCTTGAGTTATTACCAACATTCATTTTTATTTATTAACAAGATTATAAGGGCCAGGTAATCCTTATTAATCGAAACGCGAGAATTGGTTAAAGCTATTTTTTAAAATTAATAAAAACAAATATAACATTTGAAAACACATGAGTATCTTGTTAAGTCCCAATATTACTGTAGTGCAGTTCATACTTACATTCGTAAATTTGTGTATGCGCCTGTAATAAAAATTTAGCTAAGAAGCTGATATCAGGTTTTCGGAAAGAAACATTTTTAAGGTACCCATTATACCCAATATTTGTATATTAAGCAACAAGCTTAATATCAAAATAAACAATACCTATATGTACCTAAATATACACACATTAATTAAATAGCTAAATCTAAATATTCAGTTCATTAAATTTTTTTATCTTTTTATTTAACATTTTAAATATAATTACTTTTTGGACATGACTAGTTTATGCCACTACAATTAATGCCATTGTCATTTGTAACTTAAATTATTACAATGAAAGTATTTTTTAAATTTATTAGTATAGTTATTATAAAAATTTCTTATATTTTCCTGAACAACACACACATCAGTCAGTTTTAAAATCAAAACAATATTAATATTTCTAATTATTATTAGTAATTCAAAAGCGGACAAAGTTCGAGCTACATAGAAATATTGAAGTTTTTCAGTAGGTTTTCGGGGTAGAATTAATTTTATTTATTACTAGCGACCCGCCCCGGCTTCGCACGGGTGCAATGTATTAAACACATGAACCTTCCTCTTGAATAACTATCTAGTAGATAAAACCGCATCAAGATCCGTTGCGTACTTTTAATGATCTAATCATACATAGGGACAAACAGACAGCGGGACGACTTTGTTTTATACTATGTAGTGATGAACAGCAAAGAGATGTTTACATTTTAACACACACTCACTTGTTTTGCCTTCCTTTAACTTTATGGTATGGTATTAAAGTTCAAATTGACTTTTAAGTATTATTACAAAGCGTTTGTACTTACTTAGGGAATATAGAAAAGTGTTGTTTTTTGACTTCTTCAGGCAATTTTTTAAAATTTCCGTAAGAACTATCGTCCTACTTCAAGAAATATTATAAAAAAAAGAATTAGTGAAATCGGTTCAGCTGTTCTCGAGATTTGCGCTTAGCAATACATTCCGCGATTCATTTTTATATATAGAGAAAGGTAAAAGTTGAAGTTGAGTACCTAACCGTCACGTTGACTCTATTAAAATTTAGATTTTTTGGTTTTAGTCTAAATAGCCTCACGAATCACCGTTGATAATAATTGGTGTTGGTTTACAAGGATTATTTGTTTACCTAATCCGATATAATAGGTGGAGGCTATGTAAAGTTTTAAATTAAGTGAATTAACATCAGTAAAAGAGTCTCATTAAATTATTTATCACAGTTTAAATGTAGTCCAAAGTTTACCCTATGTATGTACATATACCTAGTAGTATTTATTATATTTGTACTATAATTAACATGTGCATATACATTTATTTACAACAGTTTATATTTTAACAGTGCTTTCTTTTTTTTATTTTATTTTTTTCACATCTTTCTGTGCACCTACCGAATCATCTCTGTACCACCCCAAGGTTGACTGGGAGATAATGCCTGTGGCATTCAGTCCGCCTTTGTACAGTTTGTGTATAAAGTATAAATAAATAAATAAATAAATAAATTAACATCAGTAAGAGAGTCTCATTAAATTATTTAACAGAGTTTAAATGTAGTCCAAAGTTTACTCATAACTTAAAGCTTTTGCTTAGTACATCAGAAATCCACTGAAAGTTAATATCGTGTAAATCACAGAAATCCTAATCACGACGCTACTATTCAATTATTATATAAAGCCATTTGTATAGACACTAGAAGAATCTATTTTTCAATAAACACAAACTTAGTTCTAAGGATTTAGAAAAACATTCAACGCAAGTGTAAGTTTTAAGCTTTAAAATAAATATTGAAGCGAATTGATTTGACAAGTTCTTCGAAAATGTTGTTAACTCACAATTTTGTTTTGAGAGTTTCCTAAAGAAGAACTGATACCATAACCTGTTGCATGTTTTTCAAAGCACATCACTTAGTAAACGTATCGACGCTTTCTTTGAAAACCTCTTGTGCACTAAAAAATAACGAAATTTGAAGTCAATATTAATAAGGAGCAAAATCAAAAACTCAAAATCATTTATTCATCGATATAAGAAACTTACATTTCATTTGTCAATAGTCATATTTTTTTTTTAATCTACCACCGTTTTGTAATGAGGTTCCTCTAGCGGAGAAGAAACAGGCGAAAGAAACTCCGTAGGTATCCTCTTTTTTGTAATTCATTTTTTTTCTTAACAAAAAATTCAAATATTATACAATTGATTTTTTTCCTTTTAGAAATAGCTTGGGAGCGATCAACTCATTCCCAGGGGTTATTGTCATTAATGTATTCATTTGTATTATAATAACCCTTTTTATAAAGTTTTTCTTTAATAAATTTCTTAAACCTGTTAATAGGCAGGTTTTGCGCATTTACTGGGATTTTGTTGTAAAAGCGTATACACCGCCCCATGAACGAGTTACTTACTCTATGGAGTCTAGTAACTGGCATTACAAGCTTGTGTTTGTTCCTAGTGTTCACATTATGTATATCAGTATTCTTATCAAAATTATTAATATTTCTACGCACATACATAACATTTTCATATATATATCGAGAGGCTAAGGTTAATATATTTATAGAGCAAGGCCCGCAATTTGCCGCCGAATATTACACTGCGGTAACCGTTTTTTATATTCATCGCATCAAGCTACTTGTTGTATGGGTTATGAAATTTTATTTCAAATATACTCCGTTAGCTTTATTTTATTTCTCATCTCACTAGCCATTCTGCTTTATCGCTGGACGCAAAATATTACCCTGGTACTCTTTTAGCTTTGTTGTCTTCTGGTTACCTCTGAGCAAATTATTATAGTCTAGGCACGCTTATTTAAGAAATTTTAATAAAAATATTTTGTCGTTTAGTCATCTTGAATCTTTCAGAATTTAAATCGTATCGAAATATAAAATATTATTTAATGATAATTGAACTGATTTCATAAAAATTTAATGATTGTTTTATTACATTTGATTAACGTTGCTAAATTAAATTATAAAAAAAATGTTATAGTATTAATGAATTTGACTATCGAATGATATTATCAACAGTATTTTTCCCGGTTTTATATTTAGTTATGAATTGTGCGATATTGTCAGAAGGGCTCGTAAAAAGGTTACCTTAATGGTAATTTAGATAAGACAACTGTGATAACATTCGCCCTCAGCGCATAAAAAGACGCCTTTAAGCTGGAAAAAGAGATTGTAATTTAGAGTGTTGAAGTTAAAAGAAACTTTTAGGTTTAGTGACCGTCATTAAAGAAATACATGTAGAAATACATGAAGAGCTTGTTCTACAGAGTAATATTTGTAGGTACATATATTATATGAAATATGTTTTATATACATTTTTATATTTTAAAATATTATAACCTAATTAATTATTTACTTTACTAATATGTAGTAGGTACATGTATATAGACATCTATATAATTAAAAATTTTTTGATCACGTCCCATTTGACAAATAATGCTATTAGTAAAGCTCTGCGTAACGTGAGTGCCTGGAAGGAGTCGCTTATTTTGTAATGTGGTGATAGCTGTTGTCGAGTTGCTTCTATCAAGACAATGCAATAACTCGTACACTTTAAACTTCATTTAGGAATAAGAGGTATCTTGTGTCATTTACGCTTCAACAGGCTTCAATACATGCCAGGTGATACAACGTGATATATTTTAAACCGACGAAAAAACGGAGGTTTTTCAGTTCACGTGTAACTTTCACTGAGTTGTCCGATTAAGATAATTTTTCTTTTATTTGAATAGGGAGTACCTCGAAGTTGGTGCCATATAAGTTTGAAATAAAAATCCTAACCTAAGGGAGGGAAAATAGGTGTGATTTATTATATCTATTTAAAAAGTACTTAATCAAAAATTAACAAAAACAAATAAACCGCCCAAAACACTCAAAAAAAGGAAAAATTAATCGTATTTATTCAACCTTAATATCTAAATTCTTAAAGTAATGTAAGAATAACTAAGTAATTTTCAGTTGGCGCCTAACAATCGATTAACAATGACAATAACCACTAATCAAACACAATATTACCTTAAAAAAGAAATAAACAAATCAAATTAAAACAATCAACGTGAAATCTACAGCGATAAGTGTTTTAAGTCGGTATGTTTCTATTTGTATGCATTCGAGCATGAAAATAATTAAACTGAAATTTGACTCTAATAGCATGTCGATACATAAATATTTCTTCATCGAGGCGTCATCTACTAAGGGCAATGAATACGACAACGCAAAAGGGAAATCATCCACTCCTTGTGAAATTACTCCCTAATTAAAAATGTAATTTGAAACAGTTAGAACGCCGTTTAAAAATTAATTTACCCCAAGTAACTCCCTTATGCGTAATTTGCGTTTATAAGAGGTAGATGTAGGTGATGACTACCGATGCGATTACTTTAATTGTAATTCTTAACTTAAGATAGATATTTTAATTTTTAGCTCGGATTGTGCTTTCAAAGACAAATAAATGAAAGCATACATTTTGTAGGTTTTTCTTTAAGAGCGCTCGAACTTTGAAATTAAATAAAACAACTTGTTTCACGTATTGGCGATATTTTTTTATTTTAAAGAGTCTTCGATGACATTATGTACCGATATATTCATTTTATGTGTATAATGAGCTTAATTTCTTAAAGAACGCGAGTTATGTTCACACTAAATCAGAGGTTTTATTTATCCAAAACAAACGTAGCCTAGTGATGTTAGGTCATACAAACTCGGCAGCCAGTCCATGTTGCCAACGTGCGAAATGACGAACATCAAGCTAATAGATTTATTGTTCCCCATACAGAACTTCATATGACGTCGTGTAATCACATGTTTGTGCGATCAATACCATCTATCTTAAGGCACAGATGACACTATTATAACAGGACCACAGTCCACACCAAAAGTCACTTTATTGCAGTATAAAGGTATCTGATGATCTCCTTTGGATTTCCTTCACTCCACAACAAAACAGCAACATTGTTTGTTTATGACGCATTCTACGAAAAGTGACACTCATCGCTGTAGATGATTTTTTTACGAAATGCGGTGTCAACTGTTAAATGCTCAAACGTCGATTACGACATAAACGGCGTCGATGGCCGCTGGGCTTTCATTTTTGAGTCAATTGAGTTACTATGGCAATAAATTGTAAGAGTTTCAAGGCATTGCTGAAACAGATAGAGTTCCGAGGTGCATATCCAAGAATAAAAAGCAGCATTAGCATTCTTATCATGTTTACAGTTGTCGTTTTACCAAGATAGCGCTTATATACTAGCAATTTCAAACGGAAAACCCTTTATAAAGTTTTTATTTTAATCTCGGACATTTATAACTGCGGAATGGGAACTAGGAATACGGCTAATATTACGAAATGAAGTTTTAGAATTTCGATGTATGAAGCGGCAATCAAATAAAGTTGGCGGGAACGTGGCAATGAGCGACTATTACAGTAAAGTTCTAGACTTGCGCACCGCGAACATATTTCGACCACCGACTACTTCAGTATTTATGCCTGGCGAAAGTTTACAATGCCGGAGTAAAGATTTAATTAATCAACTCTACGTTGTTCATTGGATAGGCAAACATGGAAACGTTCAAAATTTGTTAAGTCAAGTACACTTGTATTACCCAGTGGTAGAAAATATATAGACTGTTACTAATCTGTATATTTTCTATTACTTGGTAATGTCCTCCTTTGTACAGAGGGTACCCCCACTGCGGATTGGCAGACTTAACATAACGATAATGTTTCGAAAATAGGTAGGTTTCTTCGAAATGTTTTCATTCACCGCTGAGCAGCTTGAACTCGGGTTTCTTGAGTTCTTCACTGATGAGGCTTAATTATGCTTGTCACGGGAGTCGCTAGTCAATTACTTAATGTGGTTGTGCCAGGTAGCAGCTTGCTAGCAGCGCCTTGAGCGGAGACTATCGTGGGACACGATCTCTCACTACCCGCCGTGGTTCACGCTATGGTGGACAGAGAGAGGTCGTGGGGTGCTGTCCTTGCATTCTGCGAGGACATAATCATCCGGAAGGAGGCCGTGGAGAGAGAAAGGGAGGCTACTGGCACCCTGGAAATCCGCCGCCGGTGACCAGGGTGCAGGAGGCTGGCCTACGCGCGCAACCTTCCCCTATGATAGCAAGGGGCGGTAGATGTGGGACTAACTGCTGCCCCGCGGAGGGCTTGAGAGGGGTGCTGT
Source organism: Iphiclides podalirius (assembly GCA_933534255.1). Classification (NCBI taxonomy): domain Eukaryota; kingdom Metazoa; phylum Arthropoda; class Insecta; order Lepidoptera; family Papilionidae; genus Iphiclides; species Iphiclides podalirius. The sequence continues at coordinate 4,821,193 of OW152830.1, forward strand.
GTTCATTGCACCGACACGGAACCATGAGAAGGCAGCAGTCGCGCCGGGGTTCGCGGAAGATTACGTTTTCGTGTTTCCGTGTCCCCGGCAAAGCGACATTGCAAGTACAATGTGGGTTTTTAGTGCGTACCCCATAACTCCCACATACCCATGCTGCTCACCCACAAGGCGGCGGGGGAGTCATACATTTTTCCCACGTAAAAAAAAATGTTGCAGCTTGCTGTTGTTTGGATGTGTAGGTTCGTCTATGGATGTACCATAGCCGCACGGATGACCAGGACCTTTGTGTTTCGCCCACTTTTTGTAAAGTTGTCAACGCGTTTTGCTTAGGCGCTGTAGATTATCCGCCTGACCGCTTGCCATCTTTTCACATTAAAAAAAACTATGTTGGTTCATCCAACGATATATGTGAAAAATTTTGGTGTAATTTGAACAATCCTATATTTAGAATATTAATACAAGCGTTCTTTGTCTAAAAATTTCAGTGTGAATTTAAATATTAATCATAATATTACTATTAACTATTGTGTCCGTTTTCCGTAATCTCCTAAAACAAAAATAGAAGTCTAATTTATTTCCGGCATATATCCTATTCGATATTCGCAACGGAAACAACCGAATGTTCCCACTTTGTTCCAGAACAATACTTAAATATATTATTTATTCACGCTTAAGCAAGCAACTTTGGACAAGATTTAAACTTATCTCTGCAAAGTTTAACAAACAGCTATGAATAGTGGGTTAACAGATGTATCGCGTATTATACAACTTTAATCCGAGATTATCATATTTTATTTTACTTGTTTCTCTTTGTGAATAATTGCTTTAAACATTTCTAGTAAAATTTAATTTAATCCCATTGTAAAATTAAAGAAGACGTCAATTAATTTAATGATTTACCCTGACTACTTTTTGCGTTAGGGTTTTTATCAAAAAAAAGTATATATTATTTGATTCTCAGAGCAAGTGAGAAGAAAGGCATAAAAACCTTTATGACTTATTGAAGAACTGAAATATCACTTTATGTGTAGATGTATATAAGTGAAGGTGACAATTTAGCATCAAAAATTTCCTTGATATTGTACCACTTATACAGTTGAGCTTTATTTAGGAGACGAAACAGTATATCTGATATATACTATCTTATGTCAAAGCACTACGGTTACTAATGCATAATGTGTTGTGTAACTATTAAATATAAAAAGATATTACCGAAAACCAAATTGCGGAGCAGAATTTTAATGTGATTTCCGTACTGATCAATAATAAAAAAAAATCGATAGCCGCAAGCTATAGGAGAGGCGATGAAATGAAATTAATATTTTAAGCGCCGCCGCGTCATTGGATTGGGTTCATAAATCAAAAATAATTGAAAATTGACAAAAGCGCTCATCGAATTTTGCGTACCGAGAATACGAGAAAAAAACCTATTTTACCATTCTGTACCGTAGTAACTCTACAAAAGTATGGTACAGAACGGAAAATACGGTTTTGTACGGTGTTTTCCATCTCTAAGCAGTAATCTTATCTTCTTAAGGCTTATCTAACTTATCTTAGTGAAAATCGTTACACAAATATTCTGCGGTCAGTCAAGAGAACGTGTAGAATAGACGTATCATGTGTATCAAATGTATTATACGAAATGTGTTATCATTATGTTGGTAATGAAATGAATTTATTAATGCTGAAAATTGTCATGCATTATTATACAATTACACAAAGTAACAGTTAATTGAGCAGCCATGATAACTCAGTATCGGCGCTCACTTTTAATTCAAAATAGTAGAGCACCCTGATTTTATATCTTCGTGCTGGCACCAATAAATTTGATAATTTTAAGTTTTGTGTTTGACTGACTATTTTATTTCTTGTTAATATACAATAAAGTACACTTAAACTTTCAAATTTAGTACATAAATTGCCTGTTATTTATTTATTGTACATACATCGGGGCTGACTGACCAGATCCGTTCGCATATTTAACTGACTGATTGACATAACCGTTATATATATGTAATATATCATCTGTATAACAATTTTAGGCCCTAGTAAATTCATTCCATTACAAACATAAGGATAAAACGTTTGATAACACATAAGACTAACTCCTGTAGAAAAAATGTTGATTTATGATATCAAAAATCAGACTGGATAAAATTAACTGCTTTAGAACCGCATCATATATTTATGTTTCAGCAAGAAAAACTTACTGAATCGTCAATCTAACGACGGCACCTGGTGACGAGGTCGTCGATGATCTCATATTCGTCAGTAGCGAAAATAGTAATAATTGATTCATTTTCAATAAAATGTTTAAGAATTATTTATCTACCCGCAATGGTGGCTTCTAAAAAACTTTGCACTTTTGCACAATCAGGCGTTTCTGTTACGCGAACAAACTTATGATGCCTTACCATTGTTTCTGCATCAATATGATGCGTATATATTTGGCGGTTATTATTAAATTATGCTTCTTCTTTTTTAAATTAGGTACAGGCTTTTATTGTATAGAAAAAGATGATGCTGTTTTTGTGCAAAAACGAGCAGGCGCCTTCTTAACAGTACCATAGTGATAATTTCTTGTATTTACGCGATTACACATTATAAATGAAACTAGTCTGTCCCGTGACCATGAACGCTGTAAAGGGTTCGAAACGTCGGGAATTAAAATTAAAAATAAACGCGATAAATCCTTAAAAATTAGTTTCATGTATAGTACCATAGTGACCCAGAAGTTTGGGTATATAAAGCCTAACTTGAGGTTTGTATAAAATTCCAGAGACTGACAGTTATGGATATTCCATTTTTCAGCCTTTATATACTAAAAAGCCCCTTTAAAACGACACGCTAGTTATTTGCCATATTTTCGGACTTAGATTTTCCAAAGAAGGGTTGTCATCAGGCAGGCGGCTGGTCGTAAAAAAACTAACGAAAACAACTTACAATATGATTCATGAGCGATTTTCGGACTTGGATATATTTCGAACTTATCTCTTTTACCCTAAAAGACGCGAGAGCTTCTATTATGCGTAACGTTTTTTAAATGATACAATAAAATCAGAATTACACTTTATTACGATCGAAATAATACGAACGTTTCAATTTCAAAGTCTATAATAGGATTCGAAAATCTCGCTTATACTCGCTTTTATCCAACTCTTACCATACTTTCCGTTTCCAAAACCTTAATTGAAATCACAGTTCACTGTCTTCGCAAAGTGCTTACCTTAACGACGCTTTAGATGATTGCAGTGATAACAGCCACCCTCCGTGCTTAAAAAGACCTTATTAAAATGCACGTAGAATTTCCCAATTCAGTCGTTAGTGCTGTCGTAGTACTATGAACTCTTAGGATTCAGCATAGAACTGAAATTTACCAAATTACAAAGATTATATTTAATAATATTTTTCTAGAATAAGTTTGTATGGGATGTCTTAGTGCGGTTACGTTTTTATCGTATACAAATAAATTAAGACTTGAAAATATTACAAAGATAAAAAAAATAAGTGGGTATTTGCTCAATATTAAACTATTATCTTATTGAATCGAATAATAACCATAGGATGTTTTTGTTTATAGTCATATGGACAATATTACGGTTTATTATTCACGGGGCTTGCAATAATGCAGCTACGTTTCTAAGGTCATCGAACTGTTATATGTATGTCACTTTTCAACCGACTTCAAAAAAGGAAATTCGATTGTATTTTTTTGTTATGTTTGTTACCTCAGAACTTTCGACTGAGTGAACCGATTTCGACGAATCTTTTTTTTTTTTTTTTTTTTTTTTTATTTGAACGCTGGTGCTTCCCATGCAGTCCCATATTAATTTCATTGGTATTGGAACTTAGGCCCCGATCAATTATAAAATGAACACAGAGCGAGATATTTGAAGTCTGTTTTATTTTTCGTTAGTAAAAATATGGACATGTTGACTCATCATGTTGAAAAGAAACCGACCAATCGTGTTTGTGCAGTACCGAGATATGTTACATTTAAGAATTTAGGGATTATTTACTGTTTGACCGTTAAATGTCGAGTAGCTAATGTTCTAAACGACCATTTTAATCTCATCTCGATGACTATATCATGAGGCACTATGGTTGTAGTGAACGTCGATTATATCCTGGTGGCTAAGTGTAAATTCAATAGCGTTCGCAATTTGTGGATGTTGACAGTGGGGGCCGATACCGTGCCTCGTTGTGGACTGGAGCCATGCATATGTAATGAAGCAATTCAACGCGAGCACACGTACCGTTGCACCTTTGACCACGTGATTCAGGCTAATACTTTGGTGACTTGCGGTTTACTTTAGGACAACTTTTAGATCTCCGTACTCGTGTTTACTACATAATATAATTTAGGTATAAAATTGATTGTACAACGATCAAAGCTTTTGAAAACTACAAACGTAAACGTACACAATCATTTAGTTTCATAAGTATTTTTCGTCAGGTATTTTTATGCATTATCTACTAATAGTGTTGTTTACTTGTACAATACAATACAATAGTCGTTTGAACGGTCTTTGTTCAATTATAAACATTAATAACGATGGGAAATCTATCCATTGATAGCATAGTCTCTTTATAAGAACTAACAAATACACACACACACACACGCAAACGAACGTGCAAAAAACCAAACAAAAACACGCGCACACGTGCGCCCGTGCGCAGCTTACACATACACACAAACGCACGCATAAACCACACACACATAGATTTTATAGATAGCCTTTGTTCTATTAATCATTACTTGATAGCTTTTTATGGTTAAAGTAAAGTAAAAGTGGTCTTGCCGGAGTTAAAAAAAAAACTGAAAAAGTATCATCACCTTAAGATAAATTGAACAAATGTATTTAGTGAAATAGTGAACATAATACATACGCTTTCAAACATTTTTACATCCCAATGCTGAACTCGAGAGAAGTTTTGTTTACTGCGATATAGCTTTAGAACTTGTTCGATTTCACGTGTTCGAGTGGATTTAAAAGGGGCGAACTTTGTCGTTGGGATGCATTGCGGGAGCGCCACTATAGCGCCACAACAAAGTTTGCAGCTTGTGCCGCGCCAGACGTATCTAACGACGACGCGACGACTAGATTTCTATTGGTGACCGACGAAAGTTTAAATCACGAGGCGTTTGATTTTAACTTTGTAAATTTGACATTCTTCTGCTTTTAACTATCATAATAGCTTCACAACATTTTAATTGGTTTTGAGCGAGTCCGTTCATCCAATAGTCATCTTAACTGCAATATAAAAAAAGAATCTGAATATTTCAAACATAAATTTCACGTGGAAAAACACGTAAATGCGACACAACCATCTGTGGGGTCACAAAATTGTTGTCCCGTTTAGGAGTCGAACCCACGACCCCCGACGTCGAATCCAATACACTGGCAACTGCGCCACGGAGTCCTCGAATACTAGAATTACGTTAGTTCGACTTTAATTTGTTGTGATCACTATCAGAATATGGAATGTTTACGTAACTTTCTACAAAATAAGGTCTACCTTTAATCGAAAAAAATCTCGTAAAAATGTTACACCTTAACGAGCTCTTGGATAAGAGCTTTGATAAAAATCAACTTAAACAAATGTAAGGACTCTTAACCGTCTTGAAAAGATTTTATGAGTAATAATAAAATTTGTGCCCTTTTTTAAAAGTTTTGACTTGCTCGTATATTGTATGGGAGTTCATATCGTGACGATTCTAAGAAAAAAAAATACGTCAAATGTTTCTTTTTTTCATGATAACTATTTTAAAAATGGGACAAGTATATATTTAGAAGTATATCTGTGGTAGGGCCGAGCAGCAGTCTTCGCTGTTGCACGAGTAGACAGAACCGGCCGGGAAGTACCACGATCCCACAGAAGACAGGCGTGCAATAGAAGTGTTATATGCACTTCTGCGTTTTAACTGGTGAATGAGATAACCGCGGCTCACTTTATCGAAAGATGCCAACGCATTTGTGAAAATTTTCAATTTTCAATGGGTGTTGAAAATTTTCATAGGCGGCGGTTATCACTTAACATCAGGTGGACCACCAGCTCGCTTGTCATTAGTTTTGACGATGAAAGAGAATATCGTGATAGAGGTTTTTCTTCGTGTTATATTATACACTAGCTGCTGCCCGCGACTACGTCTGCGTAGAATATACTGAAGGCGTAACATTCAGACAGAAAGACAGATATACATAAAATATTAATACAAATTATAGCCTATGTCTTATTCTGATGTGTAAGCTATATTATTGTAAAGTTTCATTAAAATCCATTCAGTAGTATTTGCGTGAAATAGTAACAAACATCCATCTATACATACAAACTTTCGCGTTTAAAATATTAGTAAGAATTTAGAGTTAACAATATTTTGATGACTTTTCGGAAGTCAGGTTATTTGGAATCGTTCTTTTTTTTTGTATGGCGGAGCGGGATACGATTAGAAATACAGAGAATAAAGAAAAATTTAACTCAGAAATTGGATATGCAGAGCTTATAACTTTATACTTTCACTGTTTTAATTGGCTCCTGTCATAGACTGCGTTCGACGGTATCGTCGATTAATTACGTACAACAGCGCAAAGCAATTAGTATTTGTTGATGGATTGTATTCCTCCCGTTGCAATTCACCGAGGGAGCTTCGAATATATAATGGAGCACTCAAATGCTTCATTGTACATACACGTCGCATTGTCGGAAACGCGTTCGACGGCGTGAGATTACGGTATTCCATTTGCACAGTTCCGATGCAATTAATTTGTTTCTTGAATAAAGTTATATGTTTTCAAAGTTATATGTCTAAACTTATAGACAAAAGTTGGGTTGTCATACGAATAATGTGTAAACCAAAATTTTACTGCATAAGATACCTATTTTTTCATCTTTATTAGATACGCCAACAGCAAAACATATCTAAAAATACAAAACTCCAAAGAAAAAAACATTGCATATTTGCTGGTCAAGTATAGGTAGGTACACACAAATTTTAGTTAAGTTATCGACTAATCTTACCTATCATCATCATTATCATCAGCCTGTTAGTGCTCTGCTGAATGTAAGACTCACGCAAAGACTGCCATGAAGCACGATCCTGAGCTACCTGCAACGTTTTCCCACACATTTGCACTGGCCATCACTCCATCTAGTAGGAGGCCGTCGCTTACTAAATATACTTTACTGGTATTTTCAAAAACATTTTAGAATTTTTTTTTATATTACCTAAATCACAAAATAAATATGACATATTCGTCTTACTGATAAGATACGCCATATTTTGAGAAGCTGGTCATATCCCTCACACGCAGTGTGGTTCGTATTAGATACGCCAACAGCAAAACATATCTAAAAATACAAAACTCCAAAGAAAAAAACATTGCATATTTGCTGGTCAAGTATAGGTAGGTACACACAAATTTTAGTTAAGTTATCGACTAATCTTACCTATCATCATCATTATCATCAGCCTGTTAGTGCTCTGCTGAATGTAAGACTCACGCAAAGACTGCCATGAAGCACGATCCTGAGCTACCTGCAACGTTTTTCCCACACATTTGCACTGGCCATCACTCCATCTAGTAGGAGGCCGTCGCTTACTAAAATATACTTTACTGGTATTTTCAAAAACATTTTAGAATTTTTTTTTATATTACCTAAATCACAAAATAAATATGACATATTCGTCTTACTGATAAGATACGCCATATTTTGAGAAGCTGGTCATATCCCTCACACGCAGTGTGGTTCGTTTGTGCGAAAAAATCACCTAAGGCAGCAGTGTTGTACGCCATTGAATTTTTTCATATTTTAATATCAAACTCAACTTACAAACAAGTTCACATAAAATCGAATATTGTTGATGATAAAACTTTTTTCGATTTATTACTTTTATAAGTTTAATCGCTTTTAAATGCTGGCGAGAACTTTTATAATGCTGTTTAAAACTTCAACTCGGTGCAGTCATGTGAAATTTCTATGAAGGAACATGGCATTGGGAGAAGTTTGTAACAAAACACAACTTCTTGCGAAAAATATGACGGCCACATGGTTCTTTCTTTCCGTTCCATCGAACTTTCGACCTTCATGGAATAGAATAAATTGAATAATTGTATATGTAATATTTTTTATTTATTTCTTGTATTGAAATATTACGTAGGTAGATAAAAACAATTAGTCGATTTGTTTATATGTCCTGATTACATACCTTAATTATTGATTGTTCTTAACTTTCCGGAATCGAACTCATTTAATTGCTTCATCTCCATCGAGTCATCAAACGGTCTTTTAGCTATTTTTGTTGTAATATTATATCCATTGTCTTAATAAATAAATATATTATGTATATGTGTATAAATGTATTTTTAACATTTGCACAGTCGTAAGTGCTCCAGCTAAGTAACTATTCATTCTTACCTTGAAGACACTCAAAATATAGTTGCACGGGGTAACTGATGCTGGCAAATTAATCCACATCTTTCAAAGTCGAAGTCAAAATCAAATTTTTTTATTCAACATAGGCTTATTTTTAGTTCTTATCGAACGTCAATAACGACCACTGGTTCACTTAACTAAACTTGTCCAGAGAAGAACCGGCTAGAAACTCCGCGGTCTTGTTATCTTATTTTTTTAGTTATATAAGTATACAAAATAATTTAATTATAATTTGTTTATTACCTTTGCTGTGTACGCATTACGAAAATGTAGTCGCCTGTGACTGCGTCTGTCTTTTTTATTGTTTCCGGCTAAAGTTAAATTCATTTCCGATGGCAGATTAGTTAATATCTACTAGATTCCAGCATTGTTTTTCAATACTAGCTTGCAAACTTTATTAATGTTATCCAATTTACAATTTTGATAGTTACCTAAATTTAGGTACTTCGCAGTATTATCAATATTTCAAACGGCAGTGTTACAATGCTTTAAATTTAGTTTATGAATTAATTTAAATTTAGTTTATGATGATTTAATGACACAATACCAAATTATAACATAAAATTTAATCTCATTGCTTAAACTACATAATTATAAAACTGTGAAAATAAAGTATTGTAAAAATATAGCTTATTTATGATGACTCTCTTATGTGTATTGTATGAACATTTTAGATAAAAATTAGGAGAAGAAAGGTTTATTTACTTGGTAAGTCTATCTATTTTCTCGTTTTCTTTTCCATTTTAATGATACATCATCTATTGTAACATAGCCGTGATAGCTCTGTGTCCGAATGCTCTCCTTTAATTCCAATTACTCGAGCAACCTGAGTTCGATCCCCTCTGCCTGCACCAAAGAAAATGTTAATTTAAAGTGCTCACGTTTATCCTTACGATCTTTTTTTCCTTGACGACAGAATCAAGGAAAAAAAGATCGTAAGGAAACCTGCATATCTTCGAAATAATAACAAAAATATTTCGAAAATATGTGAAGTCCGCCAATCCGCAGTGGGGCCGCGTGGTGGACTATGCCCTCATACCCTCTGTACAGAGGAGGTCTTTGCCCAACAGAGGGACATTTATAGGCTGTTACTTTCTGTCTGTGATAGAAAGTGTATCATAGACTGTCCAGAGCGAACATCACTATCAGTGTGTTCTATATTAATCTATGGTTGTTTGTCTCTCGTCACTTTTGATATACTGTTAATCTAAGAGAGAGTAAGGTCAGATTTGTATAATAATCTAAAATATATAATAAAACATTGAACGTTCCCCCAATAATTGTTTTATTAAACAATACAGAAAGAAATTATATTTTGTAGGGAATGTTATTGGTATCCAATAAAGCAAATTAACTATTTACTTTTATACACAATTACCAGCTACTTGACGGTACGGCATCCATTTATAATGGCTACTATCCATTAACAAATACATGGTGGCACCATTGTGAAGCTGTAAACTGCGGCGTCGGGGGTCGTGGGTTCGATTCCCACACGGGACAAGTTTTTGTGACCCACTGATAATTGTTCCGATCATAAAAATATAGTCAAAACAGCTTACAAAATGATTCAAATATGTGACCTAGGTGGCTAGCTGGAATAGACAGGAAGATGATTATGTCTATCCATAAACAAATATGCTTCTCAAATGAACTTGCTTGCCGTAATTTACTAGATCTATCCCAATAAAAACATTTAATGACACAAATAAAATGTTATTGTTCTTGCATTTCTATATTATACTAAAACTCTATCACATTTGATAAAATGATTTCATTAATTTTATCAATAGAACCACATTTCTCCTACCGACTCATCAATCAGTTTCTGTTAATAGGATTGTCATTAAACAGTATTATGGGAATAAACAAACCGTTTGATGAGTGATGGCTTCTTGTGCAAATCATATTCTGCGGTTAGCAGTGTGTATTCTGTAGGCTGTAACTATTGGAGTGAAACTCTGATGGCTCAGATTATGCGCCATTCAGTATACAGATGGCGTACATTGCTTAAATAATTTGTTGGCAATTTTTTCAGTATGCAAGTTACGGATAACCAAATAATGGACTAATTAAAAATTTGTGACTACAAGGGAACCAATATTCTTTTGTTCAGCCATTAAGATAAAAATAAATTAATTTTGAATTCTGATTGGAGTTACTACAGTAGAAAATTAAATACCTCAATTTGCTTTCTCTTTCTCCAAAATTTGCAAAAAATGTTACGACACTTTATTGTGGTGGTGGCCACCCATCTTCGCTGTTGCACGAAAGGGCGGGTCCGTCCGGGGAAGTACCACAACCTCACAGAAGACCGGCGTGAAGTGGAAGTGATATACTTCAGCCTTTCGTTTGGTGAGTGAGGTAGCTGGAGCTCACTATTAAAAGGTGGCAACGCATCTGCGACTATGCGGGTGTTACAAATGTCTATGGACGGCGGTTATCACTTACGATCAGGTGAACCGGCAGCCTGTTTGCCACCTTATCACGTAAAAACATAATTATGTTCTTTTTGTTATTCTGATTTATAGCTATGAATATTATGCACATAAATATTTACGTAAATTCTCCTTCAGCAGTACCGATAGTATCCTAATACGATCCCACTTGTATTGGCGTCTACGTAAATTTTCAACGAACACATGACCTAGCTACGCGCTAAATAAATAAGGCAATTTGTTATCTAATCGCTTTGGCCCCTTATATATTGTGTGCACATTCGTCTACATAATCTGAATCCATTAGCTAGAAGACAGGTTGCTAAATTGGTCGGTTGCGGCGCTTACTTTTCAAGTCTTCGGCACGCTCTATGGCTATAGATTAATTCGTTTACTATGTAAAAGACAACTTTTTTATTCACATCAGATACCGATAATGGGCGGTTCCGTTCTAAAGCATTTTTCTTCCTAGATAATAATAATTGGTAGTGTTTACACATAGCAAACATTAGCGCTAATTACAAAATTATTTACAGTTAACACATCTGATAATTACAATAAAGAAATATGCAAGTTAATTGGCCTACACACTTTCATTTCACATAATCGAATAATTAATGAAAATTCAAATCCACAGTTTATGCAAAATGCGATGAGCACTATCTAAATCGAAGCAAAATTTGAGTAAAAGAAACAATTTCAAAAACTGACAATATTTCGGATTAACAGTAACGATAGGAAATCTTCTCTCTTATTCGTGGTTGTAGAAATATCTAAAGGAACTGAATTGTGAGGATGTAAGATTGACTCAATCAGAACGGCTTGAAGAAGTGTAAATTGATTAATGAATATCAAAATTTAATTTTGGACGAAGGGTTGTAGACGTGAACGTTAATGTTTATACTTTAATGTGGTAAATAACTACTCGTAGGTTGATATACTTAATTTTAAGTTTCTTGCCGGTTCTTATCTTGCAGGTCTAGTTAATTGAACTGGTGGTAGTTTTAATATAAGCATTTTTAAAAGAAGTAAATGTCTTTCAGTTCGCGTTTAAGTCATTTTACTAATAAAACCCAAAAGAATAGACGCGTATTGTTTAAATAAGACTTTCATGCAACCTAAATAAAAAAAAAAAACGGGAAATTAATTGTAAGGTCATGTAAACTGTTTTGGCAGCATCAGTTGAAGCTCAAGGCGTAATTTGTCTTCAGTTCGCTTCAGCTTCTTGGTGTCTTTCGCAGTTCTGTCGGTGCTTTAAAATTTTTTTTTAATTCGTTTCTTTAAATAGACTTGGATTTTTATGTCTTTTGTAGTCTCAATTGGTAAAATCAAACAAATTGTCGGATTATAGTACGATGCATTTTGTATTTCCAAGGTGTCAAAAACTTCTATTGTGTGTGTTCCATCCGTGAAAAGCTCAAAAGTAGAGTATGCGAAATATTTTCAAAACAATTCCGTACTAACAATTTTATAGCAAATTGTTAGTATTGGATTTGTTTTGAAAATTGATTATTTCTATGAAGTCTTTATGTCGTTATTAAGTCAGTAATGACTTGTACTGCTGAAAATTGGTAATTGACACGTTGTCAACGTATCTATATATAAATCGGTAGCAACGTGATATATGGGAGAAAGAGCGAGAGAAAGGAAATTAATCAAGTAATATTTAAAATTCGTGAGGGGGGAAGTCGATGGATGCCTGGTGACTAAGGATCGTGCTTTGTGCAGACTATGGGGGAGGCCTACCTTCAGCATTGGACTCAAACGGCTGAAATGATGATGATGAATATTTAAAATTAAGGTCACAAGTGTAAACGAAAAAACAAATATTCGTTAGAAGATTCTTCTTACGAACATATTTGTATGTTGATTCTATTTTATTCTATACTAGCGGCCCGCCCCGGCTTCGCACGGGTATTTAACAAAAAGTTATCATACACACACACATAAAACCTTACGAATATTTCGTCTTTGGTGAATAATTTTATGAATTTCTTCATCTTTTAATGAAATACCCTTAAAATTACGTCATGAAGATCGAAAGACCGCTGACAGATAATGGTTCCGCGGGAGATTCGGGGTTACACGTAAATGTGACAAATAATTTTGGTCTCCCATAGCTTCGGACATAAATCATCGCATCTTTGGTTTTTTAATGCAGATAAGTAGGAGAACCTGTAAATGAATATGAAGTTGCAGATTACGCGTTGACCGATATTTGATTGGCCAATGTCTTGATTTAAGGCGTCTCTAAGATGAATGTTTCACCAGCCCTCAGTCTCTGGTGATCACGACATCATAATTATGTAATTCAATCTTTCTGATATCTTTTTGCCATCACACCGACAATGTATTGAATAAAAACCGGCCAAGTGCGAGTCAGACTTGCACACGAAGGGTTCCGTACCGACCTCATAGAAGACGGGCGTAAAATAGAAGTGTTATACTTCTACGCTTCGTCTGGTGAGAGAGGTAGCCGGGGCCCACTTTTTTAATGTTGGCTTTTTTAATTGTTATCACTTAACAACAGAGGAACCGGCAGCTCGTTTGCCACTCTATCACATTTAAAAAAATCATGTTTTAATACCTTTATTCAATAGAAGTATTATACTTACATATTGTCAAAAACACTACTACTGTAAACATTATCTATAAAAACGACAAAAAATCGTGTCTGTTTTATGGGAGCCCCACTTATATATACGTTTGTGTTTTTTAGTATTTGTTATTATAGCGGCAACAGAAATACATAGTTTGTGAAAATTTCAACTGCCTAACTATGACGGTTCATGAGATACAGCCTGGTGACATATGGACAGACATACAGACAGACAGCGGAGTCTTAGTAATAGGGTGCGGTTTTGCCCTTTGGGTACGGAACCCTAATAAGTCCCAGTAATAATGCAATGGATTAGAACAGGTAGCTTAGAGCTATTAGCCATCAACCTAAATGCATAAAATTCCATGCATTTAACAGTTTTGTTACGCACAGTACCTTGCCGAGGAATAGTCAAATATTAACCGTCTTCTCCTATTACGACTATTAAGGAATATTTTAGTGGATCATACAATCTGTGTAACTCAGAGACCCTTTTAAGTTGGACGTGTCTACCGTGAAACACTATACCTCTGGGGCCTTTTTAGGATTCCGTACCAAAAGGGTAAAACGGGACCCTATTACTAAGACTCCGCTGTCTGTTTGTCCCTCTGTCAACAGGCTGCATCTCATGAACCGTGATAGTTACACAGTTGAAATTTGATCTGGGTATTTGTTTCCCAAGGAGGGTTGACGTCAGGCAGGCGGCTGGTTGTAAAAATATAGCCAAAACCACTAACAACATGATTCATGGTGTGCCGACCCCACCTAGAAGGCAGGACGATGATGATTGTTGTATATTGATGATACTTGTATATATGTCCCTCTATGTATGTCCCTCTATTTTAAAAGTTCGCGTCAAACGAAGTCATTTGAAAAGGGCTATTGCACTTTCGGATGTTGGTTAAAAATGTCCAGATGGTGATTGATTATTTGTCAAAAGATTTTTATTGGCTGTGCTCCTCAATATTGGGGAGACTAACTTTTCCAGAAGCACAGCACATACCGTTTGGTTCATCGACCCATTTTTTGGCAGAACATTTACAGCAGATCTTATTCATTGCTCCGATTTGGACGGAAGACTGTTGAGCTTAATGCATTAATGCTCATCTGTTACTGTGAGCTAAAAGTCGATTACGAACTCTAGTCGTTGACGTTTGTTGTCTTTCTCTCTCATCTCGTAGGCGTTGGGTACACTCAGAGCTCGATTCCCGAGTGTGAATTTGTATATTTATATTATTTTGCTCTTTAAGCCGCTCTACTTGACTCTCTCTGACTTGTAAGACGATTTACACTTTCCGGTAAAGATTCCTCATTACGACGTATTTTTGATGCCCTCGCCTGGGAAATATTTCTAGAAAGATGAGATCTTGACCTTTTGGGCAATTTAAAATGATAAAATAAATTAAACTGTTGAACAGGAATAACCACTATAAATGTAATTGAAAAATTATAAGAACTACTAAGTCAGTCACTAAGCTGTTTGGTTAGTTAAATTACAAAATACTAACATTTTTAAACTTGTGATATCTTTCGAATGGAATGTCCGAATTTAATAATTCGAAAAGTAGTATAAAGCTATTGAAACAGTCTTTAATATGAATATATATTTTATTTTTATAAGGATTAATACCAAGATACAAATAAAGAGCCTATTCTAGCGGCGGCATTTCAATCAAAATTTTAAAATAAAAGAACACTTATTGTGGCATAACTATAATAGTTAGACATATGCTCTCGCGACACTTTTTGGAAATAATGATGTGTTCTGCAAATTCGTAGTACATTATTTTATTCTATCATCAATAGTTTTCGCAGCGCACGCGATGTAAAGAATATTTTAGGTAATTTTTGTACACTTTGTGTTACATTATTGAAGTTTTAGTTAGGATCCCTTTTTTTTTTTTAAAATATAATATAGCCTATATCAAGCGGAGATAATGTAGCTTCTCAACAGTGAAAGAATTTTTCAAATCGGTTCAGTAGTTTCGGAGCCTATTCAATACATACAAACAATCAAATCTTTCCTCTTTATATTCTATATTTATTCTTTGAGGTGCACTGATGTACCATACAAAAGATAAAATAAAGATATTAAGCGGCAGCCTCTTTCATAAATCAAACACCGTCCCGCGCACAAGGCGGGCAACAAATTATAATATCTCGGAGCAAGCGTAAGACGCCTTTTGTAATGCTTAAAATACGTCCGCAGTGTACAAAGCGTCCGCTATTAGTGTTCCTAAGCTGACGGTAAACACAAGAATCCGGATTTAATGCTAAACGCGATAAGTTAAACAACATTTTGCGATTCTGCGCTAACATACGTCAACAATAATGTGTTTATTTGGAAGAAAAACAATAAAACGGTGGCTAATACACCGGCCGAGCTATTACCATTACCATATTCAGAATCATAACGTTTACCTTTGATATGAAAGTAGCCAAAGAAATACGTACGCTGTATTCTCGTGAGCCGCCATATGGAAAAAGGTTGGGAGCTCCAGATGCAATCCATCTAAAATGAAAACTTAATTTATTTTCTTAAATAAGTGGTACCATTTCTTTTTCAAGAAAAGTGGCGAATTATAATTCACACTAAAGTCGTATAGAGTTACGCCGGAATTGTTTCGGATTGTTTCAAATTATAATAATATTTAACACATCTTTTACTTTCCGTCTATGCCCTCTGTCGTTATAATATTGAAGGGTGTAAGACATGATGATATTCAATATGCAAGAATATTTCAGATAGATTTCGCTTTAATTTTAAATACGGAATTTTCAGATTTATGAAAAGTCATTAAAATTCGATGTCAACACTTTCAAGGCAGCGATCTAATTATAACAATTTTCAAGTAAAATTATAATAACCAGGTAAACCGCACTACCTTTTATTCACCGCGGGGCATTAGTGTGGAATGGCCAATATTTTACCATTAATTGCGACACGGTTACGACAGACTTTCAAAGCGTCTGAAAGGATATAAAAACTATCAAACATGTCTGACTACTGAGGAAACATGCTTTGATAGTTCCCCAAATAACATATATAAAATTCAGATTTTATTCTGTCAGTATGGTTACATTTTATAATAGTTTCGGGACTCTATCAGCTACGGGCTGCAACCGTATTTATGTCTGAAACTGGACGACGTGATTTCTAATAATATAAAAAAAGCATAGTAAAATCAATCCGGTATTTAAGTCTGGTAGTACTTCGAACCCCAATAATTTTAGACCTATCTCTGTACTGCCAACACTTACACCCAGTTTCCGAAAGCACAATCAATTTTAATTTACGATAAATTTCTTGTCAATCGTTGTTTAACATGATCTGAGTTGCTACAACGTCTGAAAACAACACTGATTTTGATTTGCAATGACTGATTAACGGACAATCAACAGAAAATCAAGTTTCTCAAAGCGTTTTTCGGTGGTCAACGAGCTGTCAAAAGTTTTATTAAGTAATCTGTCAATTTGGAGGATCAGTCGTTGGTTAAAAATGTATTTTATCAAAAATCTTAGTTTTTATTAAAAATAAACATAATTCCCTAATACGTTGTAAGGACATTCATGTGTTCTATTACCTATTTATTATTTAATATTATGCGAACATATCATGCGATTAGAAACAATACAAAATGCAATTCAAAAGTTAATAAATAATATGGATTTTTTCTTTTTATAATACTTGTTTATTATGGATAAAAGTTCATTTTTTTCACGTTCTGTAAAGTTTTCTCTTGACATTCTGCATGTATTTATATAAATTAAATTTTAGTATAGCTCGGATTTTTACGTTGGCAATCACACGGTGACAGGACTGGATAGTGACGTTAATTTAAGTTTTGTTTAAAAAGGGACAGCTATACAATAGAAAGAGTTAGTTGAAATAAATCATTCATTTCATTCATTATCATTGGTTATACAGTGATTAGCTAATTTTTCTTGAACAAACCTTCCAGAAACCCAAGGCAGTTTCACAAGAGATTAACAGCTGATCATTTTTGACATAGTGTTATGTGATTGCTGCTTTGATTGGCCTTTCGGAAACTGGGCATTAGTAAAATCTTCGAAAAAATTTTTATTGAATCAAATGTTACTGCATTTTAGTTCACATAGTATACTGCATAATAAGCAATATGGTTTTACTAGGGGTCGCTCAACAACAGATGCAGGTATCCAGCTTATTAAGAATATTTATGAAGCTTGGGAAAAGTCGCATGATGCCTTAGGCATATTCTGTGACTTAACCAAAGCTTTTGATTGTGTACAGCATGAGACTCTGGTCAGGAAACTACACCACTATGGTATAAGATATGCCGCACTCAAACTTCTGACATCGTATCTGAGCCATCGAATTCAGAGAGTTGATGTGAAGGCCAAGAGATCTCCGGGGTCCTGGGAAGTATGGGGGACCACAGGGATCTATTCTTGGGCCTTTTCTATTCCTCATCTATATAAATGATCTGCCTTATCTCGTTGATCATAATCATGTCATGTATGTATGGTTTGTCGATGATACTTCTTTAATTTTTAAAGTAAAACGACATTCCCTAAATTATGACGATGTAAGCAATACCCTATCCACTATAGGCATTGGTTTAGTGCCAATAATTTACTACTGAACAATAAAAAAACCAAATGTATAAAATTTTAACCGCAGATGTGAAACATGTAAAAACTGATGTACTGATATACATGGGGAAGCACCCGACTCTGTTGACCCGATTTATTTCTTGGCATAACTATAGATGCCAAACTGCAGTGGGGCCCCATGTTAATAATCTGGCGAGTAGACTTAGCTCAGCAGCCTTTGCGATAAAAAAAATAAGACAGCTGACTGATGTAGATACGGCTGTCTAGTATATTTTAGTTATTTCACAAGGAACAAAGTAAAGGAACGTTTGTATGTTAAAGGCCATTCTAATGTTAGTGATTATTTAAATGATAACACACCCTGGAAATGAAATGATCGCTCCAGGCTCTTTCAAGTTGACTTTAAAACATTTGTAAACATGACTTTATTTTATAAATAATGGTATTAAAAAGAGTCCCGCTGAGTTTTTCTCGCCGGTTCTTCTCAAGGTTTCTTTCCGAACCGGTGGTAGCGTTTTGACCATCAATAAGTAAGTGTAATGCTTCTATATTGAATAAAAGTATTTGATTTTGATTTTTGATTTATTCCAAATTAAATATATTAAAACTGAACTTTATAATTTAATGAATTTTAGATGCAATTATTTCAAGCCGTACAACCTTTCCTACCTCACAAAGCCACCATGATCGAAGAATAGTTGGATGCCTTGGTCTAAATAGTATTGTAGATTACTTATTTAAGATGATTACAATATTTAAATCATAATTTTATTTAACTACATTTTTTATAATAATAATAATAATAAAATATATTTATTCACATAGACGCTTGCGCGTTCTTATGAAACGTCAAAATTTTACAAGAAATTAACACGTTCGTAAGTTACCACCGTTTATCTTGAAAAATATCATAAATAACAAGTCGAATTATATATGTATAAGCTTATTAGAAGTTATATAAATCGACCGTTTTATTAATACGATTTTTTATGCGCCTTTTACTAACCAACCACTTAGTTATTTCGTGTAACACAAAAGGTAGGATTCGCCTTTTATCAGCATATATTATCTAAAACCACCTGAAAGCCTCATAAATATTTCCACCAGTGCGGTAGTTTGAGTGCTTACATTATGCGTAAAAACTCTAATCCCCTAAAGACATACATCGTCTGAGCCAGCTACGGTGAGAGCAAAGGGTAAATTTTTTTGCTTTCAATGCAGTATTGCTTTGGCTTTTTAAATATGTATATCGTGAAAACCAATTGTCGGTTATGGCTCTATATTTAATGTTTTATGTAACCTCGAAATAGTGTTATATTTTTACATAAAATGTTTTCTCCTACTGATACTCGAAGGGGAAATATTAAGGCACACGTATATGCGTATAGTTCAATATGTTCTTTAATACTCTTTTACCCGATAGTAATGCAAAACGAAAATTCGAAATAACTTTTTCTTCATTGAAATTTGTAGGAAAAAGGATCGAAAAGTTTCTCGCCGTTGTGGGAATCGAACCCACGTCTTTGGGATTCGCGGCCTGACGCTCTAGCCATTAAGTTAAACGACTGAATGCCACACTGTCGAAATTCTCAAAGTACTTTATCTATTAGTATTGTTCTTTAGAATTTGAAAAGCATGCAATTTAGCATTAATAGCAATGCTTGGCGCAAAGTTTTGCGAATCAAGTTTATAATTTTATTTGAATGCCCGGACCTACAACAAAATAATTTTAGTTTTAATTTAGGTATCTAATATTTACAAGATTAAATGTATCCAAAATTACATATTATAAACCTAATACACACGGCATGTTGCCTAGTTATGCTTAACCTTTGAGGGAGAAAAGAACCAGCTAGCTCTCTTGTTACCAGCCGCGGCGTTAAGCCTAGGACATAAACTTTTAAACATTTTTGATGTGTGGGAAATCTAAAACTATTTTTCAAGCTTCAAGTGTCGAATGCAATGGCTAGCTATCCCAAGAGTTCTGCGTTCGCTAAACATTCATCAGTCTTTGGACTGAAAGCTTATAAGTCATAAGTAGGCTCAAGATCTATTTATTATGTATACCGTACCGCGTCACCGCTGTCCTCATCAAAAATAATCTTTAGAGAAGATTAATTGAATGAAACAGTATATCAACAGCGATATATCGTTCAATTAACATGGTTTCTGCCTAACTCGAGTATGGCGATATTAATTTCAAGCGTCACGCACATTTTCGTTACCTATTATTATGTCTCTTAGCAAACAATACAAAGGGTAGTATTTGGTAATAGTAGTGTCGTATTAATTAATAGAGTTTGTCAGCCACACTGCCTTTCTTCTTCCGTACGTCTATCGATCCGTTAACACAAGTGTTTTACTTAATTCTGGTTCATTATTTATGAAACAATTCAATAATGATTTTTCCATATAATTTTATGTATTTTTCTTGATGTCTCGAAATATTCGTCAACAATAAGTATTTTGTCACTCTAATTTTTTCTTATTATCGCAAAGGTCCGATAAGCCGTCTCAAAGTAATCGATATAAGCAAATTAATTAAATTTTATCACTGTTTTTTAATTGCAATATTATGTATCTAATACAATGCTACCTCTCACAGTTTTTTCTCAAATTTCACCCATCAAATTTTACTTCTATAAAGATTTTTTTCAGAGCAATTTATGAAATCATCTATAGTTTTTATCATAGATATGGCACGATCATTAAAATGTTTTATAGAATTTAGAGAAGTTATTTTCGAGTGTTGTTCTATACGAATTTAATTTTGAATGGTTAGGTCAAAATCACTTGTCAAGCCTTCGAGGGCGCGTTCCAATTTGTTTAATGACAAAGTTTACGGGATAAATTAAATTGTTTCTCGTGCCAAAGGATTTGGATCTTTCCAATTTAGACGTCGCTTATGCACTCTCAGAAATACGAAGAGATAGATGATTTTTGGAATCGTGATAACGTTCAGCGAACATGTGTGTATAAATATTGAGTACCTGGAGGACCTTTTTTTTAGTAAATCGTGTATTTTGGAAATTAAAAAAATAAAGATAGCATCTTTGTGTTTAATTGTTTTTCTATACCAGCATGATCTGGTATAGAAAAACAAGTAAAAAAATAAGAGATGAGATGATATGGGAATGAAACCCCTGAAAACAGGGATAAAAGGACATTTTCCAAGAATGAAACAATTTTTCGCCCCCGAATCTACACACATAAAAAAGTTTCTAGTGTCTGGGTGTTTATATATCTACAATATGTATTTATTTATATCAGAAAAGTATGTTTAGGTATGTAGCCTACCCATAGTACAAGCTTTGCTTAGTTTGGGACTAGAGAATGTTGTGTAAAAATGTGTCCTAAAATATTTATTTATTTATACGAGTATACAATATATATACAAGAATTGCTCGTTTAAAGTATTACATTTCATTTGATGTTAATATACAATTATGTATGTATTTTGAACAATAATTAATGGCTTTTTTCACAATAGATTTTAGTTGTAATAAAAATAATTTTTTGTCACTGCTAGTCAGTCTATCTATATTTGAATAAGTTTTGTATAGTAGCTTCATGAGCCAATTGTCTTCGGAAAGTTGCATTAGGAAGAAATGATTGTCCTTGGCGACTCAAAAAAAAAAGTAAAGTAACAGCCTACACATGTCCCACTGCTGGGCAAAGGCCTCCTCTATATAGAGGGTATCAGGGCATAGTCCACCACGCGGCCCCACTGCGGATTGGCGAACGTCATATATCTTCGAAAAATATTTTTTTGTTAATATTTCGAAAATATGCAGGTTTCACGATGTTTTCCTTCACCGCGGAGTACGTGATAAGTCAGCACTTAAAGTTAAAAACTTCATTGGTGCCGGCACCGGGGATTGTATTGAATTAAAGGCGAGCGCCCGGACACTGAGCTGTCACGGCGATTCAAAAACTATGAATAAATATTATTTTATAAATTAATATTTCCTTATTATAAGTAATATTAAAATTTGTAGAAAAAAAAATTATTCCCACAGCGGCGAAAAGCTTTCATACTTTTTTCTACAAATTTTAATGTTTAATCGTAAGTGCAGCGACTAGCACATAATTTTTTTTAATTAATAACTAATATTTAAAAAAATCACCTGACGACAACTTTGCTACAATGTAGTTGTAATAAGGTGGAAATTTATCAATACAAATATTGCTTTTATATTAAGGTCTAATATTTTTCAACAATATTATTTTTCATCTGTTGGGTGTAAGTTTTTATATGAATATGTCAGTGATGTTTTCGTTTTTTCTTAAATTGACCATAAGGACAATTATTAAGTTTATATATAGTGTTATATTTCAGAAATTCGTTTTAGCAACTAGGTTTGGTAGGCCAATGATATGATAGTTAATATTTATGTTATCTTTTTTATGTTTAGATATGGTTTAATTGGGCTAAATTTGTTAATTGGGCTCCGGCCACCACACTCACCAGAAGAAATGCGAAAGTATAAACTTCCACTTCACGCCGGTATTACGTGAGGCCATTGCCGGATGAGGCTGCCCATTCGTGC
Organism: Iphiclides podalirius; assembly: GCA_933534255.1. Lineage (NCBI taxonomy): Eukaryota > Metazoa > Arthropoda > Insecta > Lepidoptera > Papilionidae > Iphiclides > Iphiclides podalirius. The sequence continues at coordinate 4,843,812 of OW152830.1, forward strand.
AACTACGGAGATACTGCGTGCGTAGCGTGGCCCTACCCTGTGGTGGTTTTCGCTATTAAAAAGCATCTAATAGTAAGTACGCTAATATTGCCTCAATGTGTAAGATAGGTTACGCTTATTATCCAAACCACTACACGAATCAATGAAGCCAATCGCATGACTTCAATTTAAACCACGGCCCATTAAGTACACCATAGACTTAATGAAGCAATTAATCTGTCGTCGAATGATCTTAATGATGATGCTCTTTGTGTTGGCGAATGGAGTTGTTCGTTTGTTTTTGTTCCTCATTCGATAATTATCTTCGCTTGTTATCAATTATTCAATCCATTAAACGTCATCATTTATTTTATTTGCCGTTAGTGAGCACGATCTCAATTCGACTGTATTTTTTTATGTTTCTTACCTCAGAACTGTCGACTGGGTGAACCGGTTTTCATGATTATTTTTTAATTGAAATCTGGTGCTTCCCGTGTGGTCCCATATCAATTTGGCTTCCCGTGTGTCCCTTATATAATTTTTTATTTGTATTAATATTAGTGTTTGTTTTGTAAGAGAATCAGCAATATAAGGCGCATTAATCTATTTCAATTATTTTATTGCACTGCATAGCCGTATAACTATGCCATATGAACTTCTGCTACATCTATAATGCCACTTTTAAATTAAACACTTTCTAGCGCATGCATGTTTCATTTGATCCTGTTCTAAATTCTCCGTTCGGGAAATTTATCAGATGAACAAGGAATTCGAATCGGGTGACAGTTTGGTATCCGGATTCCCGATTGTAAAATCTGCGGTAAAGCTTTCGGATTACGTACGGCGGCTATAAAACGGGAATCGGCCAAAAAGCACTTACGACGAGAGCTCAAGGCAAAAATAAAAGCGCGTTCCTTCAACGAACCGTCTCTAGCTTTACTTTAGTAGTAAAACTTGCGAACGTTATGGCGTTCGACAAGGAGTTTATTAATTGTAAATAATTTATGGAAACAAAAGTAAAATTAAAAATAGCAGCCAATGTCCGTCTCAATGCTGGACAAAGGCCTCCTCTATTGGCGTTATTAGAGCATAGTCCACTATGACCCAACCGCGGGTCCACAGACTTCACATTTATAACATACGAGTATGTTTATTTTTAATTATTATTTCAAAACAATATTGTCGTGATGTTTTCCTTCACCGCTTAGTTAGCACTTAAAATTGGAATTAGCAGTCCCGTTGGTGCTGATACTGGGATTTTAATTCAGATTGGTTTAGAATATTGAATTGAAAGCAAGCGCTCAGACGATTAGCTATCATGATTTAAACAATTCATCATCTTATGATATCGTCGGTTCACTTTAATGATGCAAATCATCGCAAGTTTACTCTTCAATTATTTGATATTTGTGGGACCGAGAAATATCTTAAAGAAAAAAAAAAACACGATCGGTTAAAGATTCTTAAAAATATTTCTTTAAATGTCCACGTCACTTACATAGCGTATTTCTTCATATTAACGAAATCAAAATTTCGTTAATGATTTTCTACTTCCATTACTTTTGATCTTTAAGCTTCCAGCTATGCCGTCAAGCAATGTTACGTATTGTTACGTATTGTCATATTATGTATTGTCATATTATGTTACGTATTTGATATTGAGGGTAGTATTTGTTCACTATAATAAACCTAGCTCACATGTAAAGAAACTTGCACTTATACCCGATTTGAGTGTAATTGTACATTCTATTCTCTATCTATTTCAGTTTTTAAAAATATGTGATGGGCTCCTTTTTTCCATCTGGTTATGTTTCAAACGCATCCTTTCGTGATCTAAATAATAATAAGAAATGTCTTCAACATGTAAATTTTCTATTGTGTTTTAGTTCTATCTCACTACATTACAAATTTATGTTTTAGTTCTATCTCACTACATTACAATATAAATTTAAAAACCAAAATAATAAAAACCTTAATTGAAATTATATACTTATTGAGAGTAAGTTGAAAATGAGTAAAGTAACGTAACAGCAAATAAAATGTCCCACTGCTGGACAAAGACCTCCTCTGAGACAGAGGGTATTAGGGCATAGTCCACGCGACACTACTGCGGATTGGCAGACTTAATAATTATATCTTCGAAATATTTTTTTTTATTATTTCAAAAATAATGCTGTCGGCACGGATATTGTATAGGAGTCTATTGAATTAAAAGCGAGCCTCCAGCTAACACGGCTATGAGCTAACACGGCTCTTTAAAAAAAAAATATTACATGGTTTGATATGATAAATAGAAGACATGTAATTATAAGTAGTACATTTCTGTGTATAAATATGATAAAAATATTTTTGTTATTTACTAACATTTTTGATAAGAAGAAATCTTGACAGTATGCCTATCATTTGTTCGTGTTTGCTTGCATACCCAACAGCAATTCAGTCATAGTTGTTTTCCCACTTGTGATTTTTTATATTTGTACATTTTTAGACGACAGTTGTCCTAAGTCAATAAAAAGATTAAGTGATAGTTTCAGAAACATCTTTATTTACATATTCTTTAGTCGTCATCGATTTATACATATTTACATTATATTATATATTTTATTAACACTTTGATAACTATAAGGGCTTATACCCAATCCTAGATGTTTCAATTTCCGACAGAATATTCATATACCTTATCATATATCAGGATGTATTATGATGCTTTAAGTATTCACACAAACGGATGATCACATACGTCATCGTCTAACATAATCCTTTGTTCCCTGTTGTGATAGGATCTGAGAAACTTGCGGTATCAAGTTTGTGAACATATCCGTGTTGGGGTACGTAGATTTGATGATTATGTCACTATTCGATTTACAAAATTATTTTTTATTTTGATTAAATTAAGATCTTTTAGGGCGGTTAGTAGAATGGGTATTGCAACAAACCAATTGGAATTCTTCAGCATTTTGTTTGTAACGGTCGTGGATTGATCGATTTGTGTTTTTGATGCGATAGGGAATGAGCTTGGAAGCTTGCTTACAAAGATGGTTTGATCGTCATCGATTCCCATACTTATGGGCGACAACATTGACTGTTACCACCTTTCACGAACTACTGGACCTGACAAGTTCAATCATAGTTATGCAAAATTTCGTTTCTCTTCTCTTGTCTAATCGCAGGCGATGGCATTAAGGAAAAATCAGATTCTATTACTCTCATAATTTTTGTTATGTCTTAGTCACAAGCACAATAAATTGATAAGTAAGAAAACATTGTGTCCCAAATTTATACTACTTCATGACAATAGAAAATGACATTTAAATGTGTGATAATAAATGTAATTTTTATGTAAAACTTTTTTTCCAAAAATCAACGAAATATAATATAGGTATAACTACTATTACTATACTAGCTGACTCGGCAAACGTTGTTTTTCCAAATAAATTATTTCTAGAGGAATCTGAACGCACGCATAGAGTGTTTGACAGGTTACACAGACATAGTTGACAGGTTCTCGAGTTTTACTTATCGTTATTTTCTTGATATTTAAATATATTCTCACATTTTGATCATGTATAGCACGTAACTTATGTTGAAATCACAAATGACCTAGGACATCCATTAGACTGAATTGGCACTGCAGGATTTCTCAATTAAATTCCCGAGTATTGAAACATTCGAGCACCGGCCCAAGCTAAACAGAACATGACATTTTAAATAAATAAATAAATATTTTTTTTAAATCGAATGAAACAGACTTTTAAAAAATTCAGCGATATGAAAACAGCAGTATAAATTGACCTTTATACCCTTAATAAGGCCTTTAATTTTTTAAAACCTACCAATATCCGGGTACCGACATTATTCGAATAAAAGACGCAACTGATCGTTAAAAACTTAAATGAAGGCGAATATAATAGCAGCGACTGCGTCGCATGACCTTGCTTGACATATGTAAATGCTAGATGATCTAATTCTGAATACACGTATTGCAAGTGTTGACAAACGCTTTATCAGATAAGGTACTTTACTACTGGATCCCCTTATTTGCTGACACACAGACTGTTTGCGCAGTGGAAAGCGTTTTAAAAACAGATGATGTTTTTAACGGGCAATTTTTAAGACTTTCATATTTAATATTTTACTTTCATTTGTTTATTGATTTGATAATGGACCCATTAATAATACCATACCTTAATGATATAGAAAAAAAGGGTGATACAAATGGGTGTGTATTCAGAATGTGCTTCAGAACTATTCACCGCATTCCGCTTCGTTTTGTTTGTTTTTGTTTTATTTCTAACTGACTCTGACTGAATCTTGACTTCTAACATGGGACAAGTCTTTGTGTAACCCATAAATTATTCGGGATCTGGATGTTTGCTTCCTAATAGGATTGACGTCAGACTGAAAACGTTTGACTACCACCCCAACACGTGAAAAGAATCACTCTTGATGGATATTCATTTGACTCCTCGAATATATTCATTTGGCTCTGTACTTGTTGCTGTCGCACGACTGGGCAACTCATCTAGGAAAGTATCACGACCTTATTGAAGACCAGTTGCTATTAGAATGATTAAAGCTTTCCTTTTTGTCTAGAATTGAGGTAACGGATGGCCACTCATGTAAAAGTTGGCAACACATTTGCCACCCCACATTTATTGTAGACGTTATATATGGTGGTATTATTGCCTTTTAATGTTAATAAAAAACCTGCGATCTACTTTATCACAATCGCTAAGCTGTTGAGCCAGCTAACACGTTCTTTAAGACTTGTCATACAAGCCCTGATAATTAAAACATTGCCAAAGATGTGCATGTTACAATATATATTACAAGTTATGAAGTAAAAGAAAAGTAACATTATTATTTTATTATTATTTTAAAACATTGGACTTACGTTAGAATAACATTATCCTGTATTGTAAGGGCTTTTACGAAGATAAATTTCACGTGGAGAAACACCCAGAAGGGAAACAAATGTCCGTGGGTCACACAAGTAGTTGTCCCGTGTGGGAATCGAACCCACGACTCCCGACACTAATTCTAACACCTTGGCAACTGCGCCATCTTTTGTATATAAATAACTTCCAACGTTCCAATAATAGTTTTCAATGCATGATATGAATTTCATGCACAAGGAAGTTACATAACCTTTCTTTCCATCAAGCAGAGCAATTTGAATAATTTAATCAATATTTCCACCGTTTTAAGAGCTTGACATTAAAATTTCTATATAAGGCCTATGGCTACTCTTGACCTTAGTTAGCAAGTTTGACGCCTAATAACGTGCACCAATGAGACTTTGGTGTATTGGATTTCTCGCTAATTGCTAGTCGCTAATTCGTGCCCGGTTAAACACTCAGCGCAACGATTGAGGGAACCTAATGAGCTCAATGAAATTTCGAATGGTTACATGTGCTTTACTGTATACCTATACAGTAAGAATAAAGCACATGTAACCAAATTACAAAGTCCGTACATCCAACCGTTTTTGCGTGACGTGGACAATTTTAGTAATAACTACCGACCCTCCCCGGCATTGCACTGGTGCAATACATTATACATATAAACCTTGCTCTTAAATCACTCTATCAAATAAAAAAAACTGCATCAAGATACTTTGCGTAGTTTGATATAAGCATACATATGGACAGACTGACAGCGGGACGACTGTTTTATACTAAGAAGTGATATAGTTCAACATAAAACTGCAACTCAAACACGAATAAAACATTTTTTTAGAATTGCCTGTGTTATAATTTCTCTAACACTCAACGTTAACAAAATAATAATTAAAAAAAAAAATCATTAATGCTGATTACTCTCAGCAAGCAAAAACCTGGTGACACGAAAACAAAGTTAATTCTAGAACTTTGTTTTCGTCGTAAAATTTCATATCCAAGTCGGATAAAGTATATATAATGCGGTTGTGTTTTGAATAATTTATCAATTTTATTTATTACTCGAACCCTTTCTGTGCCAAATCAGTCTAACTTGGGCAAAAAGTTCTATTTATGGATATTGTAACGTTCGCTCCAGGAACACAGCGCAAATTGTTTTTCCGTTTAACTCGTTTAATTTAGGGTTTTCAGGGACTTCCTTCCTGACTTTGATTACCTTTTTGATACAATTCAAGTAATGAGGCTGGCTGAGTATTTTAGGTAAAAATATTAGTAAATGTCCGGTGCACCATACCGAGTGATACTTTTCCAATAATTTATACTTATTAGGAAAGAAATGTCGTAAGTGTCATAAGGTTATATAATATTACTTAAATATTTATTTATTTTGAGTTGCAACATCTGCGTACACACTTACTTATTATTGTTTTTATATATTCATTAAAGTAATGAAATAAAAGTATAGAGTGTGTAATAAAAGTATTTTAATAAATTTCTTTACTGGTTCGATGCATTCGTTACAATCAATATTTATTAATATCATTAAAGTAACAAATTTGTATAATTATGGACATTAAGTCTGTAACAATTGTTTCATTCACTTTAATAGAACTAAAGTTTACTGGCATTGATATAGATCAAGTTAAGATAAATGAGTTGGCATCGAAGCGGCTTAATCTTCTTCTTATATTCTTAATATTTGACGATATTTATTAACACGAAGGATGAGAAAAAATGTTCAACAGTGTCTATCGTACAACGACCTAAGCCAACAATCGCTAAAAATTGTGTAAATAACAGATGATAATGAACCCAGTACATTGTGACCCTGCGATAACATATCTACACAATGCAGCCTATGCAATCGGAAGTAACCAATGTAGTGGACTTTATCGTCGCTAAACAGCTGATGCGCGAGCGTCGGAAAATGATTTTGATTTAAAATTTTGTGTCTAATGTCCACATTGCAGTGTAGTAGGGCCACGCAACAGTTTTCACTGTTGCACGAATGGGCAGATCCGTCCGGGTAATTACCACGATCTATTAAAATCTTTTAAATAATTAACTTACTGAGATCTGCGTTTCACCTGGTGAGTTAGGTAGCCGGGGCCCACTTTATTTAAAGGTGGCAACGTATTCGCAAAATTCCCACACGGGACAAGTACTTGTGTAACCCACAGATAATTGCTCCGGATCTTGTGATACTTTTTATATTCGTTTTAACAAATAATTGTTACTTAACATTTCCTGTAATACTTAGGTTAGTACTACTATTGAGGTTTTGACCTCATAATTCATGATAACAATATTTATTATTTTTGCCCCTCCTGTTAGTAATCAATGTTTTAAGGTATTGGATCCTATATGAGTACTTAACCTGGACTTGCATAAATAAAACTTTAAAACAAAAATAAAAATAAAACGAGAATTCATTTACTTGCATAATCTTTACTACAATTTCTTGCCGAGTTTTCCCAGTAAGTTGTCATGGACACTTGTAGTGGGAAAATATATTATAATAAAGTTTAAAAAACAAAACAAAAACAAATGGTAACACGAATAAAGATTCTGTTTGATTCGTTACAATTGAAATACGAAAACAATCTTCAAACAATCTCTGCTCGAGGATTGAACGGGCCGAATCAATCAAAGTTTTTGTTCTTTGTTATAAAAATGGGACCATTTATTGACGTCACGATTTTCACTTTCAATTTTAACGTCACAAATTGGAATATACATACAATACAAAAAAAAATAATAATATGTTATTACTTGATCAAATTTATACCATATTAATCACATTTTTATGTTACCGATTTAAGTGCTTTTATAAAGTGTGTATAATCGATAACTGTGTATATACTTTTTCGAAACGAGTAATGTATATGAAAATACATTCTTTAACTTTTCATTTGACGTCTGGCTGTGTTCTTGTTACATTGACTCAACTAAAGCTGAAAGTTAGTTCCATTGTCAGTCTGGAACTGGTTTAGATGTCGCGCCGTGTTAAGTAAATGTAAAAAGTTAAATCAAAATGTGTTTGGCTACAACGAAACTTTGAATTTAGAATTTTCAAATTGAAATACCAAAATCAAGTTTGCAAAATGATTCGTATCATAAATTCGACAAAAATCATTTTGTTTACAAGCCCTAATTCAATTTATTCGATGCAAGGGTCTTCAATAAGTCATAAACAGAAATGTCTTATTTTATATCATACTCGGTAATAAATTAGTCACAACGATATTATGTAATATGATAATAATTGTAATTATTTTAATAGCAACTAAACCTCAGAAATAAAATTTATAGTAAAATTTATACTACCTATACGTATTTTGTATATGAAGCAATCATCACTCTACAAAGATATGAATATATTTAACAAAAATTCTATGACCTTATTTGAAAATGAAGAATATCTTTTATTATCGGTCTTTTCAACGGATATACTCGTAAATATAAGTAAATTTAATAATTTAGACCCCATTATTAACCGAAATGGACGTTTGGTAAGCCGTCCATGTTTGCCTTAAACGAAATCAATGACACGGTGCAGTCTGTCGTGATCGTTGCAAACTGTATCGCAACAGTTAGATGTTCGGACGGGCGGAGATAAGGGGAGCTGGGCACTTGATAACGGAACACCGCGCACGCTCCACTGTAATTGCATTGTTGCACCCCGTTCGGGATTCGGTTTTGGTTTCACTTTCGGGAGGGAACGACGAAGCAGACGTTTGTCATTCGAATGGGTTGCAGCGGCTCGCGTTACTAGCTTTTTTGTCTCTAGTTATGTCAGAGCGTTCGTCTTTTTTGGCTGGATATGCCACTGTTGGCCTTAGGGGTCTTTACAGATCCGCCGGGCGCTTGGGGCGCCTAGCCTGAACCTCGGTTACGCGTTATGGTGATAGACACCGGTGCGGTTTCATTTTCTGGAGGGAACGACGAAGCAGACGTTTGTCATTCGAATGGGTTGCAGCGGCTCGCGTTACTCGCTTTTTTGGCTCTAGTTATGCTTGAGCGTTCGTCTTTTTTGGCTGGATATAACACTGTTGGCCTTAGGGGTCTTTACAGATCCGCCGGGCGCTTGGGGCGCCTACCCTGAACGTCGGTTACGCGTTATGGTGATAGACACCGGTGCGGCCCTCGATAACGTACATTCGTTGTTTATTATCAAGTATACTTTGTTTTTGATAATGTTTAGACGTAGAAACGTTTTCTTTCAATACTTGAAATTAGTAGACGACGAGACTTTCAGATTAGTTGATTGAATAAGTTTGTTTTATCAATACATCATCTTTAATGTCGTACTCTCATAGTTTAAGTTTTTCTAGTTTTAATTTATGACCAATGCCAATAAAACACTACTTTAATAGTTAAGACCACCTTTTAGTGGAAATGTTATACTTCTGCCTTTCGTTTTGTGAATGTGGTAGCCACGTTATAAAATTGGTATCACTTGAACAGTCGCTAAAGAGAACCGCCAGCTCATGTGGCACCTTCTCACATAAAAAATACAAATTATACAGGTTGTAATTTAATATTTATTTGTCGTCGTTTATCAGTTAGTTATGCAAGTACTTGAAAAATAAAATAATTAACAATTAGATACTTAGCGACGTGCATAGACGTCATTAAAAAGCAGAAGTCATTTAAAAAGCATAAACTTAACTGTTAGTAGACGTAAATTTAATAGCTCTAGATAAGCGTTAAAAAATTAAAACACCTTTAAAATATTTGTAGTCATTGTTGGAACAAATTGGTTCGTTATCACCTCGTTAAATATTTCCTCATATGACCCTACGTATGATTTACGTCCGTCAGTTTATTATTACGAACTAAAGCCCGTAGTTAGTGTGAAAAGAGAAACTCTTTTACCGAGTGTATTCCCACTTATAAAGGGAAGGAAATGTATCGCTAGTGCGCAACGGAATCGTAACCATCCACCAGGTTTTGTATTTAAAATTTATTAAAACCTTCGACGGCGGATCGGATTATCGATTAACAAAATTGATGGACTTCTTATTAGTGTTGTTTTTTTTTATGTAAGCAATTTCAAGAAAATATATCTATTTGATCTACACCACGAAGATTTGATTCAAGATTAGCGATCGAGGTTTCAACATCTACGACAATGAACTACCAAAAATTGTATAAGAAATTGTAATGTACAGAAGACACAAACCATTTTATTTATGAAAGGTTTTCCTAATAACATATGTACATAATTATTAAATTATCAAAACTATCACTCAACTGAATGAAATTTATTCATAGGCTAATGGACTGAATAATGATCATTTAATACTATCCATTAGTTTAAGCTTCGCATCGATTAAACGTATAATAAATTATCCAAACTAATTGCGTTACTAAGGGAAGTTACTACAATGATAATGTTACTTAATGACATTCAAAGTGATATAGTTAACATGAAAAGCTTAACGCTTGTTATAGGAAGAGAAAGTGTAGTCGAAATGTCCCAGTCAGATAATAGATACCGATCGAGTCCAGTCAGATAATAGCTATCGATCGAGCCGAGGTCCGGCCCTCTCGGGCACCCTCGAATCGGAATGCTAAACGCGTGCTGAGTGACAGCCCAAGCCGAGGTCCCCTCTCGGGGACCCTTGAGCCTGATCACTCCATGGAGCGCCCGCCAAAGCGCCCTAAGAGCTTGGCGGCCTCCCAAACCGGTAACAATAATAGCGTGACGGCCCGAGCCGAGGCTCCCCCGGGAGCCCTCGAGCTTAGTCACCATAACGCGTAATAACAGTACGCCGAGGTTCAGGCTAGGCGCCTCGTGCGCCAGGCCACCTCAAGTCCGTCGGATCTGTAAAGGCCCCTAAGGCCAACAGTGGCTCATCCAGCCCAAAAAAAAAAAAAAAAAATCGAAATGTTGTGTACATTAGTTTTACTGTGTTGGAGATGAAAAATATCTATTTATTTTGATCATTTCTTATTTTTAAAAGAATAACAGTGTCCATTTTGCGAGTTCATTTATTTCCAACTTATCTAAAGTTAAACTTTTATCTATTTTAATGGTGATAACGGTCTTTTCGATGATTGTCAAATACCTTTAAATTGATTTTTATTTTCATGATGCCAACAACAATATCTTTTTCACTTACTAATCTGATCTGAGTTATACCTTTTATTTAGATCTTTGTACAAATTGAATAAGCACAGCACCGGTACAGGTTAACAACAATATGTCGAAAAATCAATGACACACGTTAAAAAGATAATTATATTTGTTGCCTAGATTTCGAATTAAATTTACAACAGGCTTAGTTTTTGATAATTATGTCAAGGTATTCTAAAACAGTTTTTAACAAAAAAAAAATCACATGACAGAACCTTTCATTTGTTTAATAATTTAAAGTGGAACACATACGAGTGTTTAGAGCAATATTCTATATCAACCAAAACATGAAGTGAGTCTGATGCAAATGACAGTCTTGTTATTCAGTAGAACGCAGCTGTATAGAGTATTATTCTTAGTTAGATGTAATTAAACTTGGGCTTATGCGTTAGCAGAATCAATTACAATAACATCGATGCTTTATTTTACATCTTAGTCAGAAATAGTGCAACTTATTTATCTTTTATTCTCGTATGTATAATGTACGTAAGATTCATTATTAAATAAACACTTTATTAATTAAATTATAAGTTAATTAATTAAAAAGCGTAATATTAAGTTTATGTTGTTTCCTTACGAAATTGATTTGATGTTCGTTCTTTTAATTTATTTCACTTATATCGTTTAAAATGCTACCAAATTTACATTAGTGCATGGTTATTCATGAAGATGATAATAGCAAGTTACACAAATATGGATAGCTGACCTGGCTCTGTTTCGAACAGGTGTAAAATCTCTAATTTGGGTTAATTTTTCCGTCTCAAAACATTTTTACATTAACAGTTTATAATAATAAGATTTATAAAGCAACCGCATCTGTCAGGTTTTGCATTTCAAACGAGCCACAAGGCTTAAATTTTGCTTACGAAATATTTAGTTTCAGATCCAATCACATCACGAATCCTATTTATAATTTTATACATATATTGTATTGGCATAGATTGTATCGGTTTACCCCCATAATGCCTGTTTACCCCCGGTGATCCTCTGTGATGATTCGCTCGCGAAATTCGCTTGCGAACTTTTCTTACATGGCATTAATATTTTATGCGACTATAATTATTTTAGGCGGGCCCCTGCGTCGGTGGGCGAGCGTCTCAAGTTCTCCACCGCGGTGCGATATCGAAAGCGTCGAACGGAAGACGGGGAGCTATGCGCGCATCTCGCCGCTGCCGCCGCATCCCGTTTCGCTTGGTCCGTCCTCCAATCGCCTCCGACCTCCGAACCGAGAGGGTCCCGCCGCCTCTGTCCTCCTCAGTCGTACTCTGCGCGTCGCAGCGGCCGCACGTGCGCTCACAACGCGCGCACCGCTCGAGCTTTCGATTCTTACCTGTGGATTGTCAGTGACATGTGCCGTTGAAAAACACGCGTCATTGGCGGCGCCCTGGATTAGCGTCGCTCCCCCAGCGGTACGGAAGCCAATTCGAGTCCACTTTCAAGGTCGGTGCTCATGCATAAATACGCTTCGCGAATGGTGATGCGATCGGATGCATTCGGAATGTCACTTGTCCAGTCCTCACGGTGTTCGGCCAGTTGGGGGGATTATTTTCTTGGCAACATGATTTATTCCTATGCTGTTTGCTCTCCTGTCGAGCGGTTCGTTGACTCCTTGCACTTGGCACTCGAGTTGTTTTTTTTCTTCTTCTACCGTGTTTGTTTTCAGTCGAGTGTGATTTGTGTGATGTATTTCTTTCTTCAAATAAAAAAAAATGTATTTACAAACTTTTAACCTTTTTCTTTCAATGCTCTCTATTTAAAATGTTTACATCAATTGTAGAAAAATCAAGTTTGCCAGTTCCTTGAACATCCTATACAGCTATTGTATAAGCGATCTTCATACATATGTGATGTATGTTAAGTATCAATATGCTGTACCTATTTCTCATCGATAATTTTTTAATACGTGACTCGAAAGTAAAGGTCCGTTGTGAGCTCAGCCATTGAATTAAAGCTATATTTGTAACGTATTTTGCAATGGCTATTAAGTGATAAGTGACAAATATTAATTCGTCGTTTATCGCAGATACCTAGATAAGATTAATAAATATGATATCTTTGATTTGAAAATACATAAATGATAACGTCATTGTCATTTTATAAAACGTGCGAGGTTAAAACAGGTTAACCTCTGTTTCTTTACAAATGAGTGCAACTGAATTTAATATTAGCTTTGAAACTATTTATATACAGCTGTACTTATGAATTCTAAGCTGTTCAAGAAGTTTCACGAAGTCCCGATAATTTTAACAATCCTATCCTATTTCGTGACCGGTGGTGGTGGCATCAAGGAAGATCTTTCTTTTTCCGACAACCAGTCTTATTTTTGTACGTTTGTACAATTTGTTTTCATGTTGAAATCTATCACATTTCGTTGTGACTAATGAGAATGAGATATAAACAGTGCTTGATATCGATTCCTTATCCATTACATGAAAAATGTCACCATTATCTATACATCGACCGACTTATAATTGAATTGATTTCACTAAATCGTTAGTCCACTTTGTTAAACTTTATAAATATTAATATACCTACATATTAAACGGATGTTTCGTTAAATTTCGATTATGTAAATGTTAATTTAGTTCGTTCTCCGAAATAACAGTTACAAAATCTAATGAGAAATGCGTGATTTACAGATCGTTCATTTAAGAACAATAAGAGAAAAGTAGCTTTAATTAAAACTTGGGAAGATAATATGCACGATAAAAAAATTATAATATTCTAAAATTATTAATAAAGATATCTCATGGTTAAATGTATTGATGCTTTTGAATGAGGTATGCGATGGTAAATAGACAACCTCAAATCATTTTCTGAAACCCTATAGAAAATAGGACTCGTTATTTAGAGTAAGACAAGAATTACATAACATGCAACAGTTAGTAAAATATTGAGTGTAATAAGCATAAAGAACTATAGTATAAAATGAGGTAAGGATTTAGTACTAGTTCTGTTATTCCCATTTTTTACTTAAACATACGGTAATTACGAAGAAGCAGTAAAGTTTTTATTCAATGTTTAATAAAGGCAAATAGTCGTAAAATGAAATATTAATTTAAAGAACTGAGACTCAACTGTTTAGTACGCATTCTATAAACTATTTTTTCAGTTATCGATGTTGAAATTTTTATATTGATGCACAGAGGTGGAGAATAAATGAGGTGTATAGCCAAGCATAATTAACAAGAATTATGGATGCGCCTGTCTAATGGTATTTTATAATGACTAGGCTTAAATTGAGGCTTCGTCGAGGTCAGCGACATGTCAAGGGAACCATAAATATACCTACAGCGTCATGATATTTACACACAATGATTTCGCAGGTCTTCGGATATTTCTTATGCGAGCGATAAGAAAAGATAAGTCATAAAAAAAGATATAAAATATCAAAAATTTGTAATTCGTTTGTAAGTCTAATCAGCAAACTGTCATCGTCAAAGTAATCGATTTGAAAACAAACAACTCACAATAATGTTGTCTTATTTTCCGATGCAGACGATTTCGTACAATCCTGGAATTGTATGTACCTAGTATAGGTGAGCGCTGCGGAAAAAACCACAGAAGCTCATTACATACGCCTCACACGTGCAGAGAATGCTGCAGTGGCCCAAAAAGTATTTAAAAGCTATTGTTCTCGCTAAGCGCTTGTTTATTTCGAAGAGTCTTGAGTACAAGAAATAGCACAACTTGAATAAATAAATTAATATTTTAATCGCAATTTTTTTTGATTCGATAAATTTAAATGTTTGCATTGAAGTAATGATTAAATTTATCTCTTCGATAATTATGAAACGTCATTAAATTGGTGATAAACACGATATAATTGAACGCATTGAATCGAGGTTATCGGTGATAAACACGATATAATTGAACGCATTGAATCGTTTGATTCAACGCATCGTTTGTCACTTCAGTCATCCGCCCGGCCTGTATGAAGTAATTTTTATGAAGAATGTTATTCCGCTAAATATTCTAAGTTTTAAACCTATTGTATTAGTATTGGTATTGTTATAAGTTCAAATTATTTGTATGTACCATATAAGGATTAAAGTATTCGATTCGGAGCGGATGGCATTTCAGAATGACTTTGAGAGTTAATCAAAATAATGCACGGTTTTAATATTTCCGAGGTGTCAGCTCGGCGAGGATTTAGCCGTCGCGGCGGGCAGCTGCGAGGATGTATTAGTGGGGTGTGCAAGCTACAAACGGCGGTAATGTTTTGAACATTCGTCGTAAATTCACCGCGCCGCCAGTCGAGGTGTTTAATTATATAGAGCGGTTCGCCATTAGCGTGCGCGCACGGCACATGCAATATCTAACTAGTTGTCCACATTGTCAATCTTCATCACCAAACTGCAGTTTGTCACTGATGGACACATGCCTTGCCCAAGGCACGACCCTTGTTCCGATATTTCACACTGGTCAAAATGGTGATGATTCATTCATGATCTGAAGTATTTCAATGTACATTCATAAGCACTGAAACCGAAACTAAAATAATATTCCGTCGCTTGGGATAACTGTGCTTAAGAACAGGTAAAACGCTATAACTAGAATGAACATCGAAAATAACATCAGAATTGTGTTCTAAAAACCAGGGTCTTTACTAAACTCAAGTAGGTAAGCAAAAGTGTTAAATTGATTAATCCAACACGTGGGTGTCGTGTAATCTGTTAAAGCGTTAAGGCGGTTTTTGGGCGCTACTAGCAAATGAATTGCATGTAACATCTTGAAGGCCATTAGTATAACGCCATTGCACGGGTCGCATACTGTTTTAAACTAAAGTTACGCGACTCAAACTCCGTTTGGAATGACGTAACTCGTCGTGAAACGAAAGCAATTATGTTCTAGTGCTGGGAACGACCGTCTGCGGTCTCTTAATATAAACTTTTTCAATCCAGATTATATGTATAGCCTCGTTTCCTCCTACAGGTATAGATGGACGCAAGATGATTATTTATTTACACAAATGTCATTATCTAATTTAATTTTGTGTTTTTGGTCAATTATTGATCCAAAAGAACAATCTACATCATTAAATATTAATATATATATAACTAACATCAATAACTGTATTAGTTATTTGTCTACCGAGTTGCTTATTGATGTCGTCTTATCCGAATCTTACAAGCAGACATATTTGCTCCAACGAACTCTTATAACTAGTTATAAAATTTGATGTGTAGGTCTCGATTTTTAGTTTCATATAAATGTTCATGTTAAATACGACCGATGGTAGATTGTCACAACTTCTATTCCTCTTTATAGCAAAATATAAGACGTTGCTTCTCACTAATTATCTGTTACGCTATTCACATTTTAACCGGAACGATGAACGTGGGAACATCTGGGATGTTCATTTTTTTTAAATAGAACTCCAGTGCCGAGAGCCGCATGTACGTGATTCGATTTGCACTCTGCGGTTTGTTCTGGGCCCATTAACTCGTGTTTCAACAAATTTCTCGTTTCCCCGCTCCCGTGTATCGTGATTGGTTTATTTACATGCAATATTTCAGTTGTTTATCGTACCGCAATGCAAGGCTAAATTGTGTTTTGACGCTAGAAACTTAAACCATCCATCTTTCTATATGTGACTTTAATGGAATAAAAAGTAATAATTGTATTCGAAGCGACTGATATTACACTTAATATTAATCTGAACTAAATAAAATGACGAAATTGCTGAGACCTAAATTTGAAAAATTTTAAAGTACCTATAACCAAAAACACCTACCTCTTCGGGCAATAAATTGTTTGGGTACTTTGACGATGTGATATATCTCGACAACTATTTTCAAGATTCAATTCTGAACGAAACCCTTGAATTCGTACTAAATTAGTCAGCCTTATAATGACGGAATAAATGTGTTGTAAAATAGCGCAATAGGCGCGAAATCCGATATTATTATGAATTCTATCACGCCCTCTCCACCTAATTGTTGAAACTGTTGTGTTACGCTGATAAATCGGTTTCCTCGCTCCATTGTTTTGTACGATAACATTGTATCCGTGTGTGCCCTTTATTAAGTGTACAACTATTTTGACGTTTGCCGTTTTAACACCACTTGCTTTATATTCGTCTATTATTTTAAAAATAATAATCGATTCTCATTATATATGTAAAACGAATAATTTTACAATTGTTTGAGGAAAAAAAGATTACCTGGTCACTGCATTTCAGTCATGACAGGTTTTGTAGAGAGAAATCAAACAGTTCTTATAAATTTGCAAATACTCATTGTCGTTACCCTGAATTCTGTGATATGTTGACGATGTTGGAGAAACGATTTCGTCATATTTTTCCTGTAATATTCGATGAGGAATCATAACGTGTAGATAAAACTGTTGCAAAATGTTATTTGTTAATAAAAAAATAAATTTAAATAAAATTAAGTCGATATCTCTAGTTTTAAAATTTATATAACGCCAAGCGTCATTTAAAATGTCACAAAACAGTTAGATGACATCGAGATTTTCGCGCTGTGTGGATGTATACTGCTTAACTTAGTGGCTAGATGTCTGGACGCGTAATCCAGAAGGCGTAGGTTTGAATCCTGGTAGTGGCAAAAAATATTGCATTTCATCTTAAGTGAAGGGACTAGCATATTTTATGAATACAAAATGAATTAACCTATACGGGTTTATGTATAGATTCTAAATTAAGTACTTTTATAAATTAGGTACATAAATTAGGTAGAAGTATTTCATCTGCTTTGACGTCAACCTTTAATCAAGTATTACGAATTTGAGTGTCGAGTTGCAATTAGCTGGTTACTAAATACCTATAGTAAATTAAACGTGAAATTAGGATGGAGTTATATTGTGACTGCAATTTTAAAATTTTAAGCTAATTCGTTTCATATAGTTTCTGTGTCTTTGAGTTATAATGACTTTAGATCATAGTACCTACTCGTGTACTGATTCTTTTTTATCAAAGATTTCATTAGTGTCCTACTACACACTTTTTATGTTTTGATCCATCTTGCACCATTTTAATTTGTACATTTTTTCATATTCCAAAGACCACATATTACTCACTATCATATTGGAAGAGAAAAAACTAAAACGTTCAAAGTGTATTTGAAATATTCAAATGTCAAGAGTTTTCTGAGATCGATTTTCTATACAGCCATATTGGCAGCGTTTGATATTCAAAAGAAATACATGTTACTGAAAATAAAGCAATATTTTTATCAATTAGTTTTATATTAATGAAGACAAGGACATATGAATTAATAAAACTCTACAGTATTCTCTCGTGAGGTGAACTACTCGTATCGCTACATAGTATAAAACAAAGTCGTCCCGCTGCCTGTCTATATCTAAATATAGATATTTAAAACTATGCAACGGATCTTGATGCGGTTTTTTACTTGATAGAGTCATTAAATAGGATGGTTTATATGTATAATACATTGCACCCGGGCGAAGCCGGGCGGGTCGCAAGAAAAATAATAAATGTATTTATTTCAACAAATACTCAACGAGCTCCTGTGTACAGATAAAAAATACACTTTACGTATTGAATGTCGTAGAGTTAACATCAAAGTTGTGGTTTATTTCGTATGGTTTCCCATTTTTGATTTTTGCGGTGTCACAGTGGAATTGCTGGAACGGTGTAAGTACACCGATTGTTGTGTCTCCCTGTTGTGTCCCTCGGATGTAATCGCAGCCGACAACGAACGCTTCCGACGCGCGAGTCGATTAACATGAGGGTGTTGCGAAAGGGAAATTGTCCCCGTATCGTGTTCCACATGTATACATTATACGCGGTTCCGCAACGATTTGAATGTTATAGCAGCAGTGAAAGTACTTTAGTGGGTCTCATCTCTATAACTGACTAATAAAGCCATTACCTTCTGTAACGTCCCATTTGTCTGATAATTTAATACGCCTATATAAATTAATTATCTATGCTCTGGGGGATTTCCACATGTTACTGAATGAATCGTGTTCTAATGTCATTTCGGAAGTATCAACGCTTTGATTATAACAAGGTTACAAAATGATAGAAGAGTTTAGTTCGAACTCACGACACGCATGTTATAAATCGAGCAACGATCCTTTTTGGTTAACAATTATCTAAACACAATTACAATTTAAACTTGTATGGCGTAATTATTCGTTACATTTTACACCGTTTATTACATTTATCGTAGAACTATCAAAAAATATAAACCAATGATTTTTGTGTATCATCAAATATTGCAATTCTGTTAGTCCTGTTTCAATCTTTAACGGCTTGTTTCATTTTGCTGAGTGAACACGATATGATCCCCGCGTAGCGGACTATCTGTTTAACGCTTAGAACTTGGAAAATGAAAATAAAAATTCGCTTTTATAAAATGGAGCTACTAGCGACGCCAATGTATTTCACATTGGATTGGATCCAATACAGCTATTTATATGCTAAGGAAATTTTCGAGCGGAGAAAGATGTAGAAATTGCATACAGCAAAAAAGCTTTAATCAATGAATGTACTTGGACACAGAAGTTGGCATTGAAACTGTTCGGTTTGTTTTTGTTAGTTTATTTTTAGACACAATTTTCAATCTTTATTTTTTGTTGATTAAAGTAAGGTTATGTCCCGAAATTGTTTTAGATCCTAGTCTAGCAGTAAAATTAGCACCGACCGTTGTTTGTAGTCTTTAAATAAAAGTGATGTTTTGACTGCACAATACGGTTGTAAGATTGATGAATATATATCGAGTATTCTTGTCCTCTCGATTCATTAATGGTCCTTGACATTATTAAATGTTTTTTAAAAATGTCTCAATACAAAAATTTGCAATGGCCAAAGTGTGTTTTTTTTAAATGACTTCTTAACTAATTAGTGCTCCTTATATGTAATGAATATTTTATCTGTCTTTTTCAAATGCATAATATATTTAACATCTACGAGTACATATACGTATTAAGCGTATTAATAACAATATTGGTGTGTACGAAAACATGAATCGATGGTTTTGACTTAACTTATTTGATCAAATAATAAAGCGGCCAACATGCCGCGACTGTGGAAGCAATAAACTTGAAACTGGGTTAATTTTAGAAACATCACTGAATTATTACTGTACGTACGTATAGGAGTGCTTGTCCACTAAGCGCGATCCCGGTACTTGCTTTCCTATCGGAATAATTCATCGGCAGACCTGTCGCGATATTGCTAGTAAATGCTAATATAGAAATGGAGTATTCCTGAAGTAATAAATGCAGTTAACAAAGATATAACGTATGTTATTTACGACAGAAGTATTATCTTAGAAGAATTTTTCATCCGTATAGTTAGATTATTTTTCTTTTCTTTATAAACATAGCCCTTACTTTAGAATAACATTATTCTTTGTTGTAGGAACGTTTTACAAACATAAATTTCACTTGGACAAACACCCAGATGCGAAACAACTACCTGTGGGTCACACAAATAGTTGTCCCGTGTAGGGATCGAACCCAAGACACCCGACACCGAAGCCAATACATTGGCAATTGCGCCACGGAGTCACCCAAGATTTTAAGAGATTTGAAGATGCTTGAATAGAAAAGAATTAAAAAAGTGAAGTTACTTATTTTTAATAAACGGAGAATAAAGTAAATTTTATATTATAACATAACATAAACGATAATTTGATGTACTTGATGCTTTTGGATTATTAAAATAATTTAAAATACCATAGCGACTATCTTCAATAAAATATAATAAGAACAAAAATTGAGTATAAATTCCAAAACGTGCATAACGGGCGATGGTTTTATTTCTTTACAAGTAGTGTAACAAAAGATTTCCTGTTATTACAATTCTTGATCTTCTCGCTGCAAGGTATTCGAGTTATATTTAGAGTGCATTCTAGAATGATGTATACAAATAAATATTTATTCTCTTTTCTTATAGTACTATGATGATCAATAATATCCGTATCTTAAAAATAATTTAAATTTGACTGTTTTATTACTTCAGTTTTGTTAATATATAATTTGTCTGTGTGACTGTGGGTGTATTAGTTTAAGGATTTATATTCCATACGTTTGCTATCGTAATTTCCTATAGTAATGTTTAAGATAATGTTCCAGATTCAAGTAGCGCTCATGACTTATCTTTATACATCAATTGAAAATTTGATGAAACAGAAGATCTATTTTCCTTTTTTCTTAAACAATCATAAATACCTTGAAATTTTCACAAAGTTAATACAAGTTTAATACGTGTCGTTCCGTTTATTTCAGAGATCAAGTTTATACATATATTTGGAAACACTAAGAAGATCAAATAATAGTAGGTACTCGTAGTAGATATAAGAATAAACATATAATTTTATATGCTTCTGAACACTGCAAAAGTTACATTGCATTTTTCTTCAATTTAAGGACTTGTTCTTAACAATTTTATTACAATATTTTTCTTGAAAGAGGATGTACGAAGTATTCATTAGAGACTAAGATTATAATCAACAAAGCATTCGCAGTCGAACAAGAAATGAGTACTTTGCCAAGAGCTGCACTTCCAACAGGTTTTCTCGCCCGCTACTATGAAGGCTATCGACCGCAAAGTATTTTATTATTTTTATGGTAGTTGACTATTTCACAGAATTATCATTTTAAATTGTATATTTTTGTATATTATCGTTAAATGAACTATTTACATCGCTTTGATGTTTTTACTTTACTCATAGAGGCTCGTACATTTTGTTGGCCGTTTTAGATTCTTATCAGAGTTGACAATCCTTATGATTTTACCGCTTCAAAATGAATTTTCATCGTATCAATTTTATATCTTTAAAAAAGATTACTTATCTTTTTTGTAACATCAGTAATATATAGACATCGGAAAAATTTGCCGTTAAATTAAGCAATTATCATCGTGATTGTAATATGTCTCAATAAAAAAATTAGGTAACACTAATTCAAACGTAATTTACTACATTATTGCGTACTGATCTTTACTGTTCGTTCAGTATCAGTGGATCTATTGCTGCAAACAATTTTTGTTTTGATTCGGCCCGAAGCATTGAACGACGGTAGCCGCAATGGAGCGATCGCCTCACATTCCGTTGTAATAGGTCTGCGAAGTAGTGTCCGTTCGCGGTTCGGTCACGGTGTCACCGGAGGCCATTCCTCGGTCAAGTGTACCTGTTTGACCGCGTAAGGCGGCCCTCGCCGCTAACGACGGCCGCCGCTCGCGCGTCTGGTGTCGTATTTGCTACGTACATAGGTGATGCGTGGCGGGATTTCGATTGCCGTGAGAGAGTTCGCCCGAGAGCGGCTATAACGTTAGTGCTGGTAAGAGCTATTTGTTACCTGCCAATGTTAATTTTGTTTTCTTCGGTTTTTGTTCCTTTTTCGACTGCGCGGCCTGTATCGGGATTCGCAGCGATTAGGGTCGTCACTTATGGTATCGTGTTCACTTTTACGTTATCAACTTTCGCCATTAATACCATCATCATTATAGTTTATTTCGTTGTGTATTTTATACATAATAATGACGGAGTTATTAAAAATGATATACCCTTCTTATTCGTAGTTCTCTAAATGAATTAACGTATTCGTCATAATTATTCAAACAGACACCTTTCATGGTACGACATCTTAAAAATGTGGCCGTATAAGTTTAACGACCTTTGGATTTCTCACATCTGCGTATTCGTTTTACGGTTTGATGGACCCAGCAATGCCAACTGTTTTCGTTTATAACTGGGTTATTATTTTTGATTACAGTCACAGTTAGGTAATTTTTTATAATATGTAGGTAGGTACATATGTTTGAGTAAAGAAGATTTTGTGCTGTGACATAATAATTTCATTACCACGTGCATTGGCGTTCGTTACGTTCGCAAAAATTTACTATAACAAAGCCAAAAAATTTAAAACAATCTCGTCTATAGCCCCTGAAACTAGATCTTCAGTATTACTACAAAGTCTTTTAATGCATTCAGTGAATCCAATTCTTTAGAAGCGTCAGCTTCTAGAAAATCCTTAACCCTTACGTCTATAAAATTAAACGTGATTGTCAATTATTGGGAACGTTGATATCAGATATTTGCTTCATCCATATAAGCATAACATTATTCTTTTTTTTTAAGTAATACTCTCACGTGAAACGAATCTGATGTTGTTCCATATGTTTCTTCGAAATTTTTCGAATAGTGAAACCAATTTTCCACTTGCCCAACAGAATTTATATACGAGTCCAGTAATGAAAATAGGAAAAACAATTTCAAAACATGTTGTAAACGTCCAGTTTAGCGGTGCTATATGGCTGGTTTATCGTGTGCACAAAGCGTTTGTAGCAACAATAAAGCGCTTATCAGAAGCAACCACCATTACATTTCGATTACAGCGCAGGCCTCTGCGATGGCTCTATATATTGAGTATAGGTAGACGGAGAAATTTCTATCGTTCTTACACCGTGATCTACGGCCGGCTATAATATTCTATCTATCTGTGGATTTGTTTACTAACGATAGGTATTTGACATTAGCTTCATAATACTTACGATAAAGAAAAAACAAATCTATTAAACGGGTCGCTAATCGACCGGGGTCAATAAATAAAGACTGTTAAAGTCGGAACGAAAAAAAAGTTAAATTCAACTGGCCAGAACTTTTCAATTGGATGCTTCAAATTTTAATTTCTCGAATGATAAGCCACGATAGAATCGTTGGTTGTGATGAGTTTCTGTTTAATAAGATTTTTTTAATCGTAATTACGTATTCGAATTATATATTAGTAAAACAGAAAACATAAAGGTTGGATTCCATTACATAAATATCTTTTTGGTTCTTTATACGGCCAAGCCATTTCAAGTAATCGGCACACGGCAAATGTATGCAATTCTTTACATAAATACCTAGTAAAATTATTCTTATCAGTCATCGGTTTCCTCATTACAAAAACAGTTGACAATTACTGTTTTTAGCTAATGAGTATGCATTGCGACTAATCAGTTCTACGGAATTGACAGGTCATTGGCCGAAATAAACTCAGCGGTATAATTTTTCCTCATTAAAAAAAAAACTTCACACGGTTCGATCTGACACACTGGCGATTGTAAAACTGAAAAGAAATAGGCTGTGAATAGGTTTTCGTAACGTACTCACAAGTGTACATTCTACGGGTATACAATAAAACAGCACAATCGGAATGTAATATAATCACATCGATAAGCTTTGAATTACGCCAGCCAGGGCTCGCCATGTATGTGGATCACAATACGTTGAATGTTTTAAGATTTAGTATGCTTACGGATTATACTATGCTAAAATTTGACACGATTTCTTCTCACGCCCCGGGTTGACTGGTATAAGGAATAGGAATTAAGTCCGCCCTTTGTGACCCATTTTGAAGTGTTTTCAATAAAGAATAAATAAAAAATAAAAAGAAATAAATAAAATTAGCTTGAAAGTTGAAATCAATGGACAAAGGAGTTAAAACATGATATAATATCTTAAAGCAGTAGGTGATTAATATATAATAATACGGTGGTAGGGCCACGCGGCAGCCTCAGAAGTTGCACGAATGGGCAGGCTCGACCGGGTAAGTACCACGACCTCACAGAAGACCGACGTCAAGAGGAAGTATAATACTTTCGCCTTTCGTCTGGTGAGTGAGGTAGCCGGAGCCCAATTTTCAAAAGGTTGTCAACGCACCTGCAATCCTCGGGTATAGCAGATGTTCATGGGCGGCGGTGTTCACTTCAGGTGAACCGCCTGCTCGCTTGGCAACTTTTCACATAAATAATAAAGCAGTAGAATTAGAACAATTTTTCAAATTTTTGTTTTTAAATATCAAAACAAATAACACCGAAAATAATAGTCATAAAAAAATGTTTCATGCTTGATAATATGGGTAATATTATATATTGATAATTAAAGTTTTAAATTCGAAATTTCCGTAGAATATAAAATGCCTCCCATCTTGCGTCAATGGAGCCATTACCACTTTATTTAAACATTGATGATAATACAGGGAAAGATGAGGGTCACTAGGAAGTTTTCATAACATAATGTTTATTAGAATTAGCAAGGAGAATAAGGAACCTGGCCAACAGATTTTTTGTAAATGGCTTTTGTTCATTAGTTTTCTGGCATCGTCAAAACTTACGAATTTCCGATGAGGGAAATTCCGCCATTCTTATACGGCTTGCAATGTAGGCCATTAAGTTTCATTGTTTGCACCTTTTTATAATGTAATTATTACTTTAAACTTAAAGTTTTGATTTTTAAAGTCTCACAAAGCAATCGTCAAGTGTGTGTTTAGGCGGTGACGAAAAGATCACATCATTGGCAGTGAAATGTTTTGAAAACATCTTTCCCTATTCAAAACACGAAGCACCGCGATGAATATAATCTTTTTAATTGTGTTGTTATAGTTCAATACAAAAATCTATGACGTACTTTGCTAACTATGTATATCAGATACTATCCAACACTGGATTGAAAATGTTGAAGAAAAACCGGAAAAGAACAAATGAAGCTAATTTTAACTACAAGGCTATATTTGATCCGAGTTTCATTTGTTGATGATTTTAATATGCTATATGAACTCCTATCTTTGGATAATTGATGAATGTAACAATTTGGAAGATTGGATAAATCTATAGGTATGCAATTAATCCTTACTTCCTTACTAATAGTATATATAATATAGCTTATACATCAGAATAAGACATATGCTATAATTTATATACATATTTTATGTACATCTGTCTTTCTGTTTGAATGTTACGCCTTCAGCCTATTCTACGCAGACGTAGTCGTAGGCAGCAGCTAGTTATGAATTAAATTAACTACTGTTCTAATAAATAAGTCTATTGGAACACTCAAACCTTGCATTCGAAATATTTTTTAAATGTAAAATGTTTTTAAATTGACATTTTTTTCCACGAAGTTTTTAGTTATCATTGTGTTAAGTACAGCTTAACGCGGGCGAAGTAATGAAGCAATTCAAGTAATAACATTACGAAGAGAAACTGCGGTGGCTCTTGGAAAGATATTTCCGCTTTAAGTGACTCCGGGATTCACGGGGGATTCGAACGGAGCTAAGTGAGGTGAGGTAATGGGACAGCAAACTTGAAAACTCTCATTTAATCTGTTAATGTAAACATAAGTTACTACTTAGCAGTGTGTTTACTTATGAACGAGTAAATACATTTGGGCATATTTACACGTTTTGAGCTCCCAACATGTGACTAGCTTAATTATCTTTTGTAAGAAATGAATATTCGTCTCACTCGAATAATTTCTGGTCTGTTTTGGACCGTTATTTATATTTGTGGTACACTATTCTATAATTAGGTTGGTGTCAATTTATTTAAAATTAATGTTAACCTTATATCCCTTGTTATTCGTACCATGAATGTTTAAACACATGTTCATTATTTAAATCTAGCTAGTATTACGTCGCATTTCGAAAGCGGTCAGGTAATATGTCACTGAAATGTCAAAATGTGATTTGATGACGTCACATATTTGCGTGTGAATTAAAAATGGCTTGGATCGTTATTTATTTCGATCAAAAAGAGAAAAAAAAAAGAAGTTATCCGAAATACTTAATGACCATCTCAAATTGAATTAAAGATGAGTGAGTCACCAGACTAAGTTTGTATTCTGTTAAGGAATATAAAGGGATTGCTTAATTAAATAAATCCATTTAAAATAATTAATTTAATCAATTTTCCTAAAAAAAAAATTACCGATTTTATCGAGTATATGCTTGATTTATAAATTGGTTTTGATTTTTAATTACAGTAATAGCACGGCATGTGAATTGGAATTCAAACAATGAATCCCGCAAAATCGCAATCAAACGTTAATGACGTTTGAGAACTATTTTATGATAGCGATAATTGTCAAAATGCTTAACTGTAACAAGCTGTGTGCCTAAGTACAATTAATTTAGTCGATTAAATACTGCAGACCTTAGTGCCAAAATAAGGGCAGAATTACCAGAACGCCATAACTCGTAAGCTAAACTTCACAGATGTCTTGGAGTTAGGCGTTTAGAGTCCAATAACTGTGGCAGTTACTATTACGGCCGCCTCAGGCCTCCACTGAAATATTGACCCTTGGTGCCCATTAGAGCCCCATTTCCAAACGTCGATAAGACATCGTCGGATATTCAAGGATATAGTATTGAGATTGCCACGGTCCCGTTGCAAATTTTAAATTGAATTTTAGATCCTCAATAACACTATTCACACATGGCAGTGCTCCTCCCAAAATCGGCATTTAAATTTGCGAATTGTGAAATTGACACGGTTAAAATTGCTTATAAACATTTTGAAACATAAATTTTAAAGATGGAATTGGAAGCTTTGAGTGAATTTCAATACTCTTCTCGCAGTATTAATATTTTTTTTGCTGCTGACTTTGACACCGCCTCATTTGGGCTCAGACCTTCTCGTAGCAAGTGCACCACTACGTAAAAATTTCATTTATTTACGTGAAAATTACACATTATTACATCAATATGTTTATATGAAATTATCGCATTTATTTTTTATTGCCTACGTTTCAAATAATTTGCATTATACTGTGTCAATAAGTCTGTACAAACAATTTCATTTGAAATTCTCCAATACGATTTTATCTAGTCCGCGTTAGTTTGTTTAGTTTTAATCTAGTTGAGCTTTCCTTTAAAGAAGAAAAAACTACTCAAAGCAACAATTAGGGTCGTAAATGGGACTATTAAAGTCATTAGTTAAAAGAGCATTTGGGACGAAGTTCAAGTTTTATTTCTATTGATAATTGTCTTTTCTGTAGTTAGTTGCGGGCTGTGGAAATTAACCGCAAATGTGGGACGTTTGCGCTGCAGAGCACAATACGGAGCAAGTAGGCGGCCACTAATGTCTGAAAGAACTTCAGAACTCCGGCAACGAACCCGCAAGCCGCGCCAATAACGTCAAACGGTGCAATTGTCGTCGAGTCGCTTGCGTACATTATTACGGTGGCTATTATCGCGATAAGCATTTGGCGCGCTTAATTATCTACTGAAATTTGCGACGCCATTAAGATAAATCGCATTGCAGCGTTGCGAACATATGGACACATATGTAACAAATTGTTCGATTTCGTATAAATGTATAAAATTAAAAATAATAAAAACCTTGCCGTAATGGAAGGTAATTCTATTGTGTTTATTAGCTTGATGATTATGCTCTATTAAGACTCTATTTACTTAAGATACAGATCAACAATGTGTCTTTTTGTCAGAGTTCCAAAATACACAACTTTCTGAGTTACTATTAGTTACTAGGGCCGGTACTCATTACTCTTGTCAGTTTTATACATATTTTTATTATGTATGTATTTTAGTAGCTCGCATAAAAAGGTATTTTATTAATATAAACGGAATATACGAGTAAGCTATACCTACATTAGACCAGTTCAAGTTTACATGTTGCCTGTGTGATGCGTGTTGAAGTAATAGTGGCGACAAGACTTGGCTAAAAAAATAAACGATGATACTTTCGCCAAAAAGAAAAACAGTTTGCGTTGAACGAAACTTTCGTCGGCGCCGCGGCGAACGGTGTGATGTGTCGTAACTTTCGGATTCCATTTCTAATATACAGTCACGCCCGAGTTCATAGGTCACGTTCAAATGGCGACCGTCGAATTCTCACTCCTGGAAAGGATAGTCGTTGTTTATTGTTTCGCGCTCGTCTCATCGATCCGCAGCCATTGTCCCCGTGCGTGTTGTCAAAAGATTGTTTGGAAATAATGACTCGCTCCTATTCAACTCATTCATTGTAGTGTGGTTCGTTAGTTTCAATGTGTCATTAGCGAATTGATGGGGCCAATAAATATTCAGACTGCTCCTCTCTCCGCTTCGTCCAATAATTTCGTCTATGTTTGCGCCTAATGCCCCGTCATTCGCTTTAATTCGAACGTCGATTGTCGCGATGACACCTCATTTGTGCGCTCATTCACGAATCCGTCCTTACTATTCGACAGCGATCCGTCCAGAAGCGGGTCATTCTCGCGAAGGTAATTCTTATTGTGCCGCGTAGATGTCTGCAATTGATAAATGGATGGCGAGTGCTCACGCTTCCCTTCTTGGGCTCGATTGAGTGTCTGAAGATTCTTGGTATGGTTTTATACCGGTCGCCTCATAACTATTTGAATATTGGAACAAAATTGTGACATTTTTAGACATTCAAGTTATCAGTAAGCCTGTTAAATATTAGGTTCTCTATTTACTTTTTTCTTTAATTTATTTTATTAACTAATTGGTTTTAGAATAGGTAAAAAGTAATTATGGAGCAGGATTAGATCAATTAAAATCTAGAATTATAGTATCCAATATATAATGAAGCTCACTTTTATATTAACTAGCAACTCCAATGCCGGCCATGCTTATCTAGACAATTAAAGCGCATCTAATTGTTATCGTCTTCCACGCGTTTAGATTGGATCCAATTGACTCGGGTGTGTTGCCTTACGAATAACAAAAAGCGGAATGAACCGTTATGGCCTCGACGGAATATGTAGAATCTTACCAGCTTTGACCGAGGCACGCGGTCAGACCGTTATAGCGCCTGACCGTTTGTGCCGTATTGTTCTTTACACGCGCGCAGACCCAGGTCCCGGCTGAGTGGCATTTGAGTTAGGTGATTTATATGTATAAACGAAACATTCTGTAAACAGCCTGTGTCCGAACTGTGTTTTATACTTTCTTGCTTTTTTAATTTTTTTACATAAAAGATAGACTGTTATTATTGTGTACGTGTGTAATCGTTTTTTTTAAATATTTTATAAATTATAATAACATATATAACAATAAGAAATTATAATAATATATCGTTCAAAATAAATGCATACTAGCAAAATTAAGGTCAAGGGGTGAAGATATTCAAATAAGTATTCAATATACTACAATTATTATTGACCTTTAGTTTACAAATATTAGATTTCAAAATAATGATGGATTCACATCCATCATAATATTTAGTTACCCTTTATGTTGAGTTACAGTCATCACTTTTAAATTCTTTATATTTGTTTCGTTGCAGTTGTTATACTATTAAAATTTTTAAAAACTTATGTTCTTTTAATAAAACGGGGTATATTTTTGTCATTGACACGTCCTCTATGTATTCATGTGAAAAGATAAACATAAATGTCGACTCCATCGGTTCAGAATGTGAGTTAATAAAATAATAGTCGGTAAAGAGACCTAAGCAAACAATTCCAAAGCGTTGCCCATTACTTTTGTTGGTTAAGGCTCAGGTGAAACTATTTACTCATTTTGTTGCCTAATCTGGATTTGATGGTTTGTTAAGTACACCTATGTTATTTTCACATTATCGGATGTGGTAATTGTTATTTTAGAGTATGTTTTTTTAAGCCCGTTCGTAAAGTAATATATAAGTTGATTCATGATTTTAAATTTGGTAAAAAAAATTATAGAATAAAATTATGCTGATATTTCAACGGGTTAATAATATATGTAAGCAATCGTGAAAAGGTCGGGAGGTTCCATAAATGACTGTAGTACAGCAACAAAAACTTTAAAATCAGCTCCTATGATAAGAAGTGCCACCTAAACCGAGATTGTACAACGGTCGAACAGAAGTAAAACAAAAATATTAGTCTCGCCCGCGTAGTGAGGCTCGGAGCTCACACTATCGTTGGTGTCTGCATGATATAATGTGACATGTCCATTGTTCTTACTTACCATCAGGTAAAACATACACTTGCACATAATTATGTCACCCATTTGAATTAAAATCTATAATTAAATATAAAAGGGGATTGAATAATTTTTACTTTTGTAAGTGACATTCATTTTGTTGTATAAAAATATTAAGTAGTATGTAAATTCTTTTTACAATCGCGACAAAGCAAATTGCTAGTACAAGCACTCACAAAGTATGTTGAGTAGTAATTGGGCAACATTTTAAGTAACTTTTAATAAGCACTCTTAATCAGTAAATTACAAGAAGTGGGTTCGACATGGTAAGTGCAATTTTTGGATTTTATTTGGGCTTACATGACTACCATGAGCTCTACGCCATATTTGTGAACAAAGCCAACGCTAATAATCATACAAAAGACAAAAGCTCATTAAAACGAGTAGAGAATGGAAATGGGGCGGACTAATTTGGATCAGGCTACCACACAGATTGCTACAAATTTTTGATTACGTTTTAAATATCACACTAGTGGGAGCATAATAAGTAACACATCCAAGTTAAATAGTGTAAAAACGGAAGTAGATAAAGTTTCATTTCTGACACACAAGGATGTGTTATTAGAAAAAAGAATGATGAAATCCATCAGTCATCGGTCAGGATAGCTATGACGTTAGAAGTCAGCAAAGCGTTGGCGTTTAAATTGAAATGTCGGTATCAAGGATTCGGATTTTCCACATGCAAAACCAACTGTCTCACGTTTGACCCTGACTCCGGTAATGTGTTAGTTGCTTATTAAATTATTTATCTTGGAATAAAATAAGCTTCTTTTTATTGGCTTTATGAAATGATTAGGCATAGCGATCCTCGCAGGAGCAAGGGCCGGTTATGTCACACTCGTGGTAACTGTAGGGTCTGTAGGGTCACGGGAACGCATTCGTAAACATCTGTGACCCTGCCAGCGCTGGCTGCTTTTAGTCTTTCCAATAATCCTATCCCTGTAAAGTATTTGATTTTCCTTTACACTCTTTATAGTCACTTTATACTTTACACCCTTATAACTATTCTTAAAAAATGGTAAAAGTAATAAAAGAAATTCTTTAAAATATGAAGACTTTGTTTTATTCTTTGTGAAATAATTGAAAAGTTTCATCGTTATGTTTGTACTTACGATTAAAGTGTTTAATGGATGGGCAATACATTGGTCAACGAATCATATGGTCTACGCATGGCATACGCATTTGAAATACTGAATTGCGAATTATAATAATATGTTTTTAAGGGTGAGTGATCTCATTTATATAAGAGACTTGAATGAGTTCTACTCGAGGTCTCTGAATTACAATAAAACGATTTCATCGCTTTTATAGCGGGACCCAGGAAATATTAAGTATATCTATTAATACCTACAAAAGTTTATTGTATAATGGCGTTAATTGACTATAGTGAATAGGCAGCAACAGTTACTTATCTAAGAACTCCATTTCATAATCCGCGAGTATCGTAGGTTTGATTCTCCGTTAAATTATTAATTGCAATTTTAAGTGTTTTACGTTCTCGTTAGACGTATTTTTATTTACACTCACAGTTTATATTGTAATGAATAAAGTTAAAATTGAGACGAAATTCAACATTTAGATTCTCTTAGCTCTTTTAATCTAGCGTCACAATGAATAATAGAATAGCGGCGCGAGTAATTAATTTAATTCGTTGAACATGTTTATTAAGTATTCACTGAAATGAGACAGTTACACGCGGTTGGTCAAAAGGATGTGTTTTGCTCGTGTAACCAAGATCAATAGGCTTTGGTACATTCGATGTGATTAGTTGAACAGAACAGTCTACATAACACGCAACATATACATGGCAGTGTAAAATGTGAAATACATAGAAAGGCCGACATCGATGAATTTTCCTCGGACATCAGCGAGCGCCGTATATTAATATCTTGAGATAACAAAAAGTAATGCTGCAGAAGTATCATCTTACATTCTTGTGTAGGGACGTAATATAGAAGTATTGTACTGGAACTGAAATAATAATAATAATAAATGTTTTAGAACATATTTTTGTACAACGTTATCTTACCAAAGACACTATAGATGCGCCACACAATATTATAGATATATAAACTTCCAGACACTAGAATAATACTATGTTCATCACAATATATATTGTTTCATGAGTGTGGATCGACCCACACCCTCTTGCATAAGAGATAGGTTTATTATCTATTACGCTAATTGCGTCGACTGTCGCTTCACATACCAGTACCTTCGATATATTTCATTTTGTTATTATTTCGAAAATATGCAGTTGCCTCCCTATTTTTTCCTTTACCAATGGGCACCTCAGTAGAGCTAATTTTCATATTGTATTGATACAATGATAAAGAGAACGCATTCGCTTGAGATACGAGATACAGTACTACTAATCGTAAGTATAAAGCATTTTGTCTGTCAAATTGAAATGTAAATTAGATTTACACACACTTACGACTATTTTATCATATTGCCTTTTCACGAGATATTCACGCAGTCGACAATGAGTACTGACTATAAGACCGAACCATTAATATACGAGACCGATTTTGTTGTATTCATTACAATATAAACTGTGAGTGTAAATAAAAATGAAATGAGATATTCACGCAGTCGATAATGAGTACTAATTATAAAACCAAACCGTTAATATATACACACTGAAATTATGATTGCGACGCAAACACAAAATTGATTGTCCGACAATTCGGGACACGTACGTTGGACGCGTCTGTTCTGCTTCTCTCTAAACTTATTCAGAAAATATTACCACTTACGTGAGAGCGAAACATATCGACTATTTATTGATACTTGATACCGAGCAAGGGGAACTTTCGTCTTGAACAGAAACCAATACACATGTTATCAAAGAAGTTTGAAGTCGATTCCATTGTATGCGAGTCTCCGGCGTGGTTTGTTGTGTTTTTATTGAAGCACTAGTAATCTACTGTGTGTTTGTATTTTAGATATCTATACATATTACATAATGTTCTTACTTATCCTTCTCCTCGGATTAAAACTGAATGTCGGAAACACTAACCAAAGACATCTGACGTTTTGCTGGATTTCGTTTTAACGTGCATCGGGAAAACATGACAATCCGAATAATGACGGACAGACATGCGTAAGGCATTTTATATTCATGCAAGGATGCGGTGTAAAGCAACCGAATGGAACTAATTAATCGTACTTTGTTACTAGTGTTATAAATGTCATCCACACCCGAAGTAATGTAATGCCTAAGGCTGCGTTAGCAAGGTCGCCTCTGTGGACCGCGTCACTCATAAACCAGCCTCCATAATTTTTTCTCATTCATTGCACATTATTACGTGATCCGTGGCGGTTAGCAACGTGTTCTTTTGTATATATTAAATCCGCCCCGCCGTTAATAAGCAGCGACGAGAAAACGGTCGAAATATAGAAAATAAGGACTTAATTATGTCCCATTAAAAGCCCGTAAATTAATTACTTTTTTAATTCCAAATAAATTAGAAGTATTATGTGTTTTAATATTTCGCAATACAGTGTTGTATTTAACCATAATAATGCAAATAGTAATATTAATTACATAGAAAATCGAGTAATGACTAAATTAATGCTCCAATTTGGTGTCCCACTTCTTTCTGTCCCACCGTTGCATACTTTAAAATTAATTAGATAAAAATCAAGCTCATTTCATAAAAGCCGGATGTTAATTAATGAAATTCCTTTAAAATCTAAAAGTAGGCAAGTCCATTCTTTTCACGAATAACTACTGTGACAGCTAAAACTTTTAAGATTTTTTTTTGTACGTGATAAACCGTGTGTTGAATCGTAACTCTATAATGCTGTGAATAATTTAATTCGTTCCGGCATCAGGTTTTGAGTGTGTTCTCTAGTACAACGAATTAGAGGTCAGTGCCCGAACAGTAAGCAAAATATCTTTTATCTTTGTTTTATAAACATATAAATGCATTAACTATGTCAGTATTTGAAACAGCAGCCGATGAGTAAACAAACTTGTAAATTTAGATGAGTTCTCTTTTAGATAATTCTTTTTACCATTGATATATGCACCATGTTAATAGGACTTGTATAGAATTAGCCATGTAGCGAATATCACGTAAAATTTTCTATCGGTATACGTTATTAAATACATTAATATATATTTCGAGTTCTTTCGAATTCGTTTTTTCGTCTTAATTGCCCAGGCACGAATTTCACGTTTTACATAACAATAATTATTTTATAATAATTTAGCTCCCAGTCCTAAGGACTGACTCGTATGTTGTTTATATTTATGTTGTATTCAAAATGGGTTGACAAGGCCCGTGAAAATACTTGTAACGCAGGTTAGCTACACGTTGTTATAACTTGAGATAGAGAATGAAGCTATTTTTCACGGATTCTATGGCGTTACATTTACACTTGAATTCCACTTACTTAAGTTGCGATTATTTTGCAGCCTTCAATCTAATTTTAGATAAACAATTACTCTTTGTTTTTTTTATAGTATTGATATGTCATGTCACTTTGTTCTGGAACTTACGGATTGTTTATAAGTTATTGAAAATTTATGTATCGACTGAGTACTATCTAATATAATAATTATCCCTTGGAAATTGTGCAATAAAGTCGTTGTTGAGTTCTTGAATATTTAACTTATTTAATATTAACTATTATAAAGTATCGGCGGGTCTTCGCTGTTGCACGAATAGGGCTGTCCGTCCACGACCTCACGGAAGACCGGCGTGAAGTGGAAGTGTAACACTTCTGCGTTTCGTCTGGTGAATGAGGTAGCTGGGGCCCACTTTATTATAAGTGCCACCACGCATCTGCAGCCCCATGGGTGTTGCAAAAATCAGTGGGTCGAGGTTATCAATTAATATTAGGTTAACCAGCTACAGCTCGCTTGGCACCTTCTCACATAAAAGAGAGAATAATGACTGTAGAATAATCAAGGTATTCATATTTTTTTTTAAATATGATCACATCAAAATATTCTGTTGATGTAGAACATCCGAATTTTAACATTCTTACTTGTATGTTCTTTCGGCCATTAGGATTTCTCATTCAAAAATGGTTATCGCGAGCACAAAGTTATTACTAATCACCTTGAAAACTGGGTTAATACGTGAGAATTTTTACTTCTTCTTCTTCTTTGATTAATGGCCTCTCTTAAAAGAATTCTGCCAATGTCATGTAGAATTTTTACTTGCAAATTTGACTTACTGACTGAATTTGACTGTTCCTCTTGTTAATAATATAATCCCTGCATTCCTTCATTAAAACGTTTCTTTCCTCTTGCTTACTTTCGAACTGAACAAACAGCGCTTCTTCGACTAACAAAAAACGTAAAAAGTACGATAGGGAAACTAGTTAAGTAATTCCCCTCATAACTTTAGTTTGGATGTACAAAATGTAAAAGTGAATAATTACGTTTTGAAAGGCATACATTTTATCGCATCGCCAACAATATTTGCTTAGCAATTTTATGTTTTATTACATTGCGTGACAGGTTTTATTAGCTTGTGGATACAAAAGCAAACTTCATGCGGACCGTCTTATACGCTAGTCTCAATGTAATCGGTATATACATTTTTATGAATTCAAAGAAGAATTTCTTATTTAAGTTAGATAAATACATTTATTTTGTCAGGTTCTCACCAAAAAATATGGTATCTAGTAACAGTAAATGTCTTCATTATTACTCAAAATTGTATAATCAATATGATCAAAAGGTTTTTATTTATAATGTTAAATTGTTGTTATTCTTTGCACGTAAGTTCAAAATAATAAATTTTCAATCTTAACAGGTGCTAAGGACTGGTGCGTAAAATCAATTACTGGCATATTATGGCAGTACCAGTTAAAGAATAATTAAACTTAACTATGATTTGACCGTATATACCGAAACACATTGTTTAATTAAAACAGAAAACCAATTACGTTCTGCAATGTTTAGATATGTACACATCTTGTGGAAAAAAATATTGAATTTGTCTGTCTTCTGTATTTCCATTTTGTTTAAATGACATGAGAAATATAATGAGTGTGTTACGTCGTTATAGAATGATTTCACATTTTTAGAGGTACCTAAAGGCAAATATCAAAGAAGAGAGAATCAGACTTGTGAATAAGCTTCTACTGTCGTATAATAATCTCCGAATAATGAATAGGGAATCGGTACTACTCCTCAAACGCGCACCGTAGACGGTCGCATAAGGAAACCTGTTAAATATACTTACCGTTACTGTTCGCTCAGATGGTAGCATCTCTATGATGTTGCCTTTATTGGATTAACATTTACGGTCAATGACTTGAGTTGTATCGATTTTGACCGCAATGGGAATAACATTGGAATGTCATTTTTTTTAGATTCCATCTATTTTTTTTACATCTGTCTATTTAACATAAATTATAAGCATTAAGAAATATGCCATATTACTTATAAATATAATAAAGAGTTTGAACGAGTTATTGTTGAATTATCGAATAGGATTTCAAGATATTCTAGAGCTTTATAAAATGTAGATTTCGTCCAGTTGTTTTCGGTACAATAGCAATTATTTATTATGTAGGAATATGTTTTTGCTAACATCTTCAATTGAGTTATCGTGAACAGTCGGGATATTCTGATTGTGGTTGAATTATGAATTTACGTTGAATACATTCATTGTGCCACGTTCGACCTTTTGTTCGGCAAAATTATTGTAGATATTGCGTAATATCCATTGTTCGCTCTGCATGTGTTGATACAACTTGCCGCTATTAATCGACTTCATTTATTAGATATAATTATTCGGAAGTGGTAGTCTTTAATCAGATAAGCTTTAAACAAATGCTTGACAACTCCTTGGAATTTTAATGGCGTCTCTCGGATAGGTAGATTTCCAAGCTTTAATCGGGCATGAAAATAAAAGGATGAGGTTATTGGGTTATAAGGAAAAATGACGCTACTTACCTAATTGAACGTTTTTAACTAGGCAATAATATTTTAGTTAGCCTTTATGGAAATTAAGATCAATTTAAGACATGCTGAAATTGTAAATTATGCACATACCCAAATTATATCGGGCTATTCTATCCTGTTCACGGTAATGATTTTTGGTTTAATCAACTAAAGGTTGCCAAGATAACAAAAATAGAAGAGTGAAATAAACAATTTCATAGTTCGACTGGGGATCGAGCTCAGGTTGCTCGAGTGTTATTGAATTTAAAAGAGAGTGTTCGAACAATGAGCTATCACGGCAGTTATAACAAGTATAATTTTTAACAAAAAAAACCGACTTCAATCAGAAAATTAAAAACGTTTGATAAATGTAACATTCAACGATTGCCCTCGGTTTCTCTGGGACGCCATCATCAGATCCGGGTTTCCTTACCATGGTACCAACCTTGGGATATCACCTTTCCGATAAAAAAATAATCATCAAAATCGGCTCATAAACGACGAAGTTATCCGCAAACACACATAAAAAAATATATATATACGGTCGGATTGAGAAACCTCCTCCTTTTTTGAAGTCGGTTAAAAATAGAATTAAATAAAGCAATTGATTTATCAAGTAAGATTTATGGTCTTAATTCCCGATGCTTGCAATAATCACAGATTTTAACAATAGTTCTATTTAACATTGAGAAAGGTATTAAAGGTATTGTTTAGTGACGTTAATGCATTATACGATTATACGATAGTACCTATACGATTTTCAACATTTACAACAGAGTCGGTTGGTATTAAATTTAAGTTGATGTCATTGCGCTGGTCTATTATTCACTCTTTTCTTCAATTGGGTAAATATTATATTAAACATTTTTCATAAGGCTTCGTCCAAATTTTGCATTAATAAATTAATTTTTGCAGTGCATGTAAATTTTTCTAATTTTATTTTAATCGTTTATTAAATAGTGAAAATTAACATTATCAAAATACTATATAAGATATTTTATATATTTTTTTAATTTCAGGTACCTTGCCTAATAGAAATTCCGTTTGCAAAAATGTTATTTAATCAATCATCAGCCCATCAAGTCCAAAATCCAAGATCAACTAGTGAAATATTCTTATTTTTTAGACTAAACAAATTTGTTGGATCGTTGATACACAAGACAAAATAAATTTATAACACTGAGCGTGCGTGTAGAACGAGGAGAGATGGAGGAAAAGTTAAATAAGTAAACAGTAACGAATGCTTTTACAACATGACATGAATATCAGATGGCCTGTTACATTTGGCTCGACTACAAAGGCACGCTTGCCTTTGTTATTCGAAGCGATATCTTTTGCTTTCCAAAGTTCCATATATTTATGGCATTTCAATTAAGATTGCAGATTTTATCAATGTTTCATTTTTTGCGACATGATTATTTTTATATATTCATAGAGTGGCAATAATTCTTCTGTGAATTCTTTCGCACTTGCCGATGAAGATTTATAAGTTTGTAAATTGAAAAGAAGTACCAAAAATGTGGCAAAGTAAGCATGCCGGGCAGTATGAATGAAATAAATTATATGAATAAATAAGTACGGTAATATTAACTAAAGTAATAAACTGTTAATATGTAATGAAAAACAATTCAACAAAGTACTTACAAAACTACAAAGTTATTTTGTAGAAATACTAATATAATGACGGAAACATTATGATAATCCAAGGTAGCAGACGTCGGCGAATACCTATTTGAGGTAAACACAATGCAGGAAGATTCTCGTAACATCTCGAACGAGAGAGGGGGTATCGGCTTTCTACACAAACCACGACCTTTGACGCTACGGCCACCGACCAGGTCGTGATGCTGACGTGTCTTCCGTTCACAATATCGAGACGAGACCTTTGTGTATACTTTTGTGTGTTGCTGGTCTATCATTAGGCCACATTGAAATTCAATTATGTATCTTCAATAGGGTTGATAATGATTCTTTGTGGTACGGATAGGTCGTTGACATCATTTATTGAATCAGCGACAATTTACAGTTCGCTGAATATAAACTAGTTTTGTACATTATATATTAAAATAAGAGATTTCAGAATACGCCACAAATGTTATCTATATTTCAATACTACAAACAGTAAAACAGTAAAATTATGATAAAGTGGTCGAAGGACTGTTCAGGACTTCCGAAGCCTTAAATCTGTAGATTAATTATAATTAAAGTGCGCAGGGGTATATATCTCTAGGTTTGAAAAAAGTCATCACATGTGAGAAAAACAAAAGTAATATTAAATCTATATATTCATAAAAGCGTATTAACACTCATAAAAACTTAGTGTTTATGCGTGTTTGATTTGATTTTGAATTAACACTTTTTTGTGACATGTAATTCGCTGTTAGCCCGCGAATTCGGGAGAACACGTTAGCTAGTGCCCTACGACGACATGAAGACGCCGTCCGCTCCGCTGTACTCCGCATCACCCTGCTATCCAAAGGTGGATAATCCATTAACGGGTTTAAGGTTGAAATTGAGATTTAATCTCGAGACATACCGGCGCCGCCGCAATACTCCTTACGAATGAATTATACAAACAATTATTCACGAGAACCATTCGTATACAAAATTTTTTCATCTTTATTAACATATGTTAACAAATAGTTCATTCACAACAAACTTTTAGTTTGTCTTACATAATTTTTTAAGGGATTTTCAATTCCATTTCCTTGCAATAACCCCTTACGTTGCTTTGGTGGCTTAGAAATGAATGAATTTCAAGGTGAAATAAGACATAAAATAATTCAACGCATACGTAACGCATTTTTGTACGAGACCTAAACAATCATAATATACGGGTTAACGTTCCGGTTCGACTCGACGGAATATGGCGATATTTGCTGTATCGTTAGTTTTTGACGCGCGCCCTCTACTCTTGACCTACATAACACCGGTTACGTGCTGCCGTAATATGTCTCTCCCCCCCCCCTTTTATTTTTATTTTCCCCCGTTCTTTTGGCGTCGCACGTGCGAATTCCTGCGATGAGTTTCGGTGGAAGCAATTCCCCGTACCGTTCTCCAGATAGCGCTTGAGATGGAATTGTGAATATGGAAACGACGAGGGACTACCGACATTCGGGTCGGCGCCATTGACGAGATCTGGGAACGATGGGAATATTGCCATGAGGGGATATTATATTCATGCTGTATGCAACGGTTTTTCACTTAATCATTACGTCTACTGTTACTTAGGCCCGTATCCGTTATATACATATACAAACTATGAAATATCAGCCCCAATTAGTTTCAAACATAAATTCCTTACCTTACCCTGTTCTACGAGCCATGCTACCATGATATCTAAAACAATATTTTAACGTTTAATATCAGGTTAACCGTCTACTAGCTTGCCAAATTTTCACATAAAAAAGACCATAAGTCACTCATATGAAATTTCAAACATAATTTAGATAGCGTATGTAAAAAAAAGTCCATCAGACAAAGTCCGAATTTTCAAAAGGTTGTCAACGCATCTGCAACCCTCGGGTGTAGCAGATGTACAGGGGCGGCGGTATTTACTTAACATTAGGTGAACCGTCTGCTCGTTTGACAACTTTTCGCATAAAAAAAAATAAAAAAGTCAATCTTATATTTTTATCAAAACAAATTCACCAAAATAAACTAGGTATGGCATAAAATAGGTATATTGTGTTTGTATATTTAAAATATGTATTTATTTACAAAAGAAAAGTATGTTTATGTATTTTTATTAATTATCTGGTATCCATAGTACAAGCGTTGCTTAGTTTGGCACTCGAAAACGTTGTGTATAAATGTGTCCTGAAATATTTATTTAATGTTT
Source organism: Iphiclides podalirius (assembly GCA_933534255.1). NCBI lineage: Eukaryota > Metazoa > Arthropoda > Insecta > Lepidoptera > Papilionidae > Iphiclides > Iphiclides podalirius. The sequence goes on from OW152830.1 coordinate 4,885,271, forward strand.
TTTTTTTATCAAATATTTTATCGAGATATTCAAATGTTTATATTAATATAATTATCGTTTACGTCAGTAGTAACTTACGTAAGTATTAATTATTTTATTTTTGGAACATGTTATGTATGAAAACCATGTACTGTGCTCGCTGTGTGCCGCAGATAATAATAAGTAGTAATGTAGGTACCTATTATTATCTACGCTAAACGTTATCCTAGGTAAAAAAAAAAAATTGATGTATTGAAGACAAAGTTAAAATTAAAACATAAAATAATTTCCACAGTTATTCGATCTACTATAGTATACCTTTGTAATACATTTCTGAAATTTGTGATAATTTTGAGTATTTTTTGCATTTTCTTCATTCAGTCTATTTTTTTTACGTGAGAAGGTGGCAAGCGAACTAGCGGTTCACCTGATGTTAAGTGATAACCGACGCCCATGGACATTTGAAATACCCGTAGGGTTGCAGATGCATTGCCACCTTTTAATAAACTGGGCCTCGGCTACATCACTCACCAGACGGAACGCAGAGGTATAACACTTCCAGTTCACGCCGGTCTTCTGTGGGGTCGTGGTACTTACCCGGACGGACCCGCCGATACGTGGTTCTACCACAGTAATCAATTCATTATTAGTGAATGTTATTTGCCGCTATGTTATGACCGCTATGAACTGTATAAACTGTGGATACTTAGGTATCACGGCACTAAACGAAATTGGTGAGAGGAAAAAAGGTGACAGGGAAACAACTATCAATTTCTTTGCCGAAATGCGAGTCTCATAAATGAATGATGAATGATTGTCTATTGTGGTATTCTTCTTTATCTCATAACAAATAACAGCGTACATTGCACCTATAAGTGGTGAAAACATGTTGGATAATGATTAATTTTTTTGTTTAAGGTACGTCGCCAATTAGCGTGTTAATTTACTTTCTAATGGTAAGTAACCTTGCATTTCTAATGCAATATTTAGTCGTATGTTTTACAAATTATAATAAATCAGTGTTTGATAAATTTGATTCGCAGTTAAATTAGTTTCACCAATTCCATTTTACACGGGAAATTTAGTTAGTAATTTAATAATTTTGGACAGCTGAATTTGTAAACTAGTGTTGTACATTTTAGTATAATCAAGCAATATTCGGTAAATTAAATTAGGGAATGTCATGATCGTTTGAAATTAATTACTGCGATAATATTTAATTATTCTATATTACCATATGTCAGACGAGAATAACTTCAACCCTTAATAATTATTAGGGACTCAAGTTATACTCTTCTGAAATAAAAATAGCAACGAATGAGCTACTAAGTTCAATATTTTAGCGAGTGTTCTTAATTCATTCGGAGATATGACTGCCAACTTCTAACTGAAAAAAAGTACTAGTTACTCTTTACTATGATCGTTAGATTATAGGCGATGAATGCTCATACCCGAATTAACGGTAGGGTGAGATAGACCGACATCATATCTTAAAACTGTGATTCTTTGTAGTACTGTACTAACATTAATTGTTATGATTTTGGGTATTCTAACAAGTCACACCTACGTTCCTCTAGCAGTATACGATCATAAACGTAAATTAGCAAATTTTCAATTTAAGCGTTTAAGACAAACACTGATGACTTGGTGGCGCCGTTGCTGAGCTACCGACTTGCGGGGGCCAAGGGTTCGATTCCCACACGAGTATTTGTGTGTCCCACAGATAATTGTTCCGGAGCTGGGTGTTTGTTTCCCGAGGAGGGCTGAGGTCCGGCTGGCGGCCGGTCGTAAAAACTATAGCCAAAACCATTTACAACACTATTCACATGTCGTGCCGACCCCACCTAGGTGAGATAAGGGCAGGAAGAAGATGATGATGGGATAAGCATTAAAAGAAAAAGTTGAAAGCTCATATCAGCTCATCATGTTCGTTAATACATAACAAAAATAAAATTGATCCAATTGCCTGCAATTTAACTGCAATAATTATAGAAACGTAAAAACAAAACTCATCGATTCAAATTTTATGCTATAGTAATTTAACAAATTGTATTACATAATCTTTAATCGTATTCGTTATTTCATTTTTGGAATTGAAGTTATAATTAATGAGTTAAGCTTAATTAACCAATCATTTTCTGGTCGCCTCCGCGTAAATTTGCTTTAAGCTCAATTTCAAAATGCATCCCGAAATGTCTTCGCAGAGATCGTTATTACGGTCATTAAGCACTAACCATTACAAATTCCACGACGGTGTAATTTCTGTAATGGTATTTAATTAGACCGATTGTTTGTCAGCTCACTGAAGTTTAACTAAAGTGAAATTTAAATACTTTCTCATAAAGTACGCATAAAACTAAAGGAGGAACCCTCAAACATATAGTATAGTATACTAATACTGATAACTTATATTGTTGATATTTATATTTCATTCATAAATCTATGTGGCTATTTCCATCACAAAAAGAAAAATATTTTTTACATTTATTCATCTTTATTCGCAATAAAGACGCGAGCGCTTTATCCTTAATATGAATTCAGAATCTTATTGGTATTAAAGGAAACAAGACACTCAAGTGGATAATGTAGCATTTTATATCACCAAGGCAATGCTTAAAGTCTAGAAGAAGGGCCGTTTTATTATTATATCAGTATCACTCAAGTAAAGTGAGGTTTTATACGACGCTCTTTATAACGTAACATAAAACATCACATCAAATGGAATTCAATCTCTCTTGTAACGTTACGGACGACAGCTGGAATAAATCAGCTGTCTTCGTATTTTTAAAATATCTCTTAACACATTAACTCCATAAATCGGTTTCTCGTTTATTTTGTGTTTTCTTCGTATTTCTGCACAGCAGCATACATGTTATACTAGAACGTATGATGTCTGTGGTCTAAATCGTTTAAAGCTGTTGAAACATAAAGTATATCCAAATCACATCAGTCGGTAGGGCCACACAAGAGCTTCGGCTGTTGCTCGAATGGGCAGCTCCGTCCAAGTAAGTAGTACGACCGCACAGAAGACCCGCGCGAAGAGGAAGTGTTATGCTTCTGCGTTCCTTTGAGGCGCACTATATTAAAAGGTGGCAAAGAATCTGCAACCCTACGGGTGTTGCAAATGTCTATGGGCGGCGATTATCTCTTAGCTACAGGCGAACCGCCAGCTGGCTTGCCATCTTCTCACATAAAAAAGGGAATAATATTATGACCATAATAAAGGATATATGACCATAATAACCCTCTATTATCGTCATTATCGGTATTAAGGCGCTGTATGCAGTGAATTTTTAACTATTTGGGTGGTGAAGTATGAGGAAGCGGAGGAGGGGTAACGTCGCTTGGCGGCGCGCAGTGCGCGAGTTTCGTCGACGCGCCGCTAGACCATTCATTACCTAGTGTGTAGTAATGGGCCGTAGGACACTATCGATAGTATCATGGAAGGCTTTCGAAAATGTACACAGATGATCCCTATAATATCTTTTATAGACCATGATTGTACTTTACTTTTATATTATTATAGGAATCATAATAAACAAACAAATATAAAGTATGAGAAAGCAATCAACAATTTTTGAGAAACTTCCTAATAATTATTTTAAATTATCAGGAAACGGATTAGAATTGATTAAAAATACATCTTAAGGTCAAATAAATTAATAAAGGCAAATGACATTTCTTACAACAAAACAATAAATTAACGAATTATTTATTTTCATTTAAAGTTTAATTTCATAGTCTCCACGGCAGAAATTACGAATACGACTTTTTTTATTAAAAAATCCACGAGGACGAAAACCTAAGAGCGGCGTACCAACAGACAATGTGGGAAGGTTTCTATTACCTGAATGATAAAATCACAACAGAAGCGGATTGTGAAAAGTATGTCGAAACAATGGAAAAGGCTATTATCGCAGCCCTTGACACCCATGCACCCCTCAAAAATTCCAGGAACGACTTCCAATGGAAATCAACCGTAAGATAGACCTTCGAAATAAGCTGAAAGAAATAAAATGGCAAGCGAGATTTTGCAGCCCCAGACTGCAATGTGTGACACGCTCTCTCTATAACTACGCTAAGAAAGAAGCTGAAAAAGCCCTTAAAGAATACTCGGAAAAAGGCTGGCTCAATAAACTCCAAGATACGCGAGACAGTAGATCACAAATGTGGCGTATCCAACGTAACATGAAAATGCCAATTGTTAAACTACCAAACATTACAGGATGGAATACAGAAGAAGAAACTATAGATAAGCTTATCGACACAGCCATAGTAAAAGAGGCCAAGATCGCCAAAGAAGATGAGGGGACGGAAAAGATGACTCCATTTCTACCACTTGATCTAACACCGAAAAATGAAATCCAACTTGCGCTGAGCAAATTCAAAAATAAAAAGGCCCCAGGCCCAGACGGAATCAAAGCAGACGCCCTCAAACTTGGGGGAGAAGTATTTTCCGAGGCATTCGTGCCCCTTGCTAATTTTGTTTTGTCCACAGGCTACTTTCCTAAGCGATGGAAAACTGGCGTGTGCATATTCCTGCACAAGACCGGCAAAGATCACCGTGATCATCGTATCGCCCGATCACATTGCTGAACATCATGGGCAAGCTGTGCGAGCGACTGATCCTGAACAGACTTACTACTACGGTTAACCGGCTACAACCAAAGTTCCAGCACGGCTTTACAAAGGCGAGAGGCACAGCGACACAAATCCTACGTACGGGAAAAATTATCACAGATGCACTAGCTGCGGAAGACAGCGTCTCCATGATATCTACAGACCTATCGAAAGCCTTTGATTCGATCAACCACAAAGGCCTGATCAAAAAACTTCAGGATAAAGACGTTCCTAACAATGTCATCAAAATAATTGAGAACTACTTAGAAGGAAGAAACCTGAGGGGTAGATTCAGAACTACTAATACCAGAGACAAACCGATACCTCACGGCGTGCCCCAAGGCTCGATCCTAGGGCCGGTAATCTTCAACATGTATGTTCATGACATCTGGGATATAAAAGACAACATCAGAGGACTTAAGCTCTCACAGTACGCGGATGATCTCTGTATTCTCAACAGAGCCTCGAATCCAGATCATGCGACTATGCGCGCCGAATGGGCGGCTGAAATAATCATTGACTACTACACGAGATGGGGGCTTAAGTGTAACATAGAGAAAACAGAATGTATCATGTTCTCTAAAAAGAAAAAATACCGACCTACAGTGAAACTGAAACAACAAACGTTGCGCTATCAAAAACAGATCAGATGAAAATGAACCAGCACACCGAAAAGGTCATCAAAAAACTAAAACAAGTCAGAGGAGCCCTCGGCCCAATAATAGGATACAATGCGAAGACCGAACTAGACACGAAACTGGCCATCATACAGGCCTGTATCTTACCGCTGATGGACTACGGAGTAGTGCAACTTCTCTCTAGGTATAGCGCAACAAACCTAAGTAAAATTGAACGCCAATACAGAATGGCGCTGAAAACGGCTGCACAACTACCAAGACGAACACCCACGGAAGCGATCTGGGAGATGGCTGATATAGAAGCCTGGCATCTACGCGCAGAGGACCTTAATACCAAGATGCTGGAAACCATCGCAAAATTACAAATAGAAGATCTTGAATTTCCTGGTGACGCCTACCAAGCGAAAGACGAATTCAACCCCCTTACGGTTAATCACAGAATAGGCGAAATATTGTATGACCCTAATAAAAAAGGTCACAGACGGTGGCCTGCTGATAAAACAAAGGCTCCGCGTCCACTTAAAATAAAATAATCTCTGTATATGATAGAATTTAAGCACACATAATAAATGATACACGTAATATGTATACCTACTAACTTATTACAAATAATTAAACCACGGCAAACACAGATCCATTAGGACATAAGTTAGCTGACTCATCCCCGCACGGCTCACCGGCCACAGGATTATAAATTGTAATACACAAAGTAGGCAAATAAATGATATTCTGATTCTGATTTTTTTATTACATATTTTCTTGTACTTTATATCTTTAATTTATCCTTTAAATGTGAAAGACTTACTACGTTATATTAATTCCTCAATGAAATTAAATTTAAAAAATTATCGATAAAATTCCTTATATCGATAAACGACACCAATTATAACTAGAATCGAAATATTGTTCCCTTCCGCAGACATCGTGTAGGCTATTGGTCCGAACGTCATGGTTGATACATGTTTTTCCAATTTTAATTTGTTAATCAATTTATTATTTTGTTGTTATTTGATAAAATGTGGAAAATACAAAAATTATAAAACAATTATGTTTCGTGTTCGTAAAAGAATAGTTTTCGTTTTAGGGTGAAAAATTAAATATTTTAATAAAACAAATTAAAAACAATATACAATATAAGACTTGTTAAAAATTTTAAATAATGAAAACTTGGTTTATTATCTGATAGATTGTTCTCCAACTGTTGCGTTCTACGTTCAACAAATACAATAATTTTTCTTTGTAATTATTTATAAAAATAAAAAATCAACAAAAATTAAATGGTAAATTTAAAAAAACACCTACAAAAACAAAATCACCAAAAAATATAACAAAGAAAAATGTAGGGATTTGAACCCAATCCCTATAGAATGATGGTCCTTTACACAGTGTTACAAACTGTTCAAAAATAATACTCCTAAAACAATTCGAAAACCGACAAAAATTTATTAAATTCAAACAAAAATTTCTAAATTTAAAATCAGGATTTTTTTTATATTATAGGAAAAGGCAAAATAATTATCTGATAAAATAAACCATGGTCAAGAACATCAAATATAACATTTGAAATGAATATGTTAAGAATAAAATCAAAACAATATTAAAAAAAATTATTAGAATACATAAAATATTCATACCAGACACATAGGCCTTGGCCTGACGTCATCCAAAGCAGCACGGCACTCAATTTTTTTTAAATAAGTTGTTTTGTGTAGTTTTTTCGAAAATGTGAATAAAATTTAACTCCTAAAAATATTCCCATAAAAATTTACCTCCCAATAAACTTCCATTCCACATTTTTTTATTCCTAAATTTCGGAAGAAAATTCCTAAGTTGGCATCCCTGCCTTTACACTGTTTGTATAGGACTGATAAACTTATCAATGACAAGATGAGATATTGAAATTACGCTTTAGTTGTTAATTCATACAAATAATTAAAAATACGAAATATGTGAATATATATTTTTTAGTTTCGTGTTTTCGAATGATCTAATAAAATTATAACCCTCAATAATAAATAAATAAGGAACATATTTCGTAACGGTGAGCGGAAGACGAGCGGCATAGGTCCATCTAGCAAGGCGCCTCAGCGCTCTCTGTTCAACGTGTGGAGTTGGAAGAGAGCCGAAACAACGCCGCGGTGGCGCGGTGTTTTGGCCATCGCGTTCGAATTAATTTTAATGAATTAAATTAATATTTAGAAATGTCTTACATCAATCAACAAATTAAAATAACAATCCTTTTTATTAATATATTCTATACCACTGATATTAATTTCATTAAGATTTGTTCATGTATTACGTTTCATTTTTGGTTTTGAATTTCTCTTTTAGAGGTAGTTTCATGATTTTTTTCTATCGAGAAAATATATCGAGAATATGTTTTGGAAACAATGTTCCCTTAGAATCTACGATCAAGATTAACATATATTTTTTTTGCTGCTATAAAATGTGTAGATTTTGCTAAAAAATCTTTTGAAAAACCTATTTTTACTGCATACAGCGCCTAACTAAATTCAATAGAAAAGTTAACATTAACTAATATACTCGCTGAAGTTTGACAATTGTAACAACCAGAAACTTTGTACTGTTCTTGTCGAATAGATTGAAAGTTTTCTCACATAGTATTCGAATTTCAAATTTTTCGGCTAGCAATGTCAAAACTGAGCCACTTACCGCGGTATTAATTCGGTGCTGTCCGAAACCTTTTGTCACAAGTACGTTGTGGTGAGAAGTTGCATCAAAATGAGATGCGAACTCTAACAAAACGTCCCATTTACTCCTTTTCATCTAGCTATTGAGCGTATTTAAAATATAATAAACTTCGGCTTTAAAATATTTTTATAAATAAAACAATCCAAGAACTGTTTAACTGAAGTAAATAATATTGTAGAAGATATACTCTAATAATAAGCATAGCAATTATAAACAAGCAAAGAAAATCGTAATATGTTTTTGATATAAGAAGTTGTAGCATTAGGTTTTAATTCAAAGGCCATTCCTGTATCAATTTGCGGATATAACATTGAAGGGAAATGTTTCCATGTTATTTACAACATTTTCCAAGGAAATGTGAGGTCAAAAGATTATTAAACAAGGGAATAAGCAATAAGATTATAATGAAATGTAATGCAACCGAGTTTTGCTCTCTCAAAATTTAATTTTATTCAAGATGCTGCATTAAGTGCGCTCTTTTCAGTTGTTGCGATGCTTAAATTAATTTTGGTATGTACAAATTTACATTTAACATTCCAATGAAGGTAAAACAGTGGCAATAAACTTGTGCTAATTAGATTTCTTCTAAAATAGCGATGTTCAAAATTTAATAAGCAGCGTTAGTTAATTTCTTTATTGAGAGATTTGATTTAAGCAATCACTTTCAATTAAAATATATTCCATATTCGTCGTACTGCTTAAGGGTAGATTTAACATAATCGATTTGATAGATATATATGCTAATAATTATGCAAACACAAATGGTCTTTTATTTTAAAAAATACATGACAAAATAGTTAAAGTTTAATTATTGTGATCAGTGTTAACGGTAATTGGCAAAGTTGTAAAGAAAATTGCTATGTAACTTTACTAATTACCGTTTGGGTTCTCTAATTCGAAGACACTTTTTCATAATAATAAGGTACCGATGAAAGGAAGTATTCAAGCAAATTCGAAAGCTTACGGCTTGAATTCAATGTACTGATGCAATAATTTATTATATAATTGGATTTCAATGTATAATTAGTAAAAATGAGATCACATATTGTTGTTAACGCTAGACGATCAATAATTTATCATAAGTTATTTTTTTATTGATCAAGCGTAGTTTGAACACTAGCCTTGCAGTGAAAGGGCTTATGCAATGAATTGTGTAAGAGTACCGTCGACTGCATCTGAGCCGAAGATGTGCAGATGCTCATTTTTACATGTCTGCGATGGAACTTTCTAGACAAATATTTAACTTGGAGCGAAGGCCACATCGAAAAGTTTCGTTTTCAATAAATTTGTCTCTTCTGCTATTTCAACCTAAATATTATTGAAAAAATATAGTTATTGGAATATTTTAGAAATTTTTATTTCTCAAACGTAATAAATTAAATATTATTGATATGTAGTCGGTACAATTTTTCATTTCATTATTGACGTGGTGAATACAGTTTCAAAAGAAATAAGTATTGCATTCAATAAAACTTGTGCTTTAGACCCGTTTCGTGTTTGAATTGATAATATGTATGTAATAAGTATGTAATGGAGTTCACAGTGTCTCTATTTTTTCTATAACTCAAAAATCTCTTTAAAATTTTGGCAGTGTGTTGACAATGACATGTCAAAGTTTCACTGCAGTCAATTGTATAAAATAGAACCACATTCAGAGAACAAAGAAACATGTCTGTGTGTATTTAGTATGTAAGACAACCTAATAACTTCAATTCTTAAACTGTTTATGCAAACTATTTTTAAGCTATTCATTAACAATCAAGAAATATATATGAAAAAAAAACTCACGTATAGGAAGGCAATTCATACAAACGGGTATCTTAAATGTAATTTGTAATCCCGTTAATACCAGAAATTATCACGCACTTGGCTTACTTGTCCTTGCAAATTTTTCTGGAACGTCGTCGTTTCACTTGAACTTGCAAAACACGTTAACCTTGCTGGATGCGCATTAATGTGATAATAATTTTCTTGTTTAGTGCATCAACTTGTCTAACAAAATCGGTTGAATATTCAACTTTTAAATGCCTTTGATATTGAGGATTTGGTGATAGATCATAGAAAATATGGCACATTATCATAAATATAAAAAAAATATGCCCAAAGTTTGCACTTTTAATTTACAGCATTTCAAATATTGTCTATTTGTCTATGTATTTCTTTATTTGAATTTACTATTAAAATTTATTCAAAAAGTTAGTTCTTAGTTCAAAAATCTCCATTACCTAATACGTACATACCAGAACTTACGGTTTCAACTACTATTAATATTTTAACAATATAATAGTTTTGACTTGGTGCGTTCTTAGCCTGAGATTCTGAACCTTTATATCAACAATTACTAAGAAACATGAATAAAGTAAGAAAATTAAATAAACAATTATATATATATAGATCATGTAGAATTTTCCTAAGTTTAATCAATTCTGCTTTTTTACAATTTGAAAAATCATGAAACCTCTGATTACTTACGTAACTAGGTAATAACTGAATCGAGTTAAATCCGTCATATATATTTATTTAAAATGTGTATTTTTCGATTTTTTATGGAATATTTCACGAAAGTATAAGCACCTTGACTTATTTGAAAACATGCTATATGATTTCGAAACGACACTAAATTCAATCATTGAAATGCAGTATCATCAAATATGTAGAACTTAAATGTCAAGTCTATCAATCATTCTGATAGAATTAATTTAAGTTTAATAAACATGAGATCTAATTTCAAGAATCTTCCATTAATTTCTTCGATGACCTTCATCAATATTAAAAAATATTATTGAAACGTTAAATAAACAATTTAGTAACCTTGAAAGCTAATTAAAGTATTGACACCCATTTGGAGGCTTTCAATTGTTTACGCTTTACGTTTTATTTCAGAAGAAAAGCCGAAAACTTCTTGGTTTATTACTAAAGTAACGTTTAGGGGAAACTTTTTGGCAGTTTTAATCATTTTCACAACAGGAGTTAAGCTTAAGGAGTTGACGATTTTCACTTTGTTTATTTCAGAAACATGATGTTGTATGGGTATTACCATTATATTAGTATGTTCCCTCGTAGAAACAATGGGATCCGTTTCCATTAATAATTTAGTATTATTGTTCATACACGTTTTGGGTGCTTGACGCGGTTTATTTTGAAAGGAACCGAAAAAAGGTTTATTGTCATGTTGACTTGAATTTGAAATCAACACTGCACTTTTCAATCGTACGTAGTATACTCTCCCAACCCACAGTTTATATAGCGCCTACTATTTTACGTAGCCGGGGCCCACTTCATTAAAAGATGGCAACGCCTTTGCTGGGCATTGCAAATGTCCATGGGCGGCGATTATCAGTTACCATCAGGTGAACTGCTAGCTCGCTTGCCATCTTATGATATTAAAAAAAAGTTTACATGTGAAGAAAATCCAACATTTTATATGCATACAGTCATGTCAATCGAACGTAACATCGCCAGCCAAAAACGAAGCGCATTCCCTCAGGCTGGTTTGGGAATATGATATAAAATGAAAGAAGTTTGTTTAATGAAAATGTTCAGTTACTCAAATGTAATACTCAAAATAATAAAAACCCAATGGCTTAGGTACTCTTTGACGCGAAAGGTTGTGTGTCTTCGATAAGGATCCGTATTGTGACCTCATTGGAGACTGGTAAACTAGAGGGGGAAAGGTCAGGTGGCCGCTATGTCGGTATGCCATCTTTGTGAACCACAAATGCGATGACCTTTACGTGTATTCAAATGTGTTTCACAGGCCCATCGCGCTTTCCAATCGTTAAATGCGCTTCACTTAATAAAACTCATTGAATTACTGTCGCTTTTAGATTATTTATGTTTTACTTGTTTTATTGATATAAGATTATAACATTTTCAATTCAAAATTGTCAACTAGGTAAGTGCGTTGTTTTATAGTGAAACTAGTATTTCGCCCGCGGCTTCGCTCACGTTGAAGCCCTTAAATAAATATATTTCTTTAAAAAAATTACAATTAAAAATAGCCTTTCTTAGGCTCTAGACTGCGTTCCAAATTTCATTTAAATCGGTTCAGTTTTGGCTTGAAAGCGAGACAGACAGAGACAGTTACTTTTGCATTGATAACATTAGTATGGATTAATTTTAATTAGTAACACTTTAATATTAGCTAGCATCGACTTTTTTTTAGGTTTTTAATTTTTTTAATTAATGTTGAGTCTTTTTTTTATGTGAGAAAGTCGCAAACGAGCTGACGGTTAACCTGATGTTAAGTCATAAACACCTGCCCATGGACATTTGCAACACCCGTAGGATTGCAGATGCGTTGTCACCTCTTAACAATGTGGGCCAGGGCTACCTCACTCACCAGACGAAACGCAGAAGTGCAACACTTCTACTTTACGCCGGTCTTCTGTGAGGTCGTGTTACTAACCCGGACGGACCTGCCCATTCGTGCAATGGCGAACACTTTTGGCCATACCCCAGTGTCTATCTGTTTGTTGGGGTACTATCTTGGTTCATCATCTACCATTCGTTCTATCCTAAGCATCCTCTTCGGTTACGTTATTAGGCTATCCGATAAGTACTCACTCACATACGGGAGGAATGATTAGATTTATGTGTTATAATAATAATAATATGCTTTATTGTACACCAAATAAGAAAAAAGTACAGAACTAAACAAAATATTTATCAAATATTGGTCATCAAAAGGCGACCTTATTGCTACACAGCAATTTCTTCCAGGCAACCTCAGAAATTAATCAAAAGAAATTCTTAATTGGGTAGGATGTACATGAAATTAAGTAAAAAGAAAGTTGCAACCAAAATTAAAGTAATAAGAAAAACATACCTCTTGTGTGTGATCATCAAAGTATAGTTATAAGTATAGTAGTTTTATATATGTTATATATCATTATAGTCTCTTAAATTAACTACTATACTTTATTTAGCAGTTCAAGACTAATGTGGAACTCGCTTATTGTAGTAACATCGTAATACAGACGTTTATATTGCATTTTTACGAGGCGCGACAAAATTCACCACTACCAGCCTACCTGAAAATCGCTTAGTTGGTTTGGATATGTTAAAAGAAACTGTGTACATTTGCAACACAATACTCAGATTTAAATTTCTAGAAATCCAGCGACAAAGGATAGCAAAGCTAATACGGTGAACTAAACGAAGAAGATGTTTGTCTAGGTGGATGAAACCCGTCAAACGGGTTTTTTAATTACAAAAACGCTTGTAATGGGTCGATCTTTTGCACCAAAGGACAGGTCCGTCAAGAGAAGTACCACGACGTCACAGAATACCGGCGTAAAGTGGAAGTGTTAAACTTCTGCGTTTCGTCTGGTGAGTGAGGGAATTTGAACCCACATTATAAAAAGGTGGAACCCATCTGAAATTCTACGGGTGTTGAAAATATCAATGGGCGGCGGCTATAACTTAACATCAGGTGAACCGCTAGCTCGCTTGTCACCTTCTCACATTAATAAAAAAAAATGTGTGCGTGTACTAGCGTACACTCGTAAGAAGTGAAACTTTTTTATGACGTTATTTTCCAAAAAATTATTTACTTTATGCAACTTTACAGAAATTGGTTAAATAAAAGGCTTTTATTATCATAGACATAAATACAAATTCTACAATTATTTCATTTTAGCTTTGTATAATATTTAGTTTCCTATTTGTAATACATAGGTGGCGTTAGTAGTAAATTAAAACACACTATGGTTTGACCGTTGTAATTTGTATGAGGGTCCGCAAAAATTGTTGATTAAAAAACTTGCAACGTGAACCTTATTTATTTCAATTAACCTCACGGACCCAAAATACAACCGCTTGGAATTTGTACATGGTCCTTCGTTGCCGAATAGTCAGCCAGTGAGTAGAAGGCAGACATTCGACTCGCGCGCTGATGTTGTGAGTGAAGTTTTTTTGGAAAACCGAACTTGCGGACGTTGGATCGACGTCGCAACCGCAAGTTCCAGGAGCCGATCGAGGCTTCGAAGAGCACCATCGGACAGCTTCAGATTGTGTCTTCGGTGGAAGGCGCAGTCAGGTCACGGTAGGCGGTGCCTGCCTTTGGAGAGGAAGTCTCTACAGTGTCGTGCTCTGAAGTATTAGAGCTAGCACTGTCATTACTACAAAGATTATTATTGAATTTCATTAATTGTAATAGAATTAATGGCTTATGGTAACTGAAATACGAAATATATTGTTTACATTTTAGAATTAGAATTAAAATAAACCCTTTGATTTTGCTGATCACTTTAATATAACATATATATATATATATATTGTTATGAACACATAAAGGAACTAACGCCATCTAGCGTCAACTATTAAAACCACTAAAGAATAAAGACGACATAAAACCCCCTATTCAACACTAGATGGCGTTACAGGAACATTTTAAGATAAGAAAAAGATGGCGCGTAACGCAAAAATGTTACACTAAATTTTTTTCCAACCCCGATAAAGAAGTTTCACTTCAAAAACAAAATATCTTAGTTTCTACGAATTTTTATCACCCCAGGCCGGTAGTGACTAGATGGTTCAAAGTGGGGCTCAAAATATTAAATTACATTAATAATAAATGTGTTTAAGATCCCACTTCGTATGTAAAAGTATTACATATAAAAAGTAAAATCCTTTTTTTTTTCTTGATTTATAATTTTGTTTTCAAGTGAGTTCATAATACCTAATGTGAAATGCGAATAAGCTATATTTTAAAATGGTAAATAAATGATTGTACATTCGTAATGATTAATATGTACCTCACTGCGGATATGCGCGTCTGTGATTTGTAGAAAACAATGGAGGTAATTGGCAAAAAATAAAACTCATGTACAAGGCCGTAACGGTATATCCGTCTTCGAAGGAAGATGTAATGAATAAAAACGTTTTAGGAAGGTCTTCTTTTTATGTGTCTCCCCAACGATTGCGTTCGGTTTCTTATTGAAATGCTTAAATTAATTGAAATATAAATTCGGATACATGTTTATTTTACTGCTGCAGAAGCAGTAATAAAAATAAGTAAAGTGGAGTCACAAAAAAATTGCATATACGTTCGTATGTGACACCACACTAGCCACAAGCCTCCTATTTATGGATGGTATAAAGGGAGGGTGAATGCACCAAGTTGCTTCATTGTGGATTGGGCGGCATAACATAGCATTAAAATACGTAATACCTTCATCTTCGAGTACATAGTGCATGATTGACTTGGATTTAAATTATATCACCTAGCCCTTTGACTATAAAAGCTATAATATTGTCCCTAGAGCTGAAATTGAAAACCTCTTTATGTATTGGTATTATCAATTATTCGGGAATAATTTAGGCTAACAAAATTTATTATATATATATTTTCGTGCTACTAATTTTAATTTGCCTAATAAGACATTCCTTACTATTAATGCCTGTATTTACTTGTAAGTTGTTAAAGCAAATGTTGGTGATTGCTTTAAAAAGTGAAATTAGTATAGCAGATGTATAAGTTTCCACATAGTCAAAGATTCGCATATTTAACTCACAAATGGAAAGAAAAGTGAATACAAGAAATAAGGTAAACGAGGCTTTTCAGGGTATTGTTAAGATCAGAATAGAGACGTCATTTAGCCGACGATGCTTTGTTGATGCACACTTTAACCTGCGAAGTGAAAGTTGGATATAATGATATAGGAAAAGCATAAAGCGTAATTAGGAGCGTAGAAATACAATTAATGAGCGGGTGTGTTTTTATTTGATAATTTTTATGTGCTAATTATTCCTCGTAATTATTACTTACATAGTTTAATAAGTGTATGTTGAAAAATAATGCTGTAAAATGCGCGAGTGAATAGGCTGTTACTTAGCTATAGATATACCCATCGTTTGCATATTGAAGAATTAAAATGTATGTATATAGACACTTTTATATTTGTCAAATATAAATACATACATGCACATGCATACACGCAGAATGCCACATTCACCTCGATCGATAAATACACACGGACTATAAAAATCACACAGACATTAGTATACTCACAGCATATTTCAATTATAAACAGAGTAATCGTATTTGATCTAAAATAAGTCTACAATCTGATGGGATAAACATAACACATAAATAGTTTAATTTTTGAGGCTATCAATATAGAGTTACATCCTAATTTAAATAGATGGGATGATTGGGTTCTAACATCCACTGTTGGTATACAGTTATCAATAAAATTATATCCGGACCCGATCACACCATCGCTGCAAGAAAACGAATTACAGCGATTGCTGCGTGGATCAACAATAAGTTCAAGTAACATTAGTCGATCTCATGAACATGAATCGTATAAAGAATTCATGAACATGAATCGTATTAAGACTCATAGGATTTGAAAAGTTACCTAGCACTGATGATATAGTTGACGATTAATTTGTTCTTTAAAACAAAGAGTATGTGTTAAATATTAAAAATAAATGTGAGTTTGCTTCCACCGCCTGGCACTAGTCGCTACATTACACCCGTGAGAAAACTATTAACTTTGAGCGAAGTTAAAAATCTTGCTGATGTTAGGATAGATACATCTAACATAGTTGACTATTAACCTCAATGTAAATTTAAGCTTTACACTTTAGTAATAATGTATGTTATAATGCTCAACTAAGTAGTTCTGTTTTATAAGTTAAATTGCATATTTGATAAAGCCCGCAATTTTTTCCACTTAATATTATATGAAGTTAAAAATGTTGGAAAGTATTTAAATCATTGTGATATTTAATTAAATTTATACGTGATTTAAACATACAATCCGTTATTATATTTGATTTAATAACTTTGATTAAATAGCTGTTAAAAGACGAAAATTTAGTAAATGCTTTTTTAGTGCAGTATATTTTAATTAATGGATAGTGGTACTGTGTGGCCATTGAGAAAATCAACTATAATTATATTGTTCATATAAGTGTTGTCTCTGTTGAAATTCAGTAAAGTACGAATAAAATTAGTTTTTTTTATTAGAAACTTGTGTATACGAGATTAACTTAAATCTACTAAAATAACACCTACAAATTGTTAAATGAATAATTCAATATGAAACCATTGTTTTTTATCAAACAGCAATAGGTTGGCAAAAACAAGTTGTAAATAAACAATATTCCAGTGTAAAAAGAATTGATCTGGAAAATTATTAGGCTACAAACGTAATGTGTTTTTACATTGCGTGATCAAATATTAAACCCGTTCGATGAAAACGAGTCGCGCAATGCATTATATATTCATGAAGTGGAACTATGATACGGTTATGCGTGAATCCCGATTTACCGCTTTTATTTGACGATACGGGTGTGTTCTTTGTGCTATGCGTCTTTGTTCTTAGGAAGCCATGTTTACACGGAAAACATTTCTCTTTCTTTCTCATTCATCCTAAAGGTATACATAAATTGGCTTCTTAATTTATAAAGTAATTTTCGTTTGTAGATATTTTATAATTATATCATTATTTTTAATGTAATAAAAAAGTATCATTTTGTCTAAATACTACTTAAGTTTGAACATCCATATCTCTCCAGAAATTCATGGATAAACATTCTGTAACATTAATTGTCATTCATAAATGAAGTATTAGAGGATAAATCGGTAGAATATAGAAAAATATAATTATGGAATTTAAATTATTTTATTTCCTCACGAAATTGGAGGATTTGACTGGTATCTAAACTTGAACTAATATGCACCGCTTTAAATTGTAAAACCATTTATTTACCCACTTTTAAAACGTAAATTTTTATTTCATGAAAATAAGGTTTCTTCGTGTATTCTAGGTACACGTACACATTTTGTTCTTTATTAGTGTCCGTCATTATCTCCTTAACGAATTAAAGCAAGTCCGGTAAGTTAATGTATAATTATTACGATCATCCGAAATCATAGAGCAAAACGTCGAGGCTCATAAATTTACTTTAGTGAAAGCTAAAACTTTCCACGAGTTTTTTTTAGAAGATGATGCAAATGTTGCGCTCGTATGCAAAGTAAAAAAAAATATATGAGTTGTTCTTAAAGGTCAAGCGAACGGCGATGGGTTGTCGTCGACGGCGAATCCGAATTTGAAAGTATAATAAGCATTCAAAGCCAAATCTACAACGTAAGATTTACGAGTATTACGAATTTATTACTTGTGGTATGACTTGGAATGATTCTTCTCACCAATGAAACACACAGATATAATATGTTACATATATGTATAGGAAATAACAATTTGGTTTCAAGATTAATAAGTTTTAACTAAGATCTAATGGCGCAATTTTGTATACTGGCAGCGGCGAAACATTTGTCGACAATTTAACTGCTCATTTTTAAGTTTCAGCTTAAAGTTCAAAGACCAGTACTAAAATTAAAATGACTGTGGTATACTCATGGGCACACATGGGTACATATGGGCAGATCCACCAGGGACCCACAATCTGGAAGTGTTATACTTTTGCGTTTCATCTGATGAGTCACGTAAACGGAACCCACTTTATTTTTTTTTTAATTAAAGGTGACAAACACATCTGCAATCCGGGTGGCACTTGCACTTAAAATCAGATGAACCGCCAGTTCGCTTGTGTTGTGTTTAAGCATATGTAAAATTTACCTCAGCTTTTTTCTCTATACTAAACCTTTCCATTCTCACAAATCGCATGACAGTAAATCAGTAAAATTTAATCAAAAAAGATACTGAAATATAGCTGTTTAATGCATCTGCTAGAATAAGATTACAAAATGAATTAACCAGGCACTTCTATGGACATGCCAAAAAAACCCTCGAACGAATAAGGCCTTTTTGCCGGCATAAATTCGCCCCGTATCAATAATACGTCTCTCGGGCGTTTCAATTTAGAATTGATCGCGAGGAGAATGAGGAAAGGAAGATTGATATTTCAGATTTTTTCCCCCACGTCGTCCCCCAGAGGCCCCGCAAGTGAGCGATCGGTACTGTGTGTCCCCGGCTAATGATATCGGAAGCTTATCGGCTCGCCGGTCGCGCGTCATTTTTACGGATTCGTCGGGATTTATGTAAATTTGTTTTGTCATTTGTGTTAGCCGAACCGCTCCGTAACATGCGCCGGATCGGTTGCTTTATTACTTTCGATGCCGATCAATTTCCGAATGTTTCATTTCGAATGTTCTCTTTTTTTGTTTTTTGTTTTATCGCTTATTGCTACAATGGAATTATCGACCGTTATTATTCGTACCTTCTTAACATTGCGTTTTTGAAGCGGTAAAATGTTGTCCTGGTTCGTATCGTGCAGTCAACGTATCGAAACATTCACTAATTCATGGAACATTATGGCTTTGCAAGTTTAACCACTCGAGCGGTTATTAATATTCATCGAGGATACGCACCGTTGCCGGTACAAGTTAGCTCATACTCGGCGATGTAATTTAGGCAGTACACGGTTGCCAGACGTTGCATAGATTGTCAAACAACGTTATAATTTTGGAGATTATGAATGCGTTTCCAAACGGAACAATGGATCCTCTCACCGCATTCAACTTGCCCGTCCGTAATTGGTAACGATATTGCTAGAGGAGAATGGAACATGAAAATTGGCATCTTGTATAGGTTAGGAGGAAACACGCTATAAACCGATTTCAGATAGTGAGCGATTTCAGCGTAAAATCACGCTTTTACATGTATATTAAATTGTATAACAATTTAAGACGTCTTCATGCCAATTATTCCCTAAGGGACAAAACTGCCATTAATAGTTTTGAAGCATGAGTATTATTTGTCGTAGTAGCTTATTCTTTTTAAACCTCCCGCAATGCAGGATTTTTTAGAAGAAATGTATTGTTACTTCTTTCAATTTGTTGTTCAAATGTTTACTTGGTAAAAAAAATATTTACATCAATTACCTGCTTACATTTCTAATAACGATGCACCGAAACTGGCTAACAATAATAATTTTTTTCAGAGTAGACACTGACTTTTGTGTTGATAACACACCCAGTAACCTGACCACGAAAATGGGGAACCATTTTGTTTTTCACAGGTTTATAATCGTCATTTGCTATGAAAAAAAAAAAAAGACATATTCCACTTCTGCGTCAATGTGCAATCAATCACGATGGTGCCCGATTACGTAGCACCGTTAAGCATGTCTCGGGATTAGTTATCGGAGAACAGCACAAGCGCTACGCTTCCCGTAGAAGTGTACATTATACCTGATACTACGGACACGAGATTAGGGAGCTTGCACGGACAGCGTGTGATTGATGCCGCCTCGGTGGAGATTGGACGCTTAAGCGTGCTACATCGCTTTACCGCCACCACCTAGCTCGCATTGTAGTTCGCCACGTATTCGACTATGAATTAATAATTACTTGACGCCAGGAGGATTCTATTCAACGAGTATATCTGTCCCACATTGAGCGTTTTATAATTTCCAAATTATAAAAGCGTTCCACATTCTTGTAATATATTGAATTGTACTATTCATCCGTTTTATAGTGTGTGTCCAATTTCATATCTTTTTCGAAAGCTAATTTATTTATATATTAAACTTTTGCGTATCCGTTGAATTTAAATAATAAATATTATATTAATAGCATATATTTTTTATAAAATTAGTAACAGAAATATAAATATAATTTGCAATTGTAACGAATTCATGTCAACGCTGTCTGTCGGTCCGTCTGTCGCCCCTGCAAATGAACCATGATAATTATAGACAGTTGAAATTTTCACAGATGATGTATTTCTGTTGTCGCTATAACAACAAATATAAAAAACATGATTTTTTTTGCCGTTTTTATACATAATGTTACGGAACCGCGAGCCTGATTCACACTTGTTTTAAAAGTAGGCAATGCTCCTGATGCCCAGTTTTAAAAAATTGGGCCCCCGTTACCCACGCACCAGACGAAACAAAATACTTACGAAATTTACATTTCGTGCCCATCTTCTTTGAGGCCGTGGTAGTCAGCCAGATGAGCCTGCCCATTCCTACAACAGCAGAGGCTACTGCATGTCCTCACCATAGTGAAACATATACGAGTATGCGTCATTTTTAATTTCACTTTCACAATGTTTTGTTTTATATTCGGTTCATATTTAAAAACTTAAATAGTACAATGGCCAACATGTTTTTATTTTACAGATAGTATAACCCTCGTAATGAGCAGTGGCCCAGTTTCAACACCATATATGTATTTACGTAATACATGAATAGCTTCAAATGCTATTGCAATTCTCATGAAAACAAATGTTTCATTCGCACCGGTGAATCTATACGCTTCTAATAAGGTTAACCCCATTTTGTTGCGACTGATCTAATGTTATGTTTGTGGCAATTGTAATTCGAGCGGCGCATTATCACAACTAGTGGGCGTGAAGAGATAAACGCATCCCGTGCACGGTTTGTTTAACAAAGCGTTATTTTTTTCCAAACATTCGATCGGGATCTTTTTTTATAACGTTCCGTAACAGTTATTATTGTCATTTATTGTGGTCGTATCACACACGAATACACTAATGGCGGAAAAGTGAAAACGTTTGCAAACAAAACGCGCAATGGGAGTTTGGATTTTGATGACACTTTTGTTGTATACTATTTAGTGCTTTTATTTTTGGACAAAGTTGAAATGAACAAAATGCGATATTTATTATATCTATCTAAACTTATATTTATTAAGCAGTCATAGTGCGTGTCAATGCAGTACATTCAAAAAAATTATGACGATGGCACTAATGTAGATGAAAAAAAAAACATCGTGTCGAACTGCAAGAACTTATCAATTAATATTATTTATAAGAATAAATAATATTAATTGATAACATAGTTGATTTCATAGTTATGTTAAAGCCTATTGATATGCAACGATGTAGCGTACCGTACATGAACTGTTATTTTTACTTTATCTAATATATAAAATCCTCGTGTCACGGTGTTAGTAATTGAACTCCTCCGAAACGGCTCGACCGATTTTCGTGAAATTTTGTGTGCATATCGGCTAGGGTGGAGGATCGAACATTTTTTTTTCATCGCCCTAATTGTTAGGGGTGGTCCACCCCAAAATTTTTTTTCTACCCTACAATTAATTTATATGGCAAAACAACGTTTTTCGGGTCAGCTAGTTTTCCATATATGAATGTCAGTTAACCTATCTAATAAAAATGAAGACTTTAATCCGTTTGATTATTTTACCAATTATTATGTCCAAGCAACAATTTATAGATCTACTCGTATAAAGATGATAGCACAGTGTCTGGGCGCTCGCCTTTAATTCAATTTACTCGAACAACCTGAGTTCGATCCCCGGTGCCGGCACCAATGAAATTGTTAATTTTAAGTGCTGACTTATCACGTACTCGGCGGTAAAGGAAAACATCGTGAGGAAACTTGGATATTTTTGAAATAAAAAAAATATTTCGGAAATATGTGAAGTCCGCCAATACGCAGTGGGGCCGCGTGGTGGACTATGCCCTGATACCCTCTGTACAGAGGAGGCCTTTGCCCCAGCAGCAGTGGGACATTTATAGGCTATACTATACTTACTTACTATACTTTACTTTTTTTACTAAAATTTAAAATTTAAACGTAAATCTAAAGTAGCGTCAACATAAAACTAATCACACTTTAAACTAATAGCCTTACCTTAGCAGTAAGTATTTCTTACTCCTAAGGTAATCTTGAAATGATCAAAGAAAAAAATAATCTACCATTCCGAAGACAATGAATTGAATCAATTTTTCACATTAACCGGAGTGAAAGGGCGATAATTTGCAATGTAAAATAAGAGGGGCCAATAATGAAATTCTTATCCACAGTTGAGAGCGCACAGCCGAGTTAGTAATATGAATACAGACATAAATTACTAGCCTCTGAAATTACGAGGGGATTTGGATAGATTCCAAAATTAAGTCGACCCGTATGCGGCATCTTCGCCGAGTGGTATTCAGTTAAAAGAAAATCTGATAATTTTTTTGGGATAGATTGGTGTCTTTTGGATTTTATTCTGTTATAATATGCGTGCATGCCTTCTAGCGATTTAATTGAAAACACTTTGCTCAGCTGCTGAATAATAAATGTGAGTTTCATCCAGATCACCTAGCGCCACGGCAAATTTGTGGCTAGCGCCATGGGATTTTCGCATATCTGAATTGAATTTAATCTGGAGAGATAGCCCGGCGCTATTTTATCCTGTTCCATATAGTATGGGAGCGTCTCGGATGAATTTGTTACTTGGATTTAGTTTTATCAAAAATCACAAAAAAACAGAAACAACCAAAAGGACGTTCATGGTTATCACTTTTCTTGGCTTGGAAGTTTTTTCTTAATCTTAAAATTTCCTTGAATAGTAGATATTAATTTTGTTTTTATTTTTTTCAGGTACTCATTTATTGTTTACCCGTGAGGAGTTCTATTATATGACTCTGAGAATTTACTTCAGCGATTGCTGATGCTAACTTTATATAGGTAAGTTGATCAGTACTTCTTTAGTTCATAGTTCTATGCCCCATCCATACTAATATTATAAATGCAAAAGTAACTCTGTTTGTCTGTCTCGCTTTCACGCCAAAACTACTGAACCGATTTAAATGAAATTTGATACACAGATAGTCTAGAGCCCGAGGAAATGGCTATTTCTTAATTGGGAAAAAAAATTTAGTAAAGGGTTGAAAGGTTAAAGATATTTATTAAGATCTTCAACGCCAGCGAAGCCGCGGTTGTGATGCCTGTGAGCCTACGGTGATGGCCATAACAGATTTAGTGGTCATCCATCATCATCAACCCATAAGTAAGTATGAGTGTTGCAATGAACACTATTTCTTTTCCAATATGAAAAGCAACCAATTTGGTTTAAAATATCAAATTTCAACTAATGATGTGTTTACATAGACAGTACGGTTTTTTTTTATAAAAAATGAAAATGAAACATAAAAGACGCTTCAACAAATATCAATATGTTATTTGGTCCGTCTGTCCCTCTGTCACCAGACTTGTATCTTATGAGCCGTGATAGTTAGGGAGTTGCAATTTTCACAGATGATTTATTTCTGTTGCCACTATAACAACTTAACTAAACAACAAAATAAAAATTTATATAAGTGGGGCCGTTTTTATAGATTATGGTACGGAATCCTTCGTGCGCATGTCCGACTTGCACTTGGCCGATTTTAATACTAAATCAAATGACTGAATAAAATACATTATTTTCAATCGCATTTAATTTAGAAACAAATCTTTTTTACATTTGATGCACAAATTTGTATAATGTATATTGTATGTTATTCTTTCAACATTTAAATGAATAAACATGTCGCTCAAGATTATACCATTTTTATTCCCTTATGTATTAGAAAAAAACAATGTTTTCTTTGTCGTCACGAGTTTTATTTATCATATTTTTCTTCGCAGAGATCAAACTTATGTCAAAAAAATTGCAATCTATTCGTTCTAATCAAAGTTTCAATGACGGTAACATCATTGCCATTGAAGCTTTTAAACTTATTTTGAGTTCAACAATCCTGAATGAAGCAATTACATGTGTATAAATTTCATTTGGAGCCGCCTTAACACTGGCCCGAGGCGGTTGGCGAGCGACCAATAACACCACTGTCGAACGCATGTGGCATAATAATGTCGTTCGGTGAGGAATGTGTCGTTCGACGTAATCAATACGTGGTCATTAAGGGCCGATATGCACCCGTATTCGCTGTTTAACCGATAGGAGCTCTTCCATTAGACACAACTGACACAGATAGACGGATAGACGACACTAATATTGATTTTTACGTTACTTAAATCGTTTCATATTTCATTTCTTTTATTGCGTAATCATGAATTTAAAATCAAATATCTCTGAATTATTGGCCTAAGAATGGATTGAAAGAAAAGGAATTCAAATAATCTGATTTACTTCTTATATATGACGTCGATAAATACGTTGGTAATTTCTTTCATCATATGCTAGATAAAAAATTTTGAGATTGTAAACTGTCTGATACACTTATCGTAATGGGTATTTATCAACATTATTAGGTTTTTTTATCATATCGTCAACAGTCCGTACTGTTTTAGATAATGAGCTTCTACGGCATATGACGAATTCTATTGTTTTCACAACCAGAAGTCCAAATTCTGAGTTCCAATTATACATTATGAAATATTGATTTCTTGACTTTATGCGAATATTATACATATTGAATAGTAAATATTTAAGGACAAATTTTTGCACAACGTTCTTTAGTTCCAAACTAAGCAACGTACGTTGTAATATTCTTGAAAGGATGAAACTGCCTCATTTGATATACTGAATGCAGAATACAAAAAATAAAATAAACCTAAAACCAGGTAATTTAATAATTTTTTCGTCTCACAATTCGACTATTTGTTAAATCTTAGCTGTTCGTTCAACATCTTCTTAAAGTATAAAAGGTCTGTAACGTATGATGATGATTACAATGGTTTCCAGATAACTGTAAACATAAAGTTCAAACTGCTATCCCTCTACATAAAAACAATTATCCTAAATCTTCCAAGTGTCCTCCTAAAGTTAAGTGCTATAAATTGTCTTGTACCTTTTTAGGCAAGAAACTTTGTATTAAAAAGGGATTTTTCTAAGGGTCTTCCAGAAGTAGTAAGTTGGCTACTACTGATGGAACAGATGATTTCGTAGAAGACCTTCATGAGGCACCTACGGCCTACTTCATTGCAATATGCATATTTTGAATATAGGACAGATATTCAAATAAAAAGTATCAACGAGCTTGACGAAGGAACTAATACAAATTGGACCGTTTGCAACATTCGGACTAAGATTAACACAGAACTTAAAACAGGTGAACGCTAATAATTGCATTACGTAAGGTGCGTTACAATATCGTGGCGTGGGAGAGCGCTCGCGTGAATCATTGTTTATTATGTTCTTCTATGCTCACCGTTTATCATATGCCGTAATTACTTTCAAATTACGTGAGAAGCCTTCTCGATGCCGCAGTTTGTGGGCGCAATTGATATTATATTATATATGTATAAGTATAACGATCTAGTTCTACTAAGATGATGATATACGAAAAGCGTAGTAAGTGAGGCATCAGATATATAATTTATTTCCAGTGACGTACAACCATAATTAAATCAGCACAAGCAAGAACCTTGTCTAACATTGGGAGCCGATGAATCTTGCTGTTGTGGATTAGTAAGCTCGGTGAATTGTTCATAGAAGAACCGATTTCTTTTGAACTCCTTAAGCTTAGAGGCCTCCGGAGTTTTTAATCAGAGTAAAGAGGCTATACTAAACTCTATCGGTGAGCAATTTTTCGCGTCGAGTAGGTACATCATTTGCAGTGCAAGTTTCAGAGGATGTTGCTTAAATAACAATTTAAATTACATCGTAGGGTAGGAAAGTCATTCGTATAATTTATACATAACAGCTTAATCAGCAAATTAATGCATCTTGTCGCAAACTTCTTTGGTAATCGCTCTGACTTTAGTGATTTATGCCAAAGGACCTTTTTGACCATTTTGAAACTTTCGAGCGTTGTTAGTTTTCTGTTGTATTAACATTAATTAATGCCTTTAGAATGTCAAGAAGATTCATGATGCCCAGTAATGGGACTAGGCTGTTACTTTACTTACCGTTTAAGAAATTATGAAATGAAACTATTTTACGGATTTTATCCCGTTTAAATTTTGATTTTTAATTCTTGACGTTTTGAACCCGTTTTCAATGGAAAGGCACGGGACATGAACGCTGGAAAATGTGACGTCCCGAATGGCGTTATAGGTTCGATTCCCACTACTGGAAAAATGTTAATAACATTCATCAGTATAAGTGAACACCAGACAGTATAGTATTTAGCAACACTAAGGTCGTTGAGTTTTGGCGTTTTACTATCTACAACTTCTATGTATAGTGAACGTGACGTTTTGCACATGCTGCATATAGCTTTTAAAACAGAGATATTCGTCTCGTTGCACGCCCGACTATTCTGAATTATGCTGCCTGTTAACTGAGTATGTCAAGGGGACCGGATACAGTTACAAAGTATACATAGTTTTAATTTAATTCTAACAAAGTAATTCCATTAGGTATTTCTTATATATCTACGACCTGTGTTTTTTTTTACAAGCAACAGCTTTGACGCTGAGATTTTTAAATCTCGATGAAGCTTCGGCAAAGTCATGGGAACGCGGTTTCGTGTCAACTAAACATCACGTTTATTCAATTGCACATGCTCCGGAACCTTATTTGTTGATTTGCCTTGGATAAGTAAAAATTTTAAACAGTTATTGAATATATGGTCAGATATTACATGGCCTGTTAATATAGCTCCTTTAATACAATACCTACAAAATAAAAAAAATTCTTACGGATTGTTATTAGTTTTATTACATACTATGGATTATGTGTATATTACAACAAAGCTTGTGAGGTAAATGAGATTATCCTTGCGCAAGAATGTCATCCGATTAGTCTAATTGAAAATCTATTGCAGTAGGTTAATGGAATAGCGGAGTGTACTTATAATACTTTTCAACAAGACGTGAAGCCTTTTTAAATAATAATAAGAGCGAAGCCTTTTTAAATAATAATAAGAGCGCTACGGAAACATATTTCCATTTATCAAATATTCATTATGACGGGAACATCTTAACTTAGTAGATTAGAAGTAAATTTTATCAAAACGTCTATTGATTATCACATCTATTAAATCTGTACCGTATGGGATTATTCAACAGTAAAGTTCTGAGCGTTCATATTTTAATTTCGCGTAACGTATGGACCATCCGCACAAATTTCATACCTAGCGCGTGTTTATCGTAACTCTCGCTATAATAATTACTTTGATAATATCCATTTTGTATGCATAATGAACGTAGTAAACTCACCATATCTTCTTAAGTGTTGTAAGTTTAACTTCGGAACAACATTAAGCCAAAGCCGGGGCGTGTTCGATGTTGGTTCGACCTCAAACAGTAAACTTGTTAGTTTTGAAACTCATATATGTCAGTGGAGATGTTGCGGCTCACCTTGACGATATTCACATATTGTGTTGGATTTCGTTACGTATTTCGTAACGGTGTTTTAACTTTGTTTTCATCGACCTCCGAACGAACTTGTGGCCTGTATGCTGAAACGATCTAACACGCTTACATACATTAAAATGGCTCTTTCAAATTCGATATCGATCGTGACGAGTTGCATTATTTGTGACTTTGTGAGTTATCATGTTCAATATTCAGATCTTTCACTAAGTTTCCTAATGTTATTTCGTTATTCCACTGGACACTGCTTAGGTTATATGTAATAAAATGCATGCAAATGTTTTAAGCTATTGCATAGCTTTGAGCGCGGCGAGTGAATCAATAATTTCCGTAACGAAAATAAAACCTAACATCCCAACTCCGCCTATCATGTTAGAGGAAAGATTTGATTGTTTGTATGCATTGAATAGGCTCCGAAACAACTGAATTGATTTGATTTAAAATTTCTTTCACTGTTCGGAAGTTACATTATCCCCGGATGACGTAGGCTATAAACTTCAATAATGTAAAATATACAAAAATTACCTAAAATATTCTTGAAATCGCGTGCGCTGCGAAAAGTATTGATGGTGGAATAAAATAATGTACTAAGAATTTACAGAATACATCATTATTTACAAAAAGTACGACAGCATATGTCTAACTATTACATTTATGCCACAATAATTTTAAATTAAAAATTTACTAAATTATTAATTTACTTTTATTTTAAAATTTTGATCGAAATGCCGCCGCTAGAAACAGCTCTTATTTGTATCTTGGTATTAATCCTTATAAAAATAAATTACTTCATATATAAGACTGTTTCAATATCTTTATACAACTTTTTGAATTATTAAATTCGGACATTCCATTCGAAAGATATATTGTAATTTAACTATTCAAACAGCTTAGTGACTGACTTAGCAGTTGTTATCATTTTTGTAAATAATATAAATAAATTATATGTAATTAAATTATAATATAAATTACAATTATATTATTAAAATATTATTATTTATTAATTTAAATATCAAAGAAAAAAAATACTGCATAAATAAAAAGTTATAATTGCAAAAGTTGATAAAAGATGCTATGCAATAGCTTAACCGCGGCAGTCCGCGAGTGCCATAGTTGATTCATTATTTACTGAGGTTTTGAGTTGTCAAGACCGCTAAATTAACGTCTGAAACTATTTTCGGTACGCGTCACATGCCACCCGCTGTGGCCTATCGCACGCGTCACACAACAAGTATTAGACTTCATGAATGAATAAATACGTAAGTAACCATCGCGTGCGGCTGTAACGCGTGACGTCACTCCAATTTACATTCAAGACGGTTACGCTGAACGCTCCTCACTAGACTAATCTACCAGCGCCGATGTGTGCGCGCGTAATTTGGGCAAAAAAAAAAAAAAAACAAACTCGAACCGCTGTCGATCGAAACGAGGCGAGCGGAAAATTAGTATGTGCCGTCCCTACGATGGGGAACATACGTGACATAGGACCTTCCGGGCGTAGGTAACTTCATCTGCGCCCGTATTACGTGCGCCTCGAGACGGCTCCCTTTATTCGGAGGCATTTCGCGAATGGAACGATGTACAATATAAACAATTTCCAATATCGGTCCTGCGTCGCCTACACGGCTCTTTATAAATGTAGTCCCATTTGTTTTACATACAGACACTTTGTGCCAGGGGAGAGTTTTCCCTTTTTTTTTTTTTTTTTTTGAAGTTATACTTCTTTTGCCGCGTTTGGAAAAAATATGAGAGAAACATTTTTACGATACGCCGCACAAGAACCCTTAAAAAGCGACATGATGATTGACATGAGTCAATGAGGTTCTATAACCATGGCAACCATCATCATCATCATTTCAGCCTGTTTGAGTCCACTGCTGAACATAGGCCTCCCCCATAGATTGCCACGAAGCAACAATAAATACAACCAACTTCGCGGCATTACCATGACAACCAATAACAATTTTTTGACATTTACCAATAATTTCAAGTTTACATAACTTGGATAAACTGTTATCAATTGCATTTAATGTCTTTACGCTAAAAAAGTACGTGCGTACATGCTTTTATTTTTTATAGTCAATTTATCATCAATTTTTTATTTGCAAGTAGTTACTGACTACAATTAACAATTTTGCCTAAAGAAAGCGGTGTGCATCTATGCCTCTTTGATGAGTAAAAGGAATTTTTTTCTGTCAAAATTTGATAAGGGCTATGCTACTAGCAGAATTTGCTCAAAATATTTTGATGATCGATTTGTGCAGTTGTACAAAAACCGTGAAACGGTTTTGAACTCTTTGTGTTTGCGACTGTACACTGCAAATGGTTATTATTCGGTCGCCGTAACACCTCTATTCGTATCGAGCGTATCCCGACACGAAATCGAGTTATCAAAAACGGGATTAGTGAGGCAGTACGGCGGACGGTCGCGGACACCGCTCCACTAACACTAGTACCGACGAGCAGGGACACAGACCCCCTAACTAAATTGCACGCGGTTCACCTGCAAATGCTCAGTCGGAATTCGTGAACAGACACGCTCGGGTCGTCCAACGAAAATACTCGCCTATCGGGCGAGGTTTATTTCGGATCACGGAAATGTTCTGCTCGATGTCCGAAACTTTTAGGGGATCCCAAGCATCGAAATTCTCCTTGCCCTTGGTGAAGACATCGTTATGACCTCAGAACTATAAGGTTATTATATAATGTTTTAAATACACAGTTTCAGCGTATTCAGTGGGATTTTAGATTTATGCCCTAGTCGATCCATTTTAAATAAAGGATTACAGTACCTATGGGCTATATTTTCAGTGGTATTTATGCATTTTTTGTCCCTAAAACTTACATACGTATTTTCGGATGTAGTTGATGTAGTTGATTACTTTCATAAAAAGAAAAAAGAAGAGTCGAATTATCTAGAACCTATTCAAGGGTGGTTTCATCAAGATTACAAAAGCCAATATAAGAAGAACTGGACCGAATAGTCGTGGACTTGACAAAGGCAAAGACTTAGAGCAATAGAGTATTCTTTTTTTACTTATATTTCGTAACTCTCAACATGTAGATGGTTTGCTTTCGTTATTCATAAACACAATGGCGAGTGACGATACACCGAAGCTATGTGCACAATGAAGCAAAAGCGGAGAGTTACTCTGAAAAGCTGCAAATGCGGTACGGCGCATCTAGTTACGATTGTTGGAGATTCGGTCGTAAAGCCAGCGTCATCTCATCACTAGCCGCCCGTATGCCACGTCACCTATGTGTATAGCACCGTTATCCGTTTAGCATAATGGCCGCCGCAATGTCGGACTCGATACGAGTTTTATTCGTCTCTCGTTCAGAAAACAGCTCTCGTCTTATTTGCTGCTTATCGATCACGCTTCGACGCCAGACGGCTTCTGAATTGAAGCGTTTCTTTTTTTTATTCTTCAAACCCGCACCTGCTTATTCAGCCCTACGCGAAGTTTAAAAACTTGTTTCACATTTTGGAACGTGGACACACACGTTTGTACCTCGATTTTGATGATTATCTTTGCACTATCTTGGAGTCAAATTTTTCGACGGTCATTTGACAATTTGAGAAGATTTGAGAGTAAAATTTCAAGGACTCGTCAAGTTTCAACACATTTTGTTACATGAGAAAAAAGAAAGAGTGGAGCAAAAGAGAGCAACTTCTCAAAATAAAGTGATAAAATAAGATAGTGACTTACATGCAAGTATTGTAGATTTTACGCATCAAACGCCATCTATGAACACCTGAGACACCACAATCTTAATTGTATAATGCGTAAAATGCCTATCGGCTTCAAACAGCTGTTTATGTATTATATACTAGTGATCCGCCTGGGTGTAATGTATTATATATATATAAACCTCGTCTTGAATTACTCTATTTTGTAAAAAACCGCAACAAGATCCGTTGCGTAGTGATAAAGTTCTAAGCATACATAAGGACAGACAGACAGCGGGATGATTTTTTTATACTATGTAGTGATAAGTGTCGTCATGCTAAATATATAAGCAGCAACCAAAGATTATTATCTAATTTTGTATAATTTTGTGTATCGATAAATTTTAATTACTACTACTTATGGTCCTGTTTCCCCTAGATGGGGCAGAGGGCTTCTACAGTGCGTCGCCATCTCGTTTGGTCTTGAGCTATAAATTTTAATTACATATTTCTTATTAGCAATAATTAATTAGCAATTGTATTTGGTGGTTACTGCGGTGTATGGATGTTCATTTTTAAACGGTTTTATTTAGTCAGATTGATCTGAAATTTGGTACACACATTTAATTTAGATGACAATACAATATTGTAGTTTTCAGTGCACATAAAATAAAACCGTTTAACTTAAAAGTTTTTAAACGGTTTTATTAATAAGTATACGCTACAATAGATTCTTTTGTTCCTTTATAAATTTGTAACGGATTTTTTTCTAATTATAAAATAACTAGCTGAATAGGCTGAAGGCGTAAAATTCAGATAGAGAGACTGATATACATAAAAATATACATATTTTTATGTATATCAGTCTCTCTATCTGAATTATAGCCTGTCCTATTCTGATGTATAAGCTATATTATTGTAAAGTTTCATTAGAATCCATTCAGTAGTATTGACGTGAAAGAGTAACAAAATCCATCCATACATACAAACTTTCGCGTTTATAACATTAAGTAAGGATTTGGTGGGATTCATGTTGACATGTACAATAGATATAGTACTTACAAAATGTATTATCTTCACTCGTTTAAGTATAAATGAGTGGGGTCATAAAAAATGTTAGTAGATA
This sequence comes from Iphiclides podalirius, assembly GCA_933534255.1. Lineage (NCBI taxonomy): Eukaryota > Metazoa > Arthropoda > Insecta > Lepidoptera > Papilionidae > Iphiclides > Iphiclides podalirius. The sequence goes on from OW152830.1 coordinate 4,918,014, forward strand.
GAACTAGCCTTTGGAGCCAGTATATAAATGATGATGATGATTCGTAGTTTATGTATTCCAGGGTATAAAAGCCCGATGTCTAGGTCGTCTCTAGAAGTCAGTTTATTTTTTTATAAAAATTATACGTACCTACATAATTTTGAATTCAGAGTTGAATGAACAGTCTCGATGTATTTAAAGTTAAGCCGAAGGGGTTCCTGTCCAAAGTTTCTTTCCTAAGGATTTTAATAAGATAATTGAAGGCATTGACAGTTACTTTCCTCTGGGACTTATATAAAAGAAGTCAAGGAACACTTCTCTATCTTTGTTAACTTAATGTGTTTCCTTTTTAAAGAAATGTCTCATTTCCCTTTGGACACTGCTAAAGTTTTAAAAAGGCCTTACGTTCCAGTTCTCGATGAAGACGCTCCTTTGATAAGAAACAAACCGTCCTCGGTGCTTCCACAAGTGCGCGCTTGTTTGTAAATACTTCCGTAGAGTTCTCACAGCAATATGCCCTCGGCATACAACAGCATTTGCGGAGCTCCACGCTTTATTCGGAATGTTAGTCCATTAATACGAAGTGAGGTACGCATTACACCGAGTCCGATGGGATTAAACCCGTTGTCCTTGTCGTATTTGGATATTTATATTTGTATTCCTCGTACAATTTTACTTGATACGTTTTATATTTACCTTTAATAAGGGACAATACTAAAAAGGCTTAACGTTTCTTCTTGATATTGGAAGTGTTTCTAGAAATTTATCTTTACATGCTCATGAATTACTTATACTTTTAAATCGATTTCTTTTTTGTTTTAATAATTTCTTTAAGCCAATTACTTATTGAATTCGAGTCAATGAAAAATCGACTTTGAATAATTTTTCCTGTTATATAAAATGCTTGTAATGTTTCTAAACTAGCAGGTTATAAATAATATATCTAAGCGGCTCCATTGCCAGTGTGCACTGTGAAAATAATCTACCCAATTATTCGAGATGTTTGTTTTAGGGGGAATGAAATAAAAGAAAAGAAATGGTCTTAAAGATGCCTTTCAATTCGTCCATAATCATGCTAAGGTTACCCGTAAAACTCTTTTGATGCCCTCGTTGAAATTTCTTTTCACGATATGTACTTCACTCGTTCCTCTCTGTATTACTTTATGGGTCCCATCAAATTCCCTCGGATCACCTTCATATTTACGTATTGCCGATTTAGTAGCGATTCATATGCGAAACGATCCTGTTACCGACGATCATAAATATTTATTCGCCCGTGCAGATATATATATATGTATATATATATATTTAGTGCAACAAATTTCGCTCAACTCCACAAAAGGCTGCGTTCAGACGGAATCCACCCGTAAATGATTACAAATTATGACGAATAAGCTATGATTTCAATGCTGCATTTTGTATCAGTACATACTCGTATATTTATATGGGCATCTGTATATTTGCATATTTACTGGATATTTCAACATTTAAATGTTCAGTTGTTGTACAATCGCTGAGCTTTTGAAGTTGAGGAACATTTAGTACTCTTTTAATTAGGTCCTTCCATATTTTAAATTGTAATTATTTTTTTTTTAAGATAAGTACGTAAGAATCGAATAAATTAAAATTTTAAAAATGTTGCGTAGTACTGTATTGTTTCATTTACTTGACAGGGGGTGAAATGCAAAACCATTTTACTTTATAATTTCGCATGCCCCGTTATACTATATTAAATTAAAAAATAATATAGAAAATATGCGATTAACATGCCCAAAAATATTAGGGCCGTAAAAGTTAACAAGTGATGGCTCAGATTAACTAGCATTGCGAAATGTTTATATTTCAACCATCGCATCAGTAGGAATACTGTTAACGATTGTTTCTTTGTAACCTAAATAATTGGCGATATATTTTCTTAAAACTACGAGTACTTTGTAATTTCCTTCAAAATACACAGTATTGTAGTGAAGGTTTCTCTCGATTGCCAGTATTCTGCTTTACGTAAATATAAAGATTTAACAAATCCTTGCCAATATTCATATTTTCAATTATATATTTATCATAATAAAATTGGAAAACGATTACGTTAATTACTTATTTTAAACATAACATCAATAAATTACCTTGTGGCTTAATGGTTTTAATTAATTATGTATGTTTCTTAACAAACAAGCACAGAACAACAACACATATGACAAGGCAGCGAAGTATAAATATTCTTAATACGAACTACTAAATAGTGCATGTTGGGTGTAAAGATTTATAAACAAGTGCAGTAAAAGTTAGCCTATTAAATTGAAACTTGCGGAGTCTTCTAGTGTGCTACTTACACACAACCGCGATGGTATCGGCGTAGGAAATCTAAGCACTTAATTAAACACATACGATCGAAGTTTCGAAGGTCGTATTCCGTTGCTTCTTGATTAAGCCCGAATTTCTAATGCCTCATTTAAACTTGGTATATCCCGCTCATTTATTTGCGTACAGTTTTTTAAGCCCCTTTGAGCTTAGGCGTGGCTACCCCTTTAATAAATTTTACTCATGCAGAGTTTAGAAGCTACGTAACCCTATATATTTATTTAATTAAGCGCTAGGATCATATCATTCTCTTTTGTATTATTTTCTTTCTTAGTGTTATTAAAAATAAACTTTTTCGCGTTCTTGAATCTGGTATTTTCAAATTTAATTGGTTTGAACTATCTATGTGTTGTTGACCTGTCTATGTTTATTATTGTTCTTATTATTATGTTATGTAATAATAATATCGTTTTGCTAATAATTAAGTTTTCTTTAAGATGTAAATGCAAGCCCAAAAATGTGGCTTTCATTGATAGCCATGATTAGACATAAAATCATAAATATAATTAGACATCAAAACAAACTAAATAAAAAACGGTGAATGCTGCGGCTATGAATAAAAATTAAACCAACAAAATGCAATGCTCCTTTGTATTTAAATTCATCTTAGAGTTATAATTTTATCATGTCAATGCTTCCAAGCTTTTTAGCTAACATTAGTAATTTTTCAGCTGTCCACATGTCCTTTTATTAGTGTGTGTGTATGTGTATGTGTAATCCACCAGGTTAAATAAAAGGTGTGGATCAACATTATTTATATAAGATTTATATTCCTACTAATTACATTATACAATATGGGGAAATTACAGATTTTACCTTAATGCTGTTTCAGTTCATGGTATATGGAACGTCAATAATTTGCCCGAGTACGCCGTCTATATTCTCAAAACGCGATTAGCTCGGTAAATCCCCCTGGGTAAGATTTCGCAGGGTTACGGTTTTGGTAATTCAATCGTGTGGGATTTAGCTTTATTTTAATTACACATATCCGAAGCAAACCGGTTGCGAATATATTAATTCTTTCGTTTGTCTATCTTTCTAATTATTGCCTATTCATTTCAGTCTCTATCGTTATTCAAATGGAATTGTTCAGTGATAATTACGAGGTGTTTGTCTCTAATTTATATAATTAAAAAGATATTTCACGATCGTACAAAAGTTTAAATTGTTAGTTTAGTTTATTTATTTAAAATAAAGTAAGTAACATAGTAATGTTTATACATATAATAGCTTAAAGTATTAAATCAATTCAGATACACCTAATTAGAGTTATAAATAATTTTCAACCATCACGATCTACATCATAATTATGTTTTATTTTACGATTTATCCTGCTACATAACAGATTAAAGTTTAAGGATCAATTGAAACATCTCTAAGAAATTTGATTTTATCTCTGAACGTTCTCTTTTTGGGATTCGCAATCATTCCAAACAAATTAAATTCCAGAAAAAAATCAAAATTATGATAACACATTTTAAGGTCTTAATCCTTTAGAAATGTTGATGCTTTAGAAATAGAAATAATTATTTTATACTCGTATACTATGTATGAAGCATTATTTACTCGTGTATCTTTCATAAAGTATTCTTAGTGTAGCGTGCTTGTTTGATTTACGTCGGTTTACTTGCTTAATATAAGATCCCTGTCAGCGTTTTCGTGAACAAACTCTCGAAAACAAAAAAAATAAAAGTAGTAAAGTTGGAAAGCAGTTCTCAAATATGCATATCGATTTTAAGAATATGTCATTGAAAATTAACAAGTACATTTTTCAGAAACTATCTAAGAACCACATACAATTTTGATATAAATTGTAATAAATCATATAAATATATCCTATCCTTTAAACGAGCAATTTTTGTACATATATAATTGGAATCTCGGAAACGGCTCCAGCGATTTTCATGGAATTTAGTATGTGCGTAGATTCGGGGGCGAAAAATCGATCTGACTAGGTTTCATTTTTAGAAAATGTCGTTTTATCCCAGTTTTCAGGGAATGAAAAATATTATTCGAATACGACGGTAAATTTCACCGAAAAAAAAAATGTTATAATAGCTCGGTCGGTAATCGGGAGGCCGCTAACAAACAGCCACGAAACAGAAGGCCGTGGTTCTTATCACGATCATTTACACACTTATTTTTTTTACTTTTTTTTCGATTCCAGATCATTGCTTTCTTTATTTTTCATTTTTTGTCGATTTGTTATTTTGTTATTTTTTTACCTTTTTTTTTTTTAAGTTCTTTCTTTTGTGAAAAACATCAGTTCATATTTTCTTATTATTACGTCGGTAAGATCAAAAAATATTACGCATATTTCATTACTTTAATTTCTATCTAAATGTAATTTCAAAAACACACGATTTACCTCCGGGTACTTATTTTGGTTTATGAAAGAAATTCGAGGAAAGGTATGTATTATTAAAATATGTAGAAAAAGTGCGAAAAGATTGTCGCCGCTGTGGGAATCGAACCCACGTCTTCGGCATTCGCGGCCTGACGCTCTAGCCACTGAGCTAAACGGCTGATGACCACACCGACGAAAATCTTAACGCATTCCTCTACATTGTTTTCTTAGCATTTGAAGCAATGCTTGGCGCCATCTATTGTTATATCCTTTCCAGCATGAAAACATCGTGAGGAAACCTGCATATTTTCGAAATAGTAATAAAAAAAAAATATATATTTCGAAGATATGTGAAGTCCGCCAATCCGCAGTGGGGCCGCGTGGTGGACTATGCCCTGATACCCTCTGTATAGAGGAGGCCTTTGCCCAGCAGTGGGACATGTATAGGCTGTTACTTTACTTTTTTTTTTACAATGATAATGAATAGAATGAAATAAATACTGCAGGTCATAAAATTCCACCGGAGAACCTTTCTTTCTATTCGTTTAACAATTTATGAGATTAAATACCGAAATCAAAATCCCTAAATTTTGAATATTTGTTTTAAGACCCTCTCAGGCGAAGGCCCCTGATATAAGGGTAGGTACTTGGCCGACTTATTTATATTTTATGCAATAAACTTCCCGATGTTTAAAATCGGAATAGGAATTGCGATAAACAAAAAGATCTTCGGTGCACTGAGATTTGAACATTTCTCAAACATCACAAAAGAATTCTCAAATCGCTCTACGTTTTTAATTGTTATTGAAGTCACGAGACCGTCTAAAAATTCTAGTGAATAACAAACACAAAGCGAATTGCGGTTTTTATGCTGCTATTACTTATATCATTAGCAGTAAAGCGATTTATGTTTTGATCGTTCCGTAGTGAGTATGTGTACTATAAAGTTAGTTATTGTCGAGAACGACTAAAGCACTTTAACATTACGATTTTGAACAGTATCATTCTTATTAAAGCGGTTCTCTCTTTTTTTTAAAAAGAACATGAATATATTATGGTTTAACCTATGACAGTTTTTTTGTACATTAATATATTTTAACCATTTATAAATAAAAATAAGTAAGTAAAGTAAAGTAACTGCAAATAACTGTCCCACTGCTGGGCAAAGGCTTCCTCTATACAGAGGGTATCATGGCATAGTCCACCACGCGGCCCCACTGCGGATTGGCATATCACATATCTTCGAAATATATATTTTTTTGTTATTATTTCGAAAATATGCAGGTTTCCTCACGATGTTTTCCTTCACAGCGGAGCACGTGATAAGTCAGCACTTAAAGTTAAAAACTTCATTGGTGCCGGCAACGGGAATCGAACTCAGATTGCTCGAGTATATTGAATTAAAGGCGAGCGTCCGGACACTGAGCTATCACGACTCTATAAATAAAATATGATAATATAAATTTATATTTCATTTTATTTCTTTATAATTACGTTTCTCACTGTACTTATACAAATAAAAAAAATTGGCTCTGGTTTTTAAATATAAAATTGGGTTGTTGATTTATTTCTAACTGTATAAAGTATAAAGAGGAAGAAGGTAAGCCTATGTTAGTTAAAACGTCTTTAAAGCATTTTAAACGTTGGATAAAAACCTTTATTCATAATCGTTTGATAAACCTCCGGTTACTAAAATGTCTTTATTGTAAATAATGTTGCAATTTCGTAGAAAAATAGTGAAATGTTAAAGGTAGAAAAGTGGTTTCATGAGATTTTATCTATGGATCGCTCCTAATAAAAAAATGCATCTTGACTCTTGTGTCAAACATATTGTTCGTGACTCGTGACAACGTTCCTGTTGTCATTTATTAAGTCTTTGGTGTCAACAAAATAAATATATTGTTGTACTGTTTAAACAAACATAGGAGTAAATCCTAAAAAAGGCAGAGAAGTGAAAATTGGCTAGAGGATGACAAGGTAGGTGTTACAATTTTGTTACACTCGCAAGTCTGGAACTTCGCACTGTTATTTTCATGCATTAATTACCTACTAAAATTTACGGCTTTTGCTTTCTATGATTACCTTATTATTTCTATAATGAAAGATTTGGTGAAGGAGCAGGTTAGTGTTATCGAAAGAAAACACGGACACGAACTCAAATGCAATGAAGGTGGCGGGGTGGAATGATTTAAAATAAGTCATTGCAAACGTCAATAATCAGCTGACAAAAATTGGCCATGTTTTTGCCAATATATGTTTATCGAAGGTTTATAATACTAGGGTTGTTTATATAAAAAAAAAAACCTTATCGGAACATTATTTTAATGAACGTTGTAGCGTTATAGAACGATTATGAATAACACTTTTGGACAATCTACTTTTAGCGAGCTTTTAGACCTCCGATAACTTTAAATTTAAATTAAAATATGTTTATACAATTTAAAGATATGACATCATTAAATTGTGTTGCACTCTGTATTCAAAAATTAACAAGTACCTTTAATATATAAAGGCTAAAAGATATATTGACAATAAATAATTTATGTATAAGAATTAATTTTCATGTCAATCGATCACTTCATCGCGATAAGCTGAAAGTCATTAGCTGTCAGTCTTTTTTTCTTTTGTTTCATAAAATTAAAGGGTAATTCAAAGAAGAAGGGGTATGAGTTGAACGGGTACAAAACTTTTGTCTCAATACAGTCTCAAAGGACATTACGCTTCGCTCGACTAAATTGAAGTTTTGGTATGATTATACCGAGCGCGTTTAGTCAGCAATTTTGATGGAATGACTCTAATTATACTCTGCTGATAGCACTTGCTTTCTTTGACGTTTCTGTGGCCTTTCGAGTTTCAGTTAAACCCCACAGGAACGTGGTTAACTTCAAGACAGTGAATACATGAACTCTTTCTTAGTCTCTCTTTTTTGTTTTTCTTGTGTAATAGTATTTGTGTTTTGTATTATAAAACATATCTGGAAGTATTATAGGAAATATCATGTTTGTATCAATTTTGTTTCCAATTAAATTTATTGTTTTCTTTTTTTTTTATTTTTTTTTTGCAGATGTCATTATGGAAGTTCCTTTAAAAATAATATGTAACTTATTCAAGACGGTGTAAACTAATTCAAATTATCACACTAACTTTTAATGTCTCCGTATATTTCTGAATGAAAAAATATGTTGGACGTTACCAATGATTGTTAATTATATATAATATACCGAAAGTAGTAGTTTATAATCAATCAGTGCTGACCGACATGATATAACGTCAAAGTTACCGCAATCTTTTGATTAGGGACCGCTACGTAAGGAGGTTGGAATATAAATGACAGATAATTGATTAATCGGATTCGAACCGGATGGTACCCGGCTTGATTGAATCGTTAATCTTTAATGTATCAAAATTAACAAGTTTTACGTCACGCTATCCGATTGATGTAAGGGTACCGTCGTAGATTTTGTCACTATTTGTACAAAAAGAGATGTCTCGGTACTTTCGTTGACAGTTCAATATTAATGGGCTATTCCTGTATGTTAATCATGAAGAATGGGAAAACCTAACCTCACTGTATAATTTTCGTGTTTAGACACCCATTTTTGGCTAGTAAATTACTTCTGCTCTCCATACTCGCATTAAGAACACTAAATCGTGATTTTAAGAATATTTTGAAGATAGCAAAGTATAGTTTAACTATTCAATATGGAGGTAACAACCCTGAAAATCAGCAATCATCACTGAAAATTCTCAAATATTTAAAAACTTACAGAGTAATTGTTTTAACGGTTGATTGAGAAATGATGCTGCTCAAATATTTTAAAAACTAAAACTCCATTTTGTGTGTACCTCAATATCAATATCAGCTTATTGGTCCATCCACTGCTGAACGTAAGCCTCCCCCAAAGTGCGCCAACCATCATCGTGCTGCAGGGCGTCACTACAATTCCCTAGCCGTGGTGTCCACTCTAACACGTGTCGGCTCCAGCGACCATCAGTACGTCTGGAGACATGGCCAGCCCACTTCCACTTCAGCGCGCAAATGTAATGTTCTCTGGTAGACAAGATACGTGTGTACTGTACCTACTAACTTCGAAATGGTGCTCACGTGACTCATCAGGTCTATTCAAATCAATATAAAAATTCAAAAATTAAGGTCTCTTACTGTTTTCAATTCTATCCAACTAGAGTATAACTAATTTTAAAATGCAGCTCTCGTTAGTGATTCTTTTTTACAACTATCAAAACTTTCACGGAGCTCCTTCTCGGCGTTAATTTTATCATTTTTCCCGCATCACAAAGAGCGTTAAGGGAAATTGTTGGAAAGTTTCCTCATAAAGATTCAAAGTTTGAACTCTAATGAAATCTAGAGGGGTACATAGCGCGATTATGCCGCTAATTTAAATGCAAGGATAACCACATTAGCTTGGCTCATCGTGATTTGGTGTGGTTCTGTTTTGAATCGGCTTATCATGGAGTAGTGACCCAGTTAAAAGTTTATTTTTGTTTCGCTAAATGAAAAGTAATAATGACGGTTTTATTTAATTGGTTTAATAAATTTAACATTCTTTATTAAGTTTTCCTATACGGATAGTTGTTGTATTAATTAACGAATTTCCATATCCAAACTGGAAAAAAAGATGATCATGGAATAAATTACGCCGCGAATTAATTCATCGTAAAAAAATTGAGTATTTTAAGTGTCAGCCTTGCAGCAAAAGTATAACACATCAAGAATAATGAGAATGATTGTTTTATGAAGCCATAAACAAAGCAATGCTAGCGTATTGACCTGATAATGTGCTGTGTATCTGTAAAAGATACTGTTTATATCTACGTAATCACAAAATTAGAATGTAATTGTTTAGTCTCAAGCAAAATAAGCTCTAGAGCCTAATAAACCTTATAGGGTGGTCCATATTACTGTGATATTGTGAGAATATTATGAGCGGCTATTAAAAATACTTTTAAAAATCTCCAGTTACGTGTGTAAACCGTCGCAAACATAAGAGACTGACATAAGAGACTGTATGACACGTGCTTTAACTATTTTTTACAGTATAACGCAAGCTGCAGGTATCTCGAACCAATTATAAATGGAAGTTATTTGCAGCAGATTTAGTTGCGAAGTTCTCAGTTGCGAACTACGTACGTTGAACTAATTGGTGAAGAAAATCTTCTCTCCAAGTTAGATGATCAAACTTTCGTTAATACTAGACTGTTTAACAATAGTCGACCTCCCCAAGTTTCGTATGGAATTTCCGTACGAGCCGATGGTTAAAATAGTATTGTCAGTTCGGTTATTTAGGATCGATATACTGTTTCGGAAGTCCTGCACGAAGGCGGCTGATGAATTCACTGCGTTGAGTACTTAATTTGGGGAAATTACCGTGTTATATTCAATTTAATAAACATCCCCCTCCCCCGAATGAAACACTTTTTGCATTGAGAGTAACGCCTTCTGCGATGATATTTCTTCATAAAGGCTTTTTTTTGTAATCGATGATGCAGTTGTTTATATATTGGCTTCGGCACCAGAGGTCATGGGTTCAATTCCCACACATGTCCCGTATATCACGTATTTGTGTGACCCACAGATGATTCTGCGGGATCTGAGTTTTTGTTCCCAAGGAGGGTTGACTTCAAACAGGCGGCCGGTCGTAAAAACGTAGCCAAAACCACTTACAACATAATTCAAATGTTTTAGGCATAAGAGCAGGATGATGATGATGAGGGTTTTCATCTCCGCTTTCATCGTACTGTCGTTCGAAAAACTTCAGCCATACAACGAATTTTAAGGACGAAAAAAGGAAAAACACTTCATTTTTAAAGCGCCCCTTGCAAACCGAGCGGTCGAAAGGAGGTGTTGTCTCACGTTTTCTAACAGTACTTGCCGCGCCAATTTCCTACATCTCATAAGCTCGACGGCTTCATGTACCTGGCCCAGTGAATTAGCATAATATTGGCCATTCATCGTGGTCCCTATAAGTAAGAAATAAATTACTAGAATTCGCTTTCTATTTCGGTCAATGGTCCGACTTTACCACTTTGTTTATTTGGTGGCCTTCCTCCTTTTCTATCCACTATATTTCTATTCTTTTTAATCAAGCTGACGAAACCAGGTTTCAGGTAATATTACGATTTCTTTATTTTTTTCCAAATAGTTAAGACAGTATTCCAAAAAATCTTTTCCGCTTTGGTGTACCCAAAGCGCACATATTTTTTTATTGTGCAAATGTTTATGCAAAATTTTGCTGAACCGTTCTTTACTAAAGTGAAGCTAATTCCTCTAATATCTGCTACAATACATTTTTGATCAAGCATTGCTTATTTTTCTACTTGTACCCAGTTTTCTTGCGTCACTACGGTCACTGGTCGGCCCAGGCGCCGGTTATCTTCAGAGGTCAGAGGAAATAGTGGAGCCTGTTTTAACAATACTGTATGAAGATCCAGAAACCTTTACGAAGACAACATTATATTCAAACATTTCATTCCGCGTTTTTCCTTTTTTAACACTGTTTTTAATCCCTGCGCGGTGCATGTGATTTAATTGATTGTGCGCCAAAATTATGATATATCAGGCGTCATCATACGGGTTTAAGCATTTAAATTTTTATTTGGTACATAGAACAGCAAAGAGTACAATAATCTTAATAATGGCAACGTATACACACTGTCCGCCAAAAATATATGTACACTACATGCTTCGATATAATTAAACAATATTAAGTTATAAATTATATTAATGATGAAACATACAATACCACATTATCAGTTCTTTTAATATATCTTATCCTTTAAACGAGCAATTCTTGTATATATATATATAATCGGAATCTCGGAATCGGCTCCAGCGATTTTCATGAAATTTAGTATGTGCGTAGATTCGGGGGCGAAAAATCGATCTAGCTAGGTTTCATTTTTAGAAAATGTCCTTTTATCCCTGTTTTCAGGGAATAAAAAATATGATTCGAATATGACGGTAAATTTCGCCGCAAAAGAAAATGTTATAATAACTCGGTCGGTAATCGGGCGGCCCCAAAACAGACGGCCGTGGTTCGTGTCACGATCATTTACACACTCTTTTTTTTTTACTTTTTTTCGATACCAGATCATTGTTTTCTATATTTTTTATTTTTTGTTGATCCAGATGATTTTGTTATTTTTTCCCTTTTTTTTTTAAAGTTGTTTCTTTTGTGAAAAACACCACTTCATATTTTCTTATTATTATCGTCGTTAAGATCCAAAATTATTATGCATATTTCATAACTCAGTAAATTGTATCTAAATGTAATTTCCAAAATACACGATTTACAAAAAAAAAAAAAACCGAGGAAAGCTCGTTCCTCCGGGTACTGTAAAATTAATACTTATATTGTCTTAGTGTGACTTCGAGTTTAGACTGCGGGAAATTTAATTACCTACTTAATAATTAACCTTAAAATTGATTAAAGTATTTCCTATGATCAATTGCTATCCGATCGGCTAGGCAATCAATTTGGATCCCTGCCAGGTGGCTTTTTAGAATAAGATCAATTAACCTGCTTTTAAAGCATTTAAAATCTTCGATTGCAATAAACAGCAAAACAGCATATAAAATGTATATACATTATAACAAATAATGTTTTGTATATGAAGCTATTTTGCAACATGTGAACGAATATTTAAAAAAAAAAACAGTTTAATAGTCTTGATAGATATATTAGTGTAAATATTTACTAACAAAAAAAATTAAAAAGTTATGAAATTAGACGTCCATAAATGTTTACAACGCACCAACGCGCGAACTTTATATTGGCAGTAGAATTGTGAACTTTCGTTTACCACTTACCTACCTACCTACTATATATACCTTGCTTACTTTGCTAAAGAAAAATGTATATGACTTGTTTATTTAGTTTAACTTCTTGATGGAAATTGAGTCGTAATACAAGTAAAATATTTATTTTCTATCCTAAATTAAAGTTAGCTTGAAAAATGTAATCTCTCCAAAAACTATTTGTAGAAACAAATTTATTTATTCATATAATGTAAGTTGTTTCAAAAAGAGTCGAATTAATTCTGTTGGCTTCGAAAAAAAAACGCGCGTGGGCTGTGTTCACGACATTACGTAAAATTTTAGAATGTGCCTTCCCTGAGACATTCCACCTTATTAAGCAAACAAAGCAACCCTAATGATATACCCAAAAATAAATTCCCCATTGAGACCTTCAATCGATAGCCAATTCAAATAAATAAAGCAACACGCTGAAATATATTTAGCCCGTTTTTTATAAACTCTGCCTTATGTTACTTGATTGCCACTTATTTGAAGTGGTGTGTGATGAAAGGTAGAGTAAATTATAAGGTAATACGGTTCATTGTTTGTCCTCGTGTTCGAAATTTTCTTTACTTATTTGTAGATATACGTATCCGGCATGCGTAACTTAATCGATCGGAAACTTGGTAGAACTCGTGATCCCTTTTCGTTGAGTTATATACTTCCCTTTCCTCTTTCTTATTTATAAGGCTTGTACACTACATGTGAAATAAAAACGACATTAAGCTGCTATTTTTTGGTAATTGTATACAGGAGGAATGGATCAAAATACGGCTGCAGCATATATACAGATTTAGTGTCTCCGTTTTAAATATCATTCAAATTCATCCAATCGCTTCGGCTTGAAGACGCAAGAAACATATTATACATCATTTCGCATTTATAACATTAGTGTTAGACGCTTCCTTCAGCTCCTTTTACGCTGTTTTTATGTAAAGATAACTTTCGCCGTAATTCTAAATAACAAACCACCGTGTAAAAGGACCCTGCACGAAATGGGCGCGCCCGCAACGTTAGGGTCGCTTTGGGCATTGTCTGCGGAGGTCTCGCCTGGTGCAGATATTCCGGGCGCTCGCGAAACTTTGATACATGGCCCGGCCATAAAACGCAGCGCACGCCACCAGCCCGTACATATTGTACATATTGTATACATCCGGTCGTGCGTAAGTTTTCCTTTGTCACGCCGAAACAATGCGTTATTCGACTCAGTTCAGTTCAGTTCCATTTTTAGGTTTGATTCAAACTTTTGAGATTCCATCGATTTCATTATTTATATCTGTTTTAAATGTTTACACAGTTCTTGCATAAATATGGACCTAACCACTCTGTACCAGCCAACATTAGAATAAAACGGAACAAGAATCATGTTGATATGATCAACCTGTTTGCATCCACTACTTAACATAGGCCTGCCCCACAGACTGCCAAGATATGCAGCATCTTGAGCCACCTGCAGCGATTTACTTCCCGCACATTTGCCCAGAACGTCACTCAACCTAGGCTCGTCCAACACTGCGATGGGCTGTACAAGGCTACCACTAAAGGACCTTTCTTCCCCGTCAGTTATCGGTTCTGCGTGTTATGTAGCCGGTCCATCGTCACTTCAGTGTTCTAATCTTATAATATTTGTCCTACCGCGGATACATAAGTGTCCATAAAATAAATATACATAATCTTATATAATAAAATATGTTATCTTATGGTGAAAAAACATAATTTTTTATTTAATATATTCTATTTTTTTTTCAGGTAATGATCGAGTTTCCGTTCGATGTATTATATAATTGTAAGTAATACTATAATTATTAACTTTACGCCAAATATTATGTAACATTAAATTAAAGTTATAAATTACCAAATAAATTTTTATCGTTCTGGGCTTTTTATCCTACGCATAACTTTAACAAAATTTATTGACATTGCGGTTACATCAATCACCTTAATAGCATATGTATAACGATCTTTAATTAAAGTATGGCAACATAATTGATTTTATTTTTATACGAAACTAGCTACGTCTGCGTAGAATAGGCTGAAGGAGTAACATTCAGACAGAAAGACAGATATACTTAAAATATGTATATAAATTATAGCCTTGTATGTCTTATTCTGTTGTATAACCTATATTATTGTAAAGTTTCATTAAAATCCATTCAGTAGTATTTGCGTGAAGGAGTAACAAACATCCATACATACATACAAACTTTTGCGTAATATTAGTAAGGATAGGTATTAGGTCCTTACATATGTCATTGGCATTTTATTAGCAAAAAGAAAACCGAAAAAAAAAATATATAAGAAATGAATAATATATGAAGGCTGCCGTTAACTATGACGTTGTTTATGCTGGATCTGCTTCCATGATCACCTTTTATTCTCCTTTGCTTTTCTTAACTAGGATTTGTTCTGAAGGTTAAAATTTTCAGAACAAGAACGTTGGAACCAAAAACGTACCGTTTTTCTTTTAGAGTAGCTTGCACATTATCTTCGAGCTATTTCTGCAGTGTTTTTGCGACGGTGGAACTCTTATTCGTAAATAATGCAATATTTTAAGTTTCGCACATTGTAAATACTCGTTTTCAAATAAAAATTAAATGAGTCACTAAATTCGAACCATAAATACACAAGCCTTCATTTGAATTGGAATAACTAGGAGCCATACGGCAGATATTTACGATCAAAGTTTCCATATTATGATGATCAAAGTATCTAGTTCTCCGAAACGCCAATTTCGTATGTCCTTATTTATAAATGTCGACTACGAGCATTAAAAAATAACCCTCATCATCATCAAAATCATCATTTCAGCATGTTTGAATCCACTGCTGGACATTTTTTTTATGCGAAAAGTTGCCAAACGAGCAGACGGGTCAAATGTCCTGAAGTGAATACCGCCGCCCATTGACATTTGCTACACCCGAGGGTTCCAGATGCGTTGACAACCTTTTTGAAAATTGGGCTCCGGCTACCTCACTCACCAGACGAAACGCGAAAGTATTTGTAATACTTCCACTTTACGCTGGTCTTCTGTGAGGTCGTGGTACTTACACGGACGACCTGCCCATTCGTGCAATAGCCGAGAATGCTGCGTGGCCCTACCACCGTAAAAGGCCTCCCCCATAGACTGCCACGAAGCTTATATCTTAATAATTGATTCTGACGTTCAGAGTATAGGAGAATCTATATCTAATCATGATAAACCATGATAAATTGGCACGATAAATGACGGATGAGAAGTCAGTCAGTCATCAAATATTTGCTTGAACATATTAAGTAAATATGATAATTATGACTGTACGGATGGCGCAGTGAGTGATGATCACTGTACCGGGATCATGTCCTATTTTGACGACAAGTATTACAAAAGTAACCCACAGATGAGATAGACATGGCAAGTGGTTTGCTTAAAAACAAAATTGAAATTGAGAAATTGTTTGTATGCTGGAAAGAATATAACAATAGATGCGCCAAGCATTGCTTCAAATGCTAAATAACAATGTAGAAAGAAGTTGTGAAGATTTTCGTCGGTGTGGAAATCAGCCGTTTAACTTAGTGGCTAGAGCGTCAGGCCGCGAATGCTGCAGACGTGGGTTTTTTAGTTGCCAAAAGCATGTTTAAACTCTTTGAATTGATCATTCTGATCATAAAGAAGATCATTCTGAACAATTCAGAGAGTTTAACCATCCTTTTGGTACGTAAACTTTAATTTGAAATCTATTTGACTGCTGATTAGTTGACATCTACGATGATCAGTGTTTCAGAAACCGGGCGTTAATGTTAAAAACCTTGCCAATACCACTGATGACTTAATTCCGTCGGAGAAGTAGTTTCCTCAGAGAAGAGCTTATAGAATTTATTCCCTTAGTCGGTAATAGTAATATTACAGTTAAAAAATTCAATTTCAATCTTTAGTTATGACTTGTCCCGTTTTTTGTACAAATTTGTTACCAGAAAATATATTTAGGTTTAATATTTTTAAAATTGTCTAGGTAAACATGATTTTTTAGATCATTTATGCGAGCCTTGTCGTCGTACAAGTATGTTGCAAAGTTAAATATTTATGGCGCCGTCCATTTTATAACCGCGCGTAAAACAAAGAATATCTCTACGAGGAAGGTCGAATTTACGGCCCCCGAATCGAATTACACGAATTTACGGCTCACACGAATTTTAGCATCCGTTTGCTAATTGAATAATTTAGAAACAACAGAGTGGTGCGATCTGTAATTTTGCCAAACCACAATTACATGGAGATAATTCGGACGGATTAACGATGTAAGAAATTACCAATCATCCCGTAATAAATTATTACGAACTGAGGTAAGATTTTTTATTTTTTTTATTTTAGTTACAATGTAATAAATATTCTTAACTTATTACATCTGGACTAATCTCTCTAAGGGCGGTAATAATAATTTCAATCATGAGTATGAAACGATCGTCCGATTTATCCAGTTTTACCCATTTGAAAAATAAATGAAGAATATTCAGTAGCTAAGTTCACTTCAGGTGTTAGACTGAAATTAACAACATTGATGTCCAA
Organism: Iphiclides podalirius; assembly: GCA_933534255.1. Lineage (NCBI taxonomy): Eukaryota > Metazoa > Arthropoda > Insecta > Lepidoptera > Papilionidae > Iphiclides > Iphiclides podalirius. The sequence goes on from OW152830.1 coordinate 4,935,057, forward strand.
TAATACACCATTGAGCTCCTTGTACTGTCGATGTCAATTCGGGCGATGTCTTTGAAACGGTACGGTCGTCTTTTATACAATTTAATTTGTAGAGTATTTCTATTCGAATCCACCTCAAAGATTCTTCTTAAAGTATCCGGAGTGCTTTAATTTTGTATGCCAAACATTTAGAAGACAATGTTTCGATGGAATCCTTCAAACTCGATTACTATACTTTTGTACAAAGAGGGTGTTCAAAGTACAACGGTTAGCTGCAAGTAGTTTACGAGGAAACACTGACGCTAGTTGAGAGATGTTCTACTCTGACAATATTTCCCAGACTCTCTATAGACAAAACGTCAATATTTAAAATTAAAATTTCTTTGTATATTACAATAAAAAGTAAATGTTGCGCTTTACCTAATTATTACGACTAAGTATACTTTGCAACTAATAGGCAATATTTTTATTTTTATACTTTTTTTTTTCTTTTTTCTTCATATGGCAACATTAATCACTTCCATTAACCTTTAACAAATTATGTTTAAATAGCATTTTTGGTTGTGACAACCTTATTTTGTAATTCAAAAGACCGAGAGTGGACGTCGCGTATTTCATGATAAATATTACTTATCCTTTTAGTGAAAAGTCTGTAGATTTACACAAACATTATGTCTCGTTCAAAAGGATTTCATTTGTTTCAATTTGCTGAGGGAGTGACTTGGTTTTAAGTTGTAAATTAATTTAATTTGTCGCCCGCCACGGCTCGCGGTCTGTGCTTTACATTGTCTCACTAAGTAAGAAAATAATAATATTCTTAGTGGGTTGTCTGGAATTTTCGATATCTTTGTATTATAACAAAGCGGTGGCACAAAAATACGTCTTAAAAGCAGAGGTACTTGTCCTCATATAATAAATTGTATTGTAATTACAAAAATGTAAACGGGGAAACTAAAAGAGGTATCCACGAATAAAAATGCGTTCCTTTTGTGATGAAAATGGTTGACGGTCTAGTATTTAAATCTTAACGAGATTATAAGACCCGAGATTAAATCCCACATACGCATAAGCGTCTTTTTCTGGATGTCTTATGCTCGATTACTGATAGGTTTTCACATATTAAATAAGCTCTTGCCATCTTGTCAATGATTAAAAACTATAACTCTCCTAATAAATGGAATAAGTAATTAATATTATCAATATATTAAAATAGACATCAATTTTCGCTCAACATGATCAATGATAATAGAAGAGAACAAATTATAACTGGAGAGAAATAAAAGAACCAAAGTGTAAGAAATCTATGTTACGGCCGTTTATTTAAACCATCATGCTAACAGTATTTATTCATTTAATATTTAGTATCTTATTCACTAGCATGCTACATAATAACGATATTTCACTACGTGTTATTGTTTACACCGCTCTCAAGGAAATGAGTTTCGCAGAAGCCTCTCGGATAACGAACTCGATGCTTCTTCTTATAAGCGTTTCTCCTTTGTGCCGACGAGGATAAAATTCTGCTTCGGAAACTCGCTAACATTTAGTTGGAAACCCTTTCGCGAATAGTTGAAATTGTTGCTGGCTGCCGGTCGACTTCGCGACAAGATCAAAGAGGCTACATCGAAAAAGGATTGATACGTAATGTAACGAATGCATTGGTTCTCGAAGTCGAATAACAATGGAAAAAGTGACCGAACGAGGTACGATCATTGGTACTCATAAATATTGGAACATCTCTCTGCTACGAACGCAGTCTTTTTCGTAAGTTTCGATTATTGAAAGTACTTTTGATTCAGTCAAGCATCACAATAGTGTGTTAAAGTTTTATGTTTATACACACACCTTTGTTGCGTACTAAACATCATAGACATGTAAAAAAGGAAATTAAGCGAATAGGTAGGAGCTTACCTGAGCCAATTACAAAATTGGCTCGCTTTTTTGCTAATTTGTAAATTATTTCAAGTTCGAAGTTATAGTGGAAATGAGTCTCTAGAAAGATGGAATTATTAATATCATCGGTGCCTAAATCCCTGTGCCATTTTTATGGAATCAGATAAAGGAGAATGACTATTGAGTATATTGTTACTGATTAAAAATGGTCTTAACTTGCTGTATTCCTCCATCAGTAGATATGTGAAAACTTATCTTATTACCTTTTCGAATATAAAGCGCTCTGCAAGCAGAAACCCGGTAAACGAGGTTTATTCAGTTTATGCATTACTTACTTGTCTGAATGAATCAAAATGCAAAACTTTCCATGCACATGCAGTTGCCGGGAGTATTTCGCGTTCACCGAGATGAAATAAGCTTATGAAAGATTTTACTGCTGCTTACTAGGTAAGCAGCACTAAAACTATTCGCCTATGCTTTTTTATGATGGTAAGTTATAGATCGGCCATTCTTATGGTAAATGATCACCGTCGCACGTGTGCATTCGAATCAGAAGAATTTTTGCAGAATACCTTCTCTTGAATTTCGGCTGCTTGGACTTTCCTCTTGAAGGTCCCTATTATGAAATCTGTCTACCCCCGTCCATTTCAGTGTTATCTTACGATGCCAGTACACTTTTCACTCTCTGATAATATTCTTCTATAATCTTAACAGTGAAATAATACCTTTCGCTGAAAAGCAACTTGAAAGAATTTGATGACATTTTGTAACAAACTATTTCTTGAATAATTGAAAAGAACAATGTTCTTAAATCTTTAAAATATTATTAGTGGTAGCTAATATTGTATTAAATTGTCATTCAAATTATTAAAAAAGTCTAAAACATACAAACATATGAAGAAGTCCTTAGTTAAAATTGGATTATTATAAATTCTATTTTATACTGTTTTTTATGTAGAAACCAACAAGTTCAATAGCTACATTCAATAGCTGCAGCTCTTAGAATTCTTATAAAATCATTTTTACAGCATTAATTTCAATAAATAAGACAATGTTAGAATGTTATTTAACGTAGGTATTTTGAAAAAAGAAATAAACCCAGGGCCGGTGACATATTACAAACGATGCGAAAATATATTTAAATTCTTAAATTACGTAGTGAGTACAGTCTACTTATTAAGCTCAATTCGCGGCCAGATGGCAACAGCAAAACAGTTTCAGATAAAACGTTTAATATTAAAACCACTGTTCACGTGAATCGATAAAGACGTGCAGTGCGACGCGAAGCGTTCCTATTCTGGACACTTCGCATCTTGGTGTGAATCGACTATTTTGTTGATCATTGTTGGCAGTTTTTGCGTTGCACCGTGCAGAGTATCCGTCGATTGGATAATTGGAATTTTCACATTAGCAGCCTGTCACTGGATTTCTAATTGGACCAATGTCTTTACAATTAAAGGATACTCAATCAAAACCGTTGCCGCCTATATTACTTTTACCAAGCAATACATATGAAGTCGACATTGGAGACAGGGTTTTCTATGTGAACATATAGCCAGTGAACAAACAGGCAGATCACCTGAGCCATGGACATTTACAAATACGGAGGAATTTCAGACTGAAATTCCTCCGTATTTGTAGAGCCACCCAACGGCTTCTGCTGTTGAACGAATGGGCAAGTCCGTCCGGGTAAGTACCTACCGACCTGACAGAAAATCGGCGTCAAGTGGAAGTGTGCGTACTTCTGCGTTTCTTCTGGTGAGTGAGGTAGCTGGAACCAATTTGATAAAAGGTGACAACGCACCTGCAACTCTAAGGGTGTTGCAAATTTCCGTGGCAGCTGGTTGTCACTTTACATCAGCTGAACCGCCAGCACGCTGGCCACATTCCCTTACCAGATGAAATGCGAAAATATAATACTTGGTATGAATCTGCCTTTTCACGCATCAACCGCAGCAATATCTGTTAAAATGAGGTGTTTTCCAATGGCTATTCGAAAATACTATTTTTTGTTTTATTACTATCGTACCCTATGGTAGCTTAGACCTCAGGGAGGGAGCAGGGATCAAATCCTAGTAGTGCTCCCGTACAATTCTCGTCTTTTGATTTGCTGCCGCGTAAAAATCACTGGAATTAATTTAAAATATTGATTATTTTTTATGGAAAAAAGAAATATTACTTTCGGAATAAATATTAAAACTTGACCATATTATTTTTATCTGATCCGTTATTTGAAAAACATTGTTTCTGCAAATACGAGAACTCGAAGAACTTAATCATCTTTATTTGATATTCACAACGAAGATAAATAACTGTCCAATTCAAAGCCTCAATTACGTAATTGAATGATTTGGGAATGCGGGCTGCGTGGATAATTTATGTTGATTCGTATGTTTTCCGAAATCGATTTGATGGTGTCTTTTTTCAATTTCATTAAATTTCTTCATTTCATTTAATTCCCTTTTCTTTCAGTTATCCTTTTTGAATAAAATTTTTTATAGTTCTGGTTCTTTTTATCGATCCAGTAAGTTACTTCTGATAAAGGCTGCAGAGGTACCTTTGTGTGGATATCTCATTCAACTTTATTTCGAGACTAGACGATCGCTCCTATGAATCGCATCAAAGTGTTGGTTTTATTTTAGAATTTATGTGACTAAACATTGTTATTGGACTTCTCAGATCTATATTATAAATGTTATGAAAGATCAAATGCAATATTGAAATGGTAATGACACAAAATGAAGCTAGGCTAGAAGCCTTCGCCATTTTCATGAAAATCAAGATATTAAAATCTACAAAATTAATTTAGATTTTTTCGTTTCGAGAAGATTGTCATAAAATTATTTGTTTCTGTATTTCAGTTCATAACCATCATCTAATATTTTCGAAAATAAGCAATTTCAATTGAAATACACGATACACGGAAACTTTCATAGAAAAAATCTTTTTCTCTTTTTCTTCTTTAATAGATATATATTTACAGTTCTTTGATTAAATTTTAAATACTTAGCAACGTTGATCAAAAAAGTCTCTAAGTAAGGCATAGGTCAGCAAATCAGTTCAAATCAGTTGGAGTCTAAGGGTGAACAACTTCCAAATCTTAATTTGTTTGACAATAGCGATTTATCGAATTTCTGTAAAGAATATTTGGTTCATAGTCGGCAAGAACGGTGTTAAAGTCCGGTATTTTAACAGTTTAGACGTAGTTGGAGGATACGTTTTCGTGCATATCTTTTCAAGGCAAAAACGTTTTTCATATTGATCTGTGTGTTTTGATATTTAGCTGTGCTACGCTGTTCACGTATTCAGGCCGCAAATGTGCATTGTTATTTTTCGATTTACGTGCGCGCTCCTCCCATTCGGGAGATGTGTTACGTTCCAATTTTATAACCCAACTTTTAATAGAGGTTAGCGTTAGAAAGCGTCGAATACTTGTTAAAACTTGTTTTTATCTCAGAAACTCTACAAGATTTGTACAGTATTTTATATGTTTGTCTTTCAACTTCTCAATCAATTTCTCAAATCATAATGAGTTGGTCATCGGAGCTTGACAATAAATGTATAAATAAATATTTCAATTGAGCAGTAACCCTTCGAGGGTAAGGATCTAATGATATTAGTCCTCAGGAAAATCGTTTCCATTCAATCAGACCTGTAATCGGCCCGATGCTTCTTTCAAGTCCCCACGACCTTTCGACTAGAGACCCCTTCGAAGGCACATAAGAGGGATATACGCTCATAAATGTTGGGCGATTGATTCATTTCACGAGTTACGTAAACGTATTCAGTATAATTTTTATTTAGTTATGCCGCATGTTTATTCGAGTATTTGTTTTCTTTCATTTTACTGCACGGATATATTGCGCTTATGAATTTTCCTTGGGGTTTTAGCCCTAGATTTCCACGGCTATGGTAAGTAAGATAAGCATTTTAATTTTAAACAATGTTTTTTTTTTTTTTTTTTATGTGAAAAGTTGCCTAACGAGCAGACGGTTCACCTGATGGTAAGTGAATACCGCCGCCCATGGACATCTGCTATACCCGAGGGTTACAGATGCGTCGTCAACCTTTTGAAAATTGGGCTCCTCACTCACCAGACGAAACGCGAAAGTATGTATCATACTTCCACTTTACGCTGGTCTTCTGTGAGGTCGTGGTACTTTCCCGGACGGGCCTGCCCATTCGTGCAACAGCCGAGGCTGCTGCGTGGCCCTACCACCTCAAATGGTTTTTGTCTCTAATTATTTACAAAAATTCTTTTTCAACCAATGTAAAAAGTTTGAATTTATTAAATAGTACATGCTTCCCAATTCAAATTTCCTTTGCTATATGCAATGAAGTTGATTCAATCATTTTTTAGTTAAGTTTATGAAAGTGCACTCAATCGTCTGAGAAGTTTTCTCATAAAACAACAAAGTTGGTACTTTGATGAAATCTTTGGGAGTGCAAACGATGCATAGAATTAAATCGTTACTGGAAATGATTTCAAACAAAAAAGCCATTTTATTATATTTAAATGATACTTTGATATTTCCGTACTTCACTTATGATAGTGATGTGATGTGATAATGTACTGATGTCCACTAATTTTGCTTATTGTGATTCATCGTACCAAATCTCACTTTATTTCATAAATACACAGAAAAAGTGTTCAATATTGCGTTGTTTCTATACAACGCTGGTTAACATTTATTTTATTCGCTTTAGCGTTTTCTTTGAGGGATATAACTTAGTTGTTACTTGTAATTAATTTAATTTGTCGCCGACGAAGGCTTGCAGTCGAGTTTTGCCTCGCCTCTTGATTCAAGAATATAACATCCTTAGCTGAGCCATCCGTCTTATTTTTTGTTCTTTGTTCTTGCCGCCAATATAACTGCTAGCTTGATTCTCTAGAAGCCACGCTACAAAGGATCTCGTAAACAACTTTGCGAGTTCGAGTTGCTGCTTTCCCCCGATGCTATAAATTATTTAAAGTTGAAATTTTGACCGAAAACCATTTGTCAGAGAGTTTACAGAACAGCAGATACCGCCGGACGAACAATCTCGTTCGAATAAACAGTAACAGTTGCGAGAGTTTGTTCCGTTTAATAAACCATTCATGAAATTTATAACTGACATTTTTTTTTTTCAAAGTAAAGAAACTGAAATATAACCGTGTAAGACTTTACAACGAAAAGTATTTACGTAATAATTACATTCATTCAAAGTTTACTACTAACAGCATTTTCGAGCTGTTGTACGGCATTTTCAGTGATCACCTGGTTGCATCGAGACCGCACTGAAAGAACGTGAATGGTTTCAGCAATATCAGTTCGCACCGGGAACGTTTTCGCACCATTAACTGCGGAAGAGGCGATCGGGCAGAAGAGATTAAGTTCCAACGCGGCGCGCTAGACGATGCTTCGGCGACACTCACTATAGAGAACCGACGATGGAATATGTAACTTTGAGCAATAAAGTTAGAGGTTTTATTAACAGTTAGTATTGCAAAAAAGCTAAAGCAAAAGCGATACATATCCGCACGGGGCTAAAAAATAATTTGCAAAACTTATCTACGAGGATGACTCACATTTATGTGACTTTAAGGTCGTGGCAAGATTTTATGAACAATATCTACGTCAATTACGCAAAACCTTCCTATATTATTATATATTACTATATTTATGCATGTATTAATTATCTCGTCATGTTCTTGCTTTTATAATGATACACTCATTTTATCAGTTTTAAAGTAACATTAAACAATCAAGCAAGCGAATTTAGTACTCTGATGTAATTAAGCTTATCAATTCATTTTTAGGGTCCTGTACCTTAAAACATAAAAACAGAACCCTTGTAAGATCACTCTCTTGTCTGTTTTTCTGTCCATGTGTCACCACATATTTCCTCAGTAACGGCTGGACCTAGCAAGTTGAAATTTATACCAGATACGAGAATCTAAATTTGCCCATATCTTTTTATCGTGATGACTCAGAGACTTGGATTTTATACACCTAAAAGGGATTTGCTAGGTCCAACCCTTCCTGAGAAAATAGGTGGTGATTATTAACCAATTTTTATGGTGGTATAATGGGTAGGTAAGGAACCCCCAGCGTACGAGTTCGACTCGCATTTTACCGTTTTTTTTTTATTTTTTCAGTAGTTTACTAATTTATAAATAGCTTTACTGTTTTATAAATAGAGATAAATATGATGATGTTTATTGCATTTTATGAAACATGGAGTAGGTAGTCTATTTTTTATCAGAAAATAGTACTCCGTGGAAATGTACAAAGGATTTTACAAAAGCATAAGATTTTATAGAATAAAATTATGCACCACGTATAACTATGACGGTAGCTACATATTTTACTCTGTGGGCTGTTTGTAATTATCAACGGATATAATAGTCACACTGAATTCGGTTACTATACGTGCATATATCATATGTGACACCTTCAGTCATCAAAGATTAATACACAGCTGAATAGACTTCCTCGAGATTGACGTAGAGGATGATATTGAACATAGACGTATATAAATCCATCGATAGCCTCTGGCCAAATGCATGGCTTGCACTATACGGAAACAGACGATCAATCTGTCAGCTCTTATGTTCTTAGCCATGAACTGTACAAAGTGATTTTCAAACATACATTTTTACAATATCAAAATATTAATCAATTAAAAAGATATATGTAAAAGGCACTTCAAGGGGAATGTTGCCTAAAAATGATAGCTACATTACATGTATAATGTTTTTGTTTATAATTAACCTTTCAGTGAGAAAAGAAACATCCGTTTTTCGATTGTTGCGAAAATTAAGGTTAATAATTTTATGATAGTATTTCATTTTGAGGGATCCCTATTTAGTATTAGGAGAGATGGTAATCTTTACAGGGGCGGTGGTGTTTTTATGTAACAACAGAAGGTTCCGGGTAGCTGGACTAAGAAACCGGAACATTACAGTATCTTCGCTGCTCACTTTGTTGGTTATATTTTATAGCTGTCATTAGAGCACCATTGGATTTGCAAACCCAAAATATGGCGACGATGACGTAAAATTATATAGCATCAAGATTATCCGTTATATCGCTTAAAAGCGACGTCGAGGAATGAGCGCATAACGCCGTTGCGGCTCCGCGCTAGTGTAATAAATACGCTCGGCTATCACGGCCACGCATCCCCGCTGTTGGCTACGTACTTAAACCTTAAATAATCTTCGCTTGGGCTTAATAAATCTCGCCCCCGCCCGCCACGCTCTGTACGGGAGGCGTTGTTTTCGATGCGATGTTTCCGCGTGGAATGTCTTGGTCAGTGATACTTCTTGGGTCACCTGAACATTTGTATATGGATTGAAAGACTTTTTAGTAGGGGTATATTTAAACCGTTCAGCTTATGAGCATGCGTTATAAACTGTAAAGGCCCCTAAGGCCAACAGTGGCTCATCAAGCCCAAAAAAAAAATAGCATCCGTTAATTTTAATTAGTAATATGTCATTTAACTTAAAACTATGACTCATATACCTATTATACTCATTGATTTTCGTATGTTTCACTGATTAAAATTTATTTTAATAAAAAATGTGTAAGTGTAAAGCCACCATAACACAAATCTGACAAACTTTAAAAACAGTAAAACATTTTAGCAAAACTATTTACGGCTTTTATAAGTAATGCGGCTTCGTAACACTAACAAATCGCTGTCACGTCTGTTTCAATGCGAGACTGGCTTTGAAAAGGCGTGTTTTCAAGAGATCCTTGCCGCGACGCTTCCGCAAGTTTCACCGTTTCCCTTTATTTATGAGCTCTTCAAGAGCCAGGTGTGTCTCAGCTAAAACAGTTACATTTGTCCCACTCGCAATATAAACCGCCGTATATTCTCATTTGGTTCTTCGCTTTGTTTCTACTATTTACTTTTATCTTTCCTTTATCGAATAGATTATGAGCGTGTATTCAGCATTAATTTCTCAGCATTCCATTTCGCCCTTTACATAATTTATGTATATTTCAATTTTGTAACGCCTTGTGGTATGCCTTAGTGATTCATTAAATTTTTCACTTCATTTTCTTTTCACAAAACTTTTTTCACAATTTTTTTAAACGAAATACTATGACCATTTTTGCCTAAACATAAAATTAATATAATATGTCATAGGTGCTTACAAAAAATAATTCACAGGTTATGTTACGCTGCGTTCTAACTACATTTAAATAATTGTTTACGTTTATTTCATTATTAATTTTCGTTCAAAGTGCAGGTAAACTGTACTCGGTTATAAATTACTAAAAAGGTTCACCATTACATAACCACAAACGGAATGTACTTTAAAAAGAAATAAGCTTCGAACTGTGGCGGCTGCGAACGTGACACGACTCGGCTATGGCTTTCGACTTCAATATTTCTCTTTGAGGTGACACTTCTTTGTAACGTATGATGTTCCGTTGGTGGTTCTGATATGATGCACAGCGATATGTGGAATGAATCTCGAATCAAAGTGAGCGTTTGAAAGAATGCCGCGGCGCAGACAGCGGCGACATTGCGCGCAGTGGAATGTTGCCTTTTATTATTAAACTCTGAACTTTGCCAAGTTCTAACCGCTTTCATTATACCGTATATGCAGATTTCACCCTCTCAGTGTTATCCGTAAAAGTTAAAATGTATTTAAGAAAAGCAAGCATTGAAATAATATATATTTTAAATAACTATAGGATAGTAACACAGCTTTCGTATTGATGTTCCAAGCTACTAGTCAATTACTGTCTCTTAAAACTTGAGATGCCTTACGGCCAGTTTCAATATTTAATCTACAGATCTATTGGTGATAGAATTTTGACGTAAGTATTATGGAGCTAATGTCAAATACCGTAACCAAATCTATCTGTATACTGAATGCTGAAGCGGGCCATTAAATAAATGGTAAAAAAGATTTTACGAGGACAACAACAAATATTGAAAGACATTCGCACATTCAATTTTAGCAAGTAAAAAGCATTTTATACCGAATGGTGAATTAATAAAACTTATTCAGCCTCAAATTTATTAATAATAACTCATATAATGAGTTGCTGACCTCTAAGGAAGCCTTGCTTCCTTAAAGGAAAAAGAGGAAGAAGTTTTGTTTATTTGTTAAAATGTTTTAATTTTATATTAAGCACGAAAAAAAATCCTTTTACGATACTGAAGTGAAATGAAAGTGAAAGAACCAATATACATAGTAAGTCCTGCAATAAAGCAAATGTTTTGAAGACCTTTATTAAAATGTATCCAATTTAATTATGCTGCTCAAATAGTTTTTCCACTATGCTTGTATGGAGACGTACTTGTTTTGTTGGGAATTGCTTTCAAACATACGAAGTTTTAGAAATTTAAATTGTTTATAGTGCTAATCTTTGCACTTAAGATTGAACATTAAAATATGTAGAAAAAGTGCGAAAAGATTGTCGCCGCTGTGGGAATCGAACCCACGTCTTCGGCATTCGCGGCCTGACGCTCTAGCCACTGAGCTAAACAGGATATTTTAATACGAAGTTTTATTGTCATAATGATCGGGTGAGTAATATCATAAAACAATACTCATTTACACGTGCCACCTGTATTTATTTTTATAAATAACCTTAATGTCAATATGTTAGCAAGTATAAAGTAATTGGTATCGCAAGATAACACTCTGGCCGTTCGCTTTTATCCACTTTCATTAGAGCGCTTATTGCTTAGTAGCCGGCTCTTTGTCTGAAGTAATAATCGGAGAGACGCGACGTTGTTGCCTTGACCCACATTGCATCTGGCCATTTCACTAGCACGTTTCTGCTGAAATCATCCCGAATTCAATTTGTTGCCCTTTTTTTAATAATAATTCAGTAATTGGATGTTTTAACACGAAAAAAAAAGTACTAACCCTCGCCATACCACAGGCCCCCGCCATAGCTTCGGCTGTTGCACGAATGGGCAGCTCCGTCCGGGTAAGTACCACGACCACACAGAAGACCGAAGTGGGGGTGTTACACTTCTTCGTGAGTGAGGTAGTCGGGCCTCGCTTTGTTAAAATGTGGCAACTCATCTGCAACTCTACGGGTGTTGCCCATGTCCATGGGCAGTGGTTATCAGTTGACATTAGGTGAACCGCCTGCTCTTTTGCCGCCTTATCACATAAAAAAATGTAGGATTAAACTGTAATGCTTATAACTTTTGCCCTTCTAATTCAAATAGCTGCTCATTACCTAAAGTCATAAGTGTGACACTTAAGGTGGTGAAAACGAAACTAGCACTTACATTTTTTGGTATCCCTTAAAGTTAGGGATCGATTATGGAAATGGGCATTAGAGTTGCAAAAGACCAGGAAGGGTAAAATGATATTTTTTTTTTTATTTGGTCGATTAGCATTTTATTACCATGTTGTTAATTTTTTGCAAAGACTGCTCTCAAGCCCGCTAATTAATTTCTTATGATATTAGAAAAGGATAGTAAATGCTCCTTTTGTGATTATAATATTACTGTATTCTTTAGGATATTTAAATGCCATTATGCGGCGTTACTAAAATTCAATGGAGCTTTATATTAAAATGGCACATTTTTACCTGAGACTGAAAGTCGCTTGGTTTCTTTTTTCCCCGCCGTGTAGCGTAATCGCAAAACCAACAATGAAATATATCTGATCTGTGTTTGTCGTCTAGTGGGATATGCTCGGCGATGATTTACTGCCTTGCGCGATATTTATTCTCTTTTTTATATCCTTGTCGGATGTTTTTGTAAACGGTTTTAATGTCTTCGTGGATTTGACGACACCGGTCGCTTAGTGATTGTTGCACGTACTAGCGCGCACAAAATATTAAAGTGTTAAAACTCAACGGATAAGCGATTCTTTTTTTTTTTTCACTAAGGGTATTGTCCCTTAAAAGGTAGAAAAAGAACTTATGGTAGAGTAGTCGCTAAGGTATTGGCTTCAGCATCCCACACACTGTGTGACCCACAGATAGTGCTTTTGCATCTGGGCTTTTGTCCACGTAAAATTTATGTTTGTAAAACGTGCTTACAACACTGGATAATGTTATCCTAAAGTAGGGGCAATATTTAAAAAAAATATTAGGCCCCGTGGATACGCACATTACCAGACAATTTGAAGGTGTGTTCAAACAACGACGGGTGGAACCTAACTGTGTGGCTCTACCACCTGAGTCTACATCTTTCAGATTTCCCACGTACAGAAATCACTGCATCGTGCCAAAGAAATTACTTGTGATTTTGCAGGTGAATAGATTACGAAGTACGAAGATATAAGGCCGTTGGAAACTAGATAGTACTGACTTTCTCGCGCTCCCATTTCACGTTCTCCACTCGCGGATCATAAAGTCATGAATATAATACTTACACTTTTATAAAAAAAAAAAGTATAAAAACCTATGAATTTTAAATCTATCTGAAAAAAAAAAAATGCTCTTTCATAATAATAGTAATGTTAAGCATTGGTGACGTTAGGTACGAACTAAAACTTACTGTATATTACATTATTGAATAAAACCTTGTAATATACATTTTTTTATATGACTCCACCATATGTGAATAACGAGTCAAAAAGTTTTAATTTAATTGATTTTAATCATACTGATACTTGGAAATCCTGAAACTAAAGGAACAAAAAGTAAAGATATAATAATTTCTAAATAACTGAAGATTAATTTATTCAATTCCGCAATTTTCGATCTGAGATGTTGATTTGTGTTCTACATCACAATCTTAGAACTGATTCCTTAACTTGTGAACTGTTTTGTTCGCCCACTCTCACGGCTAATGGAATGGTGGACAGGCTTTTGTGTATTATTTCTTTGTTTCCATTAAATATTCACAGCTAATCCACCCATATTCGGTTACAACTATAAATTTAGTTTCAACTTAAAAAAAGGATTAACACTATAAATGCAAAAGTATGCGTTTATATGTTGGTTACTTGTAACCGTAGAACGGATTCGAATAAAATTTAGAACAGAGATAGCTTATAGGCTACGCTATCTCAGATATCGTTTATTCAATGAAAACTTTTAATTCTATTTCGAATAGTATCATGCTTGCAGAGCTATAGGTAAATGCTAGAATACTGTTAATTTTTAAAAACTAGTTGTACTTTTTATGGGAGACCTATTTTAACGGTAATATTAATTTATTTCTAAGGCATTAATTATTTATGTATTGCCATTACATTTAAGTCAATTTAAATCTGCATATTTTTGTACTTATTTTCTCATATTAAAAACAACGCTCTTATCTTCATTCAACATATACGCTTAAACTAAACCAATATAAAATCGAGGAATTGGCAGCAGATGACATTATGTCAAATCAAAATCTAAGAACGTTACTATGTATAACAAATTAATCGCATGTGCACGTATCTAACGCAGGTATTTTTCTAAATTTCCAAAAATTATTCAGTGGCAGTAAGGGTAAAAATACGTAAAATGAATTTTATACATCGAGCCAAGTCGGAACATTTTTAACAGCGCCAAAAGTGTGGTCGATGCAGTGTACAGTAACAAATGCGATCGTTCAAATTTACGATATTAGTCCATTACGTGCCCAACATGGTGTGCGCCCAAAATATGGACGCTTAAACGCGAACAAGCTTTAGCAAAACATGAAACTGTAGTAACCGTCGTAGTATATTTTCATTTTCCATGCTCTGGCCCACACCTTATGGCCGACCGTACGGTGAGTGGGGACCTCAACGGCCCGTACTAACAGTTTGATATCTCTATATCGACTTTGACCCAACACAATGCACCAAATTATGTACTGTGATCATGCTTCAAGCGGAAAATACAACATACGTGTATCTAAGATACACGTATGTATGTAAAAGAGATAGCTTGTAGTGTCGTCTGTAATACGATCCCTATAGAATCTTCAAAAAATTAAGATAAAATGACTAATAAATGATAGATGTTAATAATTTATGCTTTAAAAAAAGAAATAAATTTCATTAAAAACTTCATATAAAAAGTTCTAAACGTTTTTTACAATACATTTCTTGGATTCATTTCTAGTTTTATATTTCTTTTCGTATTTATCAAATCTATCAGTGCATGTCACGTATTTTATTATATTCTACTCGTTCGCATTCCACGAACCGATTTATTCATTGCAAACAGGGATGTAATAAGACTGGAATGAATAGAAATTGTACTTCTTTAATGGATTCGTTTAGTACTTTCCGTTCATTTAATAGTGCATATTTTAATCCCCCTAGTTGTTTTTTATTAATAAAAAACAAATTACTCTATTATTAGTATTATTATTTATTTATCTATATAACCATACTGTAACCGTGTGGGTGCACTAGTTTATTATTCTACAAATGTATCAATATTAAATAGCTTTATGATCATCATCACTGTCCCGTATAATTTAACTCTCCAGATTATTGAAATTGAAACTCTTAAATAAATTGTAAAAAACGAAAGTGACGCAACTTCTATTGGATTCAATCCGGCTCTCCTGATTTGGAGACAAACCACAAAAATTTAATACATTAAATAGTTATTTTGATAAAATTGAATGTACTGTGCACATTTACAACGCTCATTTATTTTTTTATTTGTTTGTGGGAAACTTTATTGGAACCAGCGTAAAGTATTCCAGCCACAAATGCAATTTTCTGGAATGTCACACGTGGTGGAAAAATGCCCAGTTCAGATTCAATACATTGCACTTTTCAATTCGGTATCAGGTAAACGGTGTCGTGGGTGTACGTAAATCGTCGATCCGGAACGAAATCGAATTTTTAATAGAACACTATCGGTTTGTCCAATAAATCCCGATTTGAATTCCTGCGAACCGAGTTCTGTCACCTCCGTTAGTAAAAATTTTGGAAATCAATCAATCAATAGTATAAAGATATAGTCTTTATACTATTGATTGTAAATTCTTCAATAAATCAATATTCTTGTAATCTTTCAAAGGATTGTCGAAGAGAAAAAAAAATCGTATTGTTACTAATGAAATAAAAGTTCTTTTTCGTAATTAAGTATTTATGGCATTGTAAATTAAAGTAATTTTGTAATAGTAAACTGTCATTATTATCGTATATTTATGTAAATCCCAAATAATGAGAACATGTTCAGGTCATATGAAATCCCATCGGCTAAAATCATAGTAGTACTTTTACCCATCTACAAAAATTTTGTACCTTTCACTCAATCAATAGATAATAAGATAAGGTAACATTACCCGCGTCTTCTATAAATGGAAAATAAATAATACGCTTTTACTGAGAGCGTATTGTCATCATCATATTCAGTACAATCCATCAGGTCAGATAAAGCTACGCTAGTCATTTTTATAAAGTTATCGTTACAACTTTTTTTTTGTTAATAAACATTGTCTTTACTGTAGGACGACATTATCCTGTGTACTAAGGTTATCATACATAAACTTCAAGTGGACAAACACCTAGATTCAAAATAAAAATACCTGTGGATCACTTATTTTACTATGCTCAAAAATGTGCCTGGGAAACCAGTCATTGTGATGGACATAACTATACGTCTAATTGCATAAAATAAAGTAATGATAACTAATAAGC
This sequence comes from Iphiclides podalirius, assembly GCA_933534255.1. NCBI lineage: Eukaryota > Metazoa > Arthropoda > Insecta > Lepidoptera > Papilionidae > Iphiclides > Iphiclides podalirius. Next base: position 4,951,483 of record OW152830.1, read on the forward strand.
CACCACCTTATAACAAGGACTGTTGTACTGTACAATCCAATAAGAACATTATTAAATGAAGTTAGCCGAAGTTTATTCGAGCTTCTATTTTGTTTTGAAGGCGAAAACTTGATTGCAACTTCAATTTATCGTCTTAACTGAAAATACTCCGACATTACTTTGCGAAAATCTATATAGAGCCACCGAGTAACAGAATTCCAATTTGCTCTCTCGCAAAAGGTGCTTGTTGTATCAGCAAAGAAACTTTTCTGCGGTGCTCTTTTAAAGGATAAAAGTCAAATGAAATCTGCAGTTCGAGCTTATGCTTGCATTACTCCACGGTTCGGTAGATCGGAAAGTCAGACTATTGGAAATTGTTTCCTGTGATTCACTGATTCAAAGTTGGAAGGTTTTACTGTAATAACCAAGGAGGGTGGTAGCTTAGCTGATGACTATATTTTTATACATTTTCTGTCGATAGTATACATTAAAAGATAAACTGACTCTTTTGCAACAAGCTGCATGGTCCTACTGAGATGGGAAAACAAAAAGGCGTGGAAAAAACGTAAATCTGGGTGTATAACTGATGTTACGCTTTCAGTCCTTAGACTATTAAAGCTTCATTGAAAGCAGAACCGGTGGGCTAGCCAGAACCCACGGGTTTGAGGCCCTCAGTGGGTAGGGCCGCGAATGCACTCATGCGTGCGTTAATTATGGCATGTCGCCTACGGGCCATCGAGGTTCGGTGCGGACCTTGACCCCGGTGGCCGTTGACTGTGCTTGGTTAGTCGGTGGCGGTGAGAACCGCCCTGGAACGCGGGTGTACCTAGTGTACGCGTTGTTGTTTTCGCCGTGCTCTAAGGCGAGGACGAACTATTGTGTGTGTTGATGCATTAACTGAGTGTGTAGTGTGATATTTCGGGACCCCCGACGGTGGGTCCGACGTACTTAAGTCCCCTTCCTCGACCGGGTCGATGAGGATGTTGCGCGGGCGACGCTTGTTGACGACGTTCGCGTTAGTGTCGGGTTGGTAATTTGCTGCGCTTACCGCCAGAGGGTTGGGATGATGTTCAGCTCTGTCGAAGAACCGTTTGGTGAGATCTTTAAAATGTTCGCGAATCGTCGGGAGTCTGAAGTCACTGTGCGGGTCGAGTATATCTGTATTAAAGTTACTATATCGTCTGCTATAAAAATATTCAGGTTGACTCATAAAAGAGTGGACTCATACACAAGAATTCCTCAAGCTATTTATATAATCGTAAAAGTTAAAGCGTGTCCATTAATAATTCATCTGTAATTACATTGAAAGAACATTGAATGAATATTGATTCCAATGTAATAACTATTAAGTTTTGACGTGTACAGCACTTGCTGGTTAGGAGTTAAAATCGCTATGCCCGGTCAAGAGATGAAAGTGCTTACTCGGCGTCGCCTTGATTTATTGGCTCTCCCTTTCGTTGGCTCGGAGTCTTTCGCTTTAACAATTTCTCTTTATGAAAATTGAGAGAAACTACTATCTGCAACAATATTGCTAGGATTTCATTTCTGTTCTAACTTCCGATTGTTTTTCCGTTTGTCACTATGAAAACCACCGTCATGTTAGATGTCAGTCGAATATTTTAAACAGAGTTTCCTTTGTGTTGAATTTACACGCTTATTGATAAATATTATCTATGTACTAATGACTACTATTTATTGTATATTGTGGAGTATTCTTTGTCATATAACTGATTGAGACCATCAAAATTAATCTAATTCAAGAAAAACTATGCACGACACGCAGTAAGAAAAAAAGAGTCTTGTAAGTTCGAGGCAATCATGAATTGTGGAACATTGTCTATGGCCACGCAACAGTCTTTACTGTGGCCCGAATCTGGAGGTCCAACCAGGTAAATACCACAACATTACAGAAGACCGGCGTGAAGTGGAACTGTTATACTTCTGTTTTTCGTCTGTTGACTGGAGTAGCCGGGGCCCACTTTATTAAAAGTAACTTATCCGGGGCCCACTGTATAGAAAGGTAGCAACGCAATCACAAGATACGTTGCCACCTTTGATGTCAGGTGAACCGTCAGTTCGTTTGCTACCGTCTCACATAAGAAAAAATCAATTAATTTACTAATATCCAAAATAAAGATCTTGAAAAAAATTACAACACCACACAGTTTATTGTCAGATCTTTAAAGGTCTAATTTAGTGAACGGTTGTAGTTTTTTGACATTCAATGAGAGCTTAAAACAAGAGCATGTATTGAATAAACAAATTTTTATTTTGACTTTGACTTTAAGATCAATACATCGGAATAAAATTTAAATAAATATATATTTTTTCGTTTTAATGTTCAATAGATCGGAATAAAATTTATAAAATAAGATTTCTATGATATAGTACGTTCAATAAAAGTTTGTAATTGTATTATGAATAATAAAGCCTTCATCACGAAGAAATACCAACTTTAAAAATATCCCTTGCTGATATTTGCAGTAATTGTGGTGCAAATGAGAATTTTCCTTTCTTCTCTTCTCTCTGTTCCATTTCAAAAATTGCATCTCGCCGTACGTGAGCCCAATATCAACTTACGTATTGCCTGCCTTGTCACGGCAAATGAAAGGTAAGAGCAGGAATGGGAATGAGATTTTAAAAATATATCACAATTACCTCCTCTCGCCTCGTGCATTGGCGTGTGCTCACGTTTTGTCCTTCGACACTTGTTTATTTCTTGTGTTTTAGGAGCCTCCACTAACCAATTAAGTGTGCTGATTACTAAGCAGAGAGGCCGTCTTAAATAGTACCATTAGTAATTGTCAGCATTTAGGTAACCTTCTAGGGTTGCACTTAAGCTGACACGGCTCTTATTTGAATGTCGGACCCTTCTTGCCGTTGGACCAATTTAGTAGTTTAATGAGGCAAGCTCTAAATATACCGAACACCAAAGAAGTACGGTAGTTAAGCTTTGAGGAGGAAAACTTTAAAATGTTTACAGTTAGATAATTACTTTTCCAGCTTTATTCGGCCAAGCTTTTATTTTTGAAAAGTGCGACTGCATAAAGGTTTCATTAGTCCATTTTACATGTGCTTTATTATATACCAGAAAAAATAGTTTGGGATCCCGCACGTAACCGAAGCATTTACTCTATTTAAATTTTTCGTTTCTTACAAAAATTTCATTACATTTTATGCACGTTTCTTTTGTTCATACTACCTAGTTACTTGTGATATATATATTATATTATAATTATATAAAATATTTAATTATTATTCACACAGCGTAAAATATCCAATACCTCACTTTTATCAAAAAGTTATACATACATGTATATGAGTGTCTTATTTTTGTTGTCGTTTGTCTATGTTTCATTTCAATATAGGAAATTCTGAATTAATATCTTCTAGTGCGAATTTTCTTACTTCCCAAATAACTCTGGCTTTTAAGCTTCAATATTCTAGCTGGAAAATTTAAAGCCGTCACTGATATGAGAGCGTCCGTGAAGAGTTAATGAGAAAAGCGAGATTCCAAAAGAAAACGTCACGTTTACCACCGTGATAGATTGCTCCATCATTGCTCCTATTTACATAATGTGTTTATCTCGCATCTTATCTGTTCTGAAACTAAACTGAAGGTTATTTTCATACGTTTATTTGGGCCATAAAATTTTTGGAAAACATATTTTACTTTTTCTAGTTTGCTGACAAGTTTATATATTCATCAATCCGTTAAAGTTTTGAGATGGTTATCAAAACGCCTGAAATCCCTATTTAAAAATACATTCACAAAGCAGCAGGTAAAATGAAAACAATGTAAGAAATATAAGTAAGTATTTCCAAGGTGAAAAAACTGGTCAAGTGCGAGTCGAACTCATGCGCTGAGGGTTCCATCCCTACCCATTATACCGCCGTAATAAAATTGAGAAAAAATCACCACCAATTTTATCAGGTACGAGTGCATCTAGCAAGTTGAAAATTATACCAGATACTGCGGTCTGTAGGCCCTATAAGGTGTATAAAAGTCAAAGCAAATTTAGATTATTACGAAAACTTGTAACGGTTCAACGGGAACTACTATATAGGTTTTCGACCCAAAACCTATAGGATACTTCTGATTCAGGTAAAATCAATTTTGGTTAAAAGCAGTCTTAAAGAACAAAATAAAGAGAAAATTCCTAAAAATAAAAAAGTATTATCGAGAAACTTCTGAGAAAACAAACGTAACGTAATTCTGAAAAATCAGTGGTGACACATGGGCAGACATACGGACAAGAGAGTAATCTTATAAGGTTTCCTTTTTTACCTTTTAAGGGACGGTAAAAAGTATTTAAATGGAAGGCATAAACATAATAAGAACATATCATGCCTAATTATATTATAATATCATATAAATTAAATTAAAATGTTCTCTTACTCTAGTATTAGTAATTGTACATTTATTAAAATACAAATATTTTATTATTAGTTATATCCAAAGAAAGCTTCATTTATAACCTTAGCGAACACATCAATCTACAACAAATACAGAAGCGATCTCTATTCTGATGTAGAACACGGAAGCGGAATTCTCTACGCAAGCGAATACTCCAGCGTGGGATCCGTAATTGGCTTATGGAAAGAAAAAAAAAAGCAAGCGCGTTAGATGACGCGATCGCGTTCAAGGATTAGAAGGTAAATGTTTCGCCGATGAGGTGAAGCGCGAGAGCGAAGTGGAACCGGCTAACGCAATACAACAGATTACTTTGCGATGATCATCAGGTGAGCGCTGATGCAATCGCACACATCGTAAAAATGATAAACATTCTACACTTTGTGTTTGTTCCCACTTTACGCGCAACTTAGACTTAAATGAATTTACGAATAGATGGATTTCATTTTTATTTAATGATATTGTATCATTTCGAAAAGGACCGCATCAGCGATGTTTTGGGTAAAATCTAGTGTCCATCGGGGTATTGATATGTAATAAAGATTATCCAGTTGGCTGTTTCGTCGGTGTTTATAAAGTTCTTCTTTCAACATATTTCTTTATTATACTTAATGGTGTATATAAATTTACACGTATCAGAAAATGGTTGGAGGTATTTCCTAAAATCCGGTGAACAAATGTTTAATTGAGGAACTTATTTTGGCAAAATAATAAATTAAAAAATGAGATGTATCAAAATTTTACAAATTATGCTGCATTTTGGGATCCAACATCTGTTACGCCAAATATGAAGGAGACAATCTAAAGAATAATATAAAACATATTAATATGATTAACATATAATATTCCACACAAGATACAACCACAAGGTATAAGCTTTAACGCAACATCCACCCGTACGGGCTTATCCTTTAATGTCTTATTTTAATGTATTTTTTCTTACCAGTCAAATGTTTTTCATTATATCGGTAAGTTAAGGTACTTTTTAAGTGGGCCTACGTCGATACGTGGCCAACTATATAAAAATAAAATCGATTACGTTTATTTTTAAGTTAGGAAACAATATTATTATAGGCTTTTAAAATTTTATCTATGTATATGTTTTAATCATGCCCTTAATTCATGAATAGAGTGATTAGCGATAAAGTCGATTTAGAGAATAACTTTTCAACTATCGAAATAGAGTCATTCCAGTTTGGGCGAAGAGAAAAAGTTGAACTACTAAGCGTTGCTAAGATAACTTCGAGTTATTCCAGTGAAAGCGGAAAGTTTTAATTGATGATCCTTGGATAGGATATTAGGGCACTGAGTGGAAAGGTGGGCTTAATATGGGGAGTTGTTTCGTATATTAAACCCTTGTGTATAAACGTCGCAAATTGTTCAAGAGTTTAGTTGGGGTGTTAACAACAAATTGTATTTTTTTTAATTAAGTCGATTAAAATAAAATTAAATGTAATATTTAACCACATGGTATTTTTACTTTTGATACAGTAAGAAGACTGATATTGAAAAAATAAATCGTAATATTGAGTGACAATCTCGATCTATTAATTCACTCCCTAATAATATATTAAATACTAACTGCTGCCCGCGACTGCGTCTACGTAGAGGGGTGAAAATTTAGGGTTGGGTAAAAAAAGGGATTAACGAATTGTTAGCCAAAGTGCAGAACGTGACTGGATTTATTTATATCAGTTTTATGTCACAAAAACTTTACCCGCTTGCAGAAACTTTTGCAATTAAGAAGGAAAATTAAGAATTAAACGAACTTCAACAAGCAAAGGGGATGTTGAACGGTAGTTGGCAGCCCTTAGCCGCTCCGCCTCTGGCAACAAAAGTAATAGCGAGCAAGTTAACGACTGTTCCCAGTTCAGGTGACACTCGGAAGCCTTTTAGTGGAGTTTTGTCGCCATGTCTCCGCTGCCGAGAACTACTTGGCCCGCACTATTCAATAACTGACGATCAATTAAAACTTGGTTTCTGCTCCGCGGCTCACGGGAGACTCTTCTCCGGAATTAATTACGCCTTTCGTCGAATATTTCTTGATCTTAAATCCATAGAGAAATTGATATTGTATCTTCTCGTATCTCATGTCAATGAAAAGAAATTTACCTCTATAACTTTGTAAATAGAACAGTATTATTTGCCACATCTATGGATTACTCATGATTAGCATGGTATTAATACCTATTTCGTATGAATCGACTACCACTTGTGGTCATTGTTAAACATTACTACTACAAGTGGCAGTTGTAATATGTTTACAAATTAATGATTGTTGCAATACCTCCTCGCGGTGATTTTTTATGCTTACATTCAAACCTTTTGCATCGACTAGTTGACAGTTCAATTTATGGAAATTTATGAGAAAATACTCAAACATTTTTTTTATTTTCTTCACATTGGTGTATTGTCGGAGGTCTTGCTATATCTGACTATCGTAAAATAACCGTAAACGGAACAAATCAACGCTCATAACCATAAACGTCAGATCATTCTCAGTTGCGTCACTAAGGCCCAGTAACGCAATAAAGCGCTGAGACCTTCATTACTAAACATATTTCAGTCCTAAATCTTTATTAATCCAATGTTAAGTCAATTAGGCGTCGAGTCCCTTATTAAGGGCGGATATAGCGGATACATGCGGATATAAGTGCTTCGGGGCGCGTCGGGTCGGAAACTAGAATCGCGGCGCGGTTGCCCGCTCTCTAATGGGCCCCCGTAACGAGGGGCACCGAGGACCCTTGAAATCGCGCAGACACAGGGTTGCCAACTTTAAGCGAGATCCGAAAATTCGATCTTCAATTTTCTTTATCTAGAACTGCCCAATTCCATTTGTTAGTGGCGATGGAGTCATAGACTTGCTCAATGACTGCCTATTTCACTTGGCTTAATGACGTCTACGTTATATCCGCAAACCAAAAAACCGATGGTATTTTGCTTCAAGTCTCAATAGGCCAATGAAGTAATCGAGGTCTCATCGGGTATCGGTTTGCGATTTATGATCTTTAATTATTTTCATATAAAGATAAAATATAACCTGGACGAGGGAAAAAAATCTTTTTGATTTTTTAATGTATAGCCTAAAAATCGTTACTAATATTATAAAGCCGAAAGTTTGTATGTATGAATGGATGTTTGTTACTCTTTCACGCAAATACTACTGAATGGATTCTAATGAAATTTTACAATAATATAGCTTATTACATCAGAATAGGCTAAAATTTTTATACATATTTTATGTATATCAGTCTTTCTGTCTGAATGTTACGCCTTCAGCCAATTCTACGCAGACGTAGTCGCGGGCAGCCATTAGTAGTATTATATACGTATAGTTGTGCGGGAAGTCCATGGATGCAGTTGGCTCAGGATCGTACTTCGTGGAACTCGTGCTTATGTTCAGCAGTGGACTCGAACAGGCTGAAATGATGATGATGATACGTATAGTTAATAAAAAATTCAATTTTTTTATTATCCATTGTCATCAAAGAAAAATTCAACTTCAAAGCGGTCTGTTAGTATTTCCAATTTATATTTAAGACCGCAAACAACTGTGTACAGTAAAATTAATTTGTTTTAACTTTCAAACTTACTGGGGACTTTAGCTCTTACAATTATAATTCGATTGATTGATAAATAATTTTTGTCGACAGTTACGCACCGGGGCAATTTAAACAAAAGGTAAGCTTTATGGCTTTTACAAACGGGATCACAAGAAAATACATTACCGGACTAATGGAAACGGGGGAAAAGCAAAACGGGAGGAAAATAAAAACCATTAAACATTTTCAATAAAGGGAGGTCGATGTCATTTATTTTAGCCATTAATTCAGCTATTGTGAGTGACATGGGGCGATCGGCCACGAATTCAATCAATTGACCCAAACCGTAGCTTAATTTGAAAAGTGAGGGTTCGAAACTCCGACCTCTGGATCATTCGTTACGTGTAACATTTATTACCGATTGTATTGTGTCTAATGGAATGCCCGTTAGTTGCTGTATGTGGACAAGTTAAAGCGAACCACGCCATTACCTTAGATATGTATATTCAAATAAATATAAAGATAATTGATGATAGTGAAGTACTATCGAGGGTAATACATTAAAAAAAAATCAATATCAGATAATATATATCTTTAAAATGACCTGTTCAATTTCTCATACACATATTTTATTATTTATCTTGACTAAAGTTCTATTATCACTTGGACATCCTTCAGAGTAAATTAATAGGCCTCCTCGGTACAGAGGTTTTATAGGTATGGTCCACATATCTTGGAAATATTTCTAAGACATGCAGATTTTAAGCTTTTATTAATAAGTTTTTTATATTTTTCTTCATCGCTGAGCACGTTATAGAACTGAGGTTGCTCTATTATATTCAATTAAAAGCGAGCGCCCGGACAATGATCTATCACGGTTTTCAGAGTATTGCTGGATAATTTGTAATTAATTGATTGTACGACAGTAAGCATCATCAAACAACAATTCTCTCTATAGTAAACAGCTTTAACGGCCTTAGGATTGGATTATTATGTTGAAAAATTCAACGATTATTCATAAATGAGTCACAATAATGTAATCACGATTCACGTTGAGAACGGTTTGGCCGAAGTTTACTCCTGCATCGACACAAGGTCGCCGACCCACATTGTAGCAGGATGTCAGCGCTTACCTCGTTGAATCATATGATTTTATTTGATCATTCATCAATTCGTTTTCACGTACCGTCCGGGCCAATGTGGCCGTTGAGCATTTCGGAGTGGAGTATTATGGCTGTTTCGGATTGCCGCTGACAAGTGGTGACACGATACGCGCGGAAGATATGTTTGCGAGTTGATCATAAATAAGAGCGGCCGGTGGAAAGCTGCTCTGTGCTTTACCGAGAAACCGTAGTGGGTCTGCCAAGCGGTCGGTTAACAGTCAACAACGGAATCGCCGTGGTCGCGCTGTTCCACTGCGCTTATTCCGAGCCACCTTGCTGTCCGACATTGCACGATGTACTTATACCACGACACGGTATTGAGTTACGTTTGACAAGGTCAGACTATAAAAATATTGAAAAAATAAAAGTCTAGCAATGCCAAAAAATGGGACAATCTCATTGCCGATCACAAAAATCGTCACCGTTTTATATCAGCTTAATTTTGGCAATGTTTTATATTAATCCCTTTATGCGGTTGTTTATTTCTGTACAGTTTTTAAGTATTTAGGTATCACTTTATGATTAAAAACAGTGACGACTGACTGTAGAAAAGACGACAAACTTACAAATGTATCTGATAATTTTTTTTTGAATAATTAGTATTAAATAAAATTATTCAAAAAATATATACAAATTAATATTTTTTAATTTAATACATAAACTCAATTTTGTCAAAGTAATTATTGTTTATCCTTTTCTAGAGCTATCGCCTAAATGATTAATATCTCCATAAACTGTACTGTTACAAAAACGACACGTTAAGCGCCTGTCAAGTACGGTGGGAATTGGATAGATTTAGGGGTTAACCAGCCATTTCTTTCTTTGTGAACGAAATGCCATATCCGAGAGGCAATAATTGTTATATTCGATGAAAATTAATATGGTGCAATAGTAAAGCGAGCAAATCTGAATCTGAAAATGTGATTCCGTAATTTGGATTTGGATGTTCAAAGTGTTGAACACACGAATAATTATCGATATTTTTTTTCGTGAAAGGAAGGTCTTAGTTAATGCCTGCACGGAATTAGTTTCGACGGCAGTCACGATTCTATATAAGCAATTATCATTCTTCTATAGATGCCCCCCGCTTTAGTGTTGATTGGACACATCCACATATACATAAAAAATATATATTCTGTATATCTGTATACGCCACCAATCACAATACATATCGAAACGACAGCCCAAGTCTACCATCGAACACTGGACACAAATATAAGACAGACAAATTTTCATGTGTAAGTAGTTACATAGGGAAAATATGATGTAAGGTACTTAAAGTTCAACCCATGATCGCGAATCAACGACGTTTACCAGTTGTAGCTGATTAAGGTGCAGGAACTAAATATGAAAAACTAAATCAAAATTCATTAGAAAAAGTTTGAAAACATTATTGATTTATTAAGTGTTCCTTAAATTAGATTAAAGCCGCGGTCGAGTGAGTATCACTCATTTCAAGTATTTGCGTTATTTCTTCAACGTCGTGTACGACGTTATTTAAATGTCACAAATGCATTGTATGTATAAAAAAGTAGGAATCATATACATCGATACATTAAATAATTAATGTACTGTGAAGTAGAGAGGAAAATAATTGACTGTCGGATCATTAACAAAATAACCATTCCAACTGCTTATCTTTAAAATGTTTAGCCAATGACGAAAAAACATTCAAGTAGATATTAAAAACTGTAAAACTAAACATTATACTGTACTGTTTACGCACACTGTTTAAGAAAATATAATAAAATTTAATATAAATAATAAAATGAATAAATATTTTTGGGACACATTTTTAAACAACGTTCTCTAGTCCCAAGCTAAGCTATGCTTGTACGTAGCGTAGCATAACTGATAAATATACTTAAACATACTTTTCTTTTGTAAATAAATACATATTATACACATATGAACACACCCAGACACTAGAGAAACACTATGTTCATCACACAAACATTTCAGAAGTATCTTATTATAAATACTTCAATAGAATATGAATTTTTAAATATAAAACATTACAATCTACACTCAAAGTTTTTTCTTTTACATCACCTTACCTGTCTGTGTTCTATCTTGACTACCAGTTATTCATTTTTTTTTTGTAAGATACTGACTTACAGTTAAACCCAGCAGATGGTGATGTCAGCAAGGTATGCATCTTAAATTCAAGGATCTTGTATCTTGTATCTTGTATTAACTGATGTTTTTGCTTTCAGTCCCGAGACTATTAAAGCTTCATCTGACGCAGAACCGGTGGGCTAGCCAGAACCCACGGGTTTGGGCCCTCCGATGTGGGTAGGGCCGCGCATGAGCACATGCGCGCGTTTAACTACTATGGTGTGTCATCTAAGGGCCGTCGAGGTCGCCGGTTCGGACCGAGACCCCGACGGCCGTCGACTGTGCATTTAGCTAATCGGTGGCTGGGAGCGGTGAGAACCGCCCCGGAACGCGTGTGTACCTTGTGTACGCGTTGTGTGGGTCTCGCCGTGCTCGGAGGCGAGGGCGAACTGGTGTGATTGTTGTTACACTAACTGTGGGGTGTAGTGTTATCCGGCGGGACCCCCGGCGGTGGGTCCATCGTATCTAAGTCCTCTTCGTTGACCGGGTCGATGAGGACGTTTCGCGGGCGACGTTTTGTTTACGTTCGCGTTTGTGTCCGGTTGGTAGTTTGCTGCGCTTACCACCAGAGGGTTGGGATGATGCTGGGCTCTATCGAAGAACCGTTTTGTCAAATCTTTAAAATGTGCGCGAATCGTCGGGAGTCTGCAATCGCTGTGCAGGTCGACGTTGCGCTGATACCATTGCGCACCGGTTGCGCGGCGGATAAACTTACTTTGAACTACTTGCAATTTGTTAATGCGCGTAGGATTTATATGTGCGAAGATCATGCAAGCGTAGGACATGATTGGCCTTACGCAAGCTTTATATAATACTTTGCTTATTCGTTAAATTGTGTAGCCGGCCGGAGACGAACGCGGCTTTATTTCGGACTTGATTGATGTGCGTAGTGAAATTCATACGCGAGTCGAAAGTGACTCCTAAATATTTGACCGTTTTCTCCCAAGGGAGAGTTTGGCCATATAGTGATATTTGCCCCAACTTTCTGTACTGGCGAGGACCTTTGTAACGGTGTGGCGGATGGGGGTTGGGGGTGCTACGAGTAAAGTGAATCGCCACACTTTTTTCTGGATTAATATCGATTCTCCATTTGCGGAACCAATCGCCGAGGCGGTCGGCGGCGCTTTGGAGTCGAGTTGTTAATTGACTGAGGTTGCCATCTGAGTAAAAGAGCGCCGTGTCATCCGCGAAAAGCGCGAGATTGACGTGGGGGTCTCTAGGTATGTCGCTCGTGTAGAGCGTAAATAGCAAGGGTGAGAGGCAGGAGCCTTGTGGTACGCCGGCCGTGAAGCGGCGGCTTGTGGAGAGGGTGCCCTCGACTCGATATCGAAAAGAGCGGTTCAACAAGAAGGCCCGGATGGTGTGTACGAACCTATCTGGCACTTTGAGTGTGTACAGCTTGTAAAGCAAGCCGTTGTGCCAGACTTTGTCGAATGCTTTTGCGACATCGAAGAAGAGAGCCTCTGTACTGATGTGTTTAGGGTGGTTGAGGCCTTTTAGGATGTGCTCCGTTAGGCGGTATAACTGATCGGGACAAGAGTGTCTAGCTCGAAAGCCAAATTGTTCCGTCGGCAGAAGGCCGTTGGAAAATACGTGCTCTTTGAGCCTGTTTAACAATAGCCGCTCAAAGAGCTTCCCCAGACAACTGAGGAGGCTGATGGGACGATAGCTGGAGGGCTTATTGGCTGGTCCGGAAAGGAGCAACTGGAGAGAAGGGTATTGAAAATTGTCGCCAGTAAACAGATAAGCGGCCCAGGGAGAGCTTTGAGAATCTTATTACTTATATTATCTGGGCCCGGGGCGGATTTTGGTTTTAAATTTTTAATAATATCTTGGACCTCTTTGGGGGTCACTGAATTTAAAGGTTCGCCTTCCGGTGGAAGCGCAGCCCTAGTCTCGATTACGCGGTCCACCTCCGTTAGGTGGGCCGAATCGGTGTGTTCGCCGATGGCGTACATTGCTGCTCTAGGTTGTGCGCAAGGCATTCGGATTTTTCGGAGTCATCTAGGGCTACTGAAGCGCTATTAGGTCTAACTAACGGCGGTAGAGATTCGCGGGGGTCTGCTTTCAGACTGCGGGCCAACCGCCAGTAGGCGGTGTGCGATGGCTCGATGTCCTCTAGGAGAGTGTCCCACGTTGTGTGTCGGTGTTCCGATACACGATCTTTGACTTCTAAGTGAAGGCTTCGAAGTAAGGTTCGGTTCGATTCCGATCGGTATCGGTCTTAGGCGCGTTTGGCTGCATTTTTCTGTCTATATAGCAGTTGCAGGTCGGGCGGAAAGTTAAACCGTCGGTCGCCCGACAGTTTCACCTTCCGTTCCGAGTCTGCGACTGCGGAAGTAATAGTTTCGCGGAGACTCGCTATCGCTCGATTTGCGTCATCGAACGTAGCTATCGTCTCGGGTAAGTCTATTAAGTCCTGGGGGTCCAAGGCCTTGAGTTTGACCTCAAGACGATGCCAGTCCACTACGGATTTGGTCGGAGGGACCGCGCCGGCGTTCTGGCCCAGTTTACACAGGACGGGCCTGTGGTCTGAGTCTAGTTCATGGATTGTCGCTTGGTGACGCGTGCTGGTAGTTGTCCACCGTAGGATACCTAGTGGGAGTCGCGGGAGCGACTATACTGAAATTTAGGTTATCGGATAGGCTAAAGAGATGCTTTCCGTTGTTGTTTGGGATGCTGTTGATGTCCCATGAGCCGTGTTTGCAGTTTAGATCTCCTGCAATTATCACGGAAGGGCCTAAGTTAAGAAGCGTATCTAGGTCGCTTTGAAGGAGGGTTCTATTCCCCGAGAGGTAGGCTGAGACTAGTACAAGCGGCCTGTGGCCGGTGAGCGCTAAACTACACGCGGATGTCTCTATTTGACTTAGCTCTGGAATGTCGAGCGGGCATCAGTGCAAGGACCGTTTATAATAAATAAGTGTGCCTCCCAGACGAGACGGTTTGCTAACTGGTCGTGGCGGACAATATTGTAATTTGCGATTCTGGGATCGCGTACACTAGGTTTCAAGAATGTTTCTTGCACTAGGAAAATATCTACGTTATAATCGCGAAGGAATTCCGCGATTTCATCCCTTTGACCCTTTATGCCGTTTGCATTGAAATACGAAACAACCAGAGCTCGAGGTTTTGTTCTACCTGCGGTTGTACTTCCCATTAAGGTGTTTTTATGGCTCTAATTAACGACGCGGCGGAGCGCGGTTTTATTGCGCGGACTATTTTTTTTTTTTTTACGGTTGGCTCGTAAAAGCCCAAAGGGCTTCCACAAGCGTTTTTGTGTTGGCTAATTGCCCTAAGACGCTCGTGGCCAGATGTGGCGGCCGCTATTTTAGCGGACAATACGGCGAGTTCCTGCCTATTGATTCTATCAAGTAAGCTGCAAATATTAGCGATTTGCGCGAATGGGTCGTCCTTGTTTTCCGCGAAAACTGACGGAGTTGGCTGCACCTGCGGCCGCGGCGCCGTTTCAGAGGTGGGCAGCTGTTGTGCGATCGTTCGTGAGGCGACCGGCGCGGTTACCTGCGCGGCCACCTGGGGTTTCGCCCAGGCGTTTACGACGGGTACGGGCGCGGGAATGAATCTAACGGGCGCGGGTTTGGGCAACGTCGATTTCGCGGGAGATTTCCTCGCGGGAGTTTTCGGGGCCTTAGCGCAGCCTCTGTAGCTAGCCGGGTGGCCGGTGGCGTTACAGTTTACGCAGTCCGGTGGATCTGCGCAATCTTTCGGCTTCGTGCACTCGGTTGTGCCGTGGTCACCGGTGCATTTGACGCACCTTAGGTGAGCGAAGCAGTTATTTGCCGTGTGGCCAAAATGTTGACAGTTGTGGCACTGTGCCACAACACCTGATTTACGTGGGGGCTCGATGACTAAGTCACTGAGCCCACAGACCCTCTTAAGGTTGAAAATGGCCTTACCTTCCGGGGTAGGGTCAAGTTCCACCATGACCATGTCCATAGGGACACGGGTGCGGGGGTGCCTGAGACGACGCACGGCACGGCGTGAACAGGGTATCCCTGAGTGCGGATGTCGACCTTAGCCATATCGACATCTGACTCTTTTGGGACGCCCTTAATTACGACCCGAAGTTTACGCTCTTCGGGTAGTGAGTAGGTGTGGAAACCTACCTTAGCTTCGCGCATGTACTTAGTTACGCGACGGAAATCGTCCGAAGAATCGAGGTATACGCGGATACCCATATGCATATTCTTGGACCGGGGGTCTCGGATGTTGTGGCGTTCAAACCACGAACAAACCTGGTGCCACTTTGCCTTATCTTGTATTATTATTGGCGGCGGTGGCTTGATTTTTCGCTCGGAGGCGAATGTCGGTTCCTACTGGGCAGACGCGGCTGCCTTTTTGGCGGGCGTCGCGATGGGACGGTTTGACGGGGCGGCCTCGCTTTCGGGGTCACTGTCAGTAGCGGGGCGTTTCTTGCCCTTTTTTCGCGATTTGACGACGGTGAATCCGTCGGCGTTCGCGTTGTTAGCGGGGGTCGTTTCGACCTCCATGTCTGAGCCGCCGTCCGATTGTGAGTCGGGAACGACAGCGCGAGAGGGGGCCGAAATGGTTTGCGCGGAAGGCGCGTTGGGTTCGTTCGCGGCGGCGGAAGTCGACGCGACGGGCGTATCAATTGTCACAGAGGGCGACTCGATGACTGGCGCAGAGGGCACCGGAGATGGCGGCGAGGCGGCAGCCGGTGAAGCCGGAATGTCGCTAGAAAATTCGACGACGATGCGTCGTTCCCTCGCGAAATTCAAATATTTTACCCATAATTCGGGGCATTCTTGACGCAGGAATTCCTCTAGAGGGAACCCATGTCGACGCTTGAGCCTTTGGGGCATGCGCCCCGCCGGCGTGTGGTTTACTAAATAGGTCTCCCCACCTTGCGGCAGGGAGGTGTGTGCCTAAAATTAACGTTTAATCGCCTGCGCTTTAGGTGCGCTAGGGTGAGTATCTAGCTGTCGCCTAATGCAACAAACACACAGGAAAAAATTACAATGCCGCCTGAAATTACCTGCCTACGAGCACAACACTTCACTAACACTATCCGCTCGGAAGTCGGGCAAAGTTTCTTCTTTCTTCTGTAATGTTTTTTCTTTCTTCTCTCTATCTTCTTGCTTGAGACTTCCCTAACCGTAGACCGCGAAACACGACAACGATGAGGAGAACAGTGCACACCAAGAAAGATAATAAATATATCAGCAACAACGGTTGCAAGATGGCTTCCGGGTCGGCTGGGATGGGCCCTCCGGCTCAGATTTACGTCCGTTCCGTGTGGAAGCACGAAGCGGAATCCTCTCGTCTCTTCAGAAAATGTAGAAGTAGTTCAACTAATGGTAAGTGAAAGGGAGGGCCATGTAGCAGTTTCGGCTGGCAAGGCAGACTACTCCGGACAGATAAAATGGCCTCATAGAAGACCGGCGTGAAGTGGAAGTATATGTACTTTCGCATTTCTTCTAGTAATTGAGGTAGCCGGGGACCACTTATTTTAAATTTTGTCAACGTATCTGCAAGCCCTCAGGTTTTGTATATGTCCATGGGGGCGGTAATTATTCAACATCAGGTGAACCGTCTGCTCGCTTGACAACTTATCACAAATAAACAAAGCCGCCGATTACAAAGCCCGCACGGACACAAATTCATTTTCTGTCCTTAAGCGAAGGGCATTTGGGTTCTTTTGCCATAGGAAGGAATTCAGCTGATGCCGCTGGCTCGTGTTTGCCCATAAGTGCCACGGTACACTTGGGCAAACACACAGTTTCGCGCGGTCGAATAAGCCTTGTGCAGTGCTCTCAGCTCGGTTGTTTGCGCCTCGTGTGTTTACCGCCGCTGTACTCGGAGTGGCGGTGACATCGCGGTCCTCATTAAACGACCCGCATCCACGGACGCGTTTTCATTCGCTCTTTAATCTTTGTTTTATTTTTTCGTGCTCTTTACGCACGAGCACTGTTTCTGTATGCTCAGCTTGATACGTAACGTTGACGTTATTAGAATATGAAACGATGTGTTTTAAATTTTTACGTGACTGTTACAATATTAAGTGTGTGTTTAGGCACACCAAGTTTAGAACGATGGTATGTAGAATATATAAATACAACTCCGATTCCGAAGAAAATAAATGACTCGTATAATATTGTGAATCCTGATAGGTTCATATTATGTCATTCATCTGAGAAAAAGATATGCAAATTTCGTGAAATAGTTTTTGATTTTTGTATGAAAAAAAATAACTGTAACAAATAATAAACATTATATATTACATGCATTTCGATAAGAATAATTAAAGCCGTGATAGCTCCGTGTCGGGCGCTCGCCTTTTATTCAATATACTCGAGCAACCCGAGATCGATCCCCGGTGCCGGCACCAATGAAGTTTTTAACTTTAAGTGCTGACTTATCACATACTCTGCGGTGAAGGAAAACATCGTGTGGAAACCTGCATATTTTCGAAATGATAACAAAAGAAGTTCGAAGATATGTGAAGTCCACCAATCCGCAGTGGGGCTGCGTGGTGGACTATGCCCTGATACCCTATACAGAGGGTATCAGGGCATACTCGACCACGCAGTCTTTGCCCAGCAGTGGGACACGTATAAGCTGTTACTTTACTTTTTTTTACAATAACAATAAATACAAATAATAAACAATAATTATAAAATTCAATCATGTTTACTTTGTGATGTTTAATTTTTAAAATGTACCAGCACAAAAGGTGCTGATAATTACATTTCGTCACACCATTAATTCGGGAGAATCAAGAACATATTATTATCATCGTTATTATAACTAGCGTATCAAATATCAAGGCCTCTCTAAAAATACGTCACTACTGTAACGTTTCTAATTGAGAGTGGTGTATAGTTAATGATGGGAAGATTTAATAAAAGATTTATTTGCAGTTAAGATGTATTTATCTCTCCAATTTAAAGTTACAATCCCTGGACTAGCTCGGATACAATATATTTAAAATATAGTAATAATAATGAGTTGGGCGCCTTGTCTGTTAGGAACAGACTGTAGAAATAATCCCAATTAAGTATCTCAGGGAGTCGTGAGTACATAGGACCTACACATTACTTTGTGCGACCATAAAAGGTTAAATAAATTAAATTAATTTGAGATGGTAAAACTTATGCAATTCAATTTAAAAAAAAACAAAGTCCAATCAGGTAGTTATTTAAAATCTATGTCACCGTAGAGACATCTGCCCTGTGTGCACAGGTCAGCGTTGAGCTCAGAACCAATAGAGAAAGTCAGGCCAAGTGTAGTGTGTACAGCCACACTGTTGGGGGGTATGTAGGAGACCTCCTGCCAACAAACACTACATTGTAGAACTAACAAAGGCAGGGATTTGAATCCACCTACAATTATAAGATGTGAAACACTTACCAACTGGAGGTAAAAAAAACAACATTCAATCGAGCAGCAGCTCAGACCAGCTTGCCAGCCACCTATGCCTTCAGCATCCACCTGTGATATTCGAAAAACCATACTTAGAAACACGAGACAATAAATTCTCAACCTACCTTCATGTGACATTTCTAAATACATTCACAATGTAAGTCTTTTACAATTTTAGTAGGAAACCAGTGAAAATAACAGAGGATCTTACCACGAGTTTCCCAGCACAGAGAACAAATCCAGCACAGAGTTTCCCAGACAGCAATCACAAATAATACGACCAGGAACGTGTTCTGATTTCAACTTCTAGCTATGCACTGTAAAAAAAGCGAATTGATAAGAAAACGAAATACGTAAACAAAACAACCACTGGCATGAACTAAACCAAGTAACTACTTACCAGTCGAAGATAGTGGATCCACAAAAATTAATTTATCCAATGTCAATTAGAACCGGCGGCAATCTCAAATGACAAGTACGACCAAATGAAGTTAACTTTTATATTCGTCCTTTCGAACTGGCAAAGGTTCATATGAAATGCAGCCTAGTCTTTAGAAAAACAACAATTTCGACAAAGTGATGAAATCACACGTTACACTAATTCAGTTTTGTACAATTCAGTTCTCGTACTAATTAATTCATAATATTTCAATTCCACTCCTAAGTAGATATATATACTAGTCCTACTGTAAGTAACCATCCAACTAATTGGATAACACTAGTCGGTACTCTATTAGAAGGATTTAGAAATATAGATAGTGTTGTTTTTTTTTTTTTTTTTTTTCATTGGGCATTATTATTCACGTTGCAAATGTCAAAGACTTAATCTGCAACAACCATCGCGGTAGCACCGTCGATTACACTTTAATATTTCGTCCGCTGCAAGGCAGATTCTTTGGCGCAACCGGCTCCTCGTTTATGTCAAGGCCGTTCGTTAGCGCCTCTTACTGTCTCGCTCTCACTTCAATGCTCGTGTCACGCGTGCAGCCTTTTCCGCGGAGAAGCTTATTATTGCACAAAATTTTAATTTAAACGGGGGGCCGTATAGTTAAGAGCGACCTTCGACAAGCGTATATCGTGCGAGAACAATAAAACTCTGTTCGTTGCCTATTTGCGTATCCATTTGTTTTATATTTATAGATCTATCTGCAATACTAATATGGGCAAAAGGTTGCGGCACATCTCGGTGGAATGCAGTAAGTTGCGTCAGAGATGGTGTGGAAGGTGATTATTTGCGTGTTTAGCGTTCTAACTGTAATTTGCAGATTTTTTAATGATGCAGTAGGAGTTTGAAACATCGGTGTTTTTCTGTATATACAAGTAAAAAAAAAACTCAACCCGATCCCGATCTAGGAGCGAGAATGTTTCAATCAAAACGCCATCAGCGAATGTGGTCACGTAGCGAACTCATTTGCAAAACAAAACGCGGCCCCGTGTTGCAACGATCGTAAAAAACGAATTAAGCCGGCTTTCAGCTGTTTCGAAACGAAAAGCGCGCCCTTTTTGTTGTTTCGCGCGTATCCGTGCAGCGCGGCGGCAGCGTGACGACGCCAAATGAAAAGAGCGGGAAAGAAAGCAATTTGAGTCTTGTCAACGGCAGCCGCCGTTTGGCGTCGCTCTTTGCGTCTTAATTGCGAATACATTAGCGCCGTCGGGGCAAGGGGATCGTGCCCTCACATATGGACGCCCGCCCTCTTATAAACGCACACCTGTTTCGAACGTAGCGTGGTTTTTTTTTATCCACATCACTGCGTTCGCTTTGTGAATTCATTATCAGATCGGCAAATTTTTTTTTCCAGTCCTTTCTAAAAAAGAATCTGTAAATTGTTATATTGTACCATAAACATACGAGAGCAGCGCTTCATTTTCATGACTTAAACAAATTACGGCCGTACATTGTAGGTCTGATAAATTTTTTCTACCAATCACCCTACGGTACTAACACATATACTCGCTAATTTCGCACTTACGAGTTTAAATTATTATTTGATCAGGAAAGACCATATGCGTATGTAAACGCGCTATGATCACTATACCATGATACACCTAATGTAATAGGAACACAAAGTTCGTATGCCTTTCCGGTTAACCTCTAGTATTAAGCCCTACACTTGAAAGCTTGCGTTCCACCACAGCAATAACGTTCTACTGTTGTTTAATCAGGTTAATCTCCTTGTTTATTAAGTTAACAATAACCGTTCTGTATCTTGTTGTACACGTTGGAATATTTTGCCTAGGTCTCATATTATGTTTCCCACTGTTTTCGGTTGCCGTGCCAACGGTAATATGATATCAACAAAAAAAAAAAACGATACGTTTAGGTAAAAAACGTTTAGGTAACAAAAAGTCTTTAGTGTTATATCGGTAGTTTTTATCATTTTATCCCTATTGATATTTAATTTAATAATTTTTTGAATGACATTATTTTGACGTACAAAGTTATAGTTAAATAATTGACAAAAAAAATTCTTACTTAAGTGTACTTAAGGTTTTTTGCAGATTGCTGAAAAATTTTATTGAATCATATTTCGTAGTTACATATACAATATGAGGCGATAATTATCTACATCGCAAAACTTATATCACCTATAACAACAAGACTTTAAAGTACGTTTGATGTGATGTATCAAATATTATATCTCTTGAAATTTTTTTATTGCAGCATCAAAATAAGTATTCACTTAAAACGTATTAGAATTGATTTGAAATTATCTGTTTTACAATTCTTTAACATTATAAGTACACTCATGTATATGGAATAAGAGTGTTATGGGGACTCGCATAAAATGTTGATGACACCTTTTAAGCGTCAAGTAATAAGACGAAGTTTTCTTTCCGAAGATCGTGCACTTAATAATAGTGGTCCATATTATGGTCTGTGAGTGTCCCTGAAAAGCAAAATAACAGTCTCATCAATATTTATCTCTGCGTCGTTTCTACTAAGGTTTTTTTCTTATAATATTACTAGCTGCTGCCCGCGACTACGTCTGCGTAGAGGGGTGAAAATTTAGGGTTGTATGTATTTTTGTATGCTGTGTCATAAAAAAATAGAAACAAAAAATTTTATATAAAAAATATAAAATAAAAAAACTTATGTTTTATTAATATGATCTGTCTATCCACTTTGTATTTTAATGTTTTCAGTTTCCAATCAAAAGACCTACTGGTAATTTGTTGAAAACTGGACGCTCTCAATCAGTTACCACTACTTTCGTACAAAAAACTGGCAGCTTCGTTACTGGAGCAGGTTTTTAATACTTAATATAACCTTTGGTCGTTGTTCTCTTGTTAAGAGCCGATCTACTATTTTTTTTAAGTTAGCGTACAGTATTAGTACAGCGTTCTATCCAAGCGCGGGAAACCTGTATCGACACATGTGTATTAGTATCCTAGGGCATGCTCAAAGCACTACCAGGCAACAACGGCCAGGGTTCAGTGACCCCGCCCTCTGCGCCCCTCCGCCCTCCTCGAGAGCTCTACTAATGACATTTGCGAGGCATTAACGCTATACATTGCACCGTGACCGCCTCAGCGATTGCGCGTTTTTATTTTCTATTTGCCATTATCGCTCACTTCCCCGTTATGGGGCGCCGAGGTTTTTTTTTTAATATTCCTCTAATTATTTCCCCGACGCTCATTGTGCCCCGACTTTTTCAGCCCATTTCAGGGAAATTAGCGCTCTGTTTCGCTGTGGCGCCTAGTGTCCCATTTCTACCTTATTTATAAACGTATCTATTAAAAGTTATATAATCATAATAAATTTCTTTATTTTCTTATAAAATATTGTTTTAAAACGATGATTTAGGATTGATGTTTAGGCTTATTTTTAAACCCGCAGTGGAATAGTTTAGGGATAAAGTGGTTTTGTTAATACACTTTTTAATTTTAATAAAATAGTCATAATAATCGAGATTTCAAAATAACGAGCACGTGATTGTTTAATATTCCATTTTCAATCCAGCACAAGTGTCGATGCCTACGATTTTGTAATATGCCACGAATATAGGTTTTAACGGATGGCAATTTAGGTTTTTAAAATGATTAATTGGAGGAACGTGCACTAACGTTACACGTTTTGAGGTTTTCTTTTTTTTTTTTTTGCTGCAATATCGATTTGGCCATAAAACTGCAGTCCTAATGACGCCTAATTGAATGAAAACTTCCAGGTTTCTGACGCGCGGCGGCGGCGGCGTGCTAATTTAATTTTACCTACGAAAATTGGGTTACGGTACGAACGTGTGTCGGATTAAAAAGGTCACAGCATTATATAGATAAACCATTCAAGGCGGCTTTCAGTTGACCTTCTTTGAAGTGAGCCGTATTTTAAGTGTATTGAATATCGGCACAAATTGAAAATCACTATAAAGCTTTTCTCGGAACAAAGAGACTTGAAATTTGTAGACATGAAAGACTGTAAATTTCATCGAAATGGTTTAATTGCAAATGTGATAAACATTGAACCATACTTCAGCACGTGGATAAAATATCATACGTTGATATTAGGACCTGAGAAATACATGGAAAAACCCAATAACGCTGATGTTAACATCGCAAGTTCGACTTAAAAATATAACAAAATAATGTATGTTGTCCCTTGATTAATTTAAGGTAATGAAAGGTAGGCCAAGGTCTTCTCAAGTTTTCTTAATGCACATTTTGCATGCATTTATTCACGAGCAATTTCGTGATTAATTTTAGCAATCAATATTTATTAGGACGATACTATTCCGCTTTAATAATGAAGTCAGAAATATTTATTATCTGTATTTGTAGTTCATCCCAATGTCGTTCAAATGTTCTTGTTCTTAAACTTACAGTTCAGCTTAATAAGTAGATACATACGTTTAAATTGCATAAGTCTTCATTACTGTTAACTTTTTTATTAAATCATTGCCTCGCATAAACTATATTTTAACATTTAATAATTTATTATTTGACCAACACATCTTGTAAATTATAGTATTGCTATTAAATATTATGAAGCGTTGTTACCTCGTCCCTGACATTTTGTGTTAAAACAAGTTATGTGAGATGGCATATAATTATGTTTATTGTATTGTGTTGAATTTATCTAATTTAATTAGAAAGTAACCACCTGTAATTAAGCATAAAAATACCTATAGTTATAATATAAATGATGCAAATTATACATTTAATTACCTACACTTACTTTACACACATAGTCAAATTTACTTTTAATATAAAGTTCAACAACACCGTTTAAAAAAGGTGTCGCGGACAGAATTTTAAATTCGCCTGCTTAGTCATTCGCCTTTTTTCTTCTAGTTACTATTCACAAATGTCTGCCGCCTACAAATCGCGAGGTTCCCGGTTGAGAAATTGCAGCGACAGCCAGCACCGATAATGTTGCGAGCAAAGCGAAGCCGAGCAATCCATCAGTCGAGCGGCGAGCGGAAGCCCCCCTCGCCCCGCACACAAAAGCTCCTTCACTACCAAGTTCCACCATTAGTACCTGAAAGAGATTTCGCTACTTGCCGCTTTAAGAGCGGTCGAGTCGTCACTGATGTTTTTGCCAGATAAAACGTAACCTCGTGATGCTCACAGATTTACGCTCTAAAAACCCTTTCCATTTGACTCCCCCTTCCCACCACTTATTTTTTTAATAAAAAGCATTGCCCTTGTTAAATATATGTGAAAAGACGAAGGCTAGTTTCCTTTTCACTTATTCTCGTACAACGATCCGTCAATTGAACATCAGAAGTCTGTGAATCACTGATTGTTGACTGGATATGCCGCTGGTACGAAATTCACTCGTCTTTGCGTGGCAGGCGATTTTCTAGTGATCCTTTTGTGTCAAATAACCAGTTTGTTTGCTGAGGACGAAAATAGGCCGCGCGACAATGTAGACTTGTTTTTCAGAAAGTTTCTCGCAAAAATGTCACCGTAATAGTAGTAATTTGGATTGATAATAATTGTAATTATAAGATTAAATTACGAACATTTAAGTAAGATTCATTAGTCGATTTTGGGTAAAAAATAAACAAAATACTGTAAGTTTTTTTTCCTTGTAGAGGTTATTTTAAAGAAAGTCCCACTACTTTTTAAAGATGTCTTTGTCACAACATGACTATCGTAAGCGCTGCATGTAACCTGACATAAAAAAAACCTACCTAAATTAACATAAAGTACCTAAGTTTAATCACAATTAATAGACATATAACATGATAGTATTATTTGCTGATGATACTTTTTTAGTTTTTGAAGTAAAACGACATTTAGCTGTGGTGATGCCACGCAACAGTCTACACTGTTACATGAATGTGGAGGTCCGTCCATGGAAGTACCTCGAACTCACAAAAAACTGTCGGAAAGTGGAAGTGTTCTGTACATTTCTGCGTATCGTCGCCGAACGCAGGAGGCAATGCATCTACAACCCTATGGGTGATGCAGGTGTCCATGGTTGACGATTATCACTAAACATCAATGTGAATCACCAGGCCACTTGCCTCATTCTCACATAAGAAAAATAATCTTTAAATTATGACGATGTTCACAATACTCTCTCCCACTGTAGTGCATTGATTTAGTGCTAACTGCTGTTGAATAATAAAAAAACTAATGCTCGTTTTCACCATCGATCCCTAACTTTAAGGGACATCTAAAAAATGTACGTGCTAGTTTCGTTTTCACTACCGCTTAAGTGTCACGCTTACACTTTGGGTGATAGAAATTTGTTTATGTGTCCCTTAATGTTAGGGACCGACGGTGAAAACGGGCATTAATGTATTAAATTTACAACTCCCAATGTAAAACGTTTAAAAACTGATGTACTATTATATAGGGAAGAGTTGACTCGACTGTATTCCTTGGCATAACTATAGACCCCTGGCGGAACTATGGGCCCCCATATTAATATACTGACGAGGAGACTTAGTTCATCTGGCTTCGTGTTTAAAAAAATACCATAGTTGACTGATAAGATACGTATCTTTTAGTTATTTCCACAGTATTATGGCATTCTACTTTGGGGAAGCGCGACCCACATAAGCATTATTTTCATCCTACCAAAGAAAATTTGTCGAGCAGTAATAGCTTGGGCCCTAAATAATTACTAAGAAATATAAATAGTGACTGTTGCTTCTCAATAAGTTCTTGAAAATGTTATGTATTATATATTTGTCCTTATAGATAAGAATGAATTTTCAAGAAATAGTGTGCATGATATAAATACGAGGAATAAACATAAATTAATTCTACTCTCATCTAGATTGCTATAAATAATGAAATCTTTTATGGCATCATGTATACGTTTTTACAACAAAATCCGAGATAACGTTCAAAATGAATCAGTTGTTAAATAAAAAAAACGTGTAAAGGAACGGTTGTGTGTTAAAGGCTATTATAATTATATTAGTGAGCATTTAAACGATAACATACTATGGAAATGAATTGATCGCTCGAGGCTGTTTCAAGTTGAATTTAATTTATTGTAAACATTTGAACATTTTTAAACATTTTTCTTGGCAAATTATGGTAAAAAATTGTCTCGCTAAGTTTCTTTCGCCGATTTTTCTCAGGTCATTGGCTTTTTTTTTTCGAAACGATAGTAGTATTTGGACAATCAATAAGTCAGTGTAATGCTTCTAGAAGACCATTGATTATTGCCTGGCGCTGCCAACGTTATTATACAACATCATTTTTTATTGTCACATTGTGCAAAGAATTTCGAATCACATATAAAAGAAATACATAAGAATGTGTTACTGTCATGTGTTATATGAATTTTTTTTTTATGTTATATGAAATTTTATATTTAAAAGATTATTATCTTTAAAGGGTTTCCTCGCATAATTTGCTTAGTTATATTACCAACAACTAACGTTGAAAAGTGGGCTACGTTTTTTAAAAGCATAACGTATTTTTTATAACACATTTAATTGAATAGAATGTACTTATGTTTTACTTATTATTTAAGTTTTGTTAATCAAAAATTGAATAGATTTTACACAGATTCGTATAAAAAAAGTCATTTGCCGTTTTTCTGATGCACTTACGTTTTTTACAGGTTTCCAGTTGAAGAACATGGAGTTTTGCTGTGCGAGGGCGTGGAAAAAGCAGACATGAATCAAAGAAGTAGAAAGAAAAAAATTTAGGCCCACTCTAGTGAATGTAAAGGTTCCACACTTTTATAAAGGGGAAAATTTTGAGAGGAAGGTGGAAAACACTGAAACTGTCATATCGAGAGAGCATATCTCATCGTTGTGAAAACAATCTGACAACATACATATCTTATTGTTGAATGCTAGTCACCGTTTGTGATTGTAATTATAAACATTATTGCTCAATTCCTTAATAAATTAATTCATTTAGTATTAGAGAGGATCGTTGTGAAGAGAATTTTTAATAGTATAACGATCGACGAACTCTAGTGTAACTGTGAGTGAAGAATTTATATATCGATAGACGGAAGATACACAAAAGCGAAGATGAAATACTACAGCATGTTCTTTCTGAGGCGGCGTACGTTGATATTGAAAGCGGTGCTAGTACTGACGGCGTTGTGGTTCATGGTGGCTTTGTTGACGACTAGCGGCGGTGCGAGGAACTCTATAGTTGCTCCGCCAATGGAGTATGAAGATACCGAGGCGAAACCATTGAAAATGGCTAAGCCTACCTCCGGGAAGAAGAAAAGCGAATCGTATGGAAACAATCTGTCGGATGGTAAGGAGTTTTGAGTACGAGCAGCATGCGCATATTGGTGTAGGCATAACTTTTTTATTAACTATTTCGTTTGTGTACTTATTGTACTTAAGAGAATCTCTCTTAGATGCACGATTTGTTTTTGTTTTAATAAATCGCAAGAAAGATAACAGCGAAATATTGTTTTGAAGCAACATATTTTTATGATTGTTCATTTAATTTTTAACTTAATAATATTACTATCACTTAAAATTTAATTTTCGAAGATATTTACACTTTTTGGACGATTATTGCCTTATAATATTATCTCATCGTATACATCATTTGCTTTAGAAAATCTATTCCCACGATTGTTTACTTCCACGTTATCGTCACGCGATTCTCGCTGGTTTAATAAATCACAAGCCTCCCCTAATCTTAAATTATCTACATTCCTTTCGGGGGCTCAATTGCAACGGTTGTCGCTCGAATGGCTAGAGCAATAGAAATGCTAATGAGGAAAGACGTTACGGGCAACTCGAATGAATATCGAACGCAGTCTCTCCTCTTTCGCCTCAAAGCGATGTTTCGCCGCTCCTTAATACATTGTATGCGTTATTTACTGTGACTTACGAAATCTTGCATGTTTGCTTGTTACGGGCACAGCTGTTTAATTTGTTCATAACAATATGCATGATACTATGCGTTTATTCGTAACAGCGCGGACGCGGATTGACTGGATTGGTCGGATCGCTGGTGTTCCTGAAGGTAATAATTATTGCTTGATTAAAAATAAATTAGTAAAAAGTGAAACCGTTTTACATCACCCTGATATTTAAATGGTCGGAATGAAGTCTTATCATGAATATGAGCCAATATGAACTCAATTTATACGCCACGCGCCACATGAAGCTTTTGAAATGCAAAGATTTTAAGTTAAAATAAAATCCGTAAAACTGTTTCATTTTAAGCAGCCTTTGATATTCACATCATCATAGGAAATCGCTTAATTAATTTATACTATACATTAGTCATACTGTAGTGCTAAGTTTCATCAAATTGATAACTCACATTGGAGCTTTAATAATAAGTAAGCTTAAATTACACATGTTGTATTTAAATTTTGCATTAAAATAATCACGACAGATGGTACTAACGTAAATAACGTAACATTAAAATAATCACGACAGATGGACAAGTAATATTATGCCGTATATATTATATTATAAAATACTATTTACTTTTATTATTTACCTAAATTTTGGTTGGTATACACACGTCTGTATCCATTCCAATAAGATTATAAAATATAAATCGGGATAAAAGCATAGCAATAACTATTTAAAATTTTCTACAGCACCTTATTTTAGAATTTTGATCAATACGAATAATAGCAATCTTAGCAATATCTAACTAATTACATTTTACATGCTTATTTGTTTATAATTTAATAAAGATTAAATATAATAATTATAATTTAATAAAGATTAAATTATAAACAAATAAGCCATTTGAAATGTTGTTATCTCGATTATCTCTCTTTATTTTGTTTGGCACCATTTTAATAATTTTCGTTTCTTTGTTCTTGATACTTGATTGGTTGCGAATGCCATAAGCAGGTGCAACTGCTATTTGAGTGTGTACGAAGTTTTAAATAGAAAAACGAGTTTGTCAAACCTGTCTACGAGCTACGTTCCCACGCCCGTCTCGAAGGGACGTCGTCCTTCGATCGACATTAATCGATCGCATCCCGTAGGACTGGGCGTGATCGCCGCCCCAGGGTCGGACAACGCGCCCGGCGAACTCGGCCAACCGGTCGTGCTGCCCAAGAACATTAGCGAGGACGCGAAACTCGCCGTATCCGAAGGGTGGAAGAAGAACGCGTTCAACCAGTACGTCAGCGACCTGATCTCCATAAGGAGGAAGTTGCCCGATCCCAGGGACGAGTGGTGAGTTTCTTCTTTCTCAATCATTCTCGATCTTTGGTGTCGTTGCATAATTTTTTGAGATTTAGAAATGAATTAAAATCCTATCTATCTAGTATCGTGTTTTCCACGTAGACTAAGGCAGCGTTAGATTATACAATAATAAGGGCCCCAAAAATTGAGGTCCTGGAAATTGTAGCACAGGCATTGTGCACTGCCCTAATTAGGCTGCCAATTTCAGTCGGTCGTTGGTGTTCGGGAGAATCAGTCTTGTTAAACATATCATTATGGTACTATAGTAATAAAAATATCAAGAACTTGGTGTTGCACTTGCCGCCGTAGCTGGGTTAAAAAGTTTGGGAAAATCGTGCCGAATATGACTTATTTTATTATTTATATAATTTAACCTGAATATGAAAAACACCAATTACTCATTTTAATAACCATTTTATTCTTAAAATTATATTAGGGTATTTGATGTTATTCCGAAGATAATAAACAAAACCCGTTCTCTATACGTCCATTTTTTCGGAGTTATCGTGACCATCTCGTAAGAATAATAGGGACGTCCATTTAATCATCCTTTTTTCAGTTTTCTTTAAGTAGCAAAAAAAAATGTTTTTTTTATACAATATTCGATAGGCTATTTAAACTAATTTCTTATAATGCATCTACTCATATAATATGACTAAACTAAACAATTAGCACTAATACGGTAATCCGTAAGCTAAAGAGCAAAAAATTGCTTGATTTGACATGTCGCGAGGAGAGCACAACCTCAACTGCTTCGCGGTATGCGTGCAATAATGTGAGAAAAATAAGAAGACCTGGGTATAAAATATTTACTTCTACGAAATAAATTGTCACATATAAACATGCTGGAGCGTTTTGATTCTGAAATTTTCAGAAATAACGAGAGAATGGACATGAATGTATTACGTAATAATAAGACGTCTAAACTCACGTTAAACCGGTGTATGTACCGACTAGTTGCGAATCCATTGGCTGTCTTTCATCAGGGTGAGTGTGATTAGTGCGCGCTCGCGCCCCGTCTCGCACTGCGCGCCTGAGCTAGCAGCGCACGGTTGCGCCGGCGATTTTGACGAATCCAGCGAGATTGGTATAGTATCACTATTGGTGTTTTGGAGCGCACAAAATGTACTGACTATGTCCACTACACAATTGCTAGTACTATCGTTCGTATTCCGTGTCCCGATACTCAACACGGGTTTCCAAGTGGGTGGCAGAGCCCATCCATTGTCTCTAATACAATGAGCTCGGCGTTCGATTTCTATCGCTTCTGAGAGCTTCCGTGATACGATTTTCTTTTCACGGGCTAGCACTTTCACCTTAACGAACCTGATGAAATGTGAGCTGTCGGAGTTAAGTGCGTGCTCTGCCACCGTCGAGATATTGATGTCCATTTTTCGTACACTGCGGATGTGTTCGGTGAGCTCGTTCGGTTCGTCTTCGCAGTCGCATTGGATTTCGTAGACGCCCTTGCTTTCTATAGGGTCATGATCTTTGGGTGATCATAAGAGACATCTTATCTGTGTCGTGAGCCGGAAAATTGTGCTGATGCTATATCTACGGCGTAACAGGTGTCCAATTTGATTTGTTACCCCTCGCATGTATGGTAAATACACCTTGCTCCGCTCCACATTCCAAGGCCGTTGTTTCCTGTTTGTGTTGGCCAGACGGTAACTCTTTCGCCAGCTAAAGCCATTGCACTTTAATATCTGTCGCACGTCGATCAATTACGACTTCAGGAATTGAGAATCGCATAGACGAAGTATACGATTAATGAGAGTGCGTGGCACAGAAAAAAAAATAGCAAAAATAACAAGACTGCAGAGTTTTTTTGCCGGTTCTTCTCTTTTCAGGTCTAGTTTAGTGAACCGGTGGTAGAGTTTTTGGTGAAGTTCAATAAGAGCTTAATTTAAGCCTATATAAAATAAAGATACTTTGACTTTTGACTTTGACAGAAGATAGGCGACGGATGATGATGGTGAAGGTGCTCTTAAATACCGTATGCGTCGGTCTCCTGAATACGTTATGTACCAGACTTCCATTGGGTTCCCGCTTCACTAGTCCATCCAAAAATAGGAGAGTTCTGTCTTTTTTTTCACCTATGTTGTAAAATGTATCTTTGGATGTATTTTGTTCATGTGTTCCCATAGTTGCGTAACACCCTGTCTGGAAACTATGGCACACACTGTGTCTACGTAACTCCACCAGTATCTTGGTTTTAATGGCGTACTCTTCAACGTTTCCTCTTCAAAATGTTCCATAGATATATTGGCAACAACCGGTGCAATTGGTGAGCCCATCGCTACTCCGTCTAATTGTAGATAAAACCCTTCGCCAGAGAAAATAGCTGCTTGTAAGGCAAAACTCAATCGATCCCAGGTACTCAATAGGTAAAGTGTTTGCAACTAGTTGTTATTTTATTATATCATTAGTTTCTGCTACTGCTACACTGGTGAATAAAGACGCTACTCTCAAAGCTGACCATATTAAAACCGCATCGTTATGGATTTTGATTTTCAAAGATACTTGTCATGTAACATGAACGTAAGTAGGCGAATCGATTTGACTCACAACAGGACGTAAAGGCCAGTTGTGTTTGTGTATTTTGTCAGTACATACACCGGTTTAACATGAGCTTAGCTGTCTTATTATTAATGTCTCACGAAAGTTTTAGTAATTTTATGAATATATTGCTAAATATACACGAAAAGAGGACACAATACTAAGAGAAAATGTCAGCGGACAAACGATTTACACTAACATTGCGATTTATTTACGACAAGAAATTCATTATAAAATCTGAAGTTCAGTTCCTTGATATGTGAACCACTTTTATCTCAAGTATAATATTACAATTATACCAGAAACATACGGGGTCATCTATAGATGTCAGAAACACATAAAGGAAATTTTGCTTGACACGACTGCTCGCATCTAACGCCATGCAGCGATTGAGCGCGCTAAATTAGGCCACTCTGAGATTACACCGGCTCTTATTAAGGGCCCTAACTGTCTATGTAAGGAATAAGGGCAATCGGGAGTCGTCAATCTCGAATAATTAGGGTCCTAACTATCTTACTGAGATTAATTACACCTGTTCTTACTAAAGATCTTAACTGAAATATGACTATAATTATTGTATAGTCTAATCGCTGCTTTTTCTTTCGATCATTATATGGCTTAAAATTATTAGCTTAGGAGTTACTTCATCCCGAAAGGTATGGCAAGTAGCTATTCCTTCTAATGCTATAGGGACACTTCATAGGAACAAACGTAAAATGTGTTTTTTTTTCGGGTCAGACTTAAAGTAATTTAAATTCATTTATTCATATTACATAATATGGTGACATACATGACGTGATATTACAATGATTTTAGGAAGAGTATTAATATAAATTCATTTTCAGGTGCAAAAAGCCGGGTCGTTATTTGGAAGATCTTCCACAAACTTCTGTTGTGATATGTTTCCATAACGAGGCATGGTCGGTGCTACTTCGAACTGTACATTCGGTTTTAGACAGATCGCCAGCTCATTTAATAAAGGAGATCATTCTTGTTGATGATTTTTCTGACATGCGTAAGTTGATAAACATGGATGAAAACATGCTTTTGAGTTGAAAGTTACTTCTAACAATTTTAAAAGTTTTTGACACTTGTCAAGAATGATAATTCATACCTACTATAGATATATATATATATATTATACGCTTACAAAATCACCGGTCGAAAGTGTTCATATTTCGAAACAGAGTGACAGCACACATTAACGCGTTTTGTTCGAATGGTATATATTTAACTAGCTGGCCCGCGCAACTTTGTCTGCGCCATCTATTGGATACAGAACCCAGCCGATAAATTTACCCAATACTGCCATCTGCTAGAATCTTAAAGAACTCACAGATAATTATAACTCTTTTTCATGTAATAAACAAATATTTGCAATTAAAAATATAACGAATATAAATTGAGATATAAACTATTTTGTCTCTCAAGTTGGATCAAACGCCGCACAGTGTGCAATATTTGATTAAAATTGGTTCAGTTTTTATATCGAGGAGTAGTATATAGGTTTTCATTGCAGACAAACAACGTGACACGTAATTTTATATATATAAATCTTTATATTAGATATCTATATAGCGTAATTAAATCAATAAGAAAAATGAGGATGGCAAGTTTTTGTTACCTAAGGTTTAAATCGAGTTGCATCTGTCTTTCTCGCCCTCATATTAAACTTATATGCTGCCTATTTCTTTTTTTGTCACTTCACTCCGGGCGCGCTAACAACATATCGGTAGTATAAAGTTTATCAAACTTGTGAAATTAAGCAAATGTAAATTTATTAAAATGATAAATGAACTACTTAAGTTTAGACTTAGTTTTTTTTATTTTATTTTAATTAAATTTTAGTAATCATATTTTTTTTTGTTTTGACCCTAATAATGCTGTTAGTATAAAGCTAATTTTTAATTTCATGCGATGATGATAAATTTAATAATCATTTTACAACTTTTGCAGCACATTTGATGCAACAATTAGACGATTACATGTCATCGCTGCCCAAAGTAAGAATAGTTCGAGCGACACGTCGCGAGGGCCTCATTCGGGCCAGGCTTTTGGGAGCTCGATACGTAACAGCACCCGTCTTAACTTATCTGGACAGCCACTGCGAGTGTACTGAAGGTAATTAAGTATCGACTGATATATCTGCTTTTTGCCAATATTTTTGGTTTATATTTAACAGTTGCACGACATTATCTTGTGTTGTGAGGACAATTTACATACGTAAATTGCACATGGACAAACATCAATATCTGGGGCCAATTATTAGTAACTCCGAGAATTAATTGTCCCCTATGGGAATTTAATCTACGACTCGCGGCGCGGCAGCAAATAACTTAGGAACTGCGCAACACGAGTCATTAATAGCCATCAAGTTTTTTTTTAAATTGTGTTTCGGGGCAAACTCAATTTTCATAAATTTCACGCTGAAATACGGTTGTGTTTTAAGTTTTTAAGCTAAAATAGCTAATGGATAAGGAATGATTGATAAACATTCACATTTCTTAACGCATTTTTTTTTTCATTTTTGTACAGGATGGTTGGAGCCATTGCTAGATAGAATCGCAAGAAACAAAACCACAGTTGTGTGTCCTGTCATTGATGTCATTGATGATAACACTTTGGAGTACCACTATAGGGACTCATCTTCGGTCAATGTCGGTGGTTTCGACTGGAATCTCCAGTTCAATTGGCATCCAGTACCGGCGAGGGAAAGAGCGAGACACCAACATACAGCAGAGCCCGTGTGGTCTCCAACAATGGCTGGTGGTCTCTTTGCTATCGACAAGGAATTTTTCGAAAGGCTTGGCACTTACGATAGCGGCTTTGACATATGGGGCGGGGAAAACCTGGAATTATCCTTCAAAACGTGGATGTGCGGCGGAACTCTGGAAATAGTTCCGTGCTCCCACGTCGGTCACATCTTCAGGAAACGCTCACCTTACAAATGGCGGACCGGCGTTAATGTATTGAAAAAGAATTCAGTCCGTTTGGCGGAGGTATTGCAATTCTTCAGTACACAATTTGTACGTCGATTAGTCTGATCTAAAAGTTGGTAATAACAGCTGAACTGTTTCAGGTCTGGTTAGATGACTATGCTAAGTATTATTACCAAAGAGTGGGTAATGACAAAGGTGACTATGGTGATATTACTAGCAGGAAACAGCTTAGGGAGAATCTCGGGTGCAAGTCGTTCGAATGGTATTTGAAGAATATATACCCTGAACTATTTATTCCTGGAGAGTCTGTCGCGCATGGAGAGGTATGTTATAGAACAATTTTCTGATTATTTATAAGGATAAAAGTTTTGAAAAGTTACATTAATCATGCAGTTTTTTTACAGACATCATTACAATAATTTTATTTTTATTGTGGTTAAAGTTCTAACCGAACATAGGTATTGATTTGTAACGAACTATTTTACGGGTAATACAAAAATAACGAGTGCAAACTATAATCTTGTTCCTTCCCAATTGTTGTATATGCAGATCAGAAATGTCGGCTTCCAAAAGACTTGCTTGGACTCTCCAACGCGCAAGTCCGACCACCATAAGCCAGTCGGACTATACCCGTGTCACCGGCAGGGAGGAAATCAGGTCTATAGTCGTTCAAAATTGGCATCATGGCGGCAGTACCACCGTTTGAGAAGTCTTTTTTGTCGGGATCTTTCGATCGATTCGATCCTCTTGTTCGCTATAGCACCCTCCCGTTCCAAGCACATTTCTGAACACATTGCATCATACTCACAGCACGGAATGATTTATTGGTTCTTGATGTTTTTTTTTTGTAACGATGCATGCTAGATTCGAAATCAAGCGTTCGCTAGAAAATACTGTCTCGATGGGGAGACTTTAGAAGAGGTTGCTGACGCCACGGGACCCATCATGATCCACAAGTGTCATCGCAACGGTGGTAATCAGGTACCACGGTTAACGTAAAGAGAACGTTTGTGGGTTTTACCTTGGCATTAATTTGGGTACAATATCATATATCAACTTATTCGAATATAAAGAATAAGTAGGTAGTTGATTTAGTCGTATCATCCATCTGCACTGTAACCCTGTCATCACAAGTTTCCATAGCTCTGTGTGACGAGGCTACAAGCACTTGCTTGCTTTGGCACGCCTTTTTTAAAAAAAAATTACCGATGGCATTAGATCGCGAATCCTTCCACGGAAATGTGCATCGACTCGGGTGCGGTGCCTGAGGACATGAAGAAGCCCGTCAACGTGTGGCCTTGCCACGGGGAATACGGCAATCAGGTTTGTCAGAGGACACCATCGCCGTTTAACATGTACAGTGCTTTCGCTTCATCCGTAGTTAGTATGTTGGTGCTTATACACTTTGGTAAGTTGGGTAGCGTTGGATATTTGAATTCTGCAATGATAGAGTACTAACAAGTATTGCATTTTGATATAGTTAGCAAAGCTTTAAAATTTTCATTTTCTCGCTTTAACTATCACACCGTTTTTTTTTATTACGCCTTAACAACGTAAGCTAAAACTAGTTATGTGCATCATAAATTGCGAGTAGTTGAATTGATTTATGTAGATATACTTTTATTTTGAAATTTGTGAATAATGAAGAAGAAACTTATAGACCCCCAGACTGTAATGAAAACACTTCAGTTCTTAAACAATGGTACTGCCGTTAGGATTATTTATAAGTGTTAACATCTATTTTAAGTTTCTGACTAATCATGATGTATTGAATTTTAATGAAACTTAGCTTTAAAGGACGGGTATATATATTTTGAAGAAAGATAAAAAATTAATCATTCATTGGTCTATCATAAACTATTTTTTCTCATAAGTACATAAGGCAAAATCTAACTTCTTATAGTATATAAACCTTTCCTATAAGGGTAATGTTTTCTTTTGTTTTTTGAATTTTTAAACTGGCTTAATTTTTTTAGATTTGGGGAAGGGGATGTAGCATGACTTTATTATATTAACATTCTACTATGATAATTAACTGAATATATTATAAAAAGCATTTCAAAAAAAATTTACATTACAATG
Organism: Iphiclides podalirius; assembly: GCA_933534255.1. Taxonomy (NCBI): domain Eukaryota; kingdom Metazoa; phylum Arthropoda; class Insecta; order Lepidoptera; family Papilionidae; genus Iphiclides; species Iphiclides podalirius. The sequence goes on from OW152830.1 coordinate 4,988,278, forward strand.
CTGTTTCATAAAATATAGCGATAAAGATAAATTTGACATTACTCAATAAATTGCAATAACCTTTCCATATGTCAGTAATGTCAATAATCTAATCATCTTATCCTCAATTATATGCTCTGAGGTCGGTGCACGTTGATTATAGAAAAGATTAGACACATTTAGTTTACCTTTTTGTGTACCATTAATAAAAGCAGTATGTAAAATTGATTACCACCCTGTGCTGTGCCTATCAGCCGTTCAACTTAGCGGTTAAAGCGTCTGGAGGCGATTCCGGACGACGTGGGTTCGATCCCGCCGCGGCGAAAAACTTTTTGTCCAATTTTTTTCCCACCACGTGTTTGACAGTCCCTTGAATTGTTATTACTTGCAGACGAAGCTATTGAAGCACGGCTCTAGCGAGAAGTGCATGACGATATCGCGCAACAAGGATAAGATCGTCATGGAGACGTGCAGCGAAGCGGAGCCGAGGCAAATGTGGATCATGGAGAATTTCAACGCAGACCGGTTAAGTCCGGAGCTTACGGCCGAGTAGCCGGAAATGTACGACGAAGTGCTGTTCATATGAAACGTGCAGTGCGACACGGACCGCTTAGAAACGAAACAAATTCCTAGACGCATTCTTAGCGTTCGCCGCGACTCAATTGTTGGAAGCATCGAGTGCTTTTAGTCAACATAAGTGGTATATATGAATGTTATACAACTGTCCGTTTCGATTTGAAGCGATCTAATATCAAAATTGAAAAAGGTTTATCTTATTAAAAAAAAAACGTAGTTATATTAGAGACGATTATCAGGGATTCTAAAACGCCCAAATTCCCTATAATATCGTTAAATTTCAAATTCCTGTTGAATGGTTAAAAATTTATTATTGAATTTTTGACCTTTTGACTTTAATTTCTAAAATTGAAATAACATTCTCACACAATAAGAATGTTTTGGAAATTTGATAAGCCAGACCTCTTCCTGTAATAATAGCGCTTCAGGATGATAGTATTCTTCATGGAGTATTAACTGTACCCAATAGGTTTTAGTGTAATTTATCATACCTTTTATTTTGAATATTTTAAGTTTGACATCTTGTTAAAGTGCCAGTATTTTTCCATTTTTAGTTATTATGACACCTACAATTTAACTAACTGCCACTCAGTCTTCCTATCCTATCCTTACATTCACTTCTAATCTTGATATCAGAGTGTTGAGTTTAATTAAATATTAAGTGCAAAATACACTTGAAAAAGCTTTTTATTTTATGATAAGATGACATGGTAGATTTTTTTACTGTGTGTATATATTTGACTGGAATAAATTTGCATATGTCTGGTGATTTACCTAACGGCGCTAAGCTAGTAGTTTAAAAGTGGGATTTATAAGCTTTATTTTGTTTTTGGTGTTACATAATGTTGCCATCACGTTTTCTGTTTGTAAATATTTGATTTGGACATAATTAAACAGAAAATCATGAAATGTATAGTGACTTAAATAAGTCGCAATTGCCGCTAATTTTTAAATTACTGCGAAAAACGTAATGAGGTTGCGATTTATTCCTTGAGATTTTTTATTTGATGTTAAAGATAAAATGAAAAATTATAGTTCATAAACCGTATCGAGATAGGAAAATTTTAAATGTGCCTTATATCTTTACGTAATAATTATATTTGAATGTTGAATATCTGTATATAATGCATTGTCTCTTAGTGTATAATGTAATTACAGTTAGTGTAACATCTAGATGGCGATACTATAGTCTTTGTAAAATAAAGCATTACGTTTGATTTGTACCGACTTGTTTTAATCAATCCTAAATGACGGACCTACTAACTGACTGATAAGAATTTTTGATGTTTGGCTATAGCAATACATCGTATGAGAATTTGAAAAAAGGTAGAATTTTAATATGAAACGCTTATTTCGTCGTTGTTTAAGATAGTTCGTCACCTGTTTAGGATTAGAAGCATGAAATGGAAGTGTTCTGAATGCTTCTGTGTCTTATCTGGTGAATGAGGTAACCGGGGTCCATGTTAGTCACACAGGTCAGTGTAGTCACACAGGTCACTGCAGTCATACAAGTCACTGCAGTCACACAGGTCACTGCAGCCACACAGGTCATACAGGTCACTGCAGTCACACAAATTTCACAGGTCACTGTAGTCACACAAATCACACAGGTGACTGTATTCACACAAGTCACACAGGTCACTCAATTCAGAAATCCTATAAACCAAAAAATGTTAAGGGTAACACTTAAATATAAAATATTTTATGAAGTTTAAAAACGTCGTATAGTCATACTAAACGACGTTTTTAAACTTCATAACATATTCCATTTCACAATACACACACAAAATATTTATGCTTTAGCTTTATTTTTGCTGAATGAGATACTAGGAGGCCTAACAGCTATATAAAACAATCAGACAATGGATTCGGAGAAACTTAAGGTAATGGAACACAAAGCAACAAAATAGTATTGCGCCAAAAAATTTGTAAGCGCCTTACAAAATTATACCGCACGCAGTTGCGGTTCTATATATTTGCTTGTATGCTTCATTTTGTACAACCACCGTAAATTTAATTTTTTGTTAGTTAAGTACTGGTCATTACAGGGCGATAATATCTGAGAACAAGAAGTTTTTATTTTCTCCTTAATTCAAAAGTAATAGGTTGGGGAAAAAAGTTTCTTCGTATTTTATATGAAAATCAAAACATTTTTTAATAAAGTTTATTTACACTTAACTAAAATATCTAGTTTCCATTTTGTTCGATAACTTTCTGCCATCTTGTAGGTAGGGATATGATCCCATTGCTATACAAATTATGGGGTTCCTGATAAAAAAAACCGCGACAAGTGGTTTTGGCAGTGATGTTAACCTGACACTGCCTAAAGAATTCTGAAGAGATCGAAGCAAGTAGAAATCTGAAGGTGCAAGGTCAGGAGTATACGGCGGATGCATTAACACCTCCCAGTCTCTTAACTTCCAACCTCCAACTCCAACTCTCTTAATTTTTGCTAAGTGGCTAAAGATGTGCGAGATCTAGCGTTATCATGATGAAAAACCACACCCCTTCTGTTGATTAATTTCGGCCGCTTTCCCTCAACTTCTTGCATTAAGCTCATCAGTTGTTCGCAGTAGAGTTCAGAATCAATGGTCCTGCCTGGCGGTAATATGTTATAATGAATAAATTCCCTTCCAATCCCACCATACACACAGCATTACCTTGTTGCAAGATAACCCGGGTTTTGCCAGAGTTTGTGAAGCCTGACCAGCCTTTGACCACGACCTTTTTCGCACGTTCTTGTCGTACGTGATGCACTTTTCATCACCAGTTATCATGTTTTTTCAAAAATGGTTCGGTTTAATTACGTCTTAATAAAGAATTACAAATGAGTACACGGTTCATTAGGTTTCTTTCAGTGAGCACATGAGGCACCCAAATATCGAGCTTTTTTATGTACCCAGCTTCTTTCAAATGCGCCAAAACTGTTTTGTCGTCAATTCCCAGTTCTTCAGCTACATCGAAACTACTGATAAGGCGATCTTGGTCCACTTTTTCAAAAATAGCATCCATTTTATCCATAACAGGGCGCCCAGAGCGAGATGCATCTTTGCCATCAAAACTGCCAGATTGAAAACGCTTAAAGCAAATTTGTGCTATTCTCACACTGCACTAGGACCATAAATATCACAAATTTTTTTGCGGTTTGCGTTGCATTTTTACCTTTTTTGTAGGAAAATTTTAAAATGTATCGAATTTCTTCATTAGAATTATCACTCATCTTAACAGTAAGAAAAACAAAATAAATGAAATCACACATTTTTCTAATTTAAATTTGGAATTATCTTTTTTAAAATTTAAACTTTTTAATAATACCAAAACCAGCCAGATACAAATGGTATAGCCAACGAGATTATATAAAATTATATACTTTTGATATAAAATATTATTTATTTATTATTATTATAATTATTATTGATATAAAATTCTCGCGATAAAAGTCAAAATCTCGAAAACGGAAAAACTTATTTTTACTTCATCATATCATTATAAAAGCAGGGCAAAAATAAACAACCAGAAGATATTCTTAGATTTTCTTTGTAACCATTCGTTTCTTTACCATTATTGTGTCATTGCGATATCATATGAACTGGCAACTGCCTTAGAAGAAGAATAAAATTCTCGCGAAAGAAAAAAAAAACGTTCTCATTCGACAAATTATTAACTCCAATACTGAGTGCGCTAGTGAAAAGGAATTTTCAAGTAATAGTAATAATATTCTTATGAAGTTGCCGACCATACAGCTCCCTTATTTCAGCAGGTCGTATAACAATTAACTAGAATTTCATGATACATTTTCTAGCCTAAATTATTCAAATAACGCTATTGATGACATCAATAACTTTCATTATCTTCGAGCGTCGCTCGACGGAACAGCCGCGGTGGTCATCCTATCTATAGAATTTGCAGCGAGCTATTATTCTGTAGATTGTGGACGATTTAATAATAAACGTCTTTTAATTGAAAATCACGTTATTGTATTCGATTTCCAATAAGCCGTTTTTATAAATGTAAATTTGAATGCCAATGTCTCTTTACGTAATAATAGTAATGATGATATATAAACCAATTATAGCATTTTTGACAACTTGAGGAAGAGGAAATATGTGAAGAGCATTTTGTCAAAAATACAACGCGTCTTACGAGATGATCGTTTCTGTGTTAAAGTACCACTGAACCAGTCCTGTGATATTTTGGGTTAACGTATCACTGTTCACTTTCCTTAGGCGGTACGCTGCAACGCGCTAAGCATTGTTTTCGCCTGAACGACGATTTAAGGGTCAACCCGATTATAAAAATAACTATACTTAATTTATGCCTCCGATCATGTCTCACTGGGTGTTTGTCCGCGTGAAATTTATGTTTGTAAAACGTCGTTATAACACAGGATACTGTTAACCTAAAGTAAGGGCAATAAAAAAAAAGAAAAAAAAAATAAGAAAAAAAAGATGTCTCACAACAATAATAATAATTCCTCACTCGACTTAAATATAGGTTCTACGGAACCCTGTAAAATATTAGGTTTTAGTCGGCTTATTGAGTCTGATGAACTATATTTTTCTTAAAGAAACTTCAACAACACTTTTGGAGAAGATGAAGCAAGTAATACATTTCAGAGCCCCAACAAAGATGAAAATGGCGTTCAATATCTTTAAAGGAGCTCTTGTTCTCACAAAAGTTGACAAATTGTCACCGCTTAAGTGGCATCTGGTTCGAATAACAAACAGCATGTCATCCAGGAGCGGATGGAATCAACTGTGTTGCCGACAACTGCAAATGGAGTTTATTTGAAGACCTCGCAAAATCTGCCATCTGTTGGCCATGTTGGGCATGTTGACGCGATAAGCGCCTTACGTATTTGCTTGTATGCTTCATTATGTACAACCACCGTCAGTTTAATTTTTTGTTAGCTAGCTTTTGGTCATTACACGGCGATAATATCTGAGAACAAAAAGCTTTTATTTTCTTCTTAATTCAAAAGTATTCAAGTAGAAAATAGGTTTCTTACGTATTGAAGAAAGACGTACGGAATTTCATACATATGAGAATATACAGTTGAGTCAAACATTTTTGAGAATATTACGAGGTAACTTATTTTGAATGTTCAATCAATGATGACTACACATTCATTAGACACTGAACATCTCAGATTAATGACGTGTTTAATTTGAAATTGTTTTATAAAATATTGTATTGCATATAAAATTTTATATAATTATATAATTTTAAATATATATTTGCAAATTAAGCAAACAGAAAATTCAGTCGTTAACGAATTCTTATCGAATATTCAAGCTTGTAACTAGCTTATAAAATTCAAAATTGAAAAACAACTGTATGAACAGATTTCAACGAAGTATTATATACTTAACCTTGTACATGACTACCGGACCAATATAGCGTTACCCAGCTTTTTATAATAAAATTATAGCGGATATTTCAAAAACGGATGTTATTAGATATGCCTAAGATTTGACACTGAATTAAAAGCTGCTTTAGACTTGGCATGCTCAAATCTGTGTTCAATTAACGGTGGTAGGGCCACGCAGCAGCTATCGGCTATTGCACGAATGGGCAGGCCCGTCCGGGTAAGTACCACGACCTCACAGAAGACCAGCGTAAAGTGGAAGTATGACAAATACTTTCGCGTTTCGTCTGGTGAGTGAGGTAGCAGGAGCCCAATTTTCAAAAGGTTGTCAACGCATATGCAACCCTCGGGTGTGGCAGATGTCCATGGGCGGTGGTATTCACTTAACATCAAGTGAACCATCTGCTCGTTTGACAACTTTCGCATAAAAAAAAATCAAGAAAATATTTTCTTTTAAAATAATTTACAACCTGTGTAACCAGGAAATATTTTTTAAATCAGAAATAAGAGAAGGACTAAAACAGAATAATTCGAATGCAACACGGTTACCATACGCGATCGTATGTATAACTAAACCTTGTGTTTGAAGAAGGATTAAATTATGGTAGAAGTTAGAGAAGTACGAATTTGGACAGCGATCCACTGTTACTGTTTCAAAATGGATTTATACTAGTTGTATAAATAAATTTACGCCAACTTTGGCAAAAAGGATACTAGTTTTTTTTTTTTTTAACTACAAACTACAAGCAAATAATACAGATATTACGTATTATGAGTGAACCATTAACACACGTTGTTTAATTCGGTATCTGTTGTCACGTTACGTATAGGGGGAGATCTTTATAGTAATATAAAACAATGTTCACACTGTGGCAGGACCACGCAACAGTCCTCGCCACCGTGACGTCACAGAAGACCGGCGTGAAGTAGAAGTGTTACACTTATGCGTTTCGTCTTGTGAGTGAGGTAGACGAGGCCCAGTTTATTAATCGCATCTGCAACCCTACAGGTGTTGCAAATGTCAATGGCAGGTGGTTATCATTTAACATTAGGTGAACCGCCAGCTCGTTAGCCACCTTCTCATATAAAAAATAAGGAAAAGTATTTTTAATTGTTTCTTTTGCGTTAGGATTGGATTTTTTCATTGCTTTTTGAGCTTTTAAGAGGGTTTTTTTTAGCGGATGGGTAAAATTTTCTACCATTGTAATGACATTTTAGTTAATATTTTTCAGCAGAGAGTTGGTGGTAATAAATGATAATAATACGTTTATTTCTTGTTTAACGAATCTTGAATATGAATTAATTGAATACAAAACTATCACGAAATTCGATACCAGTAAACTCCAACTGCCACTGCTTTCGTGAATACATTAAGACTAAAGTAATTAAGAAACAAAACTTTATCAAGAAAGCGCGCTCTGTTTCAGGTACGCTTCCCGCTGAAGTAAACAAACTTACCCATACATTCCGGCAATTTGGATTAAAACATTACGTGCATGGAATATATTGAGGGATGTGATTTATTTAGAAAGCTAAAACTCTAGCTTTAGCAACAGTCAAACACAAGTTTAGTTTAAATAAGATGGAGGTTTTCAATTTGAAGCACTTTTTAACCGATTTCAAAAAGGAGGAGGTTATAAATTGGGATGATTATATGTTTTTTTTAGGTATGTTCGGGTATAACCCTGTCATATTACAGATTTGCAATATTCTTTTTTGCTCCCAATTTTTTTACACCGAAATGATCCCATTTAAATTTCATATACTTCTGATGATGACATTCGGAGATAGACAACGTAACTCTTAAAATAATAACAGCAAATCAACCACGATTGCTGCTATTGCATAAATATGCATTGTTTTGCGCAATCACACACCATAACATCACGTCTGTACACTCGAAAAGGTTTAAAAGATGTTCTCAGTATAACGGAGGACTAAAACGGCGTATTTACATAATTAATACTCTGTTTTCGCGTTCTGAGCTATCATGTGTGCATTGTAAGCGTCCACTTGCTCGACTGTGATATAAATTTGAATTGCATCTCCTTCGGCAAAATTTCCTTTCAATAGTATGCCTTGACGCAAAACAATTCAAGTTGAGCCGTTGTCGGTTCGCCAACATCATTGGTAATCTTTTTAAATAAACTTATTGCCAAACAAGTGCGAATTAAACGACGAAAATATTGTAATTTTCTTAATTTTCGTCATTAAACCTACATTACGAAGTAGTTTATACGTAAAATATACGTCTTTTATAACAATCTATTTACGTGCTGGTCAGGCCTCTCATTTGAAATGCTTAGAGATTTTCATTCCTTATTAAAAGCAACTGAGGAAAGAAGATAGTTTTCCTTTTTCAGTCCCAGTTCCAGTTTGACAACGTTTTCTCATACTTGCAGCGTCTTTGCTAAGTCTATCCATATTTTATAATACCTAAGTACAATATCAGCCTATCGCCGTCCACTGCTGAACGTAAGCCTCCCCAAAGTACGCCAACTTTCTCGGTCCTGGGCAGCCCGCATCCATTCCTTGCCCGCCACCTTTCTTAAGTTGTCAGTCCATTGTGCTGCAGGCCGCCCCACACTATGTTTGCAAAATCATGGTGTCCACTTATCGGCTCCACTTGTCGTAACACTTGTCGGCTCCAGCGATCATTAGTACCTACGTCTAGAGACATGGGCAGCCTACTTCCGCTTAAGCGTGTTAATTCTGCGCGCATTTAATTTTAATACCTAAGAATTAAAATAAAATAATTAATAAAAGCTTTTACCAAAAAAGAACCGATTTAAAAAAGTCGGTGAGCTCTAGAAAGTTTAAAATGATACTAAATCTAATATGATCAAATCATGAAAATCTAACCTATATAACCTAACCTACTCTTACCTAACTAACAAAATTTTACAAATTTTGGACAATCATAAGTCGAAGGAACATTTACATCTAATTTGATATTAATATTTTATTTAAACGCCACTAAGAACTCCTTGTAGAAACTTTAAAAAAAACATAAATTTCGACTACCCGAACATGAAAGTTGTTAAAATTTGTTACAGAAATAATAAAAGCGCTAAAGTTTAAGAAAAACCCATTAGGGCTGTAAAACTCTATGCGTTTTGATGTCGATTTTTCAACTTCTGAAAGTTGGCCACCAAAAGCGAAACTTTTTCATTTACGGGTTTGAACGCGAATTGAATAATGTATTAGTAGCAAAGAGTTGTAGAAAGAATGGGACAATCGTATTACCAGTTTGTTTTACTTTCCGTGAATTATTTTCGTTTCATGTATCGCTTTTTTTATGAAATAAAGTGGCAAATGATTTGGTGGTTCATCTCAACCATTACCATTGATTGTTCCCACCTTATTAGAAAGTGGGCCCCGGTTACGTCACTCATTAGACAAAACGCAGAGCTATAATAAAACTCCGCGCCGATCTTATGTGAGATCGTGGTACTTCTCCATTCCTGCATTTGCCACCTAACTTATAAGTCGTACTTTTTGCGTTTTTTCATTATTATCATTTTTCCCTTGGCTTCAGGATTTCTTATGGCGAGAATTTCCTTACCAGTCTGGTTTTATACCAGGCCATAAAGGAACTAGTGCAATCAGGGCGGATACGAAAGCCAGAAGACTACGGTTTAATTGACTTCTCGAACGCCTTTATCAAATACAACATCATTCACATCCCATAATGAATATTTTGTCATTACATGATCTCAACTGAGGCACTAGATTGGTTCAATCGAAGAATTTGGAATGCACGTTATGAATATGGATATTTTGGAGGATCGTTTATTTGGTCTAAAGTAGGAGAATAAAATACGTAAATATATGAGTCCCGTTTTAGAAAACAAACGTTATACTAAAATAACCGTTTTACAACCTATTTTTAATAAAACACTAACTGATTTACAATTAATGGTAATATTAGTTTTAGCTCAAATTAACACAAGGAAAATAGTTTATTTTCACCGTATTCTCACAAATCCAAAACGACGTTTCCAATTATCCGTTGTCAGAAATCGTAAAGTGGATTTCTGTCTGTCGGATAATACCGAAGCGTTCTCTTTAATTCCGTTTGAGATATCTTAAACGTGTTGATTTAACAAAATAAATCCTGGAACGAAAATAAATTCGAAATAAAATTATGATAAACGGTTTATTCAATTGAAATGTACAAAAGAAAATTTCAGTTGTTTCCATTGTAATAACAAAACGTTCTAATGTATATAAAATTAATGGTAATAAACGGACGTTTTTGGTACTAATTAATCAAATTTGCTTTGAATTAAATTCATAGTCCGACGTTGAGTTTTTATAAACAGCCTTAGTAGTCTGTCGACAGGTTGAGAAGTCTCTTTACATTATTCTAGAACAAGAAATAACCGTTAAGTACCTTCCTTCATCAGCTCGAGGTCAAGAGATGATGATGACCATACGCAAATGTCGCAATTAACTTTATAAAATATATGAAAAACATTTTTAATACCTATAGCATTAGAGGTTTGCCCACGATTTCTATGGGATTCCATCAACATATCCTGAATTGGTAACAATGGGATCACACTCACGAGTATAATCATGGTGACAATGGGATCACACTCACGAGTATAATCAATCATAATTAAATAAAAAAAAAACAATTTTAAGAACCAGTGTTCAAATGGGGGAGAAATCGGTGAACATACATAAAAACAAACAAATACACACAATCGAACATAGAACCTCCTCCTTTTTGAAGTCGGTTAAAAGAAACTTAACTAACAGTTTTTTTTTTTTCATTCACGTTTTTTTTTTTTCATTCACAACTTATTACAGTAGCTATTGAGCCTTGAACAATCCATTGTTGTCCAGTGTTTTGAGCACAGGTGATGAGTTCGTAAAGGTGCGTGCAACATTAACGCTTGTCTAACAACTCGTTTTAATGAGTTTCTGTAGTCTACATAGGGGTCTATTATGATGGCGTGACGCACAACCCCTTCAATGTCTATTGGGGGTCCCTGTTTCCAATTTACGGTTGAAAATATGACACGTAAAGCCGACGGTAGCCTAGAAAAATCTCTAGTTTTTTTTTTTCAGCACTGTACCAGGTGAGAAATGCAATATGGCCTCACAGAAGGCGGGATTTGATGAAGAGATATATGAGATAGATGTATCTCCCACCCCGGATTAAAGCTTAAAGGTAATAAAATTCATAAACAATTGTAAATCTCACTTTTGACGGCTGATTTTTCTCTATTGCGTGTACGTGATATGTGGGTACTTAGTGCTTTTCGTTAAAGTAATAATTAAAGAAATTAAGAAAATGCAATTTAGGTATGCATTTCCCTGCAACTGGACGAAAATAAAAGTCAGTAATACAGTTAAATTTTTACATTTCTGCAATGTATTAAAAAGTACTAAGCCAGAACAGCGCTAGTTAAACAACAAAGAGACATAAACGCAGTTTGAACTATGAACTGCTTACAAAATAATGGCTCGAGTAGGATGCTGCAATGACACCATTTTGCAGTTTAATAGCTCCCAGGGGGAATATTATTTCTCTGTATAACTAAGCTGGTCAGCGTTAATGGCGAATAGTATATGTTTTGTGAAATATTGTAAAGCTAATATTTTATAAAAAGTTAATCTGAGTCTTTTATACATATATTTTTAAATGACATGTGTGACATTGTATTTTATATCCCTATAATAAATAACATTGTACTTTTAGCTGTTACTTTTATACTACCATTCTTACATTTTCTAAACAAGATACGCAGACATTAAACACTAGTTAAATCAATGGAGCAAATCTGATATTCTACTATTCACTGTATTATAAAGCGCAACTTTTATAAAGTGTAAGTGTAGTGTAAACCCAACATAATCTTAAGTTGATTTCTTATAAGTTAGTGTTCATATTTTTCCATATCTATTACCATTATCTATTTACTGTAATATACGCAGTCTACTAGTGAATTTTAGTTTTATTAAACCTTAAGCCGTGATAGCTCAATGGCCGGGCGCTCGCTTTTAACTCATTGCACTTGAGCAACTTGAGCTCAATTTCACGTTCTGGACGGCGAAGGAAAACGTCGCGAGGAAACTTGTAAACGCTCGAAATAAAAAAAAATATTTCGAAGACTTGGAAGTCTGCAAATGCAAAGCACGGTTCGCGTGGTGGACTATGCCCTAATACCCACTGAGCAGAGGAGATGTTTGCCCAGAAGTGGGACATATATAGACCTTACTTTTTACTTTACTTATTTGATTAACTAAATAATGTATTAATTACTTGTTTTCTGTCTCTACCTGAAAACTTCAACGGTCAAATAATTGGCCGCCTTTCTCGATTTGGTAAAGACATTTGATAAAGTCTTGCATTAAGGCTTAAATTACGATCTTTTCACACTTAATATGCCCTTTACTTCAGTCTTTTAGCTTTTAGGTTTGAGGGCACTCTTACTATGAGCCGAGTGAGTCCTACTCGTAAGGATAATGTCTATCGTATTTGCCTGTCACGCAGAATAAGATCATAATATACTTAATTATTTACATAATACATCCCGATGGACCAATAATTAATTTGAAATTTTTAGTTTATGGACTAAGTTATAGGTCGTGCTATCCACTTGTAATGCACCACAGATTGCCTTAAGCTTTGGTTTCCTTGAGAAAAGGGTAGCAAATTACTAAATACAGAAAGCTAGAGTTAATCTCATAATAACGACCAGTCTACTCTTTTGACTGTTTTTGCCTAATGGATCTCTGAGAGAGAATGATCATTCAAGAAAATCATAACTTATGGTCTACTTATTATATCACAGAACCTTCGCTCAAAATGTATTAAAACTAATAACTGCACTTGATGGTTAAATATCACAGACAATACTATGTACGGTGGCTAAAGTAATAATATCATGAAACATTACACGTTTCAACACATAACTCGAAGGGTTCGAGCAATAACGTTGGCATGGTAGCGCAACTGGAAACGATGTCGGTGACTAGTCGTACATCAACTTTGATAAGTCATTTTTCATGGGCGTTCAATACAATCCATTCGTTTAAACGGCTGATCTATCACGTAACACTTGGCGTGCTGCATTCAACGGGGTCATTCATTAAAAACATTTGTTACTTCGATCCACTTTATATCAGTCGCAGTAGACATTTTTATTTCTAAATGAGAATAGGAGTCGTATATGTAATTTGTTCGGCGGTTTCAAATAATATTTTGTATGACACTTTTACTTTATAAATATGGAAAATGAAAACACTATAGGGGTTGTTTCATTTTGGGCCATCACTATGTAGATATATGCAATACTTATATAGAAAAAATGAAAAAAATGTACGGGATTTTTGTAAAATATTTTTAAGTTAGTTCATCAGTTGAGAAATAAATATAATTCGGGGAGTGTTTTAATATGGCCGTCTCTTTTTTAGGGCCGCCAAGATTTCATACTTCGAGTTTGACGCGGGCGTCAGGCTTAGTAAAAAGAAAATATTTCAGCATTTGAAATGCTTAAATATTTTCTTTTCTTATTTGCTTTATTTTTCAGATCCGTTTTCAGTTTGACGTCGTTTCTCAATCGGGCAGCGTCTTTGCTAGGTCTACCCAAAAAATAGAAAGAAGCTAAGCAACAATGACAAAGAAATTGCGGTTATCTAAAAATAGATTAGAAGATAGTTATAGTTATATGTATTTAATTATGTATCTCATCCACCTTAATTATGTAACGTGCTATGATTAACAAACAATCGATTTTATGCTCCGATCAGAGATACTTGGCTTGGAACTGACTCCAAAAGTGTTTAATATTGTTTTAAGTTAGGGAAGGTAGGCTATTTAGATTAGATTTTCAAGATTTGATTATATTAGATTTACTATTATTTTAAACTTTATAGGGCTAATAGTTTTTTGAAGTCACTTCATTCAAAACGATGAAATTTTCGACTTGATTTAAGACTAAATTTTCGAAACGACAAAATTTTTAAAAATAGTTGAACAGTCTTAATATCTATAAGGTCATCAAGAACTTTATAAATAGTACGTAAAAATATTAATATTAAGACAAAATTTGCACTACTGATGCGTACACAAACAAAGCAGAAAATCAGTAGTCTTTCAAAGTTCATGGTAAATCTGTAAACAGCATAAAGTATTGAATCGCTTAAAATATATATTCCGGTTATAAGTAAAAGCGCTCAGTGCAGCTTTGACACAATTTGGCACTTGAAAGTGTTGCCAAAGGAATATAATTATTCACAAAATTAAAAAATACACTAATGACGCGAAACGCACATGAACTTCACATAATATATTAAGTTGCACGATTTTAAAACAAGAATTATAAAGTTTATGCAATGGAAAATATCTTAAAAATTTAGTAATTACGGAAACTCACACCCGCACGCACGCACAAGAGTTGATTACTTGAGACACAGGATTCGTCCTAGTTTAAGTTTTAATCCACTATAATCTATCTATTATAGTGTCATATTTTTCTATATCTTATTTTAAGTTTAATTTCACTTTTGTTGATTATGGTGGGGAATAAATGATTATTATAATAATAAACATTTACAACTTTTCCCCTAATATTCATAAATGTCATTGCACGATGAATATTAAACATGAACTTTAATTATAAATTTACGTACGATTCTTCTGATGTGTACAGGAATTTAAAAACTGATGTCTGACGACTAAAACCTACATTGTACGCTGACACACACGCGAGTAAAACACAACATGATAAATATATTTACTTTAAGAAATTGTGCTTCTTTACATTAATTATTCAATCATTAACAATGAGACATTCATTTGATTTTTCGATTGGTCGAATAATTTTCGCCACTGCAGGATTAAAACCTGTATCCTCTCAAAAACGCTCCTAGAAGCCGATATCCTGACATCGGGATAACCTCGAAATCTGTGTATTTTCTTCATCATTGTTAGCACGCTTAGGGCTAAATAGTGTGAATGTTTACTTTACTGCATGCTCACCATTTATATGATCATACATTGCAAAGAGATTGAATAAGTTTTTCAAAAAAGGTGAAAAACTTATTCATGTTGGCAACATGTTTAATACAGTTAAACTTATTTCCCAACCAGAAAGAATGCTTACACTCAAATAAATATTTACTTATTTGAGCGAAAATGTCTTCATTTAAATTTTTAGATGAAGACATTTTCTTTTAGATGTCTTTTAATTTGAGGTATTATAATTACTTTTAATTTATTACGGTGAATGTTATTTATTTAATAAATTTGATATTCAACAACAAAAAGTATTATGAATTTATGTATACGAAAGTGGAATAAGTTTTACTAAGCTGTAAAGTCCTTAATTATTCTGACTTACTAAAAGTTTGATAATGTCATCTTGATTTAGTATTTTAGAAGTTTTATACAAATACATTTTATGGCAGTATAAAAAGAATCCAAACTAACCGTTGGCGATATAATGAACATAAAAACCGACTTTTATCGTCAAAAGCGGCCATTCTCTCGCACTGCACTAATTTCAGTTTTACCAACATTGAGTTACCGAGTACTATTTAATGCTTTACGCCAGTTGGTTAAAACTCATTCGAAACTTAATAGGTAGAAGTAAATTAAAAATGTGCACACGATAATTTAAAAACTTAAACTACCTAACTTTAGAAAGTATAATTTACATTTACTATATTGTTCCAGGAGAACCTTTAATCAAAAAATTACAAAAATTAAATGTAAAAACCAATTAATTAAACCAATCGAAAACATAAATTTCGAAAATCATCAATGCAAGTTTTTTAGGAAAGAGCAATTCCGGTATTTTAATCCAATCAACAATTAAAGATTGGATTAAAATACCGGAAATAAATGTGTCTCCCTATTTTTCAACAAACGTCATTAAATGGGTCAGCTTACAATTCAGTTCTATTTTTTTAAATGTGTGTTCTGAACCCCTTACTTATACTAAGAACACTCTTTATTTTATTCAAAATCTTTATTTTAAGAATATTTTTTAAGATCGCTTAATCGATTTAACTTTTCAAGAAGAAGCTTGGTTAACAGCCGTTTCTGAAAGTTTTTAAATGTTTAAAAACTTACTGCTTAATTGTTTTATCGCTTAACGGAAACATGTCCAGTTATTTTTTTATTTTATTTATATTAGCAATGAATGATAACATTAAACATGCCGCTATTAATTTTAATATTAATATTAAAAATGCTACACATGCAATATTTTAAAATGACATAAATTTTGTCTGTACTGACGTAAAAGTCGTACGCACGTGACTTAACTTCGCTAATTTTTAACAAAAGTAAACGCTTATTAGCGATAATTATAAACCACCTGAAGCTTTATGGTGTTTATTATCCACGCAAGTGTTTTAATATGCAATCCAGTATTTTGAAATTATAACATTATCAATATATATACACAGATACTTCAATTTTATGATACGTTTTTTAATTGTATTTGGTAACACATTTTTCTGTTGCGGAACATTAATCCTCTATAAAGGTTTCAACATATTGTAGTAAAAATCGATAAAATCTAAAAAATAAACTATTTTTCGAATGTGGTTTTGGTCGCTCGAGATTGTTATGTTTTAATTGTGAATTTGAAATCGCAACGCGAGAAAGAGTGAGCGTTTTTTGAGCATTAATAAACAAACATTTTATGTTTACATAAATATTCAGTACCTTCTTATGTTTATTGGCATTGTGTAATTTTTATTGAATAATACATTGTGCGGTTAAGAAATACTTATTTTATTTTAGAATTGGGTATCCTTATCATATTACCCAATGTACCTCCGCTGTTTTTATATAAAAAATGCTACCTTTATAGAATAGACCTTAGAATTTCTGTCGTTACTTTTTATGTTACTTATAATATCGTAACAGTATCAATATCACTTTAGGGTACTAAGTGGCAAAATTTACGGCTTTAGCCATAAATGCCAATCAGCTTAAAACAGCTGTTTATATAGAAGTGCCGTCATCACATGCCGAATACACAAGCGGTAACAAAAGGCTCTCACGTATTTAACAACTCGAAGGTTAAGACAGAGATGTACTTCAACAATATTCATATTACGTAAAAACAATTAATTCTAAGTGTGAGCATATCAATAGCGGTGATGGACCCGTGGTTATAATGCCTGATTGGCGAACAAAGATCATGAGTGCAAAGTGGTATGCACTATACACAAGAATTTGTGCCCGGACTGCCCACAGACTGCCACGAAGCACGATCCTGAGCCAACTGCATCCATCGACTTCCCGCACAGTTGCACAGGTCGTCACTCCATCTAGTGGGGGGTCGTTCAACACTGCGATGGCCAGTACGAGGCTGCCTCTCGAGAACCTTTCTTCCCCCAACGGTTGTCACAGCTCTGCGTGATAGAGTTCGCAACAAAGACATCCGCAGTAGAACAAAGGTAACCGACATAGCTCAGAAGGTTAGTAAGCTGAAGCCGCGATGGGGCGGCCATATAGCACACTCGTTTGGCTAAATTTTATTTATAAAGATTTGAAAACGGCTCAACTTGAAATGCTTGGCGAACGCCAAGGAATGCTTGATAGGAAATTTTGCCAATGGAGGTGGAGTTCGGATTTACCCCGCTGTCTGACAAATAGACAGACGCTTACAATTCACAAATGATAGCTGACAACGCGAAAAC
This sequence comes from Iphiclides podalirius, assembly GCA_933534255.1. Classification (NCBI taxonomy): domain Eukaryota; kingdom Metazoa; phylum Arthropoda; class Insecta; order Lepidoptera; family Papilionidae; genus Iphiclides; species Iphiclides podalirius. The sequence goes on from OW152830.1 coordinate 5,005,877, forward strand.
AGCGTATCAATTGTGTAAATACGCTTTTATGTTGTGTGATTGCGCAAAACAATGCATATTTATAATATAGCAGCAATCGCGTATGATTTGCTGTAATGAAGTTTTTGAAGAGTTCTGTTCTCTGTCTCCGAAATTCATCATCAGATCTATATGAAATTTATATGGGACCATTTCGAACAGAAAAAGAATTTTACGAAACCGATGACAAATGACGGAGTTGTGCTCGAACATACATAAAAAAATATAAACCTCCGAATAACCTCCTAACAATTGAAGTCGGTTAATAGGCGTCAAATATTAAAGCCTGTATTTATTTTCTTCTGACTAGAATATTACTAATTTTAAAATACAGCCCTCTGATCAATTATGATACATAATACATACTAAATAATAAACGCATGTGTAGTATATATGGGAAAGATAAGTATTTTGTCCTCTCCTACATGCACACACACTCACACACCTATAAACGAAAGATTGATAGGGATGAAGTGAGTCTTGTGTTGACCATCGTAAGTGACGGACGTGAGTTGTGGTCTTGGTGCATTTTAGCGACGAGACTGTAAGTACTGTTTCATATGTAGATATATATATATATATATATATATATATATATATATATATATATATATATATATATATATACTACTATTTTTATGACCCTTTGAAATTTTGTTTAGTAAAAAAAAAAGAGATGTTAATGCAGCCCTTATAATTACTTGTTTTTTTTAATACCATCCACTTTGGCAGTACGTAAATGGGCCGCAAGTAGACATTTGATAAAACAGTCATCAACTATTTAATTTTTCTAAAATTTCATTGCCATAAAAACTAAAATGAAATTGTTTTGCTTAGTGATACCTATAACACTAAAGGCATTGCCCTTACTTTAGGATAATATTATCCTGTGTTGTATGGACGTTTTACAAACATAAATTTCACGTGGACAAATACCCAGATGCGAGACAACTATCTGTGGGTCACACAAATAGTTGTCCCGTGTGGGAATCGAACCCACGACCCCCGATGCCGAAGCCAATACCTTGGCCACTGTGCCATAATAGATACATTTTGAATAGAAAGAGGACAAGGAGAAAACACGAAGGAAGTAGTTATTTTAATTTTAAAAGCTTATGAGCAGTTGATGACGACTGTTTATTGGTTTGTTTTGTTTGTTTTATAAATATGGCGGCATGATGGTGTGCCAACTGGCCTGTCCGGCGCTTGTTATACGGGTAAGCGACCCCGGCCTCCCGAGTTGCTGCTGTATCATCCGCATCCATCCGAAACAGTAGTATCCCTACCTTTATCCACTCCCAAGATCCAAACCGTTCCTCTGCCGATTTCCTTGCAGCGGCTCCCTCCTACTAAACACACAAAGTCTATTTTGGTGGGGAAGGCAAAAGGATGTTAAATTGATAAACGATGGAACCGGTTAAGAAGTTCATCGAAATATTATATTAAAAATTGTATGGATAATAAGTTTAGAGATTGAGAAGTAAAACGTATAAATGTCTAAGAGAGGAAATTACGTTTACTATTATAAAAAGGTGATTATATATAAATAGGTGATTATTGAAATAATTGACAAGAAATATAAGTGGGGAGAGAACGGGATTAACAGCAGTCGACATGTGAAGCGAAGGCAGTACTTTTGGTTATTTAAAAGAATACTAGTATGGCAAGTTATAATTTAACTTATGATGTAAAACAAGCATTTTTATTATTATTTATTGTAGATAGTTAACTTTTTAGGAAGTTCAATGGAATTTGATTTAGGAAGCGAAGGAAGTGGAAATATTATTGATTTTAGAAACTGGCACTCATTTATTGTTAAATTGGTCCACAAAAGTAAATTACTTTATTAAATTTTCCAAATCCAAAACTAACAAAATTCTACTTATTTAAGTCGTTAAAATTGATTATGAACTAATATTTGCTATATAACATAAAACTATGAATATAATGGATATAAAGAAGTTCCTTACTTTTAATCACAAAACAATAATGTATATCCACAACATATCTTCAAATTTCATTATCATAAAAAAAAGAAGGGATGTAGTGTATATGTGAAAGAGAAGGAAGTATTCTGTCGTTTCCTACACACATACCTATAAATGAAAGATTGACATCGTAATTGACGGACGTGTGTCGTGTGGTACAAGGAGCCGATATCAGTACAAGTACATGTACAGTACAGCATGTAAAGTGGAAGCTCTTTTATAGTATTGCGTATAACGCAAGCTGCAGACCTGCATCCCTGACCAAGTTTAGTGCCTCATAAATAGAAGTTATTTGCAGCGGTTTCAGTTGCGAAGTCCTCAATTGCTAACTACGTACGTTGAACTAACTGGTGGAGAAAATCTTCCCTCTAAAGTCAGATGATCAAACTTTCGTTAATACTCGAATGTTTAATAATAGTAGACTTCTCCAAGTTTCGCATGAGTCGATGGTTAAAATAGTATTGTCAGTTTGGTTATTTAGGATCGATATACTGTTTTGGAATACCTGGCCGAGGGCGACTGATAAATTCACGGCGTTGAGTACTTAATTAAAGAAAAAAGTAGTTTTATATTCAATGTTATACACAATCTCTTCCCTCTCCTGAATGAAATGTGTTCGATTCCCTCACATGTCCATCTATGTATTTGTGTGACACACAGATGATTGTTCGGGATCTGTGTGTTTGTTCTCAAGAAGGGTTGTCAAAAAGGCGACCGGAAGTTGGATAAGGACAGGATGATGATGATGAGGGTTTTTATATCCGCATTTCATCGTAATGTCGTTTGAAAAACTTCGGTTACATAACGCCTTTTAATGACGAAAAAAAGGAATACTAACTTTACTTACAAATCGCTTATTTTAAAAAGGCTCTTGGAACCCACGTGCCAAATTCTTCAAGTATCTGACCCAGTAAATGAGCATAGCATTGGCATTATATTATATTATATAACATAGTATTCCCTTTAAATAAGTAATTAGTAACTAAAATTCCCTTGCTATTTCAGACAATGGTTGCCATATTCTTAGACACCGAATTTCCGCTTTGTTTCTTTGGTGGCCATTTTCTTTTTCTGTCCATTATATTGACTCTTTTTAAGATTTGGATTCAAGCTGACGAAACCAGGTGCCTTGAAATGTTAAAATTTGTTAATTTTTTCTAAATTATTAAGACAGTATTCAAAAAATGTTTGCCACGAGAAAATTTGTAGCGTCATGTGCATTCCGTGTACCCAAAGAATTATTATTATTTTTTTGTGCAAATGTTTGTGCAAAATTTGGCTTAACCGTTCTTCTAATATCTGCTACATATCATTTTTCGATTAGAAAACCCTTTTTTTTTCTCCTTTAACGCAATTTAAGTCTGGGCGCGGGTTATCTCAGTGGTCTTTCTTCTTTCTTGAAATAGTTGAGCTCGTTTTTTAACAATACTGTATGAAGGGCCAGAAATTTTTTTTACTTCACGTCGACGACATACATAGTAGACTCATACAAATACAATTATATACTAGATAATGGTAACCGGGAACTACGTGCGCGAGTCCGACTTGCACTTTGTTGTTTTTTTGACAAGGATTCTAATCCCTGCGCGGTACATGTGAAAATTGTGCACTAAAATGCTAATATTTAAGACGATGCCATGCAGGAGTTAAATATTTAAATTAATAATGAAACATACAATAGCACTTTATCAGTTTGTTTAATAAAATTAATACTTATTTCACCTCTCTGAGACTTCGTCTACTACTTGCTTTATTTATATGGCCAATAGCACAGCACTAATGACTTAATTCCGATAATTCCGATGATAAGGGTAGGAGGATGATTATTTCGTATTACATCTCGATAGACTCAGTTTCCTTATGCAAGAGTTTAATATTCTTATAGTCGATAAAAGTAATTTTATAATTTAAAAAATGTCAATTTTAATTCTTCAAATGACTTGTCCCGTTATTTGTACACAAGTATTAACCGAAAATATATTAAACCTATTTTTAAAATTGTCTAGGTATACATGAATTTTTGCGATCATTATTGCGAGTTGCAAAGTTAAATATTTATGGCTCCGTCCGTTTGATAACCGCGCGTAAAACAAAGATGGAAACGAGGAAGTTCGAACCTAGGACTCCCGAATTGAATTGAATTGAAAGTGAACACTAATTTTCAGCGCACACGAATGTTAGCATCCGTTTGCTAATTGAATAATATAGAAATAACGGAACGGTGTTCTGTAATTGCGTCAATCTTTGATGAAACCATGAAGACCAAGACGCTGCTGCAAGCAGTTTACGACACACTGACAGTTGGTCTACTATGAGATTGTTACACATGACTGCGTAGTGTAAAACAAAGTCATCCGGCTGTCTGTCTGTCCCTATGTATGCTTAAATATTTAAAACTACGAAACGGATCTTGATGCGTCTTTTTACTAGATAGAGTGATTTATCACTACATAGTATTAAACAAAGTCGTCTTGTATCTTGTATTAAGTGATGTTTTTGTGAAAGCAAAATCCGAGACTATTAAAGCTTCATTTGACGCAAAACCGGTGGGCTAGCCAGAACCCACGGGTTTGGGCCCTCGGCTGTGGGTAGAGCCACGCATGTGCTCATGCGTGCGTATAAGTATGGTGGTATGGTGGTCATCTAAGGGCCATCGAGGTCGCGGTTCGGACCGAAACCCCGATGGCCGTCGACTGTGTTTTTAGCTAATCGGTGTCTGGGAGCGGTGAGAACCGCCCCGGAACGCGGGGTACCTTGTGTACGCGTTGTGTTGGTCTCGCCGTGCTCGGAGGCGAGGGCGAACTAGTGTGTTTGTTGTTGCACTAACTGTGGGTGTAGTGTAATCCGGCGGGACCCCCGGCGATGCGTCCGGCGTATCTAAGTCCCCTTCTTCGACCGGGTCGATTAGGACATTTCGCGGGTGACGCTTGTTGACGTTCGCGTTTGTGTCGGGTTGGTAATTTGCTGCGCTTACCACAAGAGGGTTGGGATGATGTTCTGCTCTATCGAAGAACCGTTTGGTCAGGTCTTTAAAATATTCGAGAATCGTCGGGAGTCTGCAATCGCTGTGCAGGTCGACGTTGCGTTGATACCACTGCGCACCGGTTGCGCGGCGGATGAACTTAAAGTAAACAAAAGTAAAGTTAGTAATTTTGTACTATTTGCAACTTGTACAAGCGAATAGGGTGCGTGTCATGCATGCGTAGGACATAATAGGTCGTACGCAGGTCTTATATAATAATAATTTGTGCCTTAAGGGCATTTTACTTTTAGCGTTAGTTAAATTGTATAGCCGGTCGGAGACGAACGCGGCTTAATTGCGAACGTTATTAATGTGCGTATTAAATGACATACGCGAGTCGATACTGAATCCTAAGTATTTGTACAAAGTCGTCCCGATGTCTGTCCGTCCCTATGAATGCTTAAATCTTTAGGACTTCGCAACGGATCTTGATGCGGTTTTTTTTTTACTACATAGAGTGATTCAAGAGGAAGGTTTATATGTATAAAACATTGCACCCGTGTGAAGCAGGGGGGGGGGGGGGTTTCGTTAGTACTCTATAAATACAAAACGTCAATATTTAAAATTATAATTTATCTGTACGTTATACTAAACAGTAATCGTTGCCCTCTAATCATTACGACTATTATACTAAGCAATTCATAGACAATACTTTAAATTTTTTTTTTCATTATTTCTTCATATAGCAACATGAATCACTTTCTTCCATTAGCCATTGTTAAATAGATTTTTTTAGTGTTAAAAACTTAACTCTCGTACTTTTAAATTACATAAATTTAAAAGTACGAGAGCGCACGTCACGTATTTCATGAAAACTGTTACTTATCCTTTTAGAGAATTCTGTAGATTTACATAAACATAATATCTCACTCAAAAAGATTTCGTTTATTTCAATTTGCTGAGGGAGCGACTTGGTTTTAAGTTGTAAATTTATTTAATTTGTCGCCCACCACTGCTCGCGGTCTATAATTTACATTGTCTATCTCAGTAAGAAAATAATATTCTTAGGAAGTTGTCTGGAATTTTCTTCGTCTTTGTATTATAACAAAGCGGTGGCACAAAAATACGTTCTTAAAGCAGAGGTACTTGTCCTTAAAATATATTCAATTGTAATATAAACGGGGAAACTATCAGAGGTATCTACGAATGAAAATGCGTTTAATTTAGGAAAATGGTTGATGATCTAGTGTTTAAAAGTTATCGAGATTGGACCTGCGGTTAAATCGCAGACACTCATGAGCTTCTATTTCTGAATTTCATACCAGCGAAAATCAATGTATTATGCACGGTTACTGATGACATTGTATAAGACTAATGGTCGCCCAATGGTCGAAATACGAACATAATAAATTATACATGGCAGTGTGTGTAATGCTTTTTTTATTTAATTATAACTGTGTGGAATTCCATACTCCTCCGTCCGCGCAATTTTCGTATAAACGACTACAAAGTATTTGCTTCACGTTTTAATATATAGATTTCATAAATTAGCTCTATGTTAAAGTTTCAGTTTTTAATCGCTGACGGTCTCGTCTTCAATCAAATCATCCGATTTAAGTAAGCTTACATTATATATATGTGTATATATCAAGAAATTAAATAAATAAATTTACATATTGCAATTTCGCATGTAAAGTATAAGCAGTATGCGTATCAGAAATTAGGCTGCAATGAATGGCATGTGTAAAACGAATACTAAACAAGTTCAGCGCCAATTAAATTGCAATTGCCAATTGTAAGGTCGGTCTTAGAGACGATATGTAATAAATTTTCGATCTAATTACGATAATTGGCACTCACAAGTATTGGAGCGTCTATCTACTACGAACGCGGTCTTCTTCGTACTGTCTTCCGATTATTGAAAGTACTTTTGATTCAGTCAAGTATCACAAAAAGTACGTTAAACGTACCACACTTTTGGTACGTACCCAATCGTAGTCATGTAAAAAAAGGAAAACATAAGCATACCTCAGACAGTTTTGTGACTTTAATAAATTATTTCAAGTTTGAAATCATGATTGAAATGACTCACCATGAAGATGGAATTGTTTATATTCTTGGTGTCAAAATCCCTGTACCATATTTATGGAACCCTATAAAGGAGAATGACCTTTGAGTACATTATTACTGACTAAAAGTGGTCTTAACTCGCTGTATTCCTTTATTAATGGAGATGTGAAAACTTATCTCCTATTACATGAGGATACATACATATACAATGAGGTTTATTCAGTTTATGCATTACTTACTTGTCTGAATGAATTAAAATGCAAAACTTTCCGTGCACACGCAGTTGCCAGGGATATTTCGCGTTCACTGAGATGAAATAAGCTTATGAAAGATTTTTACTACTGCTTACTAGGTTATGTCGAAGTGACAGGCAAGATATGCAAATAAGCTCTAAAATCGTTTCGTCTATGTTTTTTGTTATGCTCATGGCAAGTGATCACCGTCGCACATGGGCATTCGAGCCAGAAAAATGGTTGTAAAAGTCTACTCCGTCTACCGTCCATTTCAGAGTTATCTTACGATGCCAGTACATTTTTTACTTTTTGATGATTGTCTTCTATAATCTAAACAGTGAAATATAAAATCGTATTTACCTCGCATTTTCTCGGTTGTTATTTCTTTCGAAGGGACATACTTTTATCGGCGGCCTTGTGTCTTGAACCTTGTTCTTCCTTACGTCTCGCTGAAAATCAACTGGAATTAATTTGCAATAATATTTTCGATGAGTTTCTTAACAAATTGCTTCTTGAGTAAATAAAAAGAACAATGTTTTTCAATCGCTAAAATGTAGTAAGTAGTAGCTAGTATATTGTATTGTAGTAAACTGTCCTTCAAGTTAATAAAAAGTTTGTTTGGTTCATGTATTCAGGCTTACAATGTGCATTGTTATTTTTCGATTTACGTACACTCTCCTCCCATTTGAAAGATGCGTATGTTCCAATTTTATAACCCAACTTTTAATAGAGGGTAGCGTTAGAAAGCGTCGAATACTTTGTAAAAAAAGAACAATAATTATGTTTAAACTTATTTATATCTCAGAATAATATATTACCCTAATTGTAAGTAGTACTAGAATAATATATTACCCTAAGTAATAAAATTATTTACGCACATTTATATCATATAGACACCATTGCCATATAATTAAACTGTTCACTTAAACTGTATAATAAATCAGTTGTTACAGTTGTTACAATTATTCTAGGATTAATGATACACCTGTGAAAATAAAACATTTTATTTGCGTTCACTGTGGTACAGTGTACAAAGAACAGTTCTTGTCGCAATATGTTTCAGCTAATAATCGCAATTATATGATTAGTTTCGAAAGTTGACATTAAAATAACGAGAAATAAAATACGTAGACACATAAAACTAATAACTCTATGAGGTGTGGGCAGCATTTATTATATTTTTATTCAACTTCTAAATTCATTCTTTAATCATAATGATTTGGTCATCTGAGTTTGACAATACATGTATAAATAAATATTTCAATTGAGTAGTAACTCTTCGAGGGTAAGGATCTAATGATATTAGTCCTCGAGAAAATAGTTTTCATTCAATCAGATCTGTAATCGGCCCGATGCCAATCTTTCGATTAAAGACTCCTTCGAAGGTACAAAAGGATATACTTCATAACTGTAGGGCTATTAATTCATTTCACGAGTTACGTAATGGAGTTCAGTATAATTTCTAATTATTTATGCCGCATGTTTATTCGAGTATTTGTTTTCTTTAATTTTACTGTAAGAATATATTGTGCTTATGAATTTTCCTTGGGTGTTTTAGCCCTAGATTTCCGCGAATATAATATCAGATGTAATAAGTATTGTAAGAATTTTAATTCTGAACCGCAGTTGATTGATTCTCTGCTTTTGCACACAATTCTATTTGAACCAAGTAAAGAGTTTCTATTCATTACAATATAGTGATGGTTTCTAATTCAAAGTTGCCCGGAAGAAATTACTTTTAGCAATAAATGCAGCGGATACATTGTACTCATAACTACTAAGTTTTTAATTTTTATCTATTTTTGCTTTAGTGTGCAATAAAGTATATTTATTTCCTTAATTCATTTATTTAAATTTTATTTCATTATATGCAATAAATCAAATCAAATCATTTATTCATCCAAGTAAGAAGTGTATATTTCATCTATCGAGTCATTTTTTTAAATCTACCGCCGTTTTGTTGTGAGGTTCCTCTAATGGAGGAGAAGCAGGCGAAAGAAGGTAGGTGTCCTCTTTATCGTCATTTTTTATCCTCAAACGATTACATTGATATACGTACTGTATCATAAGTTTTTTTTTAGAAACAGGAAACAGCTTAGTAGCTATCATCTATTTCGCAAAACAAATATTGTTTCCATATTGTTTACACGCCTCTATAGCATAATACCGTATGATATTATGAATAAAGTTGAACATTAACTTAACATTTTTTTAATTGAGTTCATAAAAGTGCACTCGATAGTCTTATTAGGAAGATTAGTTTTATTAGGAAACTTCTCAAGTTTCCTCATAAAACTAACATGTTGACACTCGATGAAATCTTTGTAAGTGCAAATGATTGTGATGCAGAGAATTAAATGGTAGGAGTAAATGAGTTCAACAGAAGATAAAAAAAAAACATGATTTGCAAATTTCGTAGTTAATTAATGAAAGATTTATTTATTGATTTATGTATTGCTAAATCTCAAATTATTTCATTAACACCTCAGACGCAAAAGTGTGCAATTATTGCGCTGTGTCTCTGCACATAACTCGTTTATAGTTATTTTATTCACTTTGCACTTTATTTTAGTGATACAATTGTTATTACTTGTAATTAATTTAATTTGTCGGCGACGAAGGCTTGCCGTCGACATTTTGGCTTGCCTCTTGTTTCAAGAATATAATTAACCGTGTAAGAATTTTTACAACGAAATTTATTTAAGTAATTTACATTGATTCAAGTTTCAAGTTTAGTACTGACAGCATTTTAGAGCTGTTATACGGCATTTTCAGTGTTCACCTGGTTGTATCGAGACCGCACTGAAAGAACGTGAGTGGTTTCAGCAATATCAGTTCGCACGGGAACGCATCATAAATTGCGGAAGAAGCGATCGGGCAGAAAAGATTAAGTTCCAAACTAGATGATGCTTCGGCGACACTCACTATACAGAACCGACGATGGAAAGTGTAATTTTGAGTGAGCGATAACCTCTTACAAGATTGGATTGTGCTCGTTTTTGGATATAGTTATTATTGAATAATGGCTCACGTAAAACCTATTTGACAAGTAATACAGAGTGAAAATGAGTATCGCTCGCAATGGCTCCTAGCCAACAGAACTAAGCGACAGATACGTGTCCGCACGGCGCGAAAAAATAATTTCGAAACTTATCTATTAGGCAAACTCACATTTAAGTTCACCTTAAGTTCGTGGCAAGACTTTATGAAGAACTTATGTTGATAAAGTCTTGCTTAAAGTAAATTACTCAAGTTAAAAAATATATTGCAAGCTACAAACATTTTATTATGTTGCGACTGTTTTAATAATCAATTTTTTTTATGTGAGAAGATAGCAAGCCAGCAAGCGGTGTTAAGTGGTAACCGCTGCCCACGGATATTTGCAACACCTGTAGGGTTACAGATGCCTTACCACGTTTTAATAAAGTAAGCCATAGCTACCTCACTCACCAGACCCAATGTATACGTAATGTATACATAACGTAAGTGTAACACTTGCATTACACGCCGGTCTTCGGTGAGGTCGTGGTACTTACCCGGACGGACTTTGCCCTTAACACAGTGTAACTATTCTTTTTTAAATGCTTGACATGATGTTTTAAAGTACCTTTTAATAAAGTGGGCCCTGACAACCTCACTCACCAGACCAAACGCAAAAGTGCTACTTACCCGGAGAGAATAAAGTAACAGCCTATATATTTATGTCCCACCGCTGGGCAAAGGTGTCATCTGTTAGAGTGTTGTTGGTTGCTTAAGTATATTGAATTAAAAGCGGGCGATCGGACAGTGACTTAGCACATCTGTTAACACTATTTAATTTAATAGAATTTACATACTCTACTTACGAATCCGTGTAAAATCTTTTCAATTTTTGCACATTTGCAATTTCTCTGGTGTACTTACGTTTTTTACAGTTTTCCAGTTGAAGAAAATGGAGTTTTGCTTTGCGGGGGCGTGGTAAAAGCAGAGATGAATCAAAGAAGTAAGAAGAAATGAATATAATGTATAGGGAACTTCTTAAGAGGAAGGTGGAAAACACTGAAACTGTCATATCGAGAGAGCATATCTCAGCGTAGTTGTGAAAACAATCTGACAACATTGGATTACATATCTTAGTGCTGAATACTAGTCAATGTTTGTGATTGTAATAATAAACATCATTGCTTAATTCCTTTATAAAGTAGTTAAGTATTAGATAGGAAGAGAATTTTTAATAGTATAACGATCGACGAACTCTGATGTAACTGTGAGTAAAAAATTAACGATAGAAAGAAGATAGACAAAAGCAAAGATGAAATATTACATCATATCCTTTCTGAGGCGCCGTACGTTGATATTGAAAACGATGCTAATACTGGCGGCGTTGTGGTTAATGGTACATTTGTTGCCGACTAGCGGCGGTGCAAGGAACTCTATAGTCGCTTCGCCAATGGACTATGAAGATACTTCATCCTTCCAGAAGAAGAAAAGCGAATCGTATGGAAACAATCAGACGAATGGTAAGATGTTTTTGAGTACGAGCAGCATGCGCATATTCGAGTAGGCATAACTGATTTATTAACTTGGCTTAATGTTTAATTTTCAAACCTATTAAAATTTTTAGACGATGTACAGAGGTATTATTGCCTCATGACATTCTCTCGTCGTATCCATCATTTGCTCACGTCATTCTTGCAAGCTTAATAAGTCATAAGCCTGCCCATATCTGGAATTATCTACATTCCTTTCGGGTAGGAAATTGCAATGGTTGTCGCCTGAACGGCTAGAGCAATAGAAGTTCTAATAAGAAAAGACGTTACAGGTAAATCGAATAATTTATTTTTTAAACTATGATTATTTTATTTGATTATCGAACGCAGTTTCCCCTTTTTTGCCTTACAGCGATGTTTCGACGCTCCTAAATGTATTGTATTGGTTATTTACTGTGACTTAGGAGATCTTTTTTTGATCATGCATTACACAATTCGTTTATTCGTAACAGCGCGGATGCGGTTTTTTTTCTGCTAAAACAATGCTCTTCTTGTATGATAACATTATCCTGTGTTGTAAAGATGTTTTACATACATTAATTTCACGTGTACATGTGTCATATGTCTTTAAATTATGCATTTAAATGATATTCAATGAAGCTAGACGGTAATTAACACAAGTAGTATCATAAATTATACCATATATATATTATAATGTAAAATTTGTTTACCTATAATAATAATTTCTAATGTACGTGTATACACTTTTGTATAAATTCCAAAAATAATTTAAAATTAAAATCGGTATTAAAGCATTGCAAGAACTATTTAAAAGTACTTTTCTAGAATTATTGTTTTAGGTCCTTCCGGGTAAGTACCACGACCTCACTGAAGACCGGAGTAAAGAAGAAATGTTAAACTTCTGCGTTTCGTCTGAAGACTGAGTTAGCCGGGGCCCACTTTATATAAAGGCGGTAGCGCATTTGCAACCCTACGGGGGTTGCAAAAATCCATGGGCAGCCATTATGACTTAACATCAGGTGAACCGACAGGTCGTTTGCCACTTACTCACATAAAAAAAATAATTAACATCACACTTATTTAAGAATTTTGAGTAATAGAAATGGAGGATGATTTCAAAAGGCTAATTTTTAAATGCATATGCCATTTGAGATGTTGTTATCTCGATTAACTCTCACTGTTTTATTTGGCACCGTTTTTAACAATTACCTATTTTTTTTTGATACGTGATTGATAGCGAATGCCATAAGCAGGTGCAACTGATATTTAAGTGTGTACGAAGTTTTAAGTAGATAAACAAGCTTGTCAAACCTGTCTCCGGGTTCCGGTCTCACGGCGTCTCGAAGGGACATCGTCTTTCGATCGACACTAATCGATCACATCCTGTAGGACTGGCCGTGATTGCCGCCCCAGGGTCGGACAACTCGCCCGGTGAACTCGGCCGACCGGTCGTTGTTCCCAAGAACATCAGCGAGGACGCGAAACTCGCCATCTCCGAGGGGTGGAAGAAGAACGCGTTCAACCAGTACGTCAGCGACCTGATCTCTATAAGGAGGAAGCTGCCCGATCGCAGGGACGAGTGGTGAGTTTAATCCCTTTCAATCATTCTTCGTCTATTTGTATCATTGCATTATTTTTTAATAAAAACAGAAGCAAATATCCGGAAAAAATGACTAAATGAATTCACAGCCACAAATGGACTTAATATTTGTAACACATGAATATTTGCAACCAAGTGCACAACGGCGTTAACACATACTATGTCATTAATCTTTAATAAATCAAGCAGTACCGGTTCTTTTCTTTCATTGTGGAAAACGTCTCTAATTGTTTCTATCCGAAAATCAGGAAATGCTACATATGTTAACAACTATAGGCAAATTTCTATTCTAGCCACATTAGCAAGCATTTTTGAAAAAATTGTTTATCTAGTCGTAAATTTTCACTTCAAGCAAATTATTTCTCCATATCAGAAAGGATTCTATAAAAACAGGTCTACTTCAACAAATTTAGTATCCTTTTCAATGCAATAGCTTCTGCTGTAGATTTTCGCAAACACAGTGACGTGATGTGTACTGACTTCAGCAAAGCATTTGATAAACTTTATCAAATTTCTGTTCTGTTTAACATTTTCAAATCAATGACATAAGTCAAATTTTAATTATCTCGCAACTTTTATTTATTTGCAGATGGTTTGAAATTATTCCGTTATATAGACACCTGTCATGATTCTGCTCTACTTCAACAAGATTTAGATAGACTTTCTCTTAGACACACATATAGAGGATAAATTTTTAAAATTGTATTAAACATTTACATACCTAACCTTAAACTTACCTAACTTTAAACATCAATATTTACCGAGTTATAAAATTTTCTAAAACAACGAATTTTAGAACAACCTTACGTATAAAACTGTAACATAAAGTTCATTTGTAAAGGTCACAAAGCATATGAATGGGTTGAATGACTTTGAAAGAGACAAAACATACTGTTAGAAAGAGAGGCTTGTAATGCGACGCTGTGGCAACGAATGAAAAAGTCTCAGAATGTATGAATCAGTCAGTTGTAGTTGTAAAGGATGTTACAAATTTTGTTTGTTTTTTACTTAATTAGTTTGTTTGAGAAATATTTTTTTTAATTATGGATTTTTTGAACGTTAATGTTTTTAGAAGAAATATATATATATATATATATATATATATATATATATATATTTCTTCTATCCTTTAAACGAGCAATTCTTGTATATATATAATCGGAATCTCGGAAACGGCTCCAGCGATTTTCATGAAATTTAGTTTGTGCGTAGATTCGGGGACGAAAAATCGATCTAGCTAGGTTTCATTTTTAGAAAATATCCTTTTATCCCTGTTTTCAGGGAATGAAAAATATCATTTGAATATGACGGTAAATTTCGCCGCAAAAGAAAATGTGATAATAGCTCGGTAGTATCGGTAATCGGGCGGCCCCAAAACAGACGGCCGTGGTTCGTATCACGATCATTTACACACTCTTTTTTTTTTACTTTTTTTTCGATTCCAGATCATTGCTTTCTTTATTTTTATTTTTTTTGTCGATTTGTTATTTTGTTACTTTTTCCCTTTTTTTTTAAAGTTGTTTCTTTTGTGAAAAACACCACTTCATATTTTCTTATTATTACGTCGGTAAGATCGAAAAATATTACGCATATTTCATTACTCAGTAATTTGTATCTAAATGTAACAAACTACACTCACACTATTTACCAAAAAAAAAAGACATGGTTTGTTTTGTTTTTTGTCCTCCGGGTACTATATATATACATTTATAACTCATCACTTAACCATCGTACTCATTCGTAGGAACAAAAGGTTTTTAACAATGTATTCATTACAAATAGTGTCACATAGAATTACAATGATCTTTAATAAAAAAGATTTTTAATATAAATTCTTAGGTGCAAAAAGCCGGGCCGTTATTTGAAAGATCTTCCGCAAACTTCTGTGGTGATATGTTTCCACAACGAGGCATGGTCGGTGCTACTTAGAACTGTACATTCAGTTTTAGACAGATCGCCAGCTCATTTAATAAAGGAGATCATTCTTGTTGATGATTTTTCTGACATGCGTAAGTTGATAAACTTGGATGGTAAAATGCTTTTGAATTAAAGATTATTCCTGATAGTTTTAGAAGATTAAAACACATTTGCAAGTGTCAATAAAGTGTCTTTCCATATCATACGTTCTATGTCATCTGCCACATTCACTTAAATATATCATAATTATAAATGCCGAACAATTTTTAAAAGCCGTGCAGTATGGACATGCGCAATTGTTTCACAATGGTACCTACATATTTATATGTACAGCGGAATTAAAGTAATAAGAAAAAAGAGGACAGCAAGTTATTATCACTTTAGCATCAGTTTTTCTCATCCCCGCATTAAACTTATTTGTTTATCTTTATTAGCCACGAAAACTTCCCAATTGGGATGATTGCGTGGCTTTACCCTGAGCGCGCTAACAACATATCTGTAGTATAAAACTAGTCAAATTTGTAAAACTAAGCATATTAAGAGATTTTAGATTCGATTTTTGAAGTTTTTATTTGTCTGTTACAATTTTCATATTTTATTATATTTGATGATAAATTTTATAATAATTTTGCAACTTTTGCAGCACATCTGATGAAAAGATTAAATGACTACATGTCATCACTGCCAAAAGTAAGAATAGTTCGAGCGACACGTCGTGAGGGCCTTATTAGGGCCAGGCTTTTGGGTGCTCGACACGGAACAGCTCCCGTCTTAACTTATCTGGACAGTCACTGCGAGTGTAGTGAAGGTAAGGAAGGTAATTAAGTATCGACGGATATAATTATCTGCTGTTTATCTGCTGTTTGCCAATTATTTTTGTTTTTTTAACGTTGCCTATAGTGTAGCATAAAATTATCCTGTGTTTGAGGACTATGCCTTTGTAAGTCATACGTCAATTGCACATAGACAAACACCAAATCAAATCACGACCCGCGGCGCAGCAAAAATAGGAATTATGCAACACGAGTTATTATTGGTGGCCATCAATTTTTTTATAACTTGTGTTTCAACGCAAACTTCCAATTAACTTTAGAAAATTCACGCTTTAAGCTAAAATACGAATAGCTATTTTAAACTTTGAAGTTGGAAAGCCCAGCAAAAATTGGTAAACATTTATATTTTTGATCGCAATATTTTTGGTTATGTAATTTTTATTCTAGTTTTCCTTTACAGGATGGTTGGAGCCTTTGCTAGATAGAATAGCACGAAATAAAACCACAGTTGTGTGTCCTGTTATTGATATCATTGATGATAACACTTTCGAATACGAATATAGGGACTTATCTTCTGTCAATGTCGGTGGTTTTAACTGGGATCTCCAGTTCAGTTGGCATCCAGTACCACCGAGGGAAAGAGCGAGACATCAACATACAGCAGAGCCCTTGTGGTCTCCAACAATGGCTGGTGGTCTCTTTGCTATCGACAAGGAATTTTTTGAATTGCTCGGCACTTATGATAATGGTTTTGACATATGGGGTGGGGAGAATCTGGAATTATCCTTCAAAACGTGGATGTGCGGCGGAACTCTGGAAATAGTTCCATGCTCCCACGTAGGCCACATATTTAGGAAACGTACACCTTACAACTGGGGGACCGGTGTAAATGTATTGAAAAAGAATTCAGTCCGTTTAGCAGAGGTATTGCAATTCTTCAGTGTACAATTTATACGTCACGGAATATTAGTGTGATCTAAAAATTGGTAATAACAATTGAACTGTTTCAGGTTTGGTTAGATGACTATGCTAAGTATTATTATCAAAGAGTGGGTGATGACAAAGGTGACTATGGTGATATTACTAGCAGGAAACAGCTTAGGAAGAGTCTCGAATGCAAGTCATTCGAATGGTATTTGAAGAATATATACCCTGAACTATTTATTCCCGGAGAATCTGTCGCGCATGGAGAGGTATGTCATAGAACAATTTTCAGATTATTAATAAGCATGAAAGTATTTACAAATTTACGTTAATTATGCAGTTTTTTATAGATACCATCATAATATTTTTATTGTATTTAAAGTTCTAACCGAACATAGATAGTTTGTAACGAAATGTTTTACATTTTAATGTTTCAAAAATAACGAGTTTCAAATATAATCTTGTTTAGATCAGAAATTTCTGCTTCCAAGAGACTTGCTTGGACTCTCCAACAAGCAAGTTCGACCATCATAAGCCAGTCGGACTTTACCCGTGTCACAGAAAGGGAGGAAATCAGGTCTACAGCCGTTCAAAATTGGCATCAGCGGCAGTACCACCGTTTGAGAAGTTTTTTTCAATCGATTCGCTCCTCTTATTCGCTATAGCACCCTCCCGTTCCAAGCACATTTTTGAACATATTACACCATATACACCAGTCACTACTAATACAATAAATTCTTTAAGGCATAAAGTGGAACAGCATATGTTCCATAAATATATAAGGCTGAATAACCCTAATGATTCTTATATATCAACAATGGTTTATTTTCTCATATATTTTTATAAAGATACTTTTAAATCACGCATATGTGTTTAAATTAAAATTTTCTGACTTGGCAACATTGGGTATATATAAAAGTAGGGATTTCCTGCACGAACCTGCATAATAAACAGAGAGCCGGTTTATTAGTTCAGTTATACTGCAAAATCTACTGAATAGATCGGAATAATACTTTTACCATAAGATGCAGCGTGTTTCCGAGAAGGTTTTAGTGTATGAAATATCGGTTATTAATTATCAGGAACCTATTTTTTTTTACCTAAAGAAGATGGTATGAACCAGCGTGAGACAGTGAACGCAGGCAGGAGACAGCTTGTTATGTATGAACTTTGAGAGAGTGGAATCATACTCAATTTTCCATAAACGGGTACAAACGGTTTTTTATAAAATCTGTATTCAGGTAAAATTAATTATATAAAAAACAGAATTTTAAATCCAAGCAATACATATTTAACCGTATCTGGAAAACTCAAGACATACAGGGAGCCTATAAAACTGGTGATAGGTAATACTCCCATAGCTTCAGATAATGAAATTGCAAATAGTCTTGAAAATAAATTTTCAGAAATTGCAGTCAATGTCACATGTAATTAATATCCTTTCCCATATACGCAATAAATATCCTTTCCCATATACGCAATAAATATCCTTTCCCATATACGCAATAAATGTATTAAAATATAATGTTACCTCAATAGGTATTGACAATTCATCACATATTTAAATTTAACCACGTAGGTACTAAAGACATTATAAAAGGTAGAAATTATATTAATCTTAACAATACAGGGGATTTATGGGGCATGTCCATAAAATAAATGACCACAATAATGCCATGTATTACGCCACATTTGGCTTATATTTTGACTAACTGTACAGATACTGGAATATTTCTAGATCTGTCCTCAAAGTGGGGATAAAAATGGCGACTATAGATCTATTTCCGTATTGCCATCACTAATTTAAATTTTTGAAAAATTATTATGAAATCAACTTTGGTATATTTTAATACAAATAAAATTTTTCATGATGAGCAATATCGATTTACTTAATGCATATCGAAAATAGATGCGGGTGTCACACTTGTCAAACATATTAATAATGCCTGGGAAGGGTCATAAAATGCAATAGGTGTCTTTTGCGACCTTACAAAAGCCAAAGGTAGATTGTTATGGCATTCGTGGCATCGCCCACAAGCTCATATTATCTTACCTTGGTAATATAATTCGAAAGATATTTATGCCAGTATGTTATGTGATATTGCACTGTTTGCTGACGATAATGATCGCTGATTTTTAGGTTCGATTATTAATAAGGTTGAGCGAAATTTAGCACCTATCATCTCTTGCGAATAGATTAAGCTCCGCTTTTTTTGTGATTGTCCAATATCAAATATTTTTTTTTTTTGGGCTGGATGAGCCACTGTTGGCCTTAGGGGCCTTTACAGATCCGACGGACTTGAGGGGGCCGGGCGCTCGAGGCGCCTAGCCTGAACCTCGCGTATTTATTATTACGCGTTATGGTGACTAAGCTCGAGGGCTCCCGAAGGAACCTCGGCTCAGGCCGTCACGCTATTAGTTTTCACCGGTTTGGGAGGCCGCCAAGCTCTTAGGGCGCTTTGGCGGACGCTCCATGGAGTGATCAGGCTCAAGGGTCCCCGAGAGGGGACCTCAGCTTGGGCTGTCACTCAGCACGCGTTTAGCATTCCGATTCGAGGGTGCCCGAGAAAGCCGGACCTCGGCTCGATCGGTAGCTGTTAACTGACTGGGGGGATCTCTAGAGATATCTTTACTACCACTTCGTAAAGCGTTGGCGCTGGGAGAAGAAGTGGCGGAAGAAACTCCAGCAACGCTTCTATCATTAATAGGGGAGAACCAGGCCAGGTACGTGGCGGAACCTAGTATACGTTTGCCGCACTCGCCGGCGAGTGCGGTGTGTATTGGTGTGCTTGCGTAGTTGTTTAATCCTTTCGATGACGATAGTCGTCTCATCATCAGGGAAGTCGAGAACGTGTCGCGGTCTACGGTGATTGCGGCGGAATTTACCTAGCGGCATGGGTCTGTAGGTGGCGGCACCTACGATTAGCGGGTTGGGATGCGCGGCGGAGGAATCGAAATATCGGCGCGACGCCAACTTCAGGAATTGAGCGATGGTGGGCAGCTCTAAATCGACATGTAGGTCGATGTTGCGCATAAACCAGGGTGCTCCCGTGGCTCTGCGCAAGAATCGATTTTGGATGACCTGAAGCCGTTGTATTTGCTTCGGAGCAATGTGAGCGAAAACCGGACTCGCGTACGTCATAATAGGGCGAACTACTGCCTTGTATAAGGTCACCTTGTTCCGAAGGGACATTTTTGACGTTTTGTTGAGGAGCGGATGGAGGCGGCCGAGTACGAAGGCCGCCCGGTTCTTGACCCGAGTCACGTGCTGGCTGAATTTTAATTGGAAGTCGAGGACGACACCTAAATATCTGACTTTGTTCACCCATGGTACCGGACTATCCATGAGCTTAACGGGGGGTGGTTTGGTTACGTTTTTATGTGAAAAAAGGACGGCCGCGCTCTTGGCGGGATTGATTTCGATCCTCCATTGCTGAAACCAGTCACCGATGGTGATGGCTGCGGCTTGGAGGCGTCGATGGATTATTTTGGGTGTTCTGCCTGTGGTATAAAGATAGGTGTCGTCGGCAAATAGGGCAAATTCTACATCCTTGACACGCGGCATGTCGTTGGTGTAGAGTGTGAACAGGACTGGGCCCAACACCGACCCTTGGGGCACCCCGGCTCGAACGGGATGCGTAGTCGAACACACGCCCTCGACGCGATACCGAAAGGTTCGATTACTTAAGAAGTCTCGTATTATGCATACGAGACGGTCGGGCACACCGAGCCCGTATAACTTGTATATGAGCCCGTTGTGCCAAACTATGTCGAACGCTTTGGCCACGTCCAGGAAGAGTGCACCGGTGTTGAGCCCGCGTTGGCGTTTGGCTAGAATGTGCTCCGTGATGCGGTGCACTTGATGGGTACACGAGTGTTTGGGTCTAAATCCAAACTGCTCTGGGATGGGGAGGCCTTTGGTGTCCATAAGGGATTTTAGGCGGGCTAATAATAGTCTTTCAAAGATCTCCCCAAACGTTTTGAGAAGACTTATTGGACGATATGAGGATGGGAGAGTAGCTGGTTTGGAGGTTTTGAGGAACCCTATGACGTCAGCTTCCTTCCATGCGGATGGGAAGAAGCCTTCGGTTAAAGCCGCGTTGTAAATTAATACTAGTATCTGAAGGATGCTAGTAGGGAGGAGTTTGGTCACCTTATTGGTGATACCATCTGAGCCAGGCGCTTTGCGTCGGCGTAGGTTTTTTATTGTTTCTGCTAGTTCTGAGCACGTGACCGGGAGAACGGGATCGCGAAGTGGCTCTAATGCTTTCCTTTCAACCTCTTCGTCCACCTTACGGAGGTGTTCGGGGCTGACCGGAAGCAAACTAGGGGAGCATTGGGACTCTAGGCTGTCAGCTAGGCATTCGGCTTTCTCTTCGTCCAGCATTGCTGGCGGTCCTATCAGGCGGACTAAAGGTGGCATATTTGTGATGGTAGTACCCTTGAGGGATTTGGGAAGTTTCCAAAAGGCTTGGTGGGACGGTTTTATTGAAGCTAAGGTGGAGTCCCACAGTTCGTTTCGTGAGTCCGCTATGCGTGTTTTGACCTCACGCTGCAATTTGCGTAGCAGTCTACGATTCGAGTCGGTGGGATATCTATCATAGGCACGTGTGGCCGCATTCTTGCGTCTCAGTAAGTCGCGCACATCGTCTGGCAGGGCCCAGCGATGGTCATCCATCGCTGGGACCTGTTTCGAGCATTGCTCGACGACGGTGTTGACGTGGCTCGTGAGGGCTTGAATTGCGGTCTCTGTGTCCTGTTTGTTATTGAGTTGGTCGGGAATTGATTGTAATAGCGGAGGATTGGGCTCGTTAAATCCAGTTTTAACTTTGTGCCAACTAATGACTGTCTTGGTTTGTGGTGCGGCTATTGCTGAGGGCCCTAGCCAAAGAAGAACTGGTCGGTGATCAGAGTGAAGCTCATGTATCACTTCCGGTTCGCGCATGGTTAGATTGATGTTTTTGATGACTACAAAATCAAGCACATCCGATGTGTGTCCCTCTATGTAGGGAAAGTGCGTATGTTCGACAGGGGCTACGATTTCGAAGTCGAGCCTGTCTGATAGCGAGTCGAGTGCGGTGCCTCGACTGTTGGTATGTGTCGAGTTCCATCGGGTGTGCTTTCTGTTGAAGTCGCCAGCTAGGATGGTGGCTCCTCGTATAGAGAAGAGGGCCTCGAAATCGGATTGCAAAATGGTTGCAGTTGGTCTGCAAGGGAGGTATACTGATGCTAGGGTGATAGGAGAGTGGCCGGTTAGCGCCAGCTGACAGACGGAGGCCTCGAGATGCGTGAGCGCGGGCGTATCTACCGGTACGCAGTGGAGGGATTTTTTATAGTAAATTAGTGTGCCGACGCCCGGGGCGCCGGCACGGTCGTTTCTAACTATCCGATACTTGGGGATGTGCGGATCCCCCACTCGCGGGTTTCAGGAACGTTCCCTGAATTAATAATACGTCGATTTGGTGATCGCGCAGAAAAATACGTAATTCGTCGCGTTGTTCTTTGAGCCCGTTCGCGTTGTAGAAAGCTACGTTGATCGATCGCGGTTTGACTCTGCCATTATTACGCGTGGCAGAGGGACTGATATTTACGTTGTTACCGTTTGTGGTTGTACTATCCATATTGGTTTTAGACTGACAGTGCAGCAACTATGTGCTGGTACTTGTTGAGAAGGAGTATTCTCGAGCCGAAGTCGCCTTTGGCATATTGGCGGCGAAATACATAACCTCCGCCATGTTGACGGTTCGGAAGAGTTGACTTAGCGAGTCCAGGGGGTTGCCCCCGGCCGCTTTTGGTGGCGTTGGTTCCGCGAGTGGCGAACCAGTTAGTGCTTTCGCTTCATCCGTAGTTAGTATGTTGGTGCTTATACACTTCAGTAAGTTTAGGGAGAGTTGGATATTTAAATTTTGCAGTAATAGAGCACTAACAAGTATTGCATTTTGATATAGATAGCAAAGCTTTAAAATTTTCATTTTCTCGCTTTAACTTAACCGTATCACGCCGTTTTTTATTTTTATTACGCTTTAACAACGTAAGGTAAAACTAGTTGTGTGCATCATAAATTGCCGAGTAGTTGAATTGTTTTATGTAGATATACTTTTTTTTAAATATGTGAATAATGAAGAAGGATTTTATAAACACTCGCACTGTAATGAAAACACTTCAGTTCTTAAACATTGGTACTGCCGTTAGGATTATTTATAAGTGTTAACATCTATTTTTAATTTATGACTAATCATGATGTATTAAATTTTAATGAAACTTAGCTTTAAACGACGGGTATATTTTGAAGAAAGATAAAAAAATAATTATTCTTTGATCTATAATAAACTATTTTTTCTCATGAGCACATAAGGCAAAAGGTACACATAAGGCAATCTAACTTATAATAGTGTATTAACCTATCGTTTAAGGGTAATATTTTCCTTTGTTTTATGAATTCTAAAACGGGCTTAATTTTTTTTTATTTGGGGAAGGGAATATAGCAACACCTTATTATATTAACAATCTACTATAATAATTAAATGAATATGTTATAATAAAATCGTTTGAGTTTTCCTCAACTAAAATGTCAACTATGACTGAATAAATTGCATTTAATTTTCTGTAAGTCGGTAATGTCAATAATATAATCACCATAACCTCAAGTACCTCTGACTTCGGTGAACTGATCTTAGAAAAGAGACATTTGTTTTAATATACTAATATAATCTTCCAGTATTGGATGTATTCGAAGAATGGCGAAATACGTCGTGACGAGACATGCCTTGACTACTCGGGTCACGACGTGGTCCTGTATCCTTGTCACGGGGCGAAGGGCAACCAACTGTGGCTCTACGACCATAACGTACGTGTGTTGATACACTGTAGCTATAAGATCTATGATAAAGAATCTCTATGTTTTCAAAGTCATATAACGAATAACATTAATGAAGTTGTACTTATAATATACCCATAATTCTTCATCATATCATAACATATTCATGCTTACACTCGTTAGGTTCGTTGTAAACTATTGTCGGAAACTTCGATCTTTTAAAACTGTTTTTCAATAAATTATGTAGAACTTTATAATTTGTGTTTGCAATGTATTCTATTATATATTGTATTAAATTCCAACAAGTAATTTATCACAGCAATGTGCAATCGAGTGCAATCAAAATTGAACTTATTCAAATTAGGTTTATTTTGTTGTACCTTGAATAAAAACCGGTCAAGTGCGAGTCGAACTCATGCTCCGAGGGTTTCATACCTTTTTGTAACGTAGGGACCTGGCTCCTCAGTTAGAGAAGAACCAAGTTACGACGGAGTTACAACCGATCCGCACGGTTGTCGCCATCTGCTCTGTTGAAGGATCACGAGATCTCAATTCGGAACACCACCGCAGCCCCTCTTTAGCTTGAATATGATAGCCCCGTTTAGGGACAGTATAACGCTGACCCCGCGGCTGACTACAAAAAGCTAGGGCTTTATTTGGGCAATTAATGGCTTCGTCTCAATCAGTCATGACCCCTGAGGCGGGGCTTTCGGTAGGGGAGCACCATTTCCGTTAGGAGGGCCGTGACGAGGCGCATAGAAGCGTCGCTGGCCCAGTCTCCGAGTCTGTCTCTCTCGATCTCGCTTAGTAGCCTCTTTCTGGACAACCACAGTTTCACTCCTCTCATCATCGCTCGCACACCTGCTGGCAGATTAAAGTTTCGCACAATGTGGCCCACCAAGACACTCCGCTCCGCATCCCGGGCGGGGCAAACCACCAAGGTATTCGTTGCAGTATCTTCTATGCTCCGACCGTGGTGGAAGCAAATTGCCGATGCGTCACGTACAATCTTCCACAGATAATCACTAAAGCATCTAAGCCCTGTGATTTTCTGAGCCAAGCTTGAACTCGGTTCTACTACTCCAGCCACTGTGCTTGTCTTGCCAGTGGGAACATAAGATGATTGCTTATTTTACACCACCATTTTTTTGGTGGTACGAAGCATTTCTTACCTCATCAGTGGCTCGTGGCTCTCTACAGGCGTAGCAACGTTCACTGCGATCGGCATCGTTTGGGCACTAGCTGCCAACGTGACCCTTCTCCAGGCACGTGTAGCAGAACAAAGGCTTGGGTTCCAGGAAATCCACCCTTTGTCCACGCGCCCAACATCCTCTACTTTATGGATACCCGTTATTGCGCAACGTATCCAACACGTTCCCATGCTGGTTAGAGATCGGTGGACTTGCGCAACTTTCACGTCATTTACTGATCAACCTTCCGCAACCGCTGCCGCCAGCTCTGGAGCCACAGGGTCATCGAGATCCCTCAACCGAAGGTCCTCCGTTTTAATCGGATGATTCACACGGACATTAAATTCTGAGAGGACCTCTCGTAGTTTGGTCGCCACTTTGTCACTTTTGGGGACCACTTCAAGACCACAGATTTCTGTTAAGATTCCCTTTATCACAGAACGCTTTTGTCGTACTGCTTTAATACCAAAATGTTGTAGTTGAAACTTTTGGCGACCTCCATTACCTTAGCAGTACTTGTGGCACTCTCTACTAACATGATGATGCAGCTGCAGATATTGGGGCACGAATAACTTTCAGCTGCCTAATCTTTCCTTGCTGCTCGGTGGGGGGCCTTTCCTTTTTTTTTCTTTTAGCTTTTTGCCACCTCTGCCTACGAGCTTATCATTGCAGGCGTAGATACTTGTAGTAATTGCGCATCTGTAGGTAGCAAATCGATCACCGGTAGAAAGATGGGCTTCTTCTTTCGCAGTTTTGGTTTTTTTAATTTTTAGCTGCGACGGAGCCGACACTGTTTACGGTATCGCGTTGACAGCGACTTGTTACATTGTTAATAGGACTTCTTACAATCTTTGCTCCCAATGGTGGGCTTATTGGGCTATAGTGTGGCTTTATTGAGAAATAAACTGGTTTGGATTCCACGAGCTTAGTTTCGATCAGCATCCCATTGTGCTCCATTAGGTCAATCTGTTCCCGAGAGTGCTTTGTAACTTACGTTGACTTTCCAGGCACGTTAGTAAAGTCTGCATGGCTTAAGAGCGCCGAACGCAATTCAGCGTTTTCCTTCTCTAGCCTTACGATAATGTCGGCCGCTGACCTCCTAGCAAGCTCGCTGGCTGCTGCTTTGAGTTGGAGTTGCCGCATGGCTAACCTTACTCCCCGGGTGAAGCTTCCCTTCAAATTTCTGTTGGTCCGCTACTTACTCGATGGTCTGGAATTTGATGGTCAATATGATCCTCAATTACTGACCCGGATCTCGATAATAACCCGGAGAGATTGACGAGATCCTCTTCCGTGTCAAACTCAGTGGCTAGCTCTTCCCCTTCAGTCACCGTTACCAGAGGCTGCCACTGCCTTATACTTAGTAGCCACAGCCTTAATACGCGGAGCCTTAGCCTTCCTCTTACGAGTATCTTCTGATGTGGCTGACATAAGTGTCAATTGCGAGCCATCAGCAATCACCTCCATCTCCAGAGAGTGTTAAGCGCCTTGGTCTACCACGCCTTCCCCTCGAGCAGCGTGCCGGGACTACTGGCCTCACCGGCTTAGATCCCTCCCCAATAAGTAGGTCCCTAGATGTGTTAGGGAACCCACGGACGAAGCTGATATTTTAGAGAATAAATTTGAAAAAAATTCTTTGTTTAAACAATAAACCAACAAATTTGCCCGTATCTTTTTATCGCGTTGACTTTGCATTTCAAACTTCTAATAGTAGCGTAAATTTCAACTTGCTAGGACCACTCGTTCCTGAGAAAATCGGTGGTTATTTTTTACCAATTTTATTATGGTGGTATAATGGGTAGGTACGGAACCGTCGGCGTACAAGTTCGACTCACATTTGACCGGTTGGACTCATAAGGAAGCCTAAAAACGCTATGCAAAATTGATTACCGTTGTGGTGTGCCAATCAGCCGTTTAACTTATTGTCCATTTTTTCTACAAATTCTATTACCACCCTGTGTTTGATACTTCAATGAATTGTTAATGCTTGCAGACGAAGCTATTGAAGCACGGCTGGAGTGACAAGTGCATGACGATATCGCACAACAAGGATAAGATCGTCATGGAGACGTGCAGTGAAGCGGAGCCGCGGCAAATGTGGATCATGGAGAATTTTAAAGCGGAGCGATTAAGTCCGGAACTTATAAGGAAGCCCAAGTAGCCGAAAATGTACGAATTAGTGCTGTTCATATGAAACGTGCGACAAGAACTGCTTAGAAGCAAAACTGATTCCTAAACTCATTTTAGCGTTCGTCGCTCACTTGTTGGACGCATCGTGTCCTTTATCTTATAAAAAAACTGTAGTTATATATTAGAGGCGATTGTCAGGGATTAACTGTGTTAGGATTCATTAAAATAAGTCGGTATAAATCTAACGTAATGCTTTATTTTTCAAAGACTATATAGTCGCCATCTAGATGTAACACTAACTGTAATTACATTATACACTAACGCCCGGTTTCTGAAATATTAATCATAGTAGAATTGTTATTTGAGTTGCCAAAAGGACTTTTAAACTCTCTAAATTGATCAGAATGATCTTCTTAATTATCAGAATGACAAATGAAAAGAGTTTAACAGCCTATAAATATCCCACTCCTAGGCAAAGGCCTTTTATGTACAGAGAGTATCAGGGCACAGTCCACAACGCGACCCCGCTGCGGATTGACGGTCTTCACATATATTCGAAATATTTTTTTTTGTTATGAGGTCGTGGTACTAACCCGGACGGACCTGTCCATTCGTGCAACAGCCGAAACTGTTGGGTGGCTCTACCACAGTAAGTGTGACAGAGACAAATAATCATAGGTGCGTAAAGAGAACTAAATTGAAGGCCTCAGGTGATTTGTGAAAACTACGCTAGAAGCCTATTTATAAAATTATAGTTTATTTTTACCGTCTCATTAGAAAAGTTGTTTCAGTTATGAGTTTTTTTTAAGTAGTTTACCGGCATCCAATAAAACCAAACGAATAATGTTATATTTAAATGAAAATCACTTTTCTTAAATAAATATTGGTTGACCTTAAATTAGTTAGCGTAATAGTAAATTAAGGAACAAGAACGAAGGATTTCGTACCATTATCCATAAAAACGGCAAAAGGATCATGTCTGTTGTATGGGGTCCGGGTAGACATTAAGAACACGTCCAAAGACACCAACACTACATCTCAAAAATTAAATCCACAAAATCGAGATTACAAAAAAAATTAAATTTATATTTTTCTTGAATGAATATTTTTCAAATTTATTCTTGTATCTCTTGTTGTTACCTAAAAAATAAATACAAAACCTAGAAACGTAAAACCTAAATAAAATTTAGTTTTGAAACAAAAATAAGGCAAAAATTTAAAAAAATATATCTGTTAGTTTATCATGAAAACCACACATATCAAATCCTTTTAATCTATGCGATCAAATCGGATAAACGTTTATCCACTGCATAGGCTGTGATGCGGGAAAATGAAATTGAAAATAATCTCTATCAATCAAGTATTGAAACTATTGGGAATCGAAAAACCAGCCGCGAGCCGGTTATATTATCGACTCCTTTAACCTAGATTGAATTCTGCACAAAAATCTGTATTTTTCAAACGTATGTATAATAATTGCACAGAAATCACGTTGTGAATGATTTGTTCATAGAGATAACATCGAAAAAGTACGTTATGATATTTTGAAAACAAATCTCTCCGCCTATTATTCACATTGTATTTAAAACCGTAAAACCAAGAAAAATTGCGTTCTGAGGGCGGTATCTTCATTCATTTCCTACGTATACTTTGTTTTTATTTTAATTATCCGAACGAATTATTTTGTCCTCTTTCTTCACTATTCCATAGCGCTTTGCCAGTCTTTGCTGTGGTGAAATGTTTTGGCAGGTACAAACTTAACTTCAAAACTTATAACTCTGTTTACCCCGTTAGTACACAGTAATATGATATGTATGTATAATGTTAATCAGTTTTCGAAACGGAAAAGGTTTTAAAGAGCTGCCATACCAGTGGATAAAAAAAAATAAAATTAAAAACCTCAGGAAAGATTTCCTAAAGCTAAGGAATGACCAAACAATAGCGGTATATTAACTTAAAATAACAAATAATTTGAAAAATATAGTTTTAAACTTTATGGCCACCTTATGTTTAATTTATATTGATAAATATAATTCTGGACTGGGACATATGGACATGGACAATAATGGAATGGAACCTTAGGAACCTTCAAGAAGAGAGCCTATTTTTACATCAAGGACCGGCAATGCATTTGTAACTTCTCTGGTATTGTGATTGTCCATCGGCGGCGGTGAACATATTATCATCATGTGGAGCGCCTTCTCGAATGCCACCTTTCACAAAAAATGGGTATTTTCCCTTAAGAATCGAATCTTTTTCACAAGAATGAACTTCCACAAAGGATTGCGTAAAATGGCTATATGGCCAGCCATATAGCTCGTAGAACCGATAAGCAACGAAAGTTTCTCGAGTGGCCAGGCTATATGGAGTGACGACCTGTGCAAAGGTGCGATAAATCGATGAATGCAGGTGGCTCAGGATCGAGCTTCGAGGCAGTCTGTGGATGAGGCCTATGTTCAGGAGTAGACTTTAACAGGCTGGAAAGATGCCGGATGATGATGTAAGGAGTAAACACGATAAATCGGTAAAAGATATTTTTTTAACTTGTACTACAAAATAGATAATAAATGTAATTTACGTTCTCTCTTACTCAGTTTTCTTAGAGTTTAATAACCCGAGCAGCTAAGTAACTTCAAGATTCATTTCACCTTTGAAGTTGAAAACTAGACTTATGTCAGCGAATCGACGTTAAAAATTATTATTTTCTAGGTTCTTATGGAAAAAAGTTAATAAAACTTCTTAAAATTAACGAAGTAAACCTTTATTTGAAATGTCTATTTTCCTGTTAAACAATTTGTAGAGAACTAAGATGTGTGGAAATTATTTCTACTGTGCAATTGAGGAATACCTGGCGGGTATTTATTTTTTACTAACACCGTTAATTCATTTTTATTGAAAATGAAAATAGACGATATTAAGTCAATCATAGAGTTTCTTGGTGTTCATTTCAACAGGCTTAATTTAACTAATTCTGGTAATTGTTGTTGGTATAAATAAATTATTGTACATGGCATTAAACGTGTTGGATAGTGTTGTAACACATAACGCACGTTATCGAGTGCGTTTCGTTTATTACACCTTGGATTATTACATTGTGTCAGGTGTGTCCATTAATTGTTGTGTAATACGGAATTAGTAGTTTGTAATAATGGAAAACGAAGGATAAATCCCAAAAGGTACTGCGGCAACGTCTATTTGCTCAGCGATCCAACAACCGGCGGCCATGCACGAGGCCGGCAATATCGCGCTCAATTAGTGATAATGGAGATCTTGTTTGTTTGTTTCTCGTCTTCATTCAATTAATATCTTCGTGCATTGGTAAAACAACATGTTACAAGTTCAACATTGTATCCATGTTCAAATGGGCGTGCAGAACTTTATGTAGGTATAGACTATCAAAGATGTATTTATTAAAGCGAGTGAAGATGTAACTGAATGGCTATTAGGGTAACTAAATTTCCATATTACACTGATTACTGATGAACAAGTTTCTCCAGCATAGCTGTTAATGGGAAGACTGCTCGAGACGAGGCTTCCCCTGTCACAGCAGGTGCTTGTTCCACGAGCCGTGCTTTCACATGAGGTGAGCCGTGACTGGCTGCGGTGAATAATTAACATGAAGGTAAACTATGAACATGGTACAAGACCATTAGAACCTAGGATTGGCCATGGGATTCTCCATCAGATCCTAGATTATATATACAGTCTCGTGGATTGGAGACTGCCCTATTACAAGTAAATGCCTGTAGCCGTACTATTGAGATGTGTGTGGTGGTGCTTCTAGCTACCACTCGTATAGTCCGTAGATTTCGTTCCCACTTCCCCTAACCCTGAATCGTTTGGTCATCCAAACTCTTTTATGAATTTAAATTCAAATATACAGCTAGGTGACTTAAATTTAAATACCCCATAACGATAACAAACAAGTGATAGCAATTAAAACGCCAAACCATGCGGTATGACACGAACACTTTATTGTTTACCAGTTTTATTTTTAATTTCCCGTTTATTTCTTTAAAAATTGAGGTAACAATAAAGTAATAGGCTAACTTTACAAATTAAGTGAGTAGAACTTAAGAAATTAACTCTGAAACGTTGCCGGGTTTGTTCTAAGAAATTTTATTAACCTTCAAATGCTTATTGAATGTGAAAACTTTACCGTTCACGAGTCTTTAGCGTGAATTGAATAATATATGAGTGCTTCGTGGAACCCAAATGTCTTGACGGCTTTATTGGGATCCCCCTTCGGACTTCGTCTTTTTACAATTGAAAAAAATCTTGTCAGTGGAATGTATAATAGTAGTTTCATTTTAATGCATACACAATATACATTCATAAAGTTATTATAAATGAAACTAATTTTACCCTATACAGCGTTCATGGTCACGGGACAGGTTCGAAACGTCGGGGACTAAAATTAAAAATAAACGCGATAAACCCGTAAAATTAGTTTCATTTATAATGTGTAATCGCGTAAATACAAGAAATTATTACATAAAGTTATTGTTAAAATAAATGCATCCTTTTCCAGAAAAACACTAATAGTTCCAACTGTCAACTTCAGGACCACACTCATCATGTTTCATATGCTGATGATTCTGAATCGAAATGTCGTATTGTTTTTCTTCTTTCTTCTGGCCTTATCCCACGTAAAGTGGGGTCGGCACAACATGTCAATCATGTTGTTGATGGTGGCTAGGGTATTTTACGATCAGCGGCCTACCTGATTTCAACCCTCCCTGGGAATAAAAATCCACATCCGCAACAATCATCTGTGGGTCACTTTTTTATGTGAATAAGTGGCAAACGAGCTGGCGGTTCACCTGATGTTAAGCAGTAACCGCCGCCCATAGGCATTTTCATAGGGGTTGCAAATGTGTTGCCACCTTTAAATAAAGTTGGCCCCGGCTGCCTCACTCACCGAAAGAAACGAGAAGTGTAACACTTCTACTTTACGCCGGTCTTCTCTGAGGTCGTGGTTATTACCCGGACGGACCTGTCCATCCGTGCAACAGTGAAAACTGTTGCGTGGCCCTACCACAGTTAAACCTTATATATTTGTCCCTTGTTAGAATCGAACCCACGAAGGGACATTCAATATGGTAAGAGCAGGAAAAAAAAGAAAAAGAGAACATATTTTTTTTTATTTTTTCAATTTCCTTAAAGATGCTTTATGTTCAAATTTTTGGTTAGTTGGTCAATGTATGTAAATTTTTGTTTTGAATGGAACTTGCCTCTTCCAAACATTTTCAATAATTTACACAAAGAGAAAATAAATTGACATTTTCTTAAACCTATTTATTTATTTAAGTACTATCGCCACAAATCCTCGCGAAATGCAATATAAAATTTCAATATCAGGAAAGTAAAGCTTTAGTTCGAATGCACACGGGTCATAAATATGTCAGCGCAAGACGTGTTTGAGATAAAAATGTAACGTGCATCGAAGCTTAAATATTTGAATTTGATTATTTCGATAGTGGCGCGAATGTAAATAATTATTTAAAATATGCTTGTTGGGATTTCAGTCCACATTCCTAGCTTCAAAATCATGTATGTTTTACTATAAATATTTACAAGGAGTATTCTAGTTGTTAACAATGGTGGTAGGTCAGCGTCTGTCCTTT
This sequence comes from Iphiclides podalirius, assembly GCA_933534255.1. Taxonomy (NCBI): domain Eukaryota; kingdom Metazoa; phylum Arthropoda; class Insecta; order Lepidoptera; family Papilionidae; genus Iphiclides; species Iphiclides podalirius. The sequence goes on from OW152830.1 coordinate 5,038,616, forward strand.
CTACCAAAGCACATCTTCTTGGAACGTTAAAATCCATCTTCATAATCAGTTTGCAAAATAGTTTACCGCTATTGTCACTCTGTGACACTCCACTATTTAAAATACCTGACTTTGCAAGCAATCCCTAACCTGACTTGGCAAGGAATCCTGTTAAGTAATCCTTCTACAAATAGGCTATTTTTATGTGAAAAATTGTTAAGCGAACAAGAGGTTTACCTGATATTAAGTGAATACAACCACCCATAGGCATCTGCAACATGTTGGCTTGCAGATGCATTGAAATTTTTTATAACAATTGGGCTCCAGTTACATCACTCTCCAGACGAAAAGCGAAAGTATAATCCTTCTACTTCACGCTGATCTTCTGTGAGGCTGTGGTGCGTCCCCTACGAGCCTGCATATTCAGGCAATATCGGTAAGACATACATTTATGAAAATGAGAATTTTCGCGGTTACATTGCTACCAACCAAGCTGCCTTTAGCATTTATCTATTAATAATTATTAACGCATTATTATCTCTCACCTCTTTTCAGACAAGTATATCGAATACTTCCTTCTTGTCTATACCGTAAACGAATATGTTAAATCTTGAACATGTTACATTAAATTAACATTCGTACATTGTGAGGATTTCTAAAGCATATAGAAGCTGCTTCCTTTTAACATATATCCGTGCTACAGTATGTACGGACTACCGAATTCTATCCACTATGCATTAAAATACAGTCAGCGGAATGAGATGGTGACAATTTTACCAATTGTCACCATTTCATCCCGCTTACATATCAGTTTCTTAATATCTTGAGACTATTTTTACAGGGTTTAAGAGTAAATTTGAGTACGGACCTCTTGGTTTCGCGCTGGGCTTTACCTTTCCTTGTCAACACGCTTGCTCCTCTTGTAAAGCGCACAACTGTTCTTTCTGGCGGTGCTCTTGTTGTTCTTGGCGAAATTCTTCTTCTTAACGACGCGCTTGGTCTTCTTGGTAAGCAATGTTCCTTTAGGCGTCGTTATTGTTGTTTTGTAATGACCCGGAGCTTTACCAGAAAGTGTAGTCCACTGGCTGAAAATAAAGTTGCAACCTGAGTGGACTGTGTTGAACCACTAGCCACAGTTTCTTCTTGTTGCTGCTGTGTTCCTGCCGCATGGGTAAGTGACACCTCCTTTAGGTTCTTTCTTAATGACTGGCGATCTCACTTCTGGAACCAGTTTTTACTAGCTATGGGTTGCTCTGGATCGGAGTAAAAGTTGATATTTTATTCTTCCCTTTATTACAAAACTTCTGCAGGTCTTTGATCTTATTTTCACCTTGAAAGCTACTTAACACCCTTTTATGTAGGACGTTCCTGAATGAAGAAGTGTTTTCTTCTTGAAAAACAAAATAAAACGAGAATAAGTTCGTTTTAAAAACTGCCAAGATTAGCCGTAAAAATGAAAAAAATATAACTATCACTTCGACATTTAAATAAAATATAATTTCTGAATAAGTATTACGTAACATTCAATGCAATTAAACTCAGTTTATTAGTAAAACTTTTAAACGTAAATCAATAGTATATATCGTAATATAATAATATTTAATTTAATAATGCAACAAAGATAATGCAGTCATAATAGTGCATAGCGGTTTTAAATTGACTCGTGGAGATAAGTTACAGCATTGAGCTAACACCGATTTTATGGTTTATTGTATTATGTAGAAACCTTAAGATTTAATTGATACGAAGCAATAATTTACATCCAGCGTTTTATTGTTTCATAGGTCATAGTATATACATGTAATAAAGGAATAACGTTGGAAATTTTATTTGAATATTGTGCTCTTTTATAAATCTCCGAGGGATTTTCATATCCTAGGAAAGCTTGTGATTTATCATTTCTCTTCCTTGGTTCCTAAATTCTAAATAAATAATTCAATTTATCTGACAAAACCTTTTTATCTCTTGATGTTCATCCTTTGTGATTTGGTAATATTCTTTTGTATTTCTAAAATTTAAAATAAAACACAATATCACGTTAACTGCAAAAATATTGTTGATATTAAAAATATTTAATATCAACTAACGCGTATACACGGACTGATGGTATGTCGTTTTAGTATTTTTTTTTTATTCAGAGCTTATTTAAAGTCCGATATGTTGAGACTAGGAATAGAAATGATCTGTGCACTACTGCAAATAGTTACTGCACTGAGCTAGGCCCCAGACGGTTGATCGCCTGGATAATAATAGGAATGATCGATATGGACCTACTGGATATAAACTAAGTTAAACTTCTATTTCTCCTTTTCCACTTATCATGTTAAAAATTAATATTTATTAGGTGTAACCTCTTTTAAAAATTTCTTTTATTGTCTTCGATGATGGCAGCCTACGATAAAACTAGCTGTGGATTCAAGTGTCGGCAACAATCGTCCTTTGAATGCGCAATGAGCTGTTGCTTTCCATTAACTTAATGAAAAATCTGCCACTTAGCATTCTATTCACGAATACTTGGCGACAACTTCGTCATTTAAGTTTTCATTTTAAAACATAAATTTTTGTAAATGTTGCCATAAAATATTTTCATGAACATATATTCAATACCAATCTGTTAATTCATCTTATGTAAGGATGGCATTGCTGTACTCTGACTCCGCCGGCAGGCATTTATGATAAATAAAACTGTTATTTCTAATGCCCAGTTTCCGAAAGGCCAATCGAAGCAGCAATCACATAACACTATGTCAAAAATGATCAGCTGTTAATCTCTTGTTAAACTGCCTTGGGTTTCTGGAAGGTTTGTTCAAGAAAAATTGGCTAATCACTGTATAACCAATGATAATGAATGAAATTAATGATTTATTTCAACTAACTCTGTCTATTGTATAGCTGTCCCTTTTTAAACAAAACTTAAATTAACGTCACTATCCAGTCCTGTCACCGTGTGATTGCCAACGTAAAAATCCGAGCTATAATAAAATTTTATTTATATAAATACATGCACAATGTCAAGAAAAAACTTTACAGTACGTACTTTTCTCCATAATAAACAAGTAAGTATTATAAAAAGAAAGAATCCATATTATTTATTAACTTTTGAATTGCATTTTGTATTGTTTCTAATTGCATGATATGTTCGCATAATATTAAAGTACCTGAAGGACCGAGCTTAGCTCAGTTTGTTTTTTTTTTTTTTGGTAAATCGTGTATTTTGGAAATTACATTTAGATACAAATTACTAAGTAATGAAATATGCATAATATGTTTCGATCTTACCGACGTAATAATAAGAATATATGAACTGGTGTTTTTCACAAAAGAAAGAACTTTAAAAAAAAAAGGGAAACAATAACAAAATAACAAATCGACAAAAAATAAAAGATAAAGAAAGCAATGATCTGGAATCGAAAAAAAAGTAAAAAAATAAGTGTGTAAATGATCGTGATACGAACCACGGCCTTCTGTTTCGTGACTGTTTGTTAGCGGCCGCCCGATTACCGACCAAGCTATTATAATATTTTTTTTTTCGGTGAAATTTATCGTCGTATTCGAATAATATTTTTCAATCCCTGAAAAGTGGGATAAAACGACATTTTCTATAAATGAAACCTAGTCAGATCGATTTTTCGCCCCCGGATCTACGCACATACTAAATTTCATGAAAATCGCTGGAGCCGTTTCCGAGATTCCAATTATATGTATATATATATATATATATATATATTTATATATAAGAATTGCTCGTTTAAAGGATAAGATAAAGTATTAAATAATAAATAGGTAATAGAACACATGAATATCCTTACAACGTATTAGGGAATTATGTTTATTTTTAATAACAACTAAGATTTTTGATAAAATACATTTTTAACTAACGATTGATCGTCCAAATTGACAGATTACTTAATAAAACTTTTGACAGCTCGTTGACCACCGAAAAACGCTTTGAGAAACTCGATTTTCTGTTGATTGTCCGTTAATCAGTGACTAATTGCAAATCAAAATCAATGTTGTTTTCAGACGTTCTAGCAACTCAGATCATGTTAAACAACGATTGACAAGAGATTTATCATAAATTAATATTGATTGTGCTTTCGGTTGTCGGATTGTGTTTCAATATATTAATAACTAACTTATTTTAAAATTTGAATTTAGAGAAATAAAATTGATATTATTTTATTTAAACTTATTTTCGCAAAATGATAAATATTATGATAAAATTGAAATTAAAGCATTAAAATTTTAAGGAAGAATTTTTAGTGCTACCACCTTGGGAGCCTATAATTAATATAAAGTAAATTTCTGATCCCGTTTAAAGAACACAAACATGAATGAGTGCAAAATCATTAATGAGTAAGTTAGTCAATAGTTAAAGTTCATCTGTCGTCATGAGCCCGAGGAATGATTCCGAGATGAAAGATAATTTACCAAAAAAATACGAATCACGACTGAATCATTTCGACCAACAGTCGACTACTAGTTAAAATAAAAATTTTATATACATATATATTTTAATATTAAAACTTGTACAAACAATTTTATTGTAATCAGAATCTCGGTTATTTAAATTAAATTTAAACACTTTTTTATACTAAATACTTCATAATTGAAGAAAAATAAATTTTAAGAGCTTCTTACTGAATATCTTAAAGTAAGAAGCTCTTAAAATTTATTTTAATGCTAAGATTTAAGTAATTTTTATTTGTATAAGTCATTTGTATTCTGTTTGATGTTGTATGTAACCTAACATTTGTCATTTATAACAATACCATACACCACATGACTTAAATTTCTTCATAGATTTTACTCTTTTTTGTCTTGCCTTATAAAATTACAATCTTTTTTTTTTTTTTTTTAATTTTTTTAATTTATTTAGTAATAAGTAACTCTAACGATATTTTGTTCACACTTTCGTTTAACTTTTATTAATTTTTTTGTTTTAATTTTTAAGCAAGCTGTGTTTGCCTCTTAATTAGATGTACATTTAGTTGTAACATTTATTCATGTTTCATGTAATATTGTTTTTAATGTAACATTGCCCAATTTGTTAAATTACTTTTACATTTTGTTTCATAGGTTGTTGTTGATCTCTCAATCCTGGGAAAGTAATCTGTGGTAAATGGTGTTGGTGTCACAATTATTGAACTTGTATTGTTATATTTACTTTAAGTTATTCTTCTTTATTGTGACACTGTTTATTTATCCCAAATAAATAAATAAAAAACATCTACTGGCAGACCTAATAAATAAATAAATAATTTTATAAAATTTCCATGTTCCTTAAATTGACATTTTATTTTTCGCGTAAACTTCGTACATCTTCAAAACATTATATCGTAGTCAATGCGTCTTCTTTTACGAAATACGGTGAGATTATAACAAGTATTTCTGCTAAGAGATAGCATGCGTAATCACTAGCACGCCCCGTCGCATTTGTGAATACGTAACAAGGAGTGGGAATACATACTCGACATATGTTTGTGTAACATTCATTGCACTAGACGTTTCGCTGGCAGCGAAATAAAAACATTTCTGAGTGCTATATTACAATATGCACCTATGAATCAAATGACTTCTTTTAGGCTTAAGAAATATTTTCGAATTTGGCAAAAAATGGACGAAATTTCTTTCGCCGTGCGAGAATTTAAGTCTGCGTCTACTTTGTTCTTTTTGCATTGTGGGCAATGCTTGGTGTCATCTAGTGTATTTTCTTCACAGAAAACGACCTCTTTTCATTTGGCACTTAAATATTTTGTAACTCGATAAGATGTTTAGCTCAGTGGCCAGAGCGTAGAGCGTGTATCCTGGATGACGGAGATTTAATTTCTCGCAGCGGCGAAAATCTTTTCATCCCCTTATCTGGAAATTTAAAATTCTTCATTTAAGGGAGAATTCTAAACTTTAGAATGATTTTTAACATATGGTGCAGGTACAAGGTTCACATAATTGTACAGAATTCTTTGTTTATCTTCGAATTTACTAATAATTAAATGACGTAATGTTTGTTAGTCTTTCCGTCATCAAATTTTATTTCAATATCTTGACTGGTGTCTTAGCAGATAAGAACCGTAAGTTGATACACGGTGCGTTTATGCTCCGGCAGAAGAAAGTAGATAATGACTACTTTAAGCCATAGTGGATCCTCTTAAACCACGCGCGAATTAAAAGCAGCCTTAAAATTAAGTGATGAAGCCACAGAGGTTTATTTAGGTCAATTTAAAAACATAAAATGATTGGACTTGGGAAAAGAAATCATACCACGTGCTGAACTTGTTGAATTGACACATAACTGAAAGGATTCTATCGTCACTTGTGTGAAAAGTAGATCCTGTTCGATAATTGTAAAAGTCCGTGGCGTTGATTGGATAAAGAAGTTAAATCGTGTTTTAAACCATACCGTAAATTGAGTCTATAGAAGTCTATAGAATTTATAAAAATATGTTTAGGTTTCGGGTTAAACGTAATATTCTCTGTTATCAATAAATTTCGCAAACTCTTTACATTGAATTTTCTATGTTAACCGTTATATTTCATAATACGGAAAACAAAAAAAACATATTAAACCAATCTACATAATGTGTATGGGGGTGTAGTGGGAACAGACGACAAAGTTTGATTGAATATTACGTTTGAAACGAACTTTTCCACTTCAGGGGAAAGTGATTTATTTCTATGCATTAAAGATGAGAATAAAATTCGTTCGAAAAATGAATGTACGAATTAGTAGGTATATAAAACTTTTTCTATTCGTGGAAATTGCGCATAAATATTTGAATTAATGCCCTTTCACATATTCCGGCTTATTTTTAATGACCGCGAAAACCTGCATATTTGCATACTTAGGCTTTATTCTATTCATTACAAAAATGGTTTCGAGTCGCTTAACTGAGAAGAATGTATTTTTTGCCTGTTGTAAAATTCGACATGACCTTGGGTTTCATAGGTGATTAAGATGGCGCCGCGATTCTACACTATCGTGGATGCATTAAGAATAGTACTAATGACTAATAATAATAGAACCGTAAAGAATTGAGGGAAATGGAGAAGGTATTCATTTCCCGAGGTGTGTTCTCATATGCAGTGCAGAGGGCTACTGACCCTTTCCTAAATAACGGCTATACTTTTACTTAATAATGGCTAGAACATCAACTAGTGTTTCTTTCGAATAAGTTGTTATCTTTAATACTTTTTCCTTAATAACTATTTCTCATATACATATATATATATATATATATATATATATATACAGCGTGTCGTTACCATCGCGACAATAAATGAACACACATAAAGGGGATAAGTTTTTAAAGTTGTATTAAACATTTGAATTCTTTAAACATATATATATATATATATATATATATATATAACATTAAAAAAAGTTTAATTAGAAGAATTTTCTAACCCATTCGTTGCAAATACACCTAGTATTTTTTTAGTACACATATTGCATACTATTGAAATAACACGGCATGTATAGATTTACTTCGCTGTCTTACCAAATGTTTATTGAAGATTAGAAGTACTTCAGGATTTTTAATAATGCAATGCAATTTTTCTCCAGTATAACACCTCTTTGCTATGCTAGAAATGCAAACAAGCATAAAAAAAAAAGGTAAAAAGAAAGATCACAATAAAACATGTGACCAAGCCCATTTTAATTTGGAAATAAATGTGTAAATAATTAAATAAATACGAGATATGTAATTTTAACGTACTAAGATTTTTATTTGATTCTATTCCACCAACAGGAAAATTGGAGCGCTATATCAAATTCCGTAATGCCATAACTACAGCCATAATTTGATTACCCTCCTGCGAGCATCCCAGGAAAAACCTTGGTATTGGTCCGTAAAATAAACTTTAACCATGTTGCATTCGTCTCGTATTCTCTGTTGCTATCTGTGTTGCATTTTTTTTTTCCAAAAAATTGTGTATATCATTTAATTAAAGATAAATATCGCAAAGTCCTTTTCATTGACTTAGCTTGAAATTTTTATGACTTTTGTCATTTGTTAGCTCAGTGTCCGGGCGCTCCCGTTTAATTCAACGTACTCGAGCAACCTACGTTCGATCCTCGATGCAGGCACCAATGAAATTGTAATTTTAAGTGCCGATTTATCACATGCTCAGCGGTGAAGGCAAACATCGTGAGGAAACCTGCATATTTTCGAAATAATAATAAAAAAAGATATGTGAAGTCTGCCAATCCGCAGTGCGGCCGCGTGGTGGACTATGCCCTCTGTACAGAGGAGGCCTTTGCACAGCAGTGAGATATTTATAGGCTGTTACTTTAATTACTTTATATTAATTACTAGTGCTTTATTTCGTCCATGTTTCTTACGACGAGTTCACATATACTTTTATGATTATTTGTTTTAGCGAAAAAGAGGCAAAGTCGTTCCACTGATGTAAAAAGCGATAACAGCCGCCCACGGCCCACGCCCAATTTCATCGTTTTAAAAAAGTTACAGGTACATAATAACCAGATGTGATACAAAACTATGATAGCTCCAATTCTTCTATTTACCCATCAAATCTCGAATCCCAAGGAGCCCCTTAAAATTGAAATGGATCCTGACTGTTAATGCTACCTATTCTGTATAAGTTTATAATTTCTGATTATAATATTATTATGTTATTGTGCTACCTTCTCTTTAGTAGTAGTTAATTTATTGATTTTATATCAATAATGGTCGAAGTGGAAGTCAATGGGGGAGGCCTATGTTCAGCAGTGGACGTCCTACGGCTGATATTATGATGATGATGATGATGATATCAATAATGCAACGTAAAAATCATCTATTATTGTACAAATAAAAATAATTACTTAAAAATACAAACTGTTTGACATTTGACTTATATCATAATTATATATTCGGAATAATGAACATTGTTCATAGTTCATTAACAATAATCAACAAATATACAACAATTAATTATTAATTGAACATTACCCATGACGTAAATGGTCAAAAATGTAAAAAAAATAAACAATATTTAAACCCTCCGTATCCCGCCACAAAATTTCAAACATCAAATAACTAACTTTGAATCTTTTTAGGGTTCCGTGCCTTAAAAGGTACAAAAAGGACCCTTATAAGACCACTTTCTTGTCCGTCTGTCTGTCCATGTGTCACCACCGATTTCCTCAGGAACGGGTGGACCTAAATTGATATTTATACCAGATATTGATGTCTATAAACCCTATTAGGTGTATAAAAATATATTTTACGTCGAAAACCCATATAGTAGTTCCCGTTAACCTATAATCACGAAATTTGGCAATGGCAAAATAAAGGATCTTACAGCACAAATAAAGGAAAAATTCCGTGCAATAAAAAGTTGAAAATTAAGGTAAATTTTGGTACTTACAAGTTGCCGCGAAAATCTAAATTTGCTCATATCTTTTTATCGAGTTGAATCAGAACCCTGATAGGGATTTTTATACAACTTATAGGGACTATAAGTAAAAGCAGTATCTGGTAAAAATGAAATTCAATTTCTGAGGTCCGCCCGTTCATAAGGAAATCGGTGGTGATTATTTACCAATTTTATTATGGCGGTATCATGGGTAGGTACGGAACCCTCGGCGTACGAGTTCAACTCGGACTTGACCGGGTTTTTTTTTACTATGGGTTGTATATACATATCAAGGATTTATGTAAATTACATTCACACAAAGGCTTTGAGGGTTACTTCGGTATCAAAGTAACGTTTTTTGTACTGAAAACCACAACAAAGAAATTTTATATTTCAACGTTGCTATTTAACGCTGGAAAAAAGGTGAAATATTTTTTTGCATTTGCATATAGCACATTGTATTATATTGAATAACAGTGTTTCTGTTATCCACAATACGAATTTCATTTATTTATTAATCTTTAAAATTCTAAATCCTTACTAATATTATAGAGGCGAAAGTTTGTATGTATGGATGGATGTTTGTTACTCTTTCCCGCAGATTCTACAGAATAGATTTTAATGAAACTTTACAATAATATAGCTTATACGTCAGAATAAGACATAGGCTATAATTTATATACATATTTTATGTATATCTGTCTTTCTGTCTGAATGTTACGCCTTCAGACTCTTCTACGCAGACGTAGTCGCGGGTTGCAGCTAGTTGCCAAAATTGGTTACAACGAATGTAAATGAAGCAAATATTCTACACAATTCTTGAGTTCAATGGGTTTCGGCAGGTGCAGTGTGCGATGAAACTTTGCTAGGTAATGGTTATTGTTATGGTACACCATAAAATTTATGTTGGAAGGAAGCCAGCGTTGAATAGCATAAACGATACATGAGTGAAAATCGAAGGATAACGCCAGGATTTCCGGTTCCAAGTTTACTTGTACATTTTTAGTAGAAAATTTTACATATTTCTTGCCTTGAGAAAATAATATCGACATTGTAAATTATCGCAATATTTTAAAGAAAATTTTAAACATTATCGAACATATCTCTAGGAATGTTTTCCAAGGAAAATTTGTTTCATCATTTCACGAAATGCACGAATGTTGCTTTTATAGACATATGAAAGAAGTTTAATCAATTCTAATCTACCAACAATTATTTCTACGCGACGTTGTTTGTTCGGTTATCAGGCAAAATTAGTATATTATATATACACGAGATGATGAATAAATTGAAAAATATAAAAGTTTGACCGTTTTTGAATAAAATGAATATAAAACTTACAGCATGAGACATTAAACAAGTGCCAAGCAGTGGTACAAGCAGAGCATTTGTGCTCTTTCCAGGATGTATTTTAGCCGGGTCCCGTGCTATGGTGCAACGGTGCCAACTACGCTTAGTTTTTTTTTTATGGAGAAAAGGGGCAAACTAGCAGGAGGCTCACCTGATGGTAAGTGATTACCGCCGCCCATGAACACCTGCAACACCCGAGGGCTCACAAATGCGTTGCCGGCCTTTCAAGAAAGAGTATGCTCTGTTTTTGAAGGTTCCCAGGTCGTACCAGTTCGGAAAGACCGCCGGCGGCATTTGGTTCCACAGAGTGGTTGTGCGAGGCAAGAAATGCCTTAAAAATCGCGCTGTTGTGGAAAGTTTCGTTAGTTACGTTTCGGTTTACACCAAAAGTACGCGCCACCTCCGATTGAATGCTTTCAATTTGCATCATTCGTACCGCGGTTTGTCCTCATTCGTCGCCGCTCGTCTAATTTCCCTTTGTTTAATGTCATTTCGTAACGCATTTTCAATATTTTTAAAGGTTTAAAAACCAATATCAACAATCCATAGTCAACCATATGGTGTTAGGGGGTAAAAAATTATTAAAATTTAAATCAGACATTAATTTAAGGCAATTAAGTTTCAGATTAAAAGTTTTCAAAAATCATAATATTTTTTTGAATTAACACTACATTTTTTTTTACATTTTAAACAACAGTTGAGTTATAGAACGAAATTTTGTATACTAGTTTTCCGTGCTATGCTTGTTCTTATTTATTTTAAAAAAGGGAATGAAAATAATCCATGACAGTTTTCTCGATAAGATAGAGCTGAGGAAGTCACTCATTTAAAATTCAGAAGACCGCCGCTAAATACGGAAACGCTTTCTACATGTTTCCGCCCCTTTTCACACTTTTGTGACTTATTTAGGGCACAGTGAATAACGTGGCGTAACCGCGAATGGTAGTCGTTTATTTTTAAAAGATAAGCTATTTATGTCCTAAAGGTTATTTTTAAGTCAACGAAAGTGAAATAGATAAAGCGAATGATTCTGCATTCTAATCTGAAAACGATTCCGGTGTCCGGAAAAAAAATTGAAAATCCGAAGGTGTACGACTAACACGCGTTTATTACATGTGTTTTTTCTACACGCATAAGCATGTATAAAGAAAGAAATGAAAATTGTGAAAATAATTTTTACAACAGAAAATTCAGAGAAGTCGATCGACTTTCTTTAATAACTTTGAAACGGTTGTGAGTTCTATAACTAAATTCAAAATGAAGGATGCATTCTTATTATAAATGGTTATTTAAAAAAATTGTCTTAATTCATTGCTTATATTTCTCTAAAACCTAAAGACCCGCCGACGCACCGACCAACGGACGGCGGTACACAATTTTTTGTTATGTAGAATATTTAATGTCTCTTGTTATTAATCATTGATAATAAATGGATTTAACGTCTGGCTTCCCTACATAGTATAAATCAAAGAGGTCCCGCTGTCTGTCGATCCATATGTATGCTTAGATTTTTAAAACTACGCAACGGATGTTGATGCGGTTTTTTTACTAGATAGAGTGATTCAATAGGAAGGTTTAAATGTGTAAAACATTGCACCCGTGCGAAGCCGGGGCGGGTCGCTAGTAAAGAATAAGAAAGATATTAGGTAGCGAAACTTGAATATGCCCACATACAAGAGTAAAGCACTCTCACAAGCTTGTACGTTGTCGTACAGTAAGGGGAAAATTAGTATTATTGATAAAATCTTTTAGCGTATTTAACAATATTTAACAGTATATTTAAGAGTAGTTGTAATTCAGCCAGAAATTATTGCGTATTTTGTGTATTTGCAGAGGAAATAAATCGAATTTTACTATTTAACAAAAAACGTTTACTGGTATCCAAATTTACAAGAAGGTTTGAATTTGCTATTAATTTCCAAATAAGTGGCATCGCTAATTACAACTCGCGTATGTGATATAGGTTACGCGTTCTTATCGGTGTATCACGGCGCATACCACGACGCGCAATTACAAATACTTCAACAACATGAATTCATGTTCTTTAAAATATTGAATATTCTTTGGAAATATTATATTCGCTGTTAGTGCCTGAAGGTTTTTAAATTGAACAGTAATTTATAAATTGAGATTTGTCGTTACATTACCTTAAATTGAATGCAAAGAAGCAGACTTTTCACTATGCTAATGGAAAACAACAGTTCATTACGCATTCAACGAAAGTTTGTTCCCTAACGAAAGTTTTTACTACACTAGTTCTTTCTTAGGTTGGTCGCTGGTCTTTTTTATATTGTCACCTGCTGCGACAAAAGATGCGTTCACTGAATTTATTAAACGACGATAAATCGCGCTCATTCTTGCAATGAATTTTGGAGAGGTTGTTTTACTCCAACAAGAAAAAAAGGTAACAAACGTTAATTCTATAAAAGATTGTTTGAAGGAAAATTTATTAAAAGTATATACATTATACATATATTCAGCGTGTCTTTACAATCGCGACAATAAATGAACACACATATAGAGGATAACTTTTTAAAATTGTATTAAATATTTACATTCTTTAAACATCAATATTTACAGAGTTATTAAATTTTCCAAAATAAACAATTTTAGAACAAACTTACGTATAAAATTGTAACATAAAGTTCATTTGTAAAGGGCACAAAGCATATAATGGGTTGAATGAATTTAAAAGAGACAAAACATACTGTTAGAAAGAGAGGCTTGAAATACGACGCTGTAGCAACGAATAAAAAAGTGTCTGAATGTATGAATCAGTCAGTTGTAGTTGTATAGGTGTTACAAATTTTGTTTCTTTTTTACTTAATTAGTTTGTTTGAAAAATATTTTTTTAAGTATGGATTTTTTTAACGTTAATATTTTTTTATGATTATTGGCAAGTAGCGTTAGACGTGTGTTCATTTACTGTGGCGGTGGTAACGACACGCTGTTTATATATAAGTATGTACAGTATACGATCACGCGTAATACGATTTCTCACATAATTCGCCATTTTACGCCAGACCCTCCAACTTGACACATGGTTACATACATTTCTTATGGCTTTCGCTTAATACGATTCGTCATCCTGTTTATTACGCCAATACGAGCCAGGTAGCGGTAACAGATTGAAGAAGTGAAAGAAAAATACAGAATGGGAGGTGTGCATATAAAGAAGCAAAAGGTCCTACGTTTGAAAAATTAGAATTTTTTTTTAGTAGAATGGCATCATCAAGCACGAGCTTTAAAACCGCTCATAACTGGCCGCGCATAACTGGTGCGTGAAATTGCTGAAAGCTTGAAGATCACTGATTTTAACGCTTCAAATGGCTGGATAGATCGTTATAAAAATCGCCACGGCATTGTGTACCGCCTAATCAGAATCGGAGACAGAGGCACAACAAGATGTTGATACATGGATGATAACACTTCTCGAGTTGTTGAAAAATTACGAATCGTGAGACATTTTTAACCCAATTTTATAATTGCTAATGCATCAAAGTATGTCTGTCAAACCGAAATAAGTGATCGCTTAAAACAATGTAATTATAATTACACTATGTATTTAACGTAAATTATGAATATATGATTAAATATCTATATATACAAAATTAGAACATCCTACTAATATTATAAAGGCGAAAGTTTGTATGTATGGATGGATGTTTGTTACTCTTTCACGCAAATACTACTGAATGGATTTTAAAGAAACTTTACAATAATATAGCTTATATATTAGAATAAGACATAGGCTATAATTTATATACATATTTTATGTATATCTGTCTTTCTGTCTAAATGTTACGCATTCAGCCTATTCAACGCAGACGTAGTCGCGGGCAGCAGCTAGTAATACATAATATGTAATAATACGTTTTATTTTCTCTATCCAGCATAATAGGCTTTCTCGCTTAAGACGCGATTTTGTTTGGGTCCCTGTGAAATCGTCTTAAAGGGGTCTTACAGTAATTATTAATAATACTTAAAAGGGGTAGGGGTAGGTCACTAAACTACGCGGGAAATTAAGCACTGCACGTCTCTGCAAAGGTCCAAAAAGTAGAAAGATGTAGTCCTAAGGGACATTTTAGTGTTTTAGTGCGATGACTGTATCAACGATAGATGTGGAGAAGAAAAATAAGGAAAGCTGACCCCACCATCATGTGGGATTTAATATAGCTTGGAATAGAGAAAGAGACCTACCTCACCTAAAAATGTAATAAAAATTGTTAATAACAAATTATAAATAAATAAATATTTTCACGACATTTATCACACACTAATTTACCTAGGCAAAACTTTTACTATGGTTACTAGGTAACTAGGTGCATACTATATACACTAAAGGATTCTTAATTACGGCAACATCCTCAAAAGTTAGTATTTATAATACTAAATTATTTACAATACCTGTCTAACGTAACACTATGATAAAAATTATTAATAATAAATTAAAAATAAATGTATATATTCAAGATATATTTTCACACAACTTTACAAAATCAAAATTAAGCGAAGCCTATACAGCGTGTCGTTACCATCGCGACAATAAATGAACACATATCGCGGATAACTTTTTAAAATTGTATTAATCATTTACATTCTTTAAACATCAATATTTACCGAGTTATTAAATTTTCCAAAACAAACAATTTTAAAACACCCTTACGTATAAAACTGTAACGTAAAGTTCATTTGTAAAGGTCACAAAGCATATGAATGGGTTGAATGAATTTAAAAGAGACAAAACATACTGTTAGAAGGATGGGCTTGTAATGTGACCCTGTGGCGCGAGTTGTATAGGATGTTACAAATTTTGTTTCTTTTTTACTTAATTAGTTTGTTTGAAAAATATTTTCTTTCAATTATGGATTTTGTTTAACGTTAATATTTTTTTATGATTATTGGCAAGTAGCGTTAGACGTGTGTTCATTTATTGTCACGATGGTAACGACACGCTGTATACTATGGGTAATGGGTAACTGAATAACATATTTAAAAATACTTTTCTTTAAGAGGACGCAGGTTTAAATCTTGTCAGCGGCGTCAAACTTTTCGTCCATTTTTTTTATATTGTGTTTAAAAAAAGGACAAATGCTAGTTGGACTCGCGTACGTAGGGTACCATTATCTATAAAAACGGCAAAAAAATCATGTCTGTTGTATGGGCACTTTAACATTTTTTATTGTTTTTTAGTATTTGTCGTTATAGCGGCAACAGAAAAACATCATCTGTGAAAATCTCAACTGTCTAACTATCACGTTCATGAGATACAGCTTGGTGACATGACAAACGGACAAACGGACAGATTTTACACTTTGGGTACGGAACCCTAAAAAGGACCAGTTAAACAAATAGTAATACGCTGTGAAAAGGGTCGTCACAGATTTTCATAAAACTGCATTATAAAGTAGTGCCATTTAATTATTATGTATTATTACCGTTTTTTTTAAAACAGATGCCATGTTCTTCAGCAATGTCTGAATATTTCATATTGCTAAATTAGAACGTTCATAATCCTATAAGCCTAAAACATAATTAAATATTCTCCCAACAGGTGTGACGGTGTTTAAGCAAAATTAATGTGTTAGAATTTGTCTGCGGTAAGTCTAAATTAATATATTAAAGTACTACGTATCTCGTGTTGTATTTAAATATATATACAAAATAGGTAATTAAAAAGAGATGTGTTCTGAAGAAGTTATTACTTTAATTTCGAATTATCTGAAAAGATTTTGGTTAAACGAATAGAATAACATATTTAAATGGGATATGTTTTTGTTTAGGAGATTGATAAAAAACTTTCTTAATTTTATTTGAAAATAATGAAAATAGTCTATGGTTTCTATTTGTCATTGTTTTTTATGAAAGATACTCGATTTTCAAATAAATTTCAATAAGAATTCAAAGATTTTTCCATGACATGTTTGTCCTATTGAAATAATATGAACAGAGATTTTTAGTAGTAAGAGGTGATTCAAGGGTTTGTTTACTAAAATGTTTTAAATATACAAATAAAATGTTGGCATTAATGTGAAAAATTAAAAGATGACTTTGAAGCGACCTTGTGATAATTAGCTCTTATTGTCTCAGTGGCTCACCATATCATGTTAGCAATGCATTATGCAATAAGCCCAAAGAAAAGCATTCATTTTGCGAAACATGGAGGCATTTGTAGCAGGCCTGGATGGATCGCAATGTTCACGTTTTTGGTGCAAAGACCAAAAATTGGGAGAAAAAGGTGCGTGAAAATCCTTAATTTGATGAGGACTACTCCCTTTGTAAGTGGATAGGTAAGTAATATATGTGAAATTATGTTCTCTAATCTCTGGTGAAATAGGATTTCTGTAGTTCTTTCAGGTGAAATCATTGGCAACTGGTAACAAATCCTTTTCTTTTTCTGTATATAATCCCGGTTCATGCTCTGCACAGTAATGTAACTACTTTCTCCCTGCCATATTATCATAATTAATGCTGCAGCTGTAGCGTTGGACGTCAATGCACGGAAACTTTAAAACTGCACAGTCTTCTCTTTGTAACCTAATATGTTTCTAATGGTCAAAAATGGTCTGCAGTATGTCAATATTTCAGCACTTAAATACTATATTCCTTATGTTTATACACCATTTTGACAATTTAAGTCATTAAAACTATTAAAACTTTCGTGAGACATTACTAACGTAATAATGCGACGGCTGAACTCACGTTAAACCGGTGTATATGAAATTAGCCGTCTATTTATTACGTTAAAGTTATTGTTGGTAAAAATAAATAAATACATATGTCTACTTTTCAATTTTCCGTGTTACAAGGCTATGGAGGTAACAGACACAGTGAACTATATATGGCTCCACCTTGGGCAAAAATTATGTTTGACATCGCTTATGCAAATATGAACGCACAATTCCATGTCAATTAAAGATAAAAAAGGTTAAACCTTTAAACAACCTATTATTAGCAATGTTTCATTAATCATTTAACGTTGTCTTTGCTCTTTATAATTTCGGTAAACGATTACTGCAAACATCCAAAATCACAACAAGCATTAAGTACTTTTTAATTCGTAGTTTTACATATGCACCTTGCTTTCTAAAATATAAAATCAGCAAATCAAAATATAGTAAATGTTCTGAGTAAACCCTAGATGGATTATTCCAAAGATTTTAGAAAACTAAATATTTAGTACGAACACTGCCGTACTTTACTGTGGTCTGCTGTATTTAAATGAGCTGTTTTTACGAAATTGTCACAGGAGTAACCTCTTCTGTGACGCAACTTGTATCAATTAACATAATTAATAATACCTACTTATCAAAACACGCATTATAAGAATAAGAAATAACGTATAATCTGTATAAGTAATTTTAAGTAAATCAATTAAATAATTATTATTGTTAGCTATTAAATAAATGTTTTCAATTCACCCTTGCAGTGTTGCTTCATATTACTTTAAATTCCCCAATACTTCAAACGCTTTGCAGAATTGTTGGTTTTGAAAATAAAAACCTAATGAAATGGACAGCATATAATATGTTCCCTGTTGGACAATTCCTCTTCTGTACAGAGGGCATTAGGGCATAATCCACTACCAACTGCAGATTAGTAGACATCACATAATTTTCTTCGAATTTTTATTGTTATTATTTCAAAAATATGAAGATTTCCTCTCGATGTTCCTTTAGAGCTGAGCACGTGATAAGTCAGAACTTAGAATTGTGATTAACAATTTTATCGGTTCTGACACCAGAACTATTGCAATTTTAACTCGGCTTGCTCGACTATATTAAATTTAAGCCGACCGACTGTATTATACTGAGCTATCACCCATATAGTTATTATTTTTTTTTTAAGAGTTTATTCGCCAATGCGAATATGCCACTCTGTAGGATAAAATCAACAACATAAAAAAGTAACAATAATATAATACGGTTAGTATTAGTCGATAAATTAATATTATGTGGTAGTTATTATATTTAAAGAAGCGAAAATTAGACATAAAATATCGTAGGTTTGGGCTTTCTTAACATTCAAGTCGACATTGGATACGAAAAATTTAATTTACCCTCTTAGAAGCAGACTAAATAATATATGAGTACTCAGCAGTATGTTTTAGCAAATCCTTTTGAGTGAAAGATTTATGTTCCATGAAAATTAATAGTTTGTGTTCTTTAAGGCTTTTTTGGTTCTTAAACTATTACTACGAAATAAAGCGATATAAACATGGATACAAAAAACAGAGTTTTACAAATCAACTCTTATTTCAGGCGATCTCAACACGCTCTCAATTATTATACATAAAATTTATATATAAGCTCTTAAAATAACGTAATAACGTAATAACCCGAAAAAAAGCTTTCTTAAGTGCACCTGAGCAGTTAGCTCAATGTCTCCCTCTGTTTGTAACAACAAAGGAAATATATAAACAAATAAAAATATTTGAAATAACTTTGCGACAACTATATATTTGGACATAGGCCACGCCGTACACTTTCCAGATAGTCCCATTTAAATTTTACCGAAATCGGTCGAGTGGTTTTTAGAAAATCAACGATATTGACGCTACTCAGCTGACTCGTTCGATAGCGTTCATGGTCTTCGGAATTTTCCGAGACGCCACGCTTTCTTTTTCTATTTTACTTTAGGTAATACTTGGTATGCCACGTAATAGTCTTCGATATTGCACGAATGGGCAGGTCCGTCCGGGAAAGCATCACGACCTCACAGGAGACCCGCGTGAATTGGAAGTGTTATACTTCTGCATTTCCTCTTGTGAGTGATGTAGCCGGGGCCCACTTGATTAAAAGATGGCAACCCATCTGCAACCCGTCATTATTTCTCCCATTGTTAAGCACATGTTATGGCTGCACATAAAATTGCAATAAATAATAAATATATAACGGCTTAAAAATGTTCTAAAATTTTACTTACGTAGCATTCAGTCAAAAAATTAAGTATCCTTACACGACAAAATTGCACCAAGCAAACGCGTGAATCGGTGCCGCTATTGTTCGCAACAAAGCTAGTGAAATAACTTTCCAGGAACGGGCTTTCACCGTTTGAAATTACTTTAAGTAAAAGAGCTGCAAGCTGGTATTTAATGTAGACACCAGCAAGCGCACATAAGTAATAATTTCTAAAAGCACACATAATTTCTTCTATTTATGGCGCTAAGTGATTTCCATCGAGGTTTACATAGACTTCATTTAGATGCTTTGACAAATTTTTAAAAGAAATGGATATGGCCCATCTTTTCATTTCACAACGGTCTTCTGCGAGGTCATTTTATTCAGCGGACGTGCCTGCCAATTTTTCAAAAGCTGAAACTGCTGCGTAGCTCTGGTCGTTAGAGCTTTATATTTATTTCCGTCAAATTATGAAGTATTTTGCTTCCTTTTTTATGTCACATCCAGCTTAGATTTTTAGTTTTTATTCATTTAAATTATCTTACCGCACCATAATTAAGCACTCTGTAAATTTTACCCTTTCTTCGGTAATTATTAGTGCTTTAACCTTTGTATTTAATATTAAAATTCTCTAGATGCAACCCTATTACTACAGGTATAAGACTCAAGGGCGGAACATCAAAAAGAAAATTCTTACACTGTAGGGAGTCGAGCGAAAAAAAGTTTTCTTTTACATCCTTTGTTTAACATCCTAATAGCGACATTAAGGCAAATTAAGAGGAAGGCACGCTTTAACTAGAAAAGGTTTATGTTTCCTTTTTTTCTAATTACATAGAATCTATTTGTTTATTATTATTTCTACCATTAATTTATTTTAAACCCAAAACTGATAAATTCCTGTATCAATTTCAGTTTCAATAAGAGAAACTCAAATTAAAATAGAATACGAAACGAATTGTTCTTTTTTTTTTGCCTTAAAAACTTTTAATTAGAAATCTGACAAAATATGATTTATAAATAAATTAAATACATGTCATATGTCATAAAATAAAAAAGTTATATCTACGACCTTTTTCATCGTATTATCATTTAAAATTTTGCTGTGACCTATAGTAGTCTCGTTGCAAACTTTTTAGTCAGTGAAGACGTAAATTCTGTGGCTAGAACAATAAAGAAAAAGAAGATTTTATGAAAGTTCGTGGAATACATATGGATATTCTGAGCATTATAACTTAAAAATAAAATTTAGAGAATGCATGGTGTAAGGGCTTAAATAGTCACCTCACTACCCGCTTTTGCGCGCTAAGGATCCCCAATTGATACAACAGATTGTGTTAGCCACAAGAAGTTTTCTCCAATTTGGGTGCATTTCACGTCCACAACTGTGGAGTCTAGTCCAAAGCCCTGGCATAAAAGCGGCATCTTTGTTAAAAACTGTAATTTAAGAATTAAAGGACGATGACCAGTTTTGTATGGAGAAATACCATGACCACGTCCAAAAACTACATTAATAAATTTTCAAATAAATAAGATCAAAATCCTCTTCAAGAGACTCGAATTAATTTATTTTAAGACGTTGAACTTGTTTATGCTGTTGATTTTTTTTAGTTAGTAACGAGCTTAATTTTTTTCTTAAAAAAACCTCATATTTTCATTTCAATATCTCTTTTTCTGTGTGTGAGAAAACTAAAGGACACAACATAATTATGACTGACATTTTATGTCGTCGTTGTAAGGGATTTCGCATTGCATTTAGTAAAATTGGATGCACTGAGGTTAATAGTTCTTTATTTGCAACAAAGTACAAATACAATTAAATAACTCAGGATAGTTACGTGGAAACAGTAAACGTTAGTAGAGCGCGCGTACGACAAAAAAAGGTATGACAGACAGTACCCGTATTTATTTCAAATTTAAAGTTTTCGTGTGCCCCGCCCCGTCGCCATATAAAAAGGAAATAATACAAAATTACAAATTAAACTATAAACAAAATACATAAGAATAATAAATTTGGTTTACGTAAAATATAACATAAGACTTAATTAAATAAAATAAAATTGTTACATAAAATTAATTATATAAATTAATTAAACTTTTTTTTGTATGTAATTTTATGTAATTAAAATTAATTATCTTCTATATTATAAAGAGGAAAGATTTGATTGTTTGTATGTATTGAATAGGCTCCGAAACTACTGAACCGATTTGAAAAATTCTTTCTTTGTTGGGAATCTACATTATCCCTGCTTAATATAGGCTATATTATATTTAAAAAAAAAATAGGGATCCTTACTAAAACTTCAATAATGTAACCCAAAGTGTACAAAAATTACCAAAAATATTCTTTACATCGCGTGCGCTGCGAAAACTATTGATGATAGAATTAAATAATGTCTTGTATCTTGTATTAACTGATGTTTTTGCTTTCAGTCCCGAGACTATTAAAGCTTCATCTGACGCAGAACCGGTGGGCTAGCCAGAACCCACGGGTTTGGGCCCTCCGCTGTGGGTAGGGCCACGCATGTGCTCACGTTTAACTACGACATGTCATCTAAGGGCCATCGAAGTTGCGGTGCGGACCGAGACCCCGATGGCCGTCGACTGTGTTTTTAGCTAATCGGTGGCTGGGGGCGGTGAGAACCGCCCTGGAACGCGGGTGTACCTTGTGTACGCGTTGTGATGGTCTCGCCGTGCTCGGAGGCGAGGGCGAACTAGTGTTTGTTGTTGCACTAACTGTGGGTGTAGTGTTGTCCGGCGGGACCCCCGGCGGTGGGTCCGGCGTATCTAAGTCCCCTTCCTCGACCGGGTCGATGAGGACGTTTCGCGGGCGACGCTTGTTGACGTTCGCGTTTGTGTCGGGTTGGTAATTTGCTGCGCTTACCACCAGAGGGTTGGGATGATGTTCGGCTCTATCGAAGAACCGATTGGTCAGGTCTTTAAAATATTCGCGAATCGTCGGGAGTCTGCAATCGCTGTGCAGATCGACGTTGCGTTGATACCCTGCGCACCGGTTGCACGGCGGATGAACTTATTTTGTACTATTTGCAGCTTGTACAAGCGAGTAGGGTGCGTGTGGGCGAAGATCATGCATGCGTAGGACATAATAGGTCGTGCGCAGGTCTTATATAATAATAATTTGTGCCTTAAGGGCATTTTACTTTTAGCGTTAGTTAAATTGTGTAGCCGGCCGGAGACGAACACGGCTCTATTACGAACGTTATTAATGTGCGTAGTAAATGACATACGCGAGTCGAAAGTGACTCCTAAGTATTTGACCTTTTTCTCCCAGGGGAGCGGTTGGCCATAAAGGGATATTTGCCCCAACTTTCTGCATTGGCGAGGACCATTATAAAGATGAGACGGGTAAGTACTTCGTGTGAAGTAAATCGCTACACTCTTTTCGGGATTTATTTATATTCTCCATTGGGGGAACCAGTCGCCGAGGCGGTCGGCGGCGCTTTGGAATCTAGTGGTTAGTAGTCTAAGGTTGCGATCTGAATAAAAGAGCGCCGTGTCATCCGCGAAAAGCGCGAGATTGACGTGGGGGTCTTTAGGTATATCGCTCGTGTAGAGCGTAAAGAGCAAAGGTGAGAGGCAGGAGCCTTGTGGTACGCCGGCCGTGAGGCAACGGCTTGTGGAGAGGGTGCCTTCAACTCGATATCGAAAAGAACGGTTTGACAGGAAGGCCCGGATGGTGTGTACGAGCCTATCTGGCACTTTGAGTGTGTACAGCTTGTAAAGCAAGCCGTTGTGCCAGACCTTGTCGAATGATTTTGCGACATCGAAGAAAAGAGCCCCTGTACTAATATGTTTAGGGTGATTTAGGCCTTTTAGGATATGTTCCGTTAGGCGGAATAGTTGATCGGGACAGGAATGTCTAGCTCGAAAGCCGAATTGTTCCGCCGGCAGAAGGCCGTTGGTAAACACGTGTTCATTGAGCCTGTTTAACAATAGCCGCTCGTAGAGCTTCCCCAGACAACTGAGGAGGCTGATGGGACGATAGCTGGAGGGCTTATTGGCTGGTTTATTCGGCTTGCGAATGCCGATACCCGTGGCTTGCTTCCAGTCGTCCGGAAAGGAACAACTGGAGAGAAGCGTATTGAAAATTGTCGCCAGTAAACAGATAAGCGGCCCAGGGAGAGCTTTGAGAATCTTATTACTTATATTATCTGGGCCCGGGGCGGATTTGGTTTTAAATTTTTAATAATATCTTGGACCTCTTCGGGGGTCACTGAATTTAAAGGTTCGCCTTCCGGTGGAAGCGCAGCCCTAGTCTCGATTACGCGGTCCACCTCCGTTAGGTGGGCCGAATCGGTGTATTCGCGCGATGGCGTACATTGCTGCTCTAGGTTGTCCGCAAGGCATTCGGCTTTTTCGGAGTCATCTAGGGCTACTGAAGCGCTATTAGGTCTAACTAACGGCGGTAGAGATTCGCGGGGGTCTGCTTTCAGACTGCGGGCCAACCGCCAGTAGGCGGTGTGCGATGGCTCGATGTCCTCTAGGAGATTGTCCCACGTTGTATGTCGGTGTACCGATACTCGATCTTTGACTTCTAGCTGAAGGCGTCGAAGTAGGGTTCGGTTTGATTCCGATCGGTATCGGTCGAAGGCGCGTTTGGCTGCATTTTGCTGTCTAATTAGCAGTCGTAGGTCGGGCGGAAAGTTAAACCGTCGGTCGCCCGACAGTTTCACCGTCCGTTCCGAGTCTGTGACTGCGGAAGTAATAGTTTCGCAGAGACTTGCTATCGCTCGATTTGCGTTATCGAACGTAGCTATCGTGTCGGGTAAGTCTACTAAGTCCTGGGGGTCCAAGGCCTTGAGTTTGACCTCAAGACGATGCCAGTCCACTACGGATTTGGTCGGAGGGACCGCGCCGGCGTTCTGGCCCAGTTTACATAGGATGGGCCTGTGGTCTGAGTCTAGTTCATGGATTGTCTCTATCGACTCGATGTCGAGCGAGACCTCTCTGAATAACATTATGTCTAGGACACTCGGTGACGCGTGCTGGTAGTTGTCCACCGTAGGATACCTAGTGGGAGTCGCGGGAGCGACTATACTAAAATTTAGGTTATCGGATAAGCTAAAGAGATGCTTTCCGTTGTTGTTTGGGATGCTGTTGGTGTCCCATGAGCCGTGTTTGCAGTTTAGATCTCCTGCAATTATCACGGAAGGGCCTAAGTTAAGAAGCGTATCTAGGTCGCTTTGAAGTAGGGTTCTATTCCCCGAGAGGTAGGCTGAGACTAGTACAAGGGTGTAGTACAAAAGTACCTGTGGCCGGTGAGCGCTAACCTACACGCGGATGCCTCTATTTGACTTAGCTCTGGAATGTCGAGCGGGCAACAGTGCAAGGACCGTTTATAATAAATTAGTGTGCCTCCCAGACGGTTTGCTAACCGGTCGTGGCGGACAATATTGTAATTTGCGATTCTGGGATCGCGTACACTAGGTTTCAAGAATGTCTCTTGCACTAGGAAAATATCTACGTTATAATAACGAAGGAATTCGGCGATTTCATCCCTTTGACCCTTTATGCCGTTTGCGTTGAAATACGAAACAACCAGAGCCCGAGGTTTTGTTCTACCTGCGGTTGTACTTCCCATTAAGGTGTTTTTATGGGTCTAATTAACGACGCGCGGCGGAGCGGTTTTATTGCGCGGACTATTGTTTTTTTTTTTTACGGTTGGCTCGTAAAAGCCCAAAGGGCTTCCACAAGCGTTTTGTGTTGGCTAATTGCCCTAAGACGCTCGTGGCCAGATGTGGCGGCCGCTATTTTAGCGGACGATTTGCGCGAATGGGTCGTCCTTGTGTTCCGCGAAAACTGACGGAGTTGGCTGCACCTGCGGCCGCGGCGCCGTTTCAGAGGCGGGCAGCTGTTGTGCGATCGGTCGTGAGGCGACCGGCGCGGTTACCTGCGCGGCCACCTGGGGTTTCGCCCAGGCGTTTGTGACGGGTACGGGCGTGGGAATGTATTTAACGGGCGCGGGTTTGGGCAACGTAGACTTCGCGGGAGATTTTCTCGCGGGAGTTTTCGGGGCCTTAGCGCAGCCTCTATACCTAGCCGGATGGCCGGTAGTGTGACAGTTTACGCAGTCCGGTGGATCTGCGCAATCTTTCGGCCTCGTGCACTCGGTTGTGCCGTGGTCACCGGTGCATTTGACGCACCTTGGGTGAGCGAAGCAGTTATTGGCCGTGTGGCCAAAATGTTGACAGTTGTGGCACTGTGCCACAACACCTGATTTACGTGGGGGCTCGATGACTAAGTCACTGAGCCCACAGACCCTCTTAAGGTTGAAAATGGCCTTACCTTCTGGGGTAGGGTCAAGTTCCACCATGACCATGTCCATAGGGACACGGGTGCGAGGGTGCCCGAGACGACACACGGCGTGAACAAGGTATCCCTGAGTGCGGATGTCGACCTTAGCCATATCGACATCCGACTCTTTTGGGACGCCCTTAATTACGACCCGAAGTTTACGCTCTTCGGGTAGTGAGTAGGTGTGGAAACCTACCTTAGCTTCGCACAAGTATTTCGTTACGCGGCGGAAATCGTCCGAAGAATCGAGGTATACGCGGATACCCATATGCGTATTCTTGGACCGGGGGTCTCGTATGTTATGGCGTTCGAACCATGAACATATCTGATGCCACTTTGCCTTTTCTTGGATTATAATTGGCGGCGGTGGCTTGATTTTTCGCTCGGAGGCGAATGTCGGTTCCGACTGGGCAGTCGCGGCTGCCTTTTTGGCGTGCGTCGCGGTGGGACGGTTTGACGGGGCGGCCTTGCTTTCGTGGTCGCTGTCCGTAGCGGGGCGTTTCTTGCCCTTTTTGCGCGATTTGACGGCGGTGAAGCCGTCGGCGTTCGCGTTGTTAGCGGGGATCGTTTCGACCTCCATGTCTGAGCCGCCGTCCGATTGTGAGTCGGGAACGATAGCGCGGAAGGGGGCCGGAATTGGTTGCGCGGAAGGCACGTTAGGATCGATCGCGGCGGCGGAGGTCGACGCGACGGGCGTTTCGATAGTCGCAGAGGGCAACACAATAGCTGGCGCAGAGGGCACCGGAGACGGCGGCGAGGCGCCAGCCGGTGAAGCCGGACTGTCGCTAGAGAATTCGACGACGATGCGTCGTTCCCTCGCGAAATTCAAATATTTTACCCATAACTCGGGGCATTCTTGACGCAGGAATTCCTCTATGAGGGAACCCATGTCGACGCTTGAGCCTTTGGGGCTTGCGCCCCGCCGGCGTGTGGTTTACTAAATAGGCCTAGGTGTGTGCGTAAAATTAACCTTTAATCGCCGGCGCTTTAGGTGCGCTAGGGGTAGTACCTAGCTGTCGCCCAATGCAACAAGCACACAGGTAAAAATTACAATGCCGCCTCTGAGACGAGATATGTGTGAAGAATTCTACTTACGGACAGGAACCTGCCTACGAGCACAACACTACACTAACACTATCCGCTCGGAAGTCGGACAAAGTTTCTTCGTTCTTCTATAATGTTTCTTCTTTCTTCTATAACTTTTCTTCACTCTTCTTGCTTGAGACTTCCCTAACCGTTATAACACTTTTTTTTCGACGCCTCGTACCCTTGGTTTAGAGTGGCTTATATTAGCGATCCATAGTAGAAAATATAGCGACATCTGTTGTGAACAATACAATTTAGTTGAATGAAACCTTAGAAAATCTATATTTCAGTTATTATAGATGGCGCTAAGTCACCTTGTTGTTTTGCCTTGGTTTATTTTCTTGGATTATTTCGGTGCTAGTGATATTATTGTCTCGAAACATAAAATAATATCATTTTAGTTACATTGGACTAATATCAAGCAAATTTGTTTTTACATAATTTTCGCTTAGAAACGTTGACTTGTTTAGCATAGTCTATGTTGATTGTGTCATCTGTCATCCCGAGGAGAACGGCGGTCGGTTTCGTCTTGAAGTTTATTTTTTTCTTATTGGAGCTCTGAGGCGGCCGCCGCCTGGCGGCAGCGCCTCTGCATAGTTCGAGAATGTAGGAAAGGAGTATGTGGCATCCTAGGCCACATCCTTTTACATCCTACTTGTATATGGCTTCTTGGCCTTTATATTTTATTTAAAAAACCCACATCGTTGGTAAGGTTCCTTTGTGCATATATTTTTGGGATCTGTCTGTTTTCGGTCCATTATTCGTCTGCTAACAATTCGTATTTTGTTACAGGGTTTTTTTTTATTGGTTTCTCTTTCTTTTTCTATTCTACTTTATCTCGCTGATCTGCTTTTCTCTGATGGCTTGATATCGAACCGCGTGTTCGCCTAATATGCAACTGCATATGTCTGATCTCCCACTGGTGGAGTCGGGGAGGATGTTACACCGTAGACCGCGAAACACGACAACGATGAGGCAAGCAGTGCACACCAAGAGATAAAAGAAATAATATAAGTAGCAACAACGGTTGCAAAATGGCTTCCGGGTCGGTTGGCATGGGCCCTCCGGCTCAGAGTAACGTCCGTTCCGTGTGGAAGCACGAAGCGGAATGAACGGTGATTAAATAATGTACTACGACTTTGCAGAACACATCATTATTTACAAAAAGTGTCGCGACAGCATATGTCTAACTATTATGGTTATGCCACAATAAGTGTTATTTTATTTTAAAATTTTGATTGAAATGCCGCCGCTAGAAAAGGCTCTTTATTTGTATCTTGGTATTAATCCTTATAAAAATAAATTACTTCATATTTAAGACTGTTTCAATATCTTTATATAACTTTTTGAATATTTAAATTCGGACATTCCATTCGAGAGATATCACAATTTTAAAAATGTTAGTATATTGGAATTTAACTATCCAAACAACTTAGTGACTGACTTAGTAGTTCTTATAATTTTTCAATCACATTTATACTGGTATAGTTAGCATATTATTAAATACAAAGGCAGTTTAATTTTTTCTATCATTTTAAAGATCTCATCTTTCTAGAAATAGTTTCCAGGCGAGGGCATCAAAAATACGTCGTAATGAGGAATCTTTACCGGAAACTGAAAATAGCCTTAAAAGTCGGAGAGAGTCAAGTAGTGTTTGCAGCGGCTTGAAGAGCATATTAATATAAATATACAAATTCACACTAGGGAGTCGAGTTCTGAGCGTTCCCAACGCCTACGAGATTAGAGAAAGACAACAAACATCAACGATTAGAGATCGTAATCGACTTTTAGCTCACAGTAACAGATCAGCTTTAATGCATTAAGCTCAACAGTCTTTTGTCCAAATCGGAGCCATGAATAAGATCTGCTCTAAGTGTTCTGCCAAAAAATGGGTCGATGAACCAAATGGTATGTGCTGTGCTTCTGGAAAAGTTAGTCTCCCCAATATTGAGGAGCCGCCACAGCAAATAAAAAATCTTTTGACAAATATCATTCACCATCTGGACATTTTTAACCAATATTCGAAAGTGCAATAGCTTCTTTCAAATGATTTCGTTTAGCGTGAACTTTTAAAATAGAGGGACAAATATACAAATATACATTATCCTCCTGCCCCTATCCCACCTAGGTGGGATCGGCACAACTATATTTTTACAACCAGCCGCCTGCCTGACGTCAAGCCTCCTTGGGAAACAAATACCCACAAAACCTAAATTCAAAAATCAAATTTCAACTCTGTAACTATCACGGTTCATGAGATACAGCCTGTTGACAGAGGGACAAACAGACAGCGGAGTCATAGTAATAGGTAATTTTACCCTTTGGGTGTGGAACCCTAAAAAGGCTCTAGAGATATATTGCACGGTAGACACGGCCAACTTAAAAGGGTCTCTGAGTGACACCGATTGTATGATCCACTAAAATATCTCTTAATAGTCGTAATAGGAGAAGACGGTTAATATTTGACTATTCCTCAGCAAGGTACTGTGTGTAACAAAACTGAGACATGCATGCAATTTTATGCATTTAGGTTGATGGTTAGAGCTACCTGTTTTAATCCATTACATTATTACTGGGATTTATTAGGGTTCCGTACCCAAAGGGTAAAACGGCACCCTATTGCTACGACTCCGCTGTCCGTTTGTATGTCCGTATGTCTGTCCATCCGTATCACCACGGCCACCAGGCCGTATCTCATGAACCGTGATAGTTAGAGTTGAAATTTTCACAAACGATGTATTTCGTTGTCATTTGTTGCCGCTATAACAATAAATACTAAAAAACAAAAAAATTATAAATAAGAGGGGCTCCCATAAAACAGACATGATTTTTTTGCCGGTTTTATAGATAATGTTGACAGCAGTAGTGTTTTTGACAATATGTAAGAGTAATACTTCTATATTGAATAAAGATATTAAAACATGATTTTTTTTAATGTGATAGAGTGGCACACGGTCTGGCGGTTCACCTGATGTGAAGTAATAACCGCCGCCCATGGATATTTGCAACACCTGTAGGGTTGCAAATGAGTTGCCATAAATAAAGTCGGCCCCGGCAACCTCTCTCACCAGACGAAAAGTAGAAGTATAACACTTCTATTTTACCCCGGTCTTCTGTGACATCGGTACGGAACCCTTCGTGTGCGAGTCCGACTCGCACTTGGCCGGTTTTTATTCAATACATTGTCGATATGATGGAAAAAGATATCAGAAAGATTGAATTACATATTATGTCGTAATAACCAGAGACTAAGGGCTGGTGAAACATTAATCTTAGAGATGCTTTAAATCAAGACATTGGCCCATCAAATATCGGTCAACGCGTAATCTGCAACGTCATATTCATTTACAGGTTCTCCGAATTATCTGCATTATAAAACCAAGGATGCGATGATTTATGTCTAAAGCTATGGGAGGCCAGATTTATTTGTCACTTTTACGTGTCACCCCGAATGTCCCGTAATTAAAGCGGAACCATTATCTGGTCAGCGATCTTTCGATCTTCATAAAGTAATTTCAAGTATGTTTCATTAAAAGATTAAGAAATTCATAAAATTATTCACCACAGACGAAACATTCGGAAGGTTTTATGTGTGTGTATGATAATTTTTAATTTTTTAATTTTTTGTTAAACTTATTGTTACCCGTGCGAAGCCGGGGCGGGCGGCTAGTATAAAATAAAATTGTAACGCGTCACCTACAGTCGTCACTTGTTTTGTTGACCGCAAAATATGTAGATCAACCTACTAAATTCACGCTTTGTGCTACGTGTGTCTCTATACATCAACTATATTCTATACAAACAAAGCTAAGGTGCTATCTAAACTACAAAAAAAATGATGAAAATACAGTCCTCATTTATGTAATAAAAATGTAATATGTTGACAAATCTATTATTTACTAAGAACGTACTATCCACTACTCATTGGGTTATCTAAAAACTACTCTGTCACTTATCGTTAGTGCAATGATCGCCATAGGAAAGACATAAACAAAAACTAGGACACTGTAGGGAGCTTTGGTTAGTTGGATTATCGCCACAATATTACGAACCCCTTGCCGGATGTTCCACGATTATGTCTTGGATTTATATCCTAAATCCATAAATATTATAAGTAATATACTTTCCCACAAAGCGTCGCCTACGTACAGTCTCTTTTAAAATATAGATCTTAATTTTGCGTACCTTATTTTTATCAAAGCAAATTATTGAATAAAAATACCGGAAGGTACTATCATCTCACAGAAGACTGGCGTGAAGTGCAAGTCTTATACTACTACGTTTCTTCTCGTGAGTAAACTATCCCGAGCCTACTTTATTAAAAGAAGAGAAAACATCTGCAATCCTTTCATTAATATTTAAATATATTTCAATAAGAAGTATAAATAACAAGAACTATTCAATAAAATAACAATAGTAGAAATATGCTAAATACAACTGATGAGTTATTACCATTAATTCCTTACGGTGTAATTAAAACTTCAGCAGTCACGTTTCTACGAGTACGTGTTACACAATATTTACCGGAAAAGATTCATGTCCATACAATGGTCCTTGACATGTTTAAGGAAATTTTAATAAAGAATTCTAAATCTATAGGATCTAAAAGATCTAAAGGATCTATAGGATCTAAAAACGAATTATTGTTGAATCAAATTAAGATGTCAACCAAGAGAAAAGATGAATTACAAGCTTTCTTTGGACAAGAAAATCCCTCAGAGCTTTGTAAAAGCCCACAATTTTGTAACTATTGCTCCATCGTTATCTCTTGACCATATATGAAATGAGCTTTGAATCAAAAACGGGCTGTTATCTATAACAAGCATCTTAAGTTAGTCTGTTGATTTTAGCGTTGTTGAATTAATTGAAATTTCACATCGTTTAAATTGCTTGCTTGTATGTAAAACAATTTATAGCTAGACATTGTATTGACAAAGAATAAATAATCTACTCAAGATACTATAAGCTCCCTTCGCGTAGAACGAAATAAAAAAATAAAATAATTAATGGCAGCCCGGGTTAACTCTGACATTAAGACCTGAAACAACTGTCCGTCCCGAGAGTTTAAAGAGTTTAAAATCAAACTGTAACATGATCCTATTTTATGGATTTTATCATTTTACATTTGATCATGTAAATATTTGATATTCTTTATTTCATTTTATGTATATATTACACATATTGTGTACAGATTTGAGCTTTTTGTATTTTTTCTCGTATACACTTTAATTATGCTAAAGTAGATGCTCCATACGCGCAAATTTCTTAAAAAGGAATCCAATATTTTCGCGTCATCTATTAATAGATAGATAATTATATAAAGAACATTCGCAGAGCTATCGAAACCATAAAACTCAAATGTTGGAGATCAGATGCAAGTCACATTTTTATCTCACACAATGTATTTTTGTTTATTAACCTAGTTATTATAAGGCTTATTCTTGTGAAAGTGAGTTTTGCATCATGTCCAGTAAGTCCATGTCCTTATTCCTAAAATTAAAGCTTATTTGCCGCTATTGACGAAAAATAGATAAGATGAATAAAGTAATTATATTCATAATAAAAAAAAAAACTCATTTAAACGTGTACTCCTTAAAAACATATGATAATGCCATCTATTGTTTCCATGAAAAATAGCAGAGTAGACTGAATTTTATCATTATTGATGACTCCGTGGCGCATTTGTCAAGTTATTGGCTTCGGCGTCGGGGTCATGGGTTCGATTCTCACACGGGACAACTATTTGCGTAAACTACAAATAGTTGTTTCGCATCTGGGTGTTTTTCCACGTGAAATTTATGTTAGTGAAACGTCCTTACAAGACAGGATAATTATAACCTAAAGTAAGGGCAATGATTAAAAAAGAAATATATTCTTCAAAATTTTTTCCTTTTCCAACGATTTCATTAAAAAGTATTTAGTTGCCCATATTACCATCGAACGAGTCAACTAGTGTAACATATTTTTTTTATTTGTTACATTACATTAGACCGCATGTTACAAAACACTACAGAATAACATAACACTACATACAACACTATAATTAATAGTGTTGTATATAGTATTATGTTAGTATTTGATAAATTCTGCGTTACTGAACGCGAAAGTTAAAAAAAAACCAGACTGTAAATGATGATCGCAGTTAGCGCAAAATAAAACTGTTGCTTTGTTGCCATTTGCAGGCTCGACTAACGACTGCGTCATTAATCATACAAAATGGGATCCGTCTCCCATTTGACTTGCATACTTAAGGGCTGTATAGAATGGAAGAAGGCATTGTCTAAGAACTAGGACAAAATCGTTTGTCACTAAATTTTGTCCAGCAATATATGAAGTTAAAGTATAACTATTATTTTATTACCGATAGTATATTTTCTTAATAACGTTATATATTATATATGTGTATGACAATAGCGGCCTTGCTAGTAAGTAAGTCGAACCACGCTGAAAGTTGCGGGTTTAAATCTTTGTGGGTTTAAACTCACACCCGTCAATAATACATTTATTTGCAAAAACACTTTTTATGCCTTGTGAAGATCCGTAACACAGTTGTACTGGCAGAAATAGTATTTATTTGTAATGATTAAAGTTGTTAGTACTAATAACAGTATTTATATTTTTCTAGTAACATAGGCCAGTCTATTAAAAAGCATTGCTACTTCCCTAGTTGAGCTGAAAAGCCGCTGACTCCATTGCAGTTAAAAGTTCCCTCATAGCAATTCTACCCGTGATTGTTCCATATACAGTGAAATTGGAAAACCCTGATAGTGTTAGTATCGCGATGAGAAAGCGACATATTCTACTACTAAGTGTGCAAAATCTTGATATAAAAATTATTTTCCTAAATAAATTCGTCTTTTATCGCCACATAAAAAACGTTTCTACCTACTATTACTGTCAAAATTTATAGATTAAAATGAAGATTTTTTCACTTTTATTATTTCTCCTGATGATGATCAAACTAATTGGAAAACTATAACCCCTACGATTTTAGCTGTTCACGTCGCAGTCCCTTCGCCTGTCCTAACTTCGCTAAGCGCCTAAGTTAGCTCAACTTCCTACTCCGCCCTTGTTGCACGGGCCACGCTCAGCAGACGATGCCCAGAGTCCAGAACAGCAAGCCTTTCGGCTCCCTATCACGGTCCTAGTCAGCGGAGGAGTCAACGAGTCACAAGGACTCCATCGTACATATCGTATCACCTGCGGAGGGTTGGAAGAATGGTGTAATGTTCCCCCGCAATTAAACCTCTGTTGCATCCGAAGTGTAGCTCTTCCTTTATTAATACAAAGACGGCTCATTGAGAGTCCCTCGGGCTGGCTTTATACTACGATACGGCCCTGTGTAGCTTCATCTTGGCTTCACCTTAGAGGAACATGCCTTGACACCTTGACACTAAGCTTTGCGAGCTCAATCCAATTTAGTCAAATAAGTGAACGGGCTTAGTCCACCACGGTAAGGGTCCTTTTAAAGGCAAACATTATTGTGCCTGCGTCTTAAATTAACTCTACACGGAAAGTATTATATTACACGTATTATAAATTATTCAGAGCAGTTATTTCGGATTTAAACAAAGTGCACCATCCACACTATTCTACAGTTCAATGGGTCTCTACAGGTGCATTGTGCGACAAAACTTAGCTAGATAATAGTTATTGTTATGGTAGACTATTACATTATGTTGGAAGCACGCCAGCGCTGAATACAATAAACGAAGGATGAGTACAATTCGAAGAATAACGTATGCTACGTTTCACAGTTTCTTCACATTTGTCGTTTACTTAATATAATGTTTTAGTGCGAAAGATAAGTTTTTTTTATTTATGCTTTTGTTTCTTTCCAAAATGTACCATTGTTGATCATGTTATCAATTTCATTCACCTACAATACCTGATGCGTTGCAGACGCGTTGCCTTTTTTGAAATCTCCACCAGGTAACCGTATGACACCTCTCAGGTCAATATCTAAATTATCGGGTCCCGCAGAGATTTTATTCTGTACTGAAACAATCATTCGATATCATCTGCGTTTCCATTTGTTTAATTACATTTTTAGTCAAATTACATTCCATTGTGAAAATGAATATTAAAGTAATAATACAATCAAATAACGACGGACGAAATCATTAAAAATTAAATTAATTTTGAAAGCATTCAAAACAAATTTAGTTAACACTTATCTTAGATTATGACGTCGCTTGTTACTGGATTTTCTTCTGCAGCGCCATTAATTTCCGAACTATATTTAATTATGAAGCGAAGAATAAAACAATTTAAAATTAATATGAGAAAGGTAATTTCAGTAGCAATATATAAATGTAAATTGTGAACAAACATGTAAAGTAAAAAATGCAATTTTCTGTAGAATCTAACCAGATTTATATTTCCTTTTGTTTGTTCTGAACTAGAGTTTCCTCCATTAATTATGTTGATTCTGTAGCATGCACCTTTCCTGAGACTTAGGTAGATCATTGCCAAATTTATATTTACTTTACAGTTCATTTCGTATTTACTAACTCTTAAATGCTTTTATGCTTATAAATCAATTTGTTTACCCATGTTGCGTTATGAACAAAAATACTTCACCTAAATCCTTCCTCTTTCGAAAGAGCCTGTTCCTTTAAGACGAGCTACGTAAACCTGTAAAGAATTATTACGTGTTAGTTATTATTAATGAAGCTATTTGGTAAATCATCGAATAACGACTTACAATATTATTTATGACTTCAACTTTTCCAAATAATTTGTAATAATGATTTTAGACACGATATTTGTATTGCAAAAGCAAGCGATAAGGGCTGTCTATGGCTTGAGTCCACGTGAGTCCCTTCGGCGTATTTTTCGTCATTTTATGCAAATAAATGTCTTAATTCTCCCGTCGCTATACATATTCGAGAACATCGTGTGTATACAAAATAAAATACACCTTTTTACAAAAAACGTACCACATCACGTCGGAGCCGTGGTGACACGCTAAAAATATCAAAGTTTAGACTAGCTAAAACCAGGAAATCGATTTTTGGTAGATTTATTAACTTATATAATAAAATAGGTGACATCCACAAACAATTGAATGTAACTAATTGCGAACATTTTTAAAAGCTACGTTAATGGAAAGGGCCTGTTATAGTGTCAAGAATACATTGAGGACAAGGATGTGTGAAAATAACTCGTGCTCTGCATTTGCAAATCCCCTGGCTCCTGTTAATTTTACACTTAAATACTTTGTGCAATTCCATAATTAAAATAAGCCCTTATTGAATAATTAAATTTTGGCATTAAATTTGATAACGTACACCGTATCTCTGAATGCTTATGTTGAGAGCTGTTTAAATTCCCACACAACTGTTCCCAAACCACCGTTCCCACACAACTGTTACGACGTCCCTAACTTTGACTAATTAAATAAATAATTTACTTTGCATGGTATTGTGGACAAGGAACATAATAAAAAACGAAACGTATCTTACACGATGGGAATAAATGCTTCTAACACTGCATGTATTTATATCAACCATCTGTACATGACATCACTTCAGCGAAACGTAAAATTCCAACATTCCGAAGCAGACTCATCTGCTATCAGCCGCCGAGGATAACTTAGTTAAGTTAACTTAACTAAGTTAGGATAACTTAATATTATATTAATTACTTAATTTCTAAATGAAATAAATTTGTTACAATAGTTATTTTGCTTTTTTTATCTCTCGCTGAAACGTTAAGTAATTAGTCAAGTTATTGGGTATAACTTATAAATAGCAAGGCAATATGATTATATAGGTGGTCGTTTCACAGTACTGTGCAAGAACTAACAACATTTAATAAGAACTTAATGTTCTATGTATTTTTCCTTATTTTCAAAAGTATCTACTCAATATTATTGCCAAGATGTCGCAGCTGTATATTAGAATGAGAAGCTGAAATATTTTGCATATACAGACAAGCCTTGCGTTTTTTCTAGTTACACTTTATGCAAAGCTTTATTTCAGTATAAGTCTTTTATGTCACATGAAGCAAATTTTTTATAATTATTCTGACGTCCATGAGAACACATGGTATGAATGCACATCTTTCTGCATCTTGAAACTTTTTTTATATATATAATAATAATAATTGTTAGATAAAAACGTAGCTTGATGTAGTGGTTGGAACGATGACTAGACAGTTTCAACTACAAGAACCAGTCACGCGCAAAAATAACGTGGCATGTTTGATGTTATAACGGGCAAAATCCATTTTGTAAAACCAAAAATGTAACTACATAAAATTATACGGAGTTATTATGCGAGGAACTATATTACAATATTAAAAAAAAAACATTTTTAGACGAACTTGCAGTCATCAAGTACTGTAAAATAAAATTACGTCCCAAGAGATCCACGATGGCATAACAACAATAAGGGGATCTGCTCCTTCGTATGCC
Source organism: Iphiclides podalirius (assembly GCA_933534255.1). Taxonomy (NCBI): domain Eukaryota; kingdom Metazoa; phylum Arthropoda; class Insecta; order Lepidoptera; family Papilionidae; genus Iphiclides; species Iphiclides podalirius. Next base: position 5,076,026 of record OW152830.1, read on the forward strand.
ACCGCGTTAAGTTAAATATACGCTTAGATTTATTTTTTAACTTATAGATATTTACGATTTACCAGCCCGGAAGAGGCAGTGAATTCATTCCACTAAGCCATTGATGGGGTCTCGGAAGGCTGGAGCCACCGCTTCACACGATAGTTCCAGCAAATGCAACAATAGGTAACAGTGAGAATGTACTTCGAAAATGATATATGTTTCCTAATCTAATGATGTAACATCTAGTCCTATTTATCAAAATTCCGATTCTGATTCTGAAGTTATTCAAAATCATTAATTTATTTTGTACTATTTGTAGTTTCTTCAAATGTATTTTGATTGTACGTAAGCCTGGAAAAATAGAAGTTCATATCTAAAGGGCATTTTGTAAGCAGAGTTCTTGTAATATGCTTCTTCGATTTATTTAATGTACGTTATAAACGTTTTAAATGTCTTACATGACATTTTTTGAGTAACTATTAAATCTTATATTTAATTATAAGTAATTAGGTAAATATAATCCGTATAAATCATTCCCATAGTATTAGTTAGTACTGATCTTAAGAATCAGGATGACAATCCAATCCTGTATCAAATCAATAAATACTAGCGACCCTACCTGGATTCGCACCAGTGAAATGTAGATACTAAGGTGTGAAGTGATTAATAATATTATAATTATGATTAGTCTATACATATACATATATACAGTATTTTCAACTGTTTTTTTTTCCTGAGATAGTCCTAATATCTTATAATGATTTTAAATTTAATTCCGTATTAGGTACAGTAGTTCTATTTCGTAAGGTTTTGCCAGCGATTGCAATGTGAACGCACAAATATTTATATTTGTTACTACATCACATTACAAATCTTTAAATTTCTCGAATTTTCTCTACTACACGATGTATGAAGAATACTATATATAACCCTTCTTCTTGAATCACTCTTGACTACAGCTGAAAACTGCATTAAAATGCGTTACGTTGTTTCAGAGATCTAAGCGTACAAACAGCTGGAACGACTTTGTTTTATACTAAGTAAAGATTTGATAAAACGAAATGATAGAATAGATAGATCGAATTTATTTCGAAAATAAAGTACAGAGCCCTCTAACATTATGCACGAAGTTTATGAATGGAGGCCATTTCTCCATAATAGTTCACGCATGAAATTAAATTCCTGTCTGTAATGTTGAACTTGTTTTTAAACTTTTTTTAATACTTTTAATAAAAATCTTATTATTCCATGCATCAGGAATAAATAAATTATTATATTTTATTTGGTTTGTTACCGTTATGTTGTATCTGGTTTGTTATCGCAGGGATATATTAAAAGCCGGTGACAAATGGTAAGTCGTGTTCACTTCAATTAAAGAATCATTTAATTAAATAATTGTTGGCGGGGAAAATATAAACTATTATGTCATTTTTATAAACAGAAATGAACTTATTGTTTGTTGAGAAACTTTTTAGTGCTACATTGTAAGAGATCTCACATAATGTATCGTATTTTTGTCCACGGATAAATGTTTAAATACTTAATTATTATTTAGCCAATAAAGTAGCTAAAAGGATGGTTCGTCAATTTGGGTAAATACAAGACTATGTATTTCGCTTTCTACCTTCTATTTAATTCAACCAATTAAGGTGTAACGTAGGTAGACCTTTTTTTCTTTATCTGTGTGGGGATACAAAAAATATTTCTAAATACCATTCATTTAGCTCTTGTCTTTACTGGGTGGGGTAAGGCTGTAAATGCAATAGCTTCAAAAATAACGTAGTAACGATAAGGATTTCTTTAAAGGATAGCTTTGCATAGCAGAATTAAATTAAAGCAGGAAAAGAGTGTTGCGGTACGCTTAAGACAAGATAAACTCTAAATACCGTTTACAACACATACACTCACACCACTATAATAATATAGTTCTCCTATAACTAACCTGATGGCCTTTAATGATTCACTTAATATTCCTTTTCCCTTTTCCGAAGTAATTTCAGACGCGGTATTGTCTATCGAATGGGACAAAAATACAATTAATGGAAAAATGTACTTGGTATTGGAAGACATTGCCCTCATATTGTCACAACGAAAGAAATTTGTTTATGGTAAGTACGGTACTACGTCTAGAAAATAAAAAAAACATTGCGGAATTTACAAATAAAGAATATTTTAATCAAACGTAACTTAAAAAGTTTAGAAAAGTTGTCTTGAATGCCTACGCTGCATGTATTTATTCAGTCCACGTCTTGGATCGTAAATGGAAAAGTTTCCATAATCAATAGCTATTGAAACATCAACGAATTCTTAGCGCGAACCTTGGAATAACTTGCGAATAAACTTGTGGTTGAAACTTTTAAATGCACGATTTTATGTTATATTGATTGCTTTCGGTGATATTTTTTTTCTGTAACATGTAAAAAGTGAGTTTGTTCAGTATATGGTCTAAGATTCTGTTCGTGAGTAAGATGTGCATGATTGTGAAAGAACAGATACAAATTTTATATTAACATTGAATGAATGAATGAAATATACTTTATTGTACACAACCAACGGATATTGAAGAATCAACTAAAATAATACAAAACTGTACAATAGGCGGCCTTATCGCTAAGAAGCGATTTCTTCCAGGCAACCTAGTAAAAGGAAATAGTAAAAACAGTAGCATTGGGTAACGGTGTACACTGAATTAATAAGAGAAACTTATAAGTCAAAATATAATTACATATTAATAAATTAAACATAAATACACATGCAAACATATATATATATATATATATATATATATATATATATATATATATATATATATATATATATATGAAATGAACACAGTCCATATTGAAAGTAATTATTATAAGCGAGTTGCTTAATTAGTTAAAATACCTCTAAATGTGAAAGTAAATGACGACCGCATTTAGCGCAAGATAATCCATCTTTTTTTTACCATTTGCAGGTTGGGCATCATAAATCATACAAACTAAATGAGATCCTCATCTCATTTGGTTTACTAAACGACCTTATATTATAAAGAGCATGAAATAGCTTTGCTTCAAAAAGCTAGGACAATCCAAGATAGATAATAGAATTTAATGTTGTTGGACGATATTATAATATTATGTAAATGTGTTCTTTTTTATCAATAATTTCAATACTCGTATACGCAATGATAAATCTCAATAAACAACAATCATTGCATTACTTTTTACCCGCCTACAGAGTTTTATGTTAAGTAAGTATGTATGTATGTAAGTAGGTATGTATGTAATTATGTATTTACATTTACGTATTTTTCATCTGTTCCCTCATAATTTCTGAACGAATCATCGTGGTTTGACAAAAAAGGTATCGTTGAAATCGTCTTAATCGTGTAATAATGTGATAAGCTATGTTACTAACACAATATGTGTAGTTATGTATTTAATACATGTTTATTGTTATATTCAGACGATAGTTATGGTCGTATGCCACTTTACCCTAAAGCTTATGATCGCTTACTTCGGTTAGAATGTTTTGTTAGGTTACGGGGCATTACATTTACCCGAAATATCTTAGGTGACATACAACTACGGCTATCCTCTGAACACCATAATTAATTCCTATTATATATCATCATCATGGCTTCCAGGCTTAATGCTAACATAATATATGAAAAAATATTTTTCGCTTTATATGCATTATATTAATTTTTTCATGCTTACCTATGCATATTTTTTATGGAAAAATGGGCAAACTGGCAGGAGGCTCACGTAATGAAAAGTGATCACCGCCGCCCATAAACACGGCTTCACCAACGATGCTAATGAAAAAAAATACTCAAGAAATAAGTACACGTGCTTGAAGTGTACTAGGCAGCGTTTTGTTGGATAATGAGATCGACACTATGCAAGTGATTATGAAACATTGGTTAATTAGCGCTTGCTGATGTAATCCTTCACTAACATCAGTTGTGGGCTTGGTCAAAATGCAGTTCACTAGAACTAAATAAAAAAAAATTTTTGGTAGATTTGTGGAAATCATTAATTAGGGAAGAATTATAATATCAAGAAGTATATGTAAGAATTAGTGTTAATTTTTTTTTAATAATCTTATAAAAATATTAACATATGCATTAATTAAGGAAGAAAAGAACTTTTTTTGAAAATTTGAAAGAATTATAACTCTCAAAACCAGTTTACATGTTTTACAAATGATATTTTTATGTTTAAGTGTTCTGAATTTCTACTATAAAATTACAATATTGTTTTTGTACTTCCTAATTATAATTTTGTAACAATCTTTCTGTTTTTCCTCTTTTCTTTCTGGGCAAATCAGCTCTCAACCCCGTTGTATTGCACCTTTCTCGTTTATCATGGATGCAAAGAAAGTTCAAACAGTCCTCTATGTTACGCACATCGAAGTTTTGCCCAATGTGGCTTATCAGGATACTATGGTCTGCTTCCCGCGCTGAGCACACCACCAGCATATCTGATGCGGAGTCCTGGTACCGTGGAATAATTTTCCTGTTGCCTCCACGTCTTTTACCTTACCTAGAAAAACTTTAAGCTTCCAGCACCATACCGTATTGTCCTTCCAATGGATCAATGACATGTTTAGGCGCGTTTCTTCATCACCTTACCAAGGTGATGAAGAAACGCGCCTAGGGCTCAAGTTGCCTTTTCTTACTCATTAATTAATTAGCAGAGGCTAGGAGCGCGCTCTTGAAAGCCTTTGAATGGAAAGCCTTTTTGCACTGACAGCTAACAAAGCTACGGTCTTTATGATCCCCGATTTAAAATGTTTTTAAAGTAGTTCGTCGACGAGTATCACGACAACTCCTGATGTGCTATCACCTCCGAGCTATTTTTGTTTGTGTTTTACCTCTGATTGCTTGTCATACTTGAGGTGTTCTCGAAAATCTGCTCTCTGGTAGAGCTGATTGTCGGCTAAACGGGAGGGCTCCTGACTAAAATTGAAAAAAAAAACAAATAATTTATTCATTGAAATAAGAATACATACATATCATCTATCGATAGTCATTTTTTTATATCTACCACCGTTTCGTAATGAGGTTACTCTAAGGGAGAATAAATATGCGAAAGAAACTCCGTAAGTATCCTCATTTTTGTCTTTTTACCTTGGTACTGTTACCTTACCGTATAGTAAATAACCCTTCTTAATAGTTTTTCTTTAATTAATATCTTAAATTTCTAAATATGCAGGCTTTGCGCTTTTAAAATCTACATTTTACTCTTATCTTGAAACTAAAAGACACAACATGATAAAACATCAGCAAACAATACTATCTCATGATCATTATTTACAAGATAGGGCAGGTCATTTATGTAGATGAGGAAGAGAAAAGGCCCCAGAATAGATCCCTGTGGAACCCCCATACTTACCAGGGCCCCGGGAGATCTCTTGCCATTCACGTCAACTCTCTGAACACGATAGCTCAAGTACGATGTCAGAAGATTGAGTGCGGCATCTCTTATACCATAGTGGTGTAGTTTCCTGACCTGAGTGTCATGCTGTACACAATCAAATGCTTTGGTTAAGTCACAGAATATACCTAAGGCATCCTGTGACTCTTCCCAGGCTTCAAAAATATTCTTCACAAGCTGGATACCCGCATCTGTTGTTGAGCGACCCCTAGTAAATCCATATTGCTTGTTATGCAGCAATTTATGTGTACTAAAATGGAGTAACATTTGATTCAAAATAATTTTTTCAAAAATTTTACTAAGATGGTAGTACTGAAATAGGTCTAAAATTGCTGGGGTCAGAAGTACTACCAGATTTGAACACCGGAATAATCCTACTATGTTTCATAAGGTCAAGAAACTCGCCACGTTGAATACAAATATTAAAAATAGTTGCTAAGTAAGGTGAGACTACATCAATTATAGAACTGATCACCTTGACAGAGATCCAAAATGCGTTGCCACCTTTAATACGGTGGGCTTCGTATACCTCACTCACCAGAAAAAAAGCAGAAGTGTGAAGTAGAAGTGAAGTAGAAGTGAAGTAGAAGTGAAGTAGAAGTGTTCTTCACGCCAGTCTTCTGTGCGGTCGTGGTACTAACCACAGTAAAATGCTAAGAAGCAGCAACTCTCCTGATCCCCAGCGGCGGACCTTCAGCGCTCACCACGTTTCGGCTGCGAAGGGTAGGGAGAACATAATACATTAACATAATACATTATGCAATTATGCAACAACGGTGAAGAGTTAGTAAAGTTGTCATTTATGACGACAAAAACACTAATAGATTGCGCTGAAATTAATAAATACAAAATACAAAATTTTAATTATCATTAATATGTAACATCTGTGTTTTGGGGAATGTTTGCTAGGATGCCAGGGTATGCACAGCTTTTTTGCTTATATGGAGTGCAAGCGCACATGGCTGCAGGCAACGTAAAGTCTCCGATCACTGCCCTATGTAAGCCTCAAGCCAGTAGTAAATACCTCCTATTATTCTATTTAATTTTATCTTTCCACACTTCTTCCTGATTTTAACTGTCATTTATTAAATACGATGTAAGGTAAGCACACTACATCCGTATATCACGTTATAAAACTTCTAAACTGTACCCAATTAAAAAAACACTTCATCTAACCCCGACTTTTCCATTACCGTCGGTGGTATGAGAATGTATTCTTTATATTATACCATTATCAATTTTCAATTATACAAATAAATACCGAATATGGTTAAAATAAATATACTTTAAAACTAACAAACCTTCCAGATACTTCGAATATTTTCATTAGTTTAAGAACGTAAACCAAGAAATAATAATTTAAAAGAATTTTAACTGGAACATATGTGGCAAAATAAAAATAAAAATTACTTCAAAATTTAAATCAAATTTTATATATATGCATAATAGTTTGTAGATTCCGCACGTTCGTAACGTATTTGTTAGCTCCTTCAATATGTTTTAGTCATACCCATTCTTATGCCAGCGGAAATTCGCTTTAAGGCTTTTGTTATAAGGATTAGACTAAGAATACAACGTAAAGGTTCTTAACTTACAACGTACGATGTTTAAGCAATATTTCCCGATCCCTACTTTCAATATGTTACAAAAGGGTAAATGCACATTTCACTCTCCTTTCGCCTCGTTATGCAAATCAACCGATGTTTGTTTAATGTTGCTGAAAATATTAATTTCATGGCAAATTTCGTTCAAACTTCTTTCTGTTGTTGCATTCCATACCTACAAAAGAAAAGGTTCTTCACCTCCTCCGTGTCAGTTTTCCCGTACTATTGTATAATGTGAGTGTCATCAAAGCAAGAGCAAATAGGCTGTTACTGAGCTATTGCGTTTACCATTTTAGATCACATCTTACTTACCATCAGGTGACTGAGTATCAATAGCCGTTTTTTGGGTAAAAATAGTCCACAAACTTTGATTTTCATGTTTTTTTTTCATGTTAGATTTTTACCGACGCGCCACGTTATCACTTTACTTTTATTTTCTCCGACGGGAAATCAGTACCGACGCCGACAGTAACTGCTTCTATAAAGGCAACCTCTACGAGAAAAAAGCTGTTCTAAAAATACCGGGATTAATATAAACCCATTTTAATTTTTCCATATTCGCTATGTACTCCCTGAATTCCTTTTTTTCTGTGACGATATAATTTAAAACTTGTGGGAAATGGAAATAATATACTTTTGCGTTTCGTCTCCTAAGTGAGGTAAGTGGGTTAATTTTTTAATGGTTGGAAATTCATTCGTAACCCCTTAACCCATCGAAAATGTAGATCTCTTAACTTTTCACCTCATCACTTTCCATCAGAAAAAAAAATTGATACTTTATGTTCAAAAATTACATTTAAATTTAATTTTGAATGCAGAAACTATCATTAAAAAAGATAACTCGCTTATGCCTGCTACTAAGAATGACCTGAATTGAGCCCGTGACCTTAAATTGCGAATCGGTGTTCGTAGCTACAAGGTCATAGCAGTTTTATATAAATGCAGGATTAAAAACAAACTCGTTTACACCTAACTAGGTTCAGCAGTGGTCCCATTTTATTTAAAACTGCGTAGTTTTGAATCGGTGAACTTACTCAATTCCCGTAAAATACCTCAAGTAAACCGAGCTTAAAACTTATCTAGTTATTTAATCTTCATTATTGGCATATAATCCTTTGAAAGTAAGGGTGTGACAGAGAATATTAAACGGAGATATTGCAGAACGCCTCAGGCGTAATCCACCAACTGTTGAGAAGACAAACTAAATTTTAATTATAATGTCCTCGGTTATGCTGTTATTCTTGAGATGGTAATCAAAAAGAGTAAGTTAAAGATTAAGTAAAAAAAGTAAGCTTAAGTAAGTGGGGCCACTCTTAATCGTATGCGCAGAAGAAAAGAAATAATCATAAACCCTATTGAAAGAAAACATTAATGGTAAATTAGCTTGAATCGACATATAAAGTATAAATGATCGGAATGAAATTCATCTTTAGGAAGTTTATCAATCTTGAAAACGCAAATTCGGCTCTTTGTAAACTATATACTCATACTACGAGTATATTATTGTTAATTGTTTAATAGTTACTTGTTGTATAAGAAAAGGATGTTTTTCGTTTATGTAATCTAATTATATACTATAAACATTATCATAAATGGTAGATAATTTTATTAAGACTTTTTTTTTATGTCCTTTCTACCTCTTAGCTGATTATTGGTTATTTTATCCGGTTTTGAAATTAAAAGTATTTACATAGTAATATGTTTATACAAATATGGATACAAATAGCATTCAAATACAAAGACGGCTAGGGTTATTTGACCTAATCATCACTACAAAGTATAAAACAGTCGCCCCGCTGTCTTTCTGTCCCTATGTATACTAAGATCGTTAAAACTACGCAACGGATCTTGATGAGGTTTTTTTTTTTTACTAGATATAGTGATTCAAGCGGAAGGTTTATATGTATAATATATTGTAGCCGTGCGAAGCCGGGGCGGGTCGCTAGTAGATAAATAAATTATTGTTGTTGGTAGGATAACAATATTAACTGTATTTTTATTGAGAGATCAAGAAAATACCTGAACCTGTAATCTTTTACGATTCAACTTAATGGGTTTGATATGGTCTATCAAATTGTGAGAAGATTAATTAAAAAAGCACCTTCTGGAAGATGACCGGTTCAAGTTTTTATAATATTTTAGACTATTCTACAATAAATTCCTGGACGTTATACCGATATATAAACAAAAAAAAAACATAGAAGAGACTTTATTGTCGGTCAAACTGTGTAACATTTCAGAGAAACCCACTTCTGAAACGTCACTGCAACGATCTGTCGCCTCAATATTACCAACAGATGAGATAATAAAAATACGTAATTTTTATCCAACGCAATGTAAAAAATAATAATATAATATTGCGTTAACTTGTATAAAAATCAATAAGGCCGTTACAGTCAGTCACTTTTTTTTTTTGATTCCGCTTCGTGCTTCCACACGGAACGGACGTTACTCTGAGCCGGAGGGCCCATGCCAACCGACCCGGAAGCCATCTTGCAACCGTTGTTGCTAATTTTATTTCTTTTATCTCTTGGTGTGCACTGTTCGCCTCATCGTTGTCGTGTTTCGCGGTCTACGGTTAGGGAAGTCTCAAGCAAGAAGAAAGAAGAAACATTATAGAAGAAAGAAAAAACATTATAGAAGAAAGAAGAAACTTTGCCCGACTTCCGAGCGGATAGTGTTAGTGTAGTGTTGTGCTCGTAGGCAGGTTCCTGTCCGTAAGTAGAATCTACACAGGAATGCCCCGAAGTATGGGCAAAATATTTAAGCTTCGCGAGGGAACGGCGCCTTGTCGTCGAATTCTCTAGCGACAGTCCAGCTTCACCGGCTGCCGCCTCGCCGCCATCTCCGGTGCCCTCTGCGCCAGTCATCAAGTCGCCCTCTGCGACAATCGATACGCCCGTCGCGTCGACTTCCGCCGCCGCGAACGATCCCAACGCGCCTTCCGCGCAAACCATTTCGGCCCCCTTCCGCGCTGTCGTTCCCGACTCACAATCGGACGGCGGCGCAGACATGGAGGTCGAAACGACCCCCGCTAACAACGCGAACGCCGACGGATTCACCGTCGTCAAATCGCGAAAAAAGGGCAAGAAACGCCCCGCTACAGACAGCGACCCCGAAAGCGAGGCCGCCCCGTCAAACCGTCCCACCGCGACGCCCGCCAAAAAGGCAGCCGCGTCTGCCCAGTCGGAACCAACATTCGCCTCCGAGCGAAAAATCAAGCCACCGCCGCCAATAATAATACAAGATAAGGCAAAGTGGCACCAGGTTTGTTCGTGGTTTGAACGCCAGAACATCCGAGACCCCCGGTCAAAAAATACTAATATGGGTATCCGCGTATACCTCGATTCGTCAGACGATTTCCGCCGCGAAACAAAGTACTTGCGCGAAGCTAAGGTAGGTTTCCACACCTACTCACTACCCGAAGAGCGTAAACTTCGGGTCGTAATTAAGGGCGTCCCAAAAGAGTCGGATGTCGATATGGCTAAGGTCGACATCCGCACTCAGGGATACCCTGTCCACGCCGTGCGACGTCTCAGGCACCCTCGCACCCGGGTCCCTATGGACAAGGTCATGGTGGAACTTGACCCTACCCCGGAAGGTAAGGCCATTTTCAACCTTAAGATGGTCTGTGGGCTCAGTGACTTAGTCATCGAGCCCCCACGTAAATCAGGTGTTGTGGCACAGTGCCACAACTGTCAACATTTTGGCCGCACGGCCAATAACTGCTTCGCTCACCCAAGGTGCGTCAAATGCACCGGTGACCATGGCACAACGGAGTGCACGAGGCCGAAAGATTGCGCAGATCCACCGGACTGCGTAAATTGCCACACTACCGGCCATACGGCTAGTTACAGAGGCTGAGCTAAGGCCCCGAAAACTCCCGCGAGAAAATCTCCCGCGAAGTCTACGTTGCCCAAACCCACGCCCGTTAAATACATTCCCGCGCCCGTACCCGTCATTAATGCCTGGGCGAAACCCCAGGTGGCCGCGCAGGTAACCGCGCTGGTCGCCTCACGACCGATCGCACAACAGCTGCCCGCCTCTCAAACGGCGCCGCGGCCGCAGGTGCAGCCAATTCCGTCAGTTTTTCGCGGAAAACAGGACGACCCCTTCGCGCAAATAGCTAACATCTGCAGCTTATTAGATAGAATTAATAGGCAGGAACTCGCCGTATTGTCCGCTAAAATAGCGGCCGCCATATCTGGCCACGAGCGTCTTAGGGCAATTAGCCAACACACGCTTTGGAAGCCCTTTGGGCTTTTACGAGCCAACCGTAAAAGACAATAGTCCGCGCAATAAAACCGTCGTTAACTAGACCCATAAAAACACCTTAATGGGAAGTACAACCGCAGGTAGAACAAAACCTCGGGCTCTGGTTGTTTCGTATTTCAACGCAAACGGCATAAAGGTCAAAGGGGAAATCGCGGAATTCCTTCGCGATTATGACGTAGGTAGTTTCCTAGTGGAAGAGACAGTCTTGAAACCTAGTGTACGCGATCCTAGAATCGCAATTACAATATTGTCCGCCACGACCGGTTAGCAAACCGTCTGGGAGGCACACTAATTTATTATAAACGGTCCTTGCACTGTTGCCCGCTCGACATTCCAGAGCTAAGTCAAATAGAGGTATCCGCGTGTAGGTTAGCGCTCACCGGCCACAGGCCGCTTGTCTAGTCTCAGCCTACCTCTCGGGGAATAGAACCCTCCTTCAAAGCGACCTAGATACGCTTCTTAACTTAGGCCCTTCCGTGATAATTGCAGGAGATCTAAACTGCAAACACGGCTCATGGGACATCAACAGCATCCCAAACAACAACGGAAAGCATCTCTTTAGCCTATCCGATAACCTAAATTTCAGTATAGTCGCTCCCGCGACTCCCACTAGGTATCCTACGGTGGACAACTACCAGCACGCGTCACCGAGTGTCCTAGACATAATGTTATTCAGGGAGGTCTCGCTCGACATCGAGTCGATAGAGACAATCCATGAACTAGACTCAGACCACAGGCCCGTCCTGTGTAAACTGGGCCAGAACGCCGGCGCGGTCCCTCCGACCAAATCCGTAGTGGACTGGCATCGTCTTGAGGTCAAACTCAAGGCCTTGGACCCCCAGGACTTAGTAGACTTACCCGAGACGATAGCTACGTTCGATGACGCAAATCGAGCGATAGCGAGTCTCCGCGAAACTATTACTTCCGCAGTCGCAGACTCGGAACGGACGGTGAAACTGTCGGGCGACCGACGGTTTAACTTTCCGCCCGACCTGCGACTGCTAATTAGACAGAAAAATGCAGCCAAACGCGCCTTCGACCGATACTGATCGGAATCGAACCGAACCCTACTTCGACGCCTTCAGCTAGAAGTCAAAGATCGTGTATCGGAACACCGACACACAACGTGGGACACTCTCCTAGAGGACATCGAGCCATCGCACACCGCCTACTGGCGGTTGGCCCGCAGTCTGAAAGCAGACCCCCGCGAATCTCTACCGCCGTTAGTTAGACCTAATAGCGCTTCAGTAGCCCTAGATGACTCCGAAAAAGCCGAATGCCTTGCGGACAACCTAGAGCAGCAATGTACGCCATCGCGCGAACACACCGATTCGGCCCACCTAACGGAGGTGGACCGCGTAATCGAGACTAGGGCTGCGCTTCCACCGGAAGGACGAACCTTTAAATTCAGTGACCCCCGAAGAGGTCCAAGATATTATTAAAAATTTAAAACCAAAATCCGCCCCGGGCCCAGATAATATAAGTAATAAGATTCTCAAAGCTCTCCCTGGGCCGCTTATCTGTTTACTGGCGACAATTTTCAATACCCTTCTCTCCAGTTGCTCCTTTCCGGACGACTGGAAGCAAGCCACGGTTATCGGCATTCGCAAGCCGAATAAATCAGCCAATAAGCCCTCCAGCTATCGTCCCATCAGCCTCCTCAGTTGTCTGGGGAAGCTCTACGAGCGGCTTTTGTTAAACAGGCTCAAAGAGCACGTATTTTCCAACGGCCTTCTGCCGACGGAACAATTCGGCTTTCGAGCTAGACACTCTTGTCCCGATCAGCTATACCGCCTAACGGAGCACATCCTAAAAGGCCTTAACCACCCCAAACACATTAGTACAGGGGCTCTCTTCTTCGATGTCGCAAAAGCATTCGACAAAGTCTGGCACAACGGCTTGCTTTACAAGCTGTACACACTCAAAGTGCCAGATAGGCTCGTACACACCATCCGGGCCTTTTTGTTGAACCGCTCTTTTCCATATCGAGTCGAGGGCACCCTCTCCACAAGCCGCCGCCTCACGGCCGGCGTACCACAAGGCTCCTGCCTCTCTTCCTTGCTATTTACGCTCTACACGAGCGACATACCTAGAGACCCCCACGTCAATCTCGCGCTTTTCGCGGATGACAGGGCGCTCTTTTACTCAGATTGCAACCTCAGTCAATTAACAACTCGACTCCAAAGCGCCGCCGACCGCCTCGGCGATTGGTTCCGCAAATGGAGAATCGATATTAATCCAGAAAAAAGTGTAGCGATTCACTTTACTCGTAGCACCCCCAACCCCCATCCGCCACACCGTTACAAAGGTCCTCGCCAGTACAGAAAGTTGGGGCAAATATCACTATACGGCCAAACTCTCCCCTGGGAGAAAACGGTCAAATATTTAGGAGTCACTTTCGACTCGCGTATGACTTTCACTGCGCACATCAATCAAGTCCGAAATAAAGCCGCGTTCGTCTCCGGCCGGCTACACAATTTAACGAATAAGCATAGTAAAATGCCCTTAAGGCACAAACTACTGTTATATAAAGCTTGCGTAAGGCCAATCATGTCCTACGCTTGCATGATCTTCGCACATATAAATCCTACGCGCATTAACAAATTGCAAGTAGTTCAAAGTAAGTTTATCCGCCGCGCAACCGGTGCGCAATAGTATCAGCGCAACGTCGACCTGCACAGCGATTGCAGACTCCCGACGATTGGCGCTCATTTTAAAGATTTGACAAAACGGTTCTTCGATAGAGCCCAGCATCATCCCAACCCTCTGGTGGTAAGCGCAGCAAACTACCAACCGGACACAAACGCGAACATAAACAAGCGTCGCCCGCGAAACGTCCTCATCGACCGATGGACCCACCGCCGGGGGTCCCGCCGGATAACACTACACCCACAGTTAGTGTAACAACAATCACACCAGTTCGCCCTCGCCTCCGAGCACGGCGAGACCCACACAACGCGTACACAAGGTACACCTGCGTTCCGGGGCGGTTCTCACCGCTCCCAGCCACCGATTAGCTAAATGCATAGTCGACGGCCGTCGGGGTCTCGGTCCGAACCGGCGACCTCGACGGCCCTTAGATGACACACCATAGTAGTTAAACGCACGCATGAGCACATGCGCGACCCTACCCATAGCGGAGGGTCCAAACCCGTGGGTTCTGGCTAGCCCACCGGTTCTGCGTCCGATGAAGCTTTAATAGTCTCGGGACTGAAAGCAAAAACATCAGTTAATACAAGATACAAGATACAGTCAGTCAAACATGCCCATATGTAAGAATCGTAAAAATTATTTTTTAATATTTACACAAATTCAAATAACATTTCATTTACTTTTGTAACAAATTTCACAATGTTGCACATTATTTCTAAAATCATAATGCACATATATGCATAATTAGACTACGTGACTACGTAAGTTAGCGGTTTTTCTCTTCTTGCTACTGTAAAAAAGACACACGAAGAGTATAGCTTTTAAATACAGTTATTTCGTTATAACAAACCTTCTGTGATATACATACATATGACACGATTTACAAATAGATGCAATTTGAAGCAAAAAGGAGGAATTTTAATAAAAAAGTGTAGTTCCATAAAATATATATATAGGGTAAATCTGTTAACTAAAAAAGTAACTATTTCTGCAATATTTCTAAATCCTAATAGTATGTCACGAAAAATATTTTTTAACATTTATTAAATCTATTTAGCTAATGTTATTTATTACTTATGACCAAGGCATTAAATGTAGCTGGCAAAATTTCTGATAATTTAAAGGCCGTATTGGGACCGAAGGCAAATTGTTTAGTATAGCGTATTCTGCACACTCGTAGCATATTTGTGAGTCTTCTTTCAATTTACGTATTTTTCCAATATCTCCAGTTAACGTGCCCCTCCCAATTTCAACCCTAGACGATCGACTTAAGGGCTTCGTGATGTAAAATAGATTTCAAGCGAGTTTTGGCTTTCAGAACGCGATGTCTAAGCAATTTTTCACGATCCCTACAATATGTTGTGAAATGGGTAAAACCTACAATTTATGTTTCCTTGAGTACCTATTGTTGAAATCAATATACACATTTCAGATGTCATGTTTTGGTAGTTCTTATTGATCCTACTTTTCTGTCTAATTTGTTGCTTATTTTGGTTAATTAAATGCAATGATCGATTTTAAGACTGTAGTCTGGACAATAATTAAGTCATTAGGACACCAAAATGAAATCTTACTAAATTACATGTTATCTAATAAACCTAGTCCACGCGGCATAGTGTGAAGAACCCTAGCTACATTTTCTGTCTGAATAGTAATGCCAAAGCATTTGCCTTTCAACAAGAAAAGAACCAGCCCTCCTGTCACTAGCCACGGGGTTAATTAATCTAATGCGTATACCTTTCAAAATTTCGATGAAGCCCCCCAAGGACATAAAGTTTCAACAATAATTGGTACTTACAAAATATATTATTTGTAACATTCATAATCATCATCATCATTTCAGCCTGCTATCAAGCATGATCCTGAGCTACCTAAATCCATTGACTTCCCGCAGTATTGCATAAGTTGTCACTCCAAATAGTGGGGGATCGTCCCATACTACACTGCGACGGCCAGTACGACAACCTTTCTTCCTCAACGGTTATCGGTTCTACGAGCTATATGGCGAGCCCATCGCCACTTCAGCTTAGTAATCCTCTGAGCTATGTCGGTTATCTTTTTTCTACTGCGGATGCCTTTGTTGCTTACTCTATCACGCAGCTCAGTGTCCGGGCGCTCGCCTTTAATTCAATATACTCGAGCAACCTGAGTTCGATCCCCGGTGCCGGCACCAATGAAGTTTTTAACTTTAAGTGCTGACTTATCACGTGCTCCGCGGTGAAGGAAAACATCGTGAGGAAACCTGCATATTTTCGAAATAATAAAAAAAAAAAAAAATTCGAAGATATGTGAAGTCCGCCAATCCGCAGTGGGGCCGCGTGGTGGACTATGCCCTGATACCCTCTGTATAGAGGAGGCCTTTGCCCAACAGTGGGACATGTATAGGCTGTTACTTTACTTTACTTTACTATCACGCAGAGAACTACCAAGCATATCTCGCTCCAAAGCTTGCTGGGCGGCCAGCAGTAAAAGACCACGTCTCGATTCCGTAGGTCATCTTGCAACACTTGAAAACTTTGGCCTTTAAATATTGAAGTTCATTATAAATAATACGAGAAGATATGCCGAAGTTTCCCGAACTCTACCCATCCGAGTGGGACTCGCCGATTGACCTCTGCGTCGTCGTCGTCATTGGACTTACCCATAGCCGGACTAAGTATCCTAGGTAAACGTACTAAAACCGGTATAGGCGTGACATGAACATTAGACATGATCTTCGTCTTATTCATCACATTAAGGCTAACTAAGACTCATAAAAATCTCGACGTAGTTTGAATGCAGTTTAATCCACAAAGAAAATTTGAATTTGTTCTCGGGCTGTTTTAAGATGAAAATCAATTTTGTTCAAAAAGCCACCATATTCTTAAACCAGAATTGAGCGTAGAAATCGTAAGCGCAAAATGCGAATTTAGTAAGAATTAATTGTTAACATAGTCTAAATATTATTTAACTTTATTTTCAAAAGAGTTTTCAAACTTGGTATGTTCTGAGAGGTAAAGTGAATCTTTTCGGACTATGTTAATGGCTACTGGGACAGAATAAAATTCTTGGATAAAAACAATTTTACGGGAAATAGAAATGTTTTCGGAAAAACAATTTTCTCATTCGGTATTATTTAAATCGAGACCGATATTTTTGAATTTTCCTATATTTGATAAGAATTACGATAAATAAATTTCGTGCATAAAGCATATATAATATTACCGCTGTGTTTTGTTATTTACTCTCCCATATTAACAAACTTAATTTTCGTAAAGTCTGTTTTGCAATTAACATCAAACCTTTAAGTCTAGTGTTATAATCTCAGCATTTAGAATGCATAGAATCCAAGGATGTAAATAAGTTTACTACACTATCAAATACGTGACGAAGGAACGTAACATGCTCAACCTTAGTATCTATTTTGTTTGTGTGTACCTTTCGTTTGTTTCGAACTAACATTACCGCCAGTAACTATGTTGATTCTGTGGCGTACATCCTATTCGGAAACTTCGTCGCTTCCTTGCCAAATTTATGTTTGGTAAATACTTCAGTTCCTAGTTACAAATTCATGAAGTCATTTGCGTTTATATATCATGTTGTTCAAGGGAATTTCGTTTAAGCCCTAATCCATACAACTTTGACAACTGAACTTTGTTTTTATAGTTTGAGTTTTATTATATTCCTGTTACTGTGAATTTTATTCAATATTTATTACAATAACATGCCGTCTATCAGCTACACGTGTTACACAATAATTGTTATGTAAAAGTTTTGCGTATACCCTAATTGTATGACGTTTGATACTTCTTTGTTTACTCATATTTAAATATTAATACAAAACTATTATTTTAACAGCCACTCGACAATGCAAATATGCAACGACAGCAAGTATACATTTAAAGAATAAAATTCGGTTCTGTAAATTGGATATACTTAATTAAGCGCATCTTGCTGTATAAGATATGAGAATACGCTTTATCCCCAAGCATTTCGCTTAGACTTCAAAAATTTGGCCCGAACACTGTCGAGACGATCTATATGCACTGAGTAGTATGGATCTATACTCGATTTCACTACGATTAAACCGAGGTGTTGAATAGTTTTATGTAAGATTTATTTAGGGAATAAAAACCTTTACAATGTCGTAAAATAAAGCCAAGCGACTAAGATTGACAAGTAATCTTAATGATCTCTAAATGAAAGCGTGGAGTCCATGATTATTCCTAAATCTCGTGCTGAAGTTTTCCAATCCTACACCATATGATTGACAGAATACTGAAAGTCAGTTTTCTTCACAGCGCTACAAGAGAAACTGATACAAAAGCATTTTTGGATGTGTAGGAGCATGTGATTGTTTTGTTATAACACTATGTTTTATTACCCGTATATAACAAACGAGGTGAAACAAACGTGTAACAAGGTGGTTGATAAATAAAATGAAAGGTAATGGTCCTAGATTGGACTACTCTATAGTATACCTAACTACACTTAAATCAGCTCCGATCGAGCTCGAAAAGTCACAAATACTATATAACGCTACGTCATATACGATTTGTGACTTTTTTTCATGATAACATTGTACCCCGCGAAGTAGGCCACTATAACCCATATAATCCAATTTATATATTAATAAATGGTTATTTACTTTACCAAATGCTGTCCTAAAATCTTTATAAATTAAATGAGTCAATCATAAATAATCTTGCGTAGGAAATATAAATATAATTTGTTTATATGTACAGTTATTATTTATTATTTGTAAAAATATTTTGTTGCTGATCTTTTAAGTCGTATATACTTTTTTTGTAAATAAGTACGTAT
Organism: Iphiclides podalirius; assembly: GCA_933534255.1. Taxonomy (NCBI): domain Eukaryota; kingdom Metazoa; phylum Arthropoda; class Insecta; order Lepidoptera; family Papilionidae; genus Iphiclides; species Iphiclides podalirius. The sequence goes on from OW152830.1 coordinate 5,094,765, forward strand.
TACTGCTGTTTAAATAACCAGATATTGGAAAAACACCATGCTCATCGCCGAATATTTTTACAGTAGTTGGAATCGACTCCTCCCCTCTGGTATAAGAGACAAGTTAACTGTCAATTGGGTCGTCAATATAATGCATGTAATGTTTTAAACAAACACGTTTACTATAAAATAAAATGAATGCTACATGAAATTTGAGCGTAGCAAACTCATTATTTTGTAACAATTTTAAATGAAACTATAAAAAATGGTGAGAACAAAGAGTAACTTAATAGTGAAGAAAGGGAACGAATTCATTCCACGTTTGGAAATTAAAACAAAAAAACAATTTTTCTTCACGTTGAGAAACAATAACGCTGAAACATACTCGGGGAAAAAATGAAAGAATGGCTAAAACAAAAGCAATTCTTGCTTTTTTTTATTCAACTTTGACAATGGTCGATAATTATTGGGAAGTTATTTTCAAAATACACGTACTTTACATTATATTCTGTTGGTGGTTTTATAGATTTTTGGAACAAACTGATGCTTCTGGACAAAGGCTCTGCTCTGTATTTAATGTATAGAGGCTTAGACTGGATAAAATTGAATAAGTCGTACACACCTATTCGTATATCCGTAAAATGTTTTCATGTACAAAATAGTTTAACGAACTGTAGATATTTTTACCTCAACCTAAGATAACAAGAATTTTAACAAAAAAAATATTTAATAAGGAATTAAGTTTAATGTCAATTACATCTTAGATAAAATTTACTTTAAAAAAAGTGTTATTTACAGAGTTATAGCTCGTATTACGCAACGTATAAAGCATTTTTATATTACTTATAATTGGATAAAAAGGAATGGAAAAAGCGTCCGTCAATAAGATTCCAGGAGTCCCGAGCTGATAATAACCGCCGGGCATCTTCGTATCTTTATTTCAATTAGCCTCACGGATCATCCTTTGAAGGAATCAATGTACTTTGCGAGGATTTGAGGTTTATAAGTCTAATCTATTACACAAGCCTCAGCTTATTAATCGTTGGTGCATCGCGTCAGCCTTTAAGCTTTTTGTTTGTCCTTTGTAGAAGCAACCACATCCATAGTAAAGCTTGTACATACATTTTAACATCTAGAAAATACAAAAATCACATTCTTCCATAATGATTTTGTAACGCAATAGATTTAGATTAAGATGATATAAGAATCATTAACTGAACGTTATAAATTAACATTTTTATAAATTCACAATAAAATTCTAAAGTTCCCAGACATTTTTTTATCTGTTTAACAAATTCATTTAAATGTAAAAATATATCTTTATCCTAACTATATTTCGATTTGTGTAATTATAGTTGAGTATAGAAATTTCTGCCAAATTTACCAGAATGTCAATTCTGGCGTTTGCTCATAAACTTTTCCATAGCGAAATGGCTTGGAGAATCTGCTTACTTTGTTATTCCGACCCTCATATATTATCGATTCCATGACATGGCTTCATATCCTTCACCTAAAAGCAAAACTTTATCAAAAGTATTAAAATTCGATGTGTAGGTATGATTAACTAGAAAATGGAAATGGCATATTAAAATAATTTTATTACCAAAATAAATTAAAAATCTTCCTACAAGGTACGTTGTTATTCAAAAATAATGGAGAAATACACCAGTGATTTGGAAGTAACATATTTTAATGTTTCGTCTGTGTGAGTGAGGTACCGCAGCCCACTTTTTGGTTTTTCAACGCATCTGTACGCACTAAAGTGGTAAATGTCCATGAACGGCGGATAATCACTTAATATCGGATGAACCAGCTAGGCAACATATAATATAAAATTAGTTCCTCATTACATTTATTTTGGGCTTCCGAATGGTTTTTCCGCCTTGTCGCTGCTTCAGATTGCTTAGATCAGTAGTCACTCTGGAACCGAGATTGTAACGCAAAATCGGTACTACATTATTTCATAATCTCTAACCTTTGGTCACCGGAACTTTTGGTAATGGTGCCACAAACCAGGAACTGGAGGATAGAAGATTTGGGTCGACGCCGGGCCCGATAGGAATTGTGTGCTAGCATGTGGAGTGTGACGCCGATTGCGGTACCAGGGTTAGGATGTTTCGAGGTGTCCCCCGAACAGGTGGCGTCAATGAGCCGAATTGGAGCCTTCACCTTGGATCTACCTTATTCTAAAAGGTGACCCATTTTGGGCTCCTCTTGGCTTCGCTGCGGGGGTCGAAACTACGGTTAATAAGCCTCTTCACCAAGATGAGGCGGGACCCCGCCCTAAAAGTATAACACCTTGGCAACTTTTCTTGTTAACGCGAGTGGCAGTCTGTGGGGGAGATGATGATGATCAGTACAATGACTACACATACCTGGCCTCACAGGAGCAATGATGGGTTATGTCGACTCGCACCGACTAAAACACACACTAAGTTCATCTAGAGTGCATATCGGCAGGGTCACGGGGACCCTTTAACACACTTTCACGAGCTTACCAGTTCTGGCCGCCTCAGCAGCCACTCCTAGTTGACCTTCTCCCCTCTCCTCAACAGGTTAGGCACGTTGTAACATTCAGAGCGTCGATTTCGTACACAGCTCCCTTTGGTCCGAATCACGAACTCACTGCCATAAACTCCCCCAAGTTCCCCTGCCAAATGTGGGGTTCCCGCTGTCAATGATAATAGCATAAAAAAGTAGTGACAGAAAAACGATAACACATGAACGGATTTCTAAACGTAAGTCTATTTTTCAACAAAAACAAAAAAAAAGGTGTTACGAAAGCGTATTACTGGTATAATATTAATTAATAATGAATGTTTAATTGTTAAAACAGTAATTAACTGAATAATTTTTTGGTAAAGTTTTCTGATATAAATTAAGAGGTATCTTGTATTGAGACTCATTATACATTCAACTTTTGTTTCTTTAATTAGAGTTTAAAGTATATCAATATTCATTAGCAGACTTGTGTGTATTGGAGTTAATAGATAATCTATCTACTTCAAACTTAATCCTTATATAAGATGGAGTGTGACGTTGAATATTAAACAGACCGCAGATTATATTGTCTTTACACTTAGTGCTATTAAATTTGGAACGCTATATTTCAGATTGTATTTGGAATTAAGATGTATGTACATATTATAAGACATTATATATTTACCCAGCAGATGATTGTTTTTTTTTTTAAATACTGGTTTATTAATACATAGAAATAACGTAAGTGTATGATAGTCATATTAATGAAATAAAAACCATTATGACAGATTTATTCAGAGTAATTTATTTAGTAGCTACTATATTTTAAAATGTACCTATGCAGATTCCATGGAATTAAATTTGGCATCTGATTATAGTCTTTGTCTAAAACTCTAGCGGACTAGTATTTTCACTACACAAAATTTAACTGGTTTGCATTTTCCCATAATGCTAGACACGTAACTTCGTTATGCAGAAAATTTAAATGACTATGGTGAATGTTTCAAGAAAAATATTTTATAGTATTTATTGTATCTTAGTTTGTTCCGGACACTTTACAGAGTTCTTGGTCTCGGGACAGACTAATTGTTTTTGCGATTTATAAGTGAAAGTTAATCAACTAACAAATCTAGGGTACCTTGATTGTCAATTTATTGCAAATATTTTAATATTTATTACTCTTCTAAAATCCTTTATTCTTTTATTTACATCCCACAATGTAACTTAGGTGGTAAAAACTTAAAATTAAGAATCATCATGGACCATGCATAAAATTTGTTAATATTCAAATACAATTTTACATTAAATTAATTAAAACTAAAAAAAAATTCGTTTTCATATGCAATTTCCATAAAACTTCATATTATATTTATCACTGCATAGTATAAAACAAATTCGTCCCGCTGTCTGTCCCTATGTATGCTTAGATCTTTAAAACTACGCAACGGATCTTGATGCGGTTTTTTTTACTAGATAGAGTGATTCAAGAGGAAGTATAGAGTAGGGCTTTGGCTAGTAGTGGGACATATTTATATATACTGATACTTCATTTTACTTTTTTACTCTATCTATTAAAATTTATTAATGAAAAAAGGCGTCTATAACATTATCACATTATAAATAAAACTGATTTGCGGATTTTATCGAAGTTAATTATGGTATTAATATAAACTTTACTAAGTACATAGACAAAGGAAACTGAGAGGTTTTACGTTATAATATTTTAGTTGTACAGGGCTAGATTTTTATCCACGCACAAGGACATTTTTAATTTAAACATTTCAATTATTTACAGAAAATTTTCTGGGTCACTGTAAAATTATATTTTAATGTTATGCATATAATATAATATTGGGGAAATAGGTGAATATAACAAATAATTCAATTTATTAATTTTCACATTAAAATATCAAATAAAGAATAAATTCACTATGGGTTTATAACTCTTAGGTTGAGTACATTTTATAAATAACTAAGATACAATCACACTTTCAAAGAAGACTACGAAAATAATTAATTGTTAAGTTGTCCATGGCAAATTCTATGCTATCCATTTCAGTGAAGGAAGTTTACGACCAAGAGACTGAAATTTATGTCTTCCAAAGTTTACAACGTTAACATAAACCCTAGATTTTATGAACACTTCTAATAGGATAAGATAAGTTGTGAAACTTGAAACTAAGTAAAAACTTAAATAATTGGTTTAATTAGATGAACGAATGTTCTAAAGTAAAATAAGACAAAAATTCTCTTCGGATTTTTGTCAGCTGGAAAATTTAACAATTAATAGATATTATTTAATTTATTTAAATAGCACTAATTTGGCATTATAACAGACATCAGTAGTATTCAAATACTTCATTGAAAATGCATTTAAAAAGTGGTTGTTTGCTCTGAAACGCGCTATATGTTGCCATGCATTGCTTAAAATTCAATAAAAACAACAAATACGTTGAGGTTTTCGTCGGTTTGAGGACATGCACTTTAGCTCAATGGCTAGAGCGTTGGGCGCTTAGCTCGTAGCGGCGATTTTCACCTATTTTTGAAGAGAAAAGTTCTTCAGGCGAGAGTTAAGTGAGGTCGCAGGAACAGTTTAAAAAAACTTTATTTTATATAGAAACCTAACAATACAACTGGTAGCTTACAACTAACTTATTCTACTTTTTTTTTTGCTGGATGAGCCACTGTTGGCCTTAGGGGCCTTTACAGATTCGACGGACTTGAGGGGGCCGGGCGCTCGAGGCGCCTAGCCTGAACCTCGCGTATTTATTATTACGCGTTATGGTGACTAAGCTCGAGGGCTCCCGAAGGAACCTCGGCTCGGGCCGTCACGCTATTAGTTTCACCGGTTTGGGAGGCCGCCAAGCTCTTAGGGCGCTTTGGCGGACGCTCCATGGAGTGATCAGGCTCAAGGGTCCCCGAGAGGGGACCTCGGCTTGGGCTGACACTCAGCACGCGTTTAGCATTCCGATTCGAGGGTGCCCGAGAGGGCCGGACCTCGGCTCGATCGGTAGCTGTTGACTGACTGGGGGGATCTCTAGAGATATCGTTACTACCACTTCGTAAAGCGTTGGCGCTGGGAGAAGAAGTGGCGGAAGAAACTCCAGCAACGCTTCTATCATTAATAGGGGAGAACCAGGCCAGGTACGTGGCGGAACCTAGTATATGTTTGCCGCACTCGCCGGCGAGTGCGGTGTGTGTTGGTGTGTTTACGTAATTTATTGATCCTTTTGATGACGATAGTCGTCTCATCGTCAGGGAGGTCGAGAACGTGTCGCGGTCTACGGTGAGTGCGGCGGAACGTACCTAGCGGCGTGGGTCTGTAGGAGGCGGCTCCTACGATTAACGGGTTGGGGTGCGCGGCGGCGGAATCAAAGTATCGGCGTGACGCCGACTTCAGGAATTGAGCGATGGTGGGCAACTCTAAATCGACATGTAGGTCGATATTGCGCATGAACCAGGGTGCTCCCGTGGCTCTGAGCATGAACCGATTTTGGATGACCTGAAGACGGTGTATTTGTTTCGGCGCGATATGTGCGAATACCGGACTCGCGTATGTCATAATAGGGCGAACTACTGCCTTATATAAGGTCACCTTGTTCCGAAGGGACATTTTTGAATTTTTGTTGAGGAGCGGATGGAGGCGGCTGAGTACGAAGGCCGCCTGGTTCCTGACCCGAGTCACGTGCTGGTTGAATTTAAGTTGGGATTCGAGGACGACACCTAAGTATTTGAATTTGTTCACCCATGGTACCGGACTATCCATGAGCTTAACGGGAGGTGGTGGGTTAGTTAAATGGTTTTTTTATGTGAGAAAAGGACGGCCGCGCTTTTAGCGGGATTGATCTCGATCCTCCAATGCCGAAACCAGTCACTGATGGTGATGGCTGCGGTTTGAAGGCGTCGATGGATCGTTTCGGGTGTTCTGCCTGTAGAATAGAGACAGGTGTCGTCAGCAAAGAGGGCAAATTCTACATCTTTGACACGCGGTATGTCATTGGTGTAGATCGTAAATAGGACTGGACCCAACACTGACCCTTGAGGCACCCCGGCTCGAACGGGATGCGTTGACGAATGCACGCCCTCGACGCGATAGCGAAAGGTCCGATTACTCAGGAAGTGTCGTATTATGCATACGAGACGGTCGGGCACTCCGTACCCGTATAACTTGTATACGAGCCCGTTGTGCCAGACTTTGTCGAACGCCTTTGCTACGTCCAGGAAGAGTGCTCCGGTGTTGAGCCCGCGTTGTCGTTTGGCTAGAATGTGCTCCGTGATGCGGTGCACTTGGTGGGAACACGAATGTTTGGCTCTGAATCCAAACTGTTCTGGGATGGGGAGGCCTTTAGTGTCCATAAGGGATCTTAGGCGGGCTAATATTAGTCTTTCAAAGATCTTCCCAAAAGTTTTGAGAAGACTTATTGGACGATAAGAGGTTGGGAGAGTGGCGGGTTTGGACGGTTTGAGGAACCCTATGACATCAGCTTCTTTCCATTCGGACGGGAAGAAGCCTTCGGTTAAAGCCGCGTTGTATATTATAACTAGGATCTGAAGGATGCTAGCAGGAAGGAGTTTGGTCACCTTATTGGTGATGCCGTCTAAGCCAGGCGCTTAGCCTAGGCACTTTACGCATCCGGGCTTGGCAAAGCAGTTTCGGGCGGCGTGCCCGTAATTTTGGCACTTGTGGCACTGTCCCGGGAGGGTGGCCTTGTGCGTAGGTTCGATAACAATATTGGTCAGTCCCATGACTGACTCAATATTGAAGATTGCTTTCCCCTCTGGAGAGAGGTCTAAATGGACCATGACCATGTCAATAGGGCTGCGCTTCCTCTTACTTTTCATGCAGTGAACCGCATGGACGGGGAGGTTTTGCTCTTTAAGAGATTCTAAAACCGTTTCCGTGGGAATGTTGGCGGGAATGCGTTTAATTACGGCGCGGAGGATACGGTCCTCGGCCCGCGTATAGGTGTGATAAAATATTTGCTTGTCCCTAAGAAATTTAGAGACTTGGCGGTGGGCGTCAGAGGTTTCAAGCTGGAGCTTGATTCCTTGGGCGGTCGTCGTAGCGGCGAATTTTAGCCTGTTGGATAGGGCAGATGCTATCATGGGCCACTTGTCGGTGTCCCTGATGAAAAGGGGTGGAGGGCGCTTGTCCTGCGGCGCACGGGGGGCTGCGGGAGGCGCGGGGGTTGCTTGTGAGGCAACCGGGGTGGGTTGATTCGCTGAAGGCGATGGGGGGGGGGAGTGGGCCTTGAGGGCCCGGCTATGGCCGATTCGGTCGGCCTTGGCGCCTTGACTGGCGGAACGGGGGACGGAGCCGCTGAGGACGGCTGGGAAGAGCGCTTTTTGCGCTTCTTCTTGTTCACCACTTGGGTGAACAAGCCGCCTTCATCGGCGTCGGGGGAGAGCGGCGAATCGAGCTCCATTTCCTCTTGCGAGGAGGAGGAGCTCGTTGCGGCGCCTTGGGAAGATGCCCTTGAGGAGGGTCTTGATGCGTTCGATACTTCTTCGACGACTTTCCTATACAGTTCCGGATATCTTTCCATCAGGAAGTCGAGCATTCCCTCCGGGTGGGCCATCTCGACTGGGACGTTATCCTATTATAAATAATTGATCCCGGTGGGATACCGGGGTGTGTGCCCGTATCCCTCCCTGCCGGCTATAGGCAGGGAGGATGAGTGCCTAAATTGTGTGACCCTAGTGCGTCCTTGTGCCGATCTTATTGTGCACACGGGTGTGTACTTATAGCTAATTAAAACTACCCGAGGGCGCTAAAAGGCCAGACGTGGACCACCGCTGACTAGGGACTACACCCAAGGCCAGTGATGGTGGTCCCTTCCGAAAATTCGCGATTCTCAGGAGAGAACCGCAAGGCGATCGGGGCAAGCCTTGGCTAGCTTCGTTAGCACTGTTAGGTATCCACTAGCCCTAAGACGTCGAAACAGAACCGCTGCTAAGCGCGTTGGTCGGCGCAGTCAGAACTGCACCTCGCAACTCGACTTGCGAGCGGGGTGCCCACTCGTAATAAAAATTACGAGTGAACGCGGCGTGCGGTGCGCGACGACTGAGCGTCCGCGGCGAGCGAGTCGGCACGCGGAAGCGCACAGGGGAGAGGGGTAGCAAGAGTAGAGAGAGCGCGTGCCAAGGCGTGCGTTCGTCTCGACTGCTGCGAGCGGAGTGTGAGGACTTATTCTAACAATTATCATCTTATTTATACTATTTTGAACATGGTATATTTAGGTGGGGATACAAAGATTCACAGAGTCCGATCTATGCGATGCTGAAATCATTACACCTATATAAACATTGATTTCTTAATGGGTACTGAATTTGATACACCATCCTGGCGATAACGCGTTCATGGGATAGAGTTTGTTATGGTGACGTCACTCCGTTGAGCACTTAATGGGTGAACAAAACTCATGAAACTCGCGTCATCGTCACCGAACGCGTTTTATTTATTTTAATTATCATTGTTTAAATACATTAACTATTTTTACTTAAAACATTTATTATTAATTATTTTAATATAATTATTATTTTATTTATAACTAAATATATTAATTACTGTTGACCTAATTAGTTTTCATGCATGTTTTTTTCTACAAATTTGGAAATTTCATCTTTGGTTCCGAGAATAGCACTATAAAATTAATATCATTTAAATTTTTAGTTGTTATTAGTTATTATTATTACAACGGAAAAAAAAGGGTCGTGCTATTAAAAAGAAAGCCATATGAATATGAATAGCTTATATGGTAAGCGTGTTCATCAAGACAGCTTATGGTAATACCTTCTTCACTTCTTTTCTGTTTACATTTTTCAGTGCATGAGTTGCAGACTTTACTTTTTCATAAGAATTTTCTTTGACACAGCGTCACTAGCGTAAACAACTCAAACTTTTGCATTAACTGAATATGTATATTGTGCATATTACTTTTACTGCTAATATTTTAAACTGGATAACTATTTACTGTTAGTGTATTACTCGAGTTACACCAGTGAGGTCATCTGGTGTAGCTCGACTTATATACGAACTCAACATTTTGTTGCGTAAGTATTTTTATCTTACTGTGTGTCAAGAAACTGCGCTCTTTGTTAAGAATTAATATTTATTAAAATATTTTCAGTTACGACGGCATAGATGAAAACTCAGTATAAATAATATATTATCCAATATTACTTAGTTGTCATACTTTTAGCCAAGAATTTATATTAAAATACTTCACGAAATAAAAAATGCACTTATACACGATTTATGAAAAATTACTTTGTTAAAAAAATAGTTTCTTGATAAATGTACACTGTGGGAGAATTCCTAAAAAATTAATGATTATAGCTCGAATATTAGTATCGTACTTCAGCATCGCTTGAATTATTAATCCCATAATTTGACTAATTTTGCAATAATTTTATTCTTTTATCTAATTTTATGGTTATGCATTTTGTAAGTTATGTATATAGATTTATACAAAGCTTATAATAGCAGTTATATACTGTAATTAAAATTATAATAATTAAGTGATATATTATTTGTGTACTTTATAGGTCAAACATAGCGAACTTTTTTTAGTAAATCCAAATCATTTATTTATTACATAATCATGCTAAAAAATATTAAATCCTGATTACAATTCTGATTGTGTTTCTTTTACTAGAAGACATTTATTCTTCTAAAATTCATAAGGAAATATTTCTTTCACACGTCTTTTACTTCTCTCGGCCTACATACCGCTATTGAAAAGTCCACTGTTAACCGTCCACGGTTATTTCTAAAGCTACCCGTGCTCTGGTCATATATCATCAGTTAATATGATTCTATAATATGTATAATTCATTCTATAATATGAAATGCTCCACATTCCTACTTTCTCATGGAGAAACAATTAAATTATGGACGTTTCGAGTAAATTATTTCAAAGCAAGTTAAATTTAACCAAGTAACCACGACACAAATACAACGCAAATGTATTAATCAAAACAAAACAACCGAGAACTGCAGCTGCATTACTAGAAAAGCAATTATATTTTCGAACAACAACCGCCAAACAGTGGTTGTGAGAGAGACGTTGGTTATTTGAAGTTTGAAAATTTGCAAATTGTTAAATTAGTTCACGTGTTGCAAACGACCGCATCACTTTATAACTATGTAGTTTTGAATATTCAAAAAAATATAAATAAAATCACAGTCAGTGCTAAAAAACAGATTTAAATTCCAATAAGTGGTAGGCGCAACAAACACTTACAACTAAAACTAAATAATATGATATAAGTTTTACTTATACTAAATAATATGATATAAGTATACTAAAACTAAATAATATGATATAAGTTTTACTTATATAATATTATTTAGTTTTAGTTGTTTTATACTCCGTTTCACTTATATATAAATAATATATAAGTGAAACGGAGAAGTTTTATTTATAACTTTTGACCGATCGAAGTCTGTCAATTTATTATATTAACCTCATATTATTTAGGTTATAGTCGTCCAATATGCACCGGACATAATTTTTATTAACGTAAAAAATGCCGATTGATTAAGTTAGCCATACAAGCAGTTACGAACAAATATTAATAAATACACGTAAATTAAAACTTAATGCTTAGTTTCAGTATTAAGAAATTTTATTTTCATTTAATTCTAAACCGTAACAGTTTAAATTAAATAGCACAACGGAAAAAATATGAATTTTGTGGATATTTTTAGAGCAAATTCGCCATCGTGTTTTTCTAGCAATAATATTTTCTATTGAAATATTCTCGTCAGATTAATGGTGTCAATAATAATAATATAGAGGTATATTGAAATCAGTATTGACTAGAATATGTGTATTCTATATTATATTATATGAACTGGAAAGTGTAAAATGGAGCTATGGATAGTACGGATTCATCTAACTTTCGCGGTTGATTGAAATCGGCTCTGGAATGATAAGCTCAATGAACATGACCTTATTCTTCTCCAAATTCATCCTGAATCCAAATAACAAAGAGACGTCATTTAGACTGCAGCATTTCTGCAGATCCTGCATCGATTTCACCATTAAAATGATGTCATCGGCAACCGTATGATATAATCTTCTATAGGGAAGTGGATTTACACGGAGAAAAACTTGCAATCGCAAGCATATAAACTTACTTTTCATTGAATTGTTTTTCATATTGTTTGGGTAGATTAAATAGGTTGGGAGATGGCTGTTAAATGAGAACTAGTGATGTTAAATAATGACCGTTAAATACCACCAGAAACACAGTTACTATGTGGACCAATGCCTAGACTTGGAGACGGCTAGGTAATAAATTGTGCTTTTGATACATTTTGTCACCGTTCTTACTTTTATTATATTTTAGCGGAGATTGACAAAAGGTAAAAAAATATATATATTTTTGATGATTTATAATATAATTTTGGTATACAAATCGTAATATAACTCATTCGCATGCAATTATTAAAATTAATCGCACATGACATGCCTAATTTGGAACTATCACTTATGATACATTTTTTATCGAAACATTTTATTGATGAAAACAATTAATTTGATAATAAGTTACATCAATCGAGAATAATTATCCTGCGGACTCCCCTTGGAAAGCGTTTCAGATTAACCACTCGATCTTAGAAGAACTGAGACAAAAAGAGATCATTTTTTTAGTTTAAATTTAATAATAAATAATAAAGTATCTTTATTCATATAGACGCTTACGCGTTCTTATGAAACGTCGGAATCGATTAAAGATTGATGTTTTACATAAAAGTTTTCATGCTATGGTTTCAATTCTTTTTTAAAAATGCCTGTCACTCATTATCCACTTCATGGCAAGAATCTTACCACCTGTCATATCTAGCAGTAACGAAACTCAGTGAAACCCGATATCACTAGCTATAAGTATTTAACTACCCCGTAAGAGTTATGTTGAAAACGCTTGTAGGTATACATTGTAAAGAGAATTCACTAAAATGATAAACCGATTTTCTACAGTTTGATGGAAAATCCTTTACATCGAGGCTTTGTACGCAGAACGTTAATATCTCAATCAATTAAGCGTGAAATAAGGTCACGTCAAGTTAGACTGAGGGACTTTGAATTATTCTCGGGTCGGAAATCCTCGATGATTAATAATATACACATATAGGTACCTGTTTAAAGTTATAAGAGACCTTTTTTATGCTTAAAGATTTCGATAATTACGTAATTTGATTACACAATCATTCTACGCGTTCTTCATTTGTGTAAGTGATTTTGAGCAAAGTAATTCTTCACGTAGTGATACGTAAAAATTGGCAATAAATAAAGTATACTTAACTAAAACTTTGAAAAGTACATTGATTTTCTGACGATAATTCAAAGACCCACTCTATATAACGATAGAAAATGTTACTTATTTATTTTAGACGTTGAATTGGTCGATTCTGTGGTCGGGCCACGCTGCAACTTAAACTCGTCCAGGGAAGTATCACGGCCGTCACACACAAGGTGATAGTATAATTTTTTCGCGGTTCTCTTGGTGAGTGAGGTTACCGGGGCCCACTTTTTTAATATTGACAACGCATCAGACCCGTCAGGTGCTGGAGACGTCCTTAAGCGGCAGAAATTCCTTAAAATCAGGTGAACCGCTCGTTTTTCAACTTTTAACATTAACGATGACAAATAGTTATCCAAACTTCAAAGTTCTTCATTGTATTAGTACAAATGCATATTTATACGTTATACTCGTATAATCTAGCTACACAAACACGCCGATTGTGCCGTGCTCAAAATTTACTATTCAGATTCAAACTTTATACAAACTTTACGCAAATTATTGGATTTTACTTTTCGAACAAAAGAGCACATGATATGGAAAATAATTATTACTTACATTGTTCTAGTAATTTAATACTTGCTAAAATATCTGCCTTATTTTTGGAGTCAATAAATTAACAAGAAAAATATTTAATGGTTTTGAAGTGATATAGAAAAAATATAGATTAGAATGCTTCGCCACCGACTTCCTCCTGGATTGAATAGTATATACGTACAATATGTGTTTTTTAATCTGGCAAACTTCTCATTTTCATCAAAGATAACAAATTGTAATTTAAATTTGTTCTTTTCGGAACCCAAATAAGCTACTGTATTCTGGCTGTATATATTAGCGTTAAAAGAAATAAGAACGAGGGTTGCGAAATTGGCTTAGATATGCTCGAGTTCTTGTAGTTAATGTAACGCATATAGAATATATTCTCTCGCATTCATAAATCAATTATTTTTATGCAACAAAGTAGAATGATGAATCTTCGTATTACCGCGAATTCTCTAAACAAAAGTGTTTTCTGGTTTTTAAAGTGTTTCATTTTGTTTCCAACACTTCATGATCGCCCAACTTGGATGTTTTACGTGCTAATGTCATTATCAAATTATTTTTTTATGTGATAAGATGGCAAGCGAGCTGACGTTTCACTTGATGGTGAGTGATTACCGCCACCCATGGACACTGGCAACACCCACAAGGTTGTAAAGGCGTTGCCACCTTTTAATGAAGTGGGCCCCGGCTACCTCACTCACCAGACGAAACGCAGAAGCATAATACTTCCACTTTACGCCAGTCTTCTGTGAGGACTTGGTACTTTCCCAGACGGACCTGCCCATTCCGTGCATCGGCGAACATCACCGAATGTGGCCCTACCACTAATTTTACTCGTAGTTGTATGTTACTCGTAATATTAATTAATGTCAGTTATGTTGTTGTTTTCTTTAGTCTACCTTATTTATTTTATTTGTATCTCCACCAACGAAAAGAGGTCACAGAATCCTTATTGGGAGAAAAGATTTATCCTTGAGATTTTTATTCAGTGATAAGGGCAGAGATCACTTTTTATCAAAGCTTTTGATGAGCAATAACTCTTCTTAGCAATTGCCTGATTCTCCTTATTTGTAATCTTAGTTTTGATGTAGAAAGTTGTCCCTTATATTAAAAATTTTACTGTAGCTGTACTTCAGTAAATATTGTCTCTTAATTTTTAAAAAGCCTTCTGGTCTACAGTAAAAAAAGTCGAATACCCGGAAGCCCTTATGACTTGCGGGCTTCTATTATCTACAAAATGATTAGTTGATCGTGACGTGAATTAAGGCTTATTTGGTCTTAAATTATTGATATCAGTCTTATATACATAAAGTTTTTGAAGAAGAAGAAGAACTTCTTCTGATATCACAAAAACTTGTGCATATTACATTAAACATTTTGAATATTATTCCAATTTACACTTAAAAAAGGGAATATTTTTTGAGCGACCACTATATTCTTTAAAATAATAATACCAAATTATAGCTGGTTGTCTGTGGTCAAATGCAAAAATAATTCGTCGCATAATTTCTCCATCACCTGTTAACCTAATATTCCATGTAGTCAATATTACTAGCCACCATTAACCAGAGATAAACCATGTAATATAAGAGCAAAAACCCTAATGTGTAAATGAAGTTTTTGCTTCAAGCACACTTAATATTTCTACAGTAAAGTGCCATCCAGTTTTTTAACTTTCCTTAGTTTATTCATATAGATAGCTTACCCACCATATTGATCTGAGACTGAATAATTAAATCCACAATAAATAAGGCTTAATGAATGTCTTTGAATAGAAACAGAAGTTAGCCGTGGCTTTAAGCGAGCTGAATGAAATTTGTGGACTTGGTGAAATTAAATAAATTCCGAGAGCAATTAATTCTCATTCTGTTCTTTAACTAAATCCTTTACACGGCTCTTTCAATTAATGCTTGATAGAGTGAATTTCAAAGATTGTTTGGTGAAGTACACAACTTACTTTCAATTATGTTCAAACAATCCACTTATTTTTTTAACGATATTTCTCTCATATTTAGTAATTGGAACACTATAGACTTCACTTTTTGTACAGAATTGTACATAAGTTTATATCAATGCAGCACATGATAGTTACTGCTGATGTACATCTTTCATCTTTTCCCGTAACTAAATTTGTACATATAATTTGTCAGAAAAGTTCGACAGAAACTAATCATTCCGTTCAACATTTCAAATTAAAGAAAAATAAGCAAGATATTGTATCTAATAAGTTGGCTTTTTGATTTAGTTTACATAATCTAAATCCCTAATAGCTCATGTCCACATTATAGCCCATTGCAATTAATCTTACTTTGGCCGATAATCCATCTTTTGGCAGGATCCTTTGGCCAAATAGACGTGGCATCCATCTACTGCGACCCAAAATTTATCTTTACGTCAGGTAGCACTAAAACAATTGAATGTTATGTCCCTTGGCTTTAAAATAAGTAGTTAATAACAAGAGATTAATTATTTAATATCAGCTATAATGTTAGTTTACTAGTTTAGAATACGTAAGAATATAGACCTGTTTTTTTTAACTAGTCTTATATTATTACAAAATTTATCCATTATATAGTTTAAATTACAATCCAAGTACGCTTATCTATCTATTATCGTCTATTTTTTGTAATGGTTATTGACGATTCAGGATAGGTTAAAATAAATTAAACTTTAACAAAAATACTTATAAATTATTAATAAGGCATATTTTAAGATTTTTCCAATTCTTTTAGAGGATATATACGAATATCTTTTATAGACTTAATACTTAGGAGATATGCGTGTAATTTTACACGCCGTTTTTGTCAGAAGAAAATTATTTAATAAAAACTAACTCGTCGACATGGTCTGTTCGAGGAATAACACAATTTTCCAGAAACATATAATAAAGTCACGATGTAAATAGTTTTTTGCAGCATTATATTACCTAAAATGAAATCCACGGATAACATAAATAGGTAGAAAATAAAATTCCTTAATCGTTACATTTGAACAGAACTTCATTAAAAATCGAGATTATATTGTTAAAGGAATCTGCTAGTACTTACATCACCTAAAATTGTCAATCGTACCCACGTCACAAGAATAATTTCAGGCCACAGAAATTGAAACACCGCCATCTGATGTACACCTAAGAAACTACAGCTAAGTTAAATACTTCAAACCAGGCCAACATTTTTCCTGAGGTCTGCAAATGATAAGTACTTCAGAAAATATTAAGATGTCGTTTATAATGCTGTTAACAAATTTTATATCTTATATGTAATGGTGTTATTTTAAGACATATTTCGGATATTACTAAATAAGTAGTAGTTGACGCCATGTAGTCGAAATTGGACCATAATCAATTCTAATTATAAGTTTGTAAAAAAATAATCTATTCTCAAATACAATACATAATAAAGAAAAGATTATAAATGCATATGTGTTACAAATACATGGCAGTGTGTGTAATGTTTCGTACGCTGATTTAATGTATTTTTTATACATAATTAAAAAAAAATTGTTAGCATTTTTCTCTGCTGCATCCGCGCACTTTCGTAAAAAAGGGTAAGTCATTTTTGTTTCACGTATTAATATTTGGATTAAAAATCATCAGAATAAATACTTTACCTTTGGAAATGCTATTTAAATATTCTGAATACGTTTTAGGCCTTTCATATTTAAGGCATTTAACCTATTATTTTTTTAATTATTTAGTACAAAGTCTAAAAATTCAAGTTTAATTATTTTCACTTGAGTATTGTTTCGTACATGAGTGCAATAGATACTTATGAATGTTTATATTAGTCTTTTTGGGAGCTTAAAACCAGCTATCATAGGTTATTAGTATATCTTTTCTTTACAAATGTAAATTATTCTTTATTAATACTGATTTTTTGAGGAGGATGGTTTTGCAAATACTAAAAATAATAGGCATCATGTCAAGACAAAGTAATAATATAAAGATAATAGCAATAGCCTACGACACTTGCATTCACAATATTGCAATTAGAACAAAGCCTTCGCTTATCTCTGCCCATTCACAGTTTTCAATTTTCAATGGACGTACCATTGAAAACGCCTGTCGACCTTCCGAGTTAACAGCGTCATATTGATATCTAAAACGGGCATGCGCGTATCTCGGCACGCATGCGCAACGGCAAACCACTGTTGTGTACAATGTACAGTCTCATGTGCCAAGACCTGTCATGCTTCAATAATAAGCGCTTATTACTTTAAAACTAAAAGCAGTAGCATTGAAAGTTATCTGTGCGGTAGTACCCTTTAAGTAATCGAAGTGTTCATTAAATCGATCAGTACCAATCAATACGCTGTTGTAGTTGCGTTTGATTGTCTAAATTGACAACGTTGGCTAGTTGCTTTATGAAAGCACTAAACTTCATAAAGCAAACTTGATACGACTTGAATTTTACGCGTTCAAAAGGAAAAAAATCAACAGGTAGGTCGGCCGCTTACGTATAGCAATTTGATAAGAATGTAGATGTAGGTCTTTCAGATGTGGGCGTTACTCTAGACAAACAGCGTGGGTGGAGCGTTCGGTTTCTCGTAGACTTTACGTCTACTGCATCTCCAATGACTGTGATTTTAATTGAATAATTTTTTATATCTGCCTTTTTATTACAGAAATTCTAATATGTTGAAGTTATTCTAAATTTTTGCCACCCTTAATGATTAAGATCATCTAATGAAAGATATTAATATTTTATTATGAAGCTTCATTTCTTTTGTTGATTGCGCTTTGGTTATATAAAATAAAAATGTACTCTACGCACATGTGTAAAGTATTGAAAACAAATGCGTTCATTCATCACGGTGTCGAATATTCAGACAAAATCAATATGTGTCAATAGGGGTGTAACGCTTTCATGTCGCGTCCTATATTACGGTTGTTGGGATGTATTATTTGAGAGAATGTACCTGATAATAATACAAATAATATCACAATGTAAACACTTATAATTTAAATGATTTAAATATTATCATAAAATTATTATTTACTCAGTTTTGTCTATAATTCTATCTACAATACTTTTGCCTTATTAACATACTTATACCTATGGGCACCATGTCATTTATATTATTAGAATAAAAATAAAAACAAAGAACAAATATATCTCTTACGTGTTTTTTTCGGTTTCTTTATAATAAGATATGTCTAGGTAACTAAATTTTATGGGTACACATACTCAACAATTATTATATGAAAACGAAATCAAGAATAAAATTGAATGTGATAAGTCCCTACTGAAATTTGAATCTAACAATATTCTTAAGATTACAGTTACATTTCAGTAGAGCTACGAGACTAATTGCGTACTTAGAACAAAAGTAATCTATATTTACATACTTCTTTCGAAACGGGGCTTAAATTATTCGGCTTTATTTATTTTATTTAAATTAAAAAAGAACGACAGGGCTGGAACATAATTATGTGTTTTGACATTAAACCTTAAAACTTTAATTCAATTTCAAATGAAAAATTATATGAATAGCGAAAAGATCACAGATAGTGTCGATCGATTTTCACACGAATATGCGATTCCATTTTTTGTCTGGGAACAGGTCCCCTGTTAAATTGAAACGTTTTATAAAGTCGTAAAATGAGTATTTTAAATTTCAATTGCTTCTAAACATTCTTAATTCCTTTGTTCTCTTTAAAATTTCCTTAGATTTACTGAGGACATCATAAGCAAAATACTATCGGTATAAACATACAGCCTTTCTAAGAATTATAGAATTTGCACCATTTATAAAAAAACGTCTACACAAAGTAGTAGTAATTTATTTTTGTTTAAATTTTCCCTCATTTAAAAAAAATAGTTTAAATATTTCTGGAAACAAATAGTTTCAGTTTGAGTGCAGAGACTAGCACATAAAATTAATCGTAAATCTTTCTTAAAATTAAACCATGTTTCTTTGGACCAGACGCTACTTCTCTCTACGTTAAGTCACGCGTCCCTTTAATTTCCTTTCTACGGAGTACTAACAGTTGCCGGCTGAGCTTCGACGTAAGCAAACGTTTGTAGTATCAACTTTTTGATTAACGAAATAGAAAATAACGAGTACAAATACATAGTAATAATGGATATTTCGGTGACTAGGCACTTTAGTTTAGACGAAGTAAGTAAAAAAATATATAATTATGAACTTATTATTTTAGAAAGTTGTATATACTTACATTTTTCATTCTACATAACAAAATTATTTATTTTAGTAATTATCTATTAAGTTAATCTTAGCTATTCTAGATTTTGGTGATAAATTCGCATTTTTTGTAAACCAAGTATTAATTTTCTACCAGGTTCAATCGAAATTATTGAATTTTGATAGCTAGTCCTTTTTTTAATCCATGAAATGTTTTATATTTAAGAATTCCATGTTCATTAATCATAGTTTCACTTAATTATGTACAAAAATTCTTAGCAATGTAACGTATTTTTTGTAAAATTTCTTTTTTAGTTTTTTTGGGTTTTTAGCGAAAAATCTGTACAATCAAATGGTTTATGCAATTTTTTAAATAATTTCTTTAATAAAATTTCCGTTATACCCTACCACCAGATTTATATTACTAGGGAAATGTGATACATACCTATTTTTTTCTTAGGCGTCAATGAGAAGCGGGGCTTTAGCTGCAATGGAGGCAGAGCCAGACCTCAGCACTTTCGAGAACAAATCGGGCTTAGCAGAGGACATGAAGTTTCTAGCTTCTATGCCCGAACTATGCGATGTCACATTTCTTGTCGGGGACACCAGGGAACCGGTTTGCGCTGTCAAAGCTGTTTTGGCATCGCGTAGCAGGTATTTACCACTGTCTCTATTTGATGGTCACAGTGTTTATCAAGGTAGTAAATTAATATCCTTTCAATCATCCAGAGTATTCCAAAAAATGCTCTATCAGGCTCCGAGCCCTCAGAGGAAGAAGGAGCCAGCACCGCGCGAAAATAAACTGAGACTGTTCCTCAAAAGATCGTCCGAACCCCTGTTAAATCTGCAGAACGCAGCGCAACAGGTATGTGATATTTTGTACTTTAATAAACATTTCTATCTCAGGACCACGATAGCGCTACGAAGCTTCGACGCATTTGAGCCACATATTACCCGCGCATGTATCGCGCTCATCCCAAAAAGTCAATTCATGCGAATGGAATCGATTACACGCTCGCAAGTAAATTTAGTACGGCCTAATGCGCCCAAAGGTTTAGGGAAATATGTTTACTTTAGTCAAAAGGATTCAAATGTATTTTCAAAGGATCGTTGTACGAGTAAGTGTACAATGAGTATGTATCGACAGTAGGATGAGAAAAAAATATATGAATAATTTGTTGTATTTTTGTTTAAGCATATTCAAAATATTTCTGTAACCAAAATGTTTTCAACACGCAACCAACTTTTTTACTATTTCCACTACAGAGATCGACTTTCACGCAGCAATTGGCACCAATACAAGAGGTAAAGACAAAATTAAAGCTGTTGTAGGATGTCTTTTATACAGTTTAATTACTTATTCAATTCAGGTTGTTTTAATATTGCAAACACTTTGTTGTAGTTACGTTGATCGTCTGCGTAAATCGAGACATTTCGTTCGGATATATTTACTTGCATGTTTTTTTTCTACTTCTTGTTGTTATTATGAATGTATTATCGAAATTTAAAATAAACTAACTACGTAAAATGTCGATGTTGTCGTATTTTTTACAAAATTAAAAATTTAAAAGATATTGTACAGCATGATTATAATCATGTTTATTAAAGTATTTTGAAGTAGGTTGTGGCATATTATATCGACTTATTTGGCTTAATGTTTAATTTAGTTTAATATAGTATTATATTTACAAAAACGATATTCATAATTTGCCAAAAAAAATCTTATGCTTCATTTTTTATCTCTTTATTTTCAAAAATATTATGCACAGCGTTAAAATATAAAATTTTCACCTTAGTTTTTTATACATACTTTGAAAGTGGGTACTCTATAACTTCATTTCTTTTATCGTTTAGTTAAATTTAAATTAATTTTCAGAATATATAGCTTACTCGTTTTTATAAATAGCTAAACGAAAGTGCCTTTTGTGAAATTAAATGTTTTTTTTTTTCTATTATATCATTGCATACCTATATTCGACGTTAACAAACTACGACAGAAAAAACCATTTGCTGTAATGTTGTCAAATAAATATGGTTCGTTTTGTTACAAGCCGTGTTCTCAGCAATACCAAACGCGTAATGTTGTCAAATTAATATGGTTCGTTTTGTTACAAGCCGTGTTCGCAGCAACACCAAACGCGTAATATTGTCAAATTAATGTGGTTCGTTTTGTTACAAGCCGTGTTCGCAGCAACACCAAACGCGTAATATTGTCAAATTAATGTGGTTCGTTTTGTTACAAGCCGTGTTCGCAGCAACACCAAACGCTCATTATCGAGGAATTTGAGCCGGACGTGTTTCGCCAACTAATCGAATACATCCACACGGGATGCGTGACACTCCAGCCAAGGACTCTGTTGGGTATGTGCTTGTCTTATTTACTTATTATTTTTTTATTAATATTTATTTATTTTCTACTTTGAAAGCTTTCTATAACTTTGCTTGAACTTTACTACAGATGACCTTCACTTTATTTTTAACTAGCGACCCGCCCCAGCTTCGCGCGGGTCCAGTGTATTGTACATATAAACCTTCCTCTTGAATCATTCTATCTAGTAAAAAAATTAAGATCCGTTGAGTAGTTTTAAAAAGATCTAAGCATAGACAGACAGCGGGACGACTTTGTTTTATACTATGTGGTGATACAAACTATTAGCCATGTCTGGGATTTGGTTCATTAAACGAAGTTTAGAAGAAAGAAGAGCAATTTATATCGAGTTTTAAGAAAAGCTTTTATACTTTTACGTCCTTTTACGTCCGAGTAATTTTATTACATTTTCTTGTGCCTCCCTAAGATGGTGGCGCTTAAATTGATTTTCCACTCCCTGCGCCGAAGTTGACTACTTAATTTTATAATAATCCAACCTTTTCGATCTCACAGTTCGAGCTATAGGTATTATGTTTAAAATAGGATTTATATTTTTCTTTTAGATCTATGTGTCACGCCACGATCATATACATAATGAATACACAAAATTTTTATACTAAATTTTATTTAAAAAAAATAGTTGCATAAATTTCAGGAAATATTTACTGTGTGAAATTAAACCTTGTTAATGTCATGGATATAGTTAATATTGAAAACATTAGATCTTTAACTTTAGCGACATTGCAAGTGTTCAAACGGGTTTTGTCATTTGACAGGCGTAATGAACGCTGCAGATTATTATGGCTTAGACGAGCTTCGTCGGGCTTGTGCTGGGTTTGTCCAGTGTTGCATCACGGTGGATACGGTTTGCGCACTCCTCGCCTCGGCGGAACGTTATATCCAGTACAAATGCACTAAATCGCTGGTCCAAAAGGTATGCGTAACTGTTGTTTTTTAATCATTAATCATAATCCAATTAAGTCCTCACAATCAATCTGAAAGCTCCAAAGTCGACACCCACGATTGATTATTTCGTAAATAAATAAGCTTGTCTTGGCATTGTGTCAATTAATGTTAAATTGACACAATTTCATTTAATTTTAAATCTTAATTACAGAGATATAAAAAAATTTTGATTTAGACAAAAACAAAATTATCAGAGCACTATAAAAGAATTTAAATTTCTGTGTCAATTAAATTATATTTTATGATTTCCTTTTCTAGACAAAAAACGCAAAAACTTTAGGTTACTAGCTAAAAATAAAAGTAAACTACAAAGGTATATTGATTTTACTAAGAAATTCGACTTTAAAATTCCAGGTGTTGGAATTCGTTGACGAGCATGGGAATGACGTCTTGAACCTAGGTTCTTTTACGCTGCTGCCTCAGCACGTTGTGCGACTCATTTTGGCTCGAGACGAACTTCGAGCTGACGAGTTCACCAAATTTCAGGTATCTATAAAAGTATAGTAAATTAACAGCCTATTCATGTCTCACTGCTGGGCAAAAAACCTCCGCTATACGGAGGGTATCAGGCCATAGTCTACCACGCGGCCCCACTGCGGATTGGCAGACTTTACATATCTTCGAAAAATATATTTTTTTTGTTATTACTTCGAAAAAATGCAGTGCATTGTGCATAAATGTACTACTACCTATTTGCAAGAATAGTTTAACGCTCAGTTGGGATTAAAACTATCGCATACATATTGTATATATAAACACCTTATATTTAAAACACAATATACAAACTATTACAATTTTAATTAATTTTTAAATGAAACTATTTTACGCATTTTATTTTGATTTTCAATTCCTGATTCCATAGTGTAAGTAACTCGTTCATGTAGCACTGTATACGCTTCTACAACAAAATCCCTATAAACGCATAACACGTAATGCTTGCATATAAACAGGTTTAAGAAGTTTATTAAAAAAAACTTTATAAAAAGGTTTATTGTAATATAATAACCCCTGGGAATTAATTGATCGCTGCTAAGCTATTTCTAAAAGAAAAAAGATTAAAATGTTTAATGTTATCCGGTAAAAAAAATATAAAAGTATAAATGACTTTGATTTTTGCGATAAAATCCGTATAATAGTTTTTTTATGTACAGTTTTCGTGTAAAAACAAGAAATCAATTTTATTCGAATAAGAAAAATTAAATATTTATACGATAGTATATAATAAATCATTAAGCAAAATTTATTTACATCCTATGTATAATTCAATGAAAAGAATGAATTTAATGATTTAGTTATACTCATATAAAATATATAATGTTCTTACTTTTCAGGCAGCACTCATGTGGAGCAAAAAGTACTGTGACACCAATCAGAACATGTCACTTAAAGATGTGATTGGTAATTTCCTCGAATACATTCAATTCCACAAGATTCCGGCTAACGTGCTTATGAGAGAGGTACATCCGCTGGGATTAGTGCCTTACTCCATTATCATGAATGCTTTGGCCTACCAGGTGCGTTACTCTTTACATATACCAAAAAACTGATACTCTCCAATAAATATTATCGATCTACCTACATTATCATATATATATATATATATATATATATATATATATATATATATACAAAACAAGATCTTCTACACAAAACTGAAACCCCTTCAGTTTTAAAGGGTAATAAACGATGAAACAATAAACTATACCCCCAATATCACCATCTAATATTTATCAAAGTATTCATTGAATTCATTAAGCGGCCAAAATAAAATGTCATAATTTAAAAGCATCGGTGTCACATTAAGTAATGCTGCTAAATTTAAGATTTGTTCACTACGCAATCAGAATACTGAAATACTTTAAAATTTCTCGATTCAAATTATTTGCTATCGATACCTTTGAAAATAAGACTATATTTAACATATACGCGAATAGAAGACATTGTTAAATAAAAATAATTTTGGGATATATTGCGTTAAGTAAAGGTTTTATTGCTGATGTTTTCAACAATCCTCAGTCTGTTCCGTGACCAACATGGGATAGACTTTTATTTTCTTCTGATAATAGTTAATTAGGGCTACCGTTAACTTTTAATGATTCATTTTGTCAGAAATCCGCAGTAGGGGCTCATAATATCTTGAAGTTTTACAGTATTGGTGTGCTTAGATATAGTTTTAGAAAATGCGACCAAAACTGGTGGCAAAGCCGGTTGGACTCTCTTCTAATTTGAAATTCAGATATTTTAAAGTTTCAACCGCACGAGTCAACCTTGGAAGAATGAGTATCGGTCCTTTGCGAGGATTTTTGGTTTGTCAAACCTTATGTAATGATTGGAGCGATCTATTTTAGACTTATTAAAAAAGGTGCTCCACATCACCTAGGTGTTCTTTTATTCTAGGTTTAACACGTCTTTTTGTTTGCCCTCTGTATGTAATACATTCTATTTTGCAGTATGTTACACTTGATGGATTATATATGAGAATTGGCTAATGCTTTTCGTCGCCTTGTAAAATATTATAATAAAAAAAATGAGAATTATTTTTCTTAACAATATAGAAATCATCTTAAAATATCAATATAAAGTTTTATAATAACAACTTCAAACTGAAAGGGTGTATACTTAGAACGCTGTTGTTGCAGGCAGACCCGGCCAGCGTAGACCCAGGAAAACTGTCCCCAGCAAGGGTACGACGGGCAGGTCGTTCTATGTCTGTGCAATCTTCTCTTGATCCTTATGGGTCCAACACCACTCTCTCCTCTACTGGCTCGAGCGATGTTCCGTCGTCAGACTCTCGGCACAACTAACGCGAGGGGAACTCCCCCCATCCCGCGCCTGATCCTGTCCCTGGCCCTTCCACTGCCACCACTTCCACACCTGCCCCTTCAGACAAACCTCCAGAAAAACTTGGTCTATTCTCCTCCATCAAAAGAGCTGCCAGCAAGAAGTTTGGTGACCGTCGTTCTCCAACGCCAAAAACGCGCGAGCCAAGATCGAAATCGGATTCAGTTAAACACGCTGCACTCACAAGACAAATATCAGAAACCGTAGCAGCATCGGGCGACCCGACTTTCGAACGCTGCAAACCAAGAAAACGTGATAGCGAGACGGAATTCCCTGTAAGAAAATCAACGTCAGAGATTTCCGAGAGCTTTCCATTCGTTCGACGTGCACTCGCTGAAATAGAAAACGGATTGAATTACTTTAGAAAATCGATTACGTCGGAACCGAGTGAGCCTAAGGCACCGTTGGCGCGGGCTGAACCTGTAGTTGTGGTGGCGGCGGCCGAAGACGAAACGCCCGCTTCTCCACCACCACCTATGGGCCTGAAGGAGCGTCGGGGTTCCAGGGGCTCACCTTGCGCGAACCTCCCACCATTAACGCTGCCACCTCCAACGCCGGATCCCTCGCCCGGGCGCTTATCCCCTAAC
Source organism: Iphiclides podalirius (assembly GCA_933534255.1). NCBI lineage: Eukaryota > Metazoa > Arthropoda > Insecta > Lepidoptera > Papilionidae > Iphiclides > Iphiclides podalirius. The sequence goes on from OW152830.1 coordinate 5,120,988, forward strand.
CGACTTTCTCCTCAGCGCCCGAGAGAACCGTCTTCGGCACCGGTAATTTGTAATCCCCCGCGTCGTTCAAGGACGCGTTCAGAAATGCCTCCTGAGCCGCCGCCAAGATCGCCGCCAACTCCACGCCCGGCGTCCGTATCGCCGAAACACACGTTTGCCTTCAAAATAGTATTAAAAAAGGTAGAAAGCACGCCCAATACGTCATTCGATCGCCCGGACCAATGAGAGTACCTCCTTTAAGCGCGGCCACTGGTCAGTGGTGGAGTACTCAAGGTCATAAACGCGCTTTTCTCCGTATTTTAGGAAAGCTATCATATGTTGGTTAGCAGCCACCAAACCAATGTTAGCAACAAGCAACGATCAATTGCTACAAGAAACCTATGGTTAATAAAAGTAGGGGCTGGCCCCGTATCTAAGTTATGATAGAAATATATGTGTCGATGTCATATAAATAATAAAAATTAGCGATTAGGAAATAGATATAACGATTAGGAGATATTCATGAAAAAAAGTTGTTGCGGTAATTTAAACTTAAATTGTAAAAGAACGTACATATTTTGATACTATCGCAACACTGTAAGTTAAATTGACAGTCCTGTAATCGAATATTTATATTAACGTATAATTTATTTATACGTTAACAACTACGTGATAAATTTAAATCTTTCTGGCTTAAGGTACTTGCAAATACTCTGTTTTAACATATTTTGGAATTTGTACAAACTATTCGTACTTTTAGCATTTTATACCATTAAATAATAATTGTTATTTAGTTTTGACTATTTAGATGATGGAATCTCTCGATTAAGTATACTTATGTTCTCATGGAAAAGTTTTAAGAACCATAATATTATGATAAATATTTTTCGTAAATGATGCATTATTTGTCAAATGAAACTAATTTTCATATTCTATACAATTTAAATAATTTATAATATGATATGGTATGATTTAAATATATATATATATTTTATATTTTTAAAAATATGCAGCATACATGTTCACGGGGCAGACTAATAAGGAGACTGCGAAAGTCTTATCTTTACCAGCACTTTAATCCGTCCCATGACGATGAATGCTGCAAAAGATTCAAACTATTAGAAATTGCAATAAAATCACATAATTTGAAAGAATTGTTCGTTTAAACATAATTATGTAAAAGTTTCATTTAATCGGTTGATAAATTTTTAGTAATTGAAATTTAACTTAGTGCTTAAAACAAAATCTAGTCATTCATGTAAATAACATTATTAAAGTTAATGTTACGAAGTTATATATGTATATAATCGGGTAATGTGATTACTAGTGATACTGTTCATTGCCAATTTACAAGTTAATATAATTCTCTCTCAATGTAACTCGAGACATTGTAAATTTCGGAGAGGAATGGGGTCCGGATAGTTTGGTTCCCATAGATAAAATGTTCTTATTAGCATGGATGTTGGCTATGTTTTAGTATATACTTTTTTGGGAGGGTTAATGCTAGTAATGAATGTTAGCACGAAAATTCTAATAATTATTCTTAGTTATTAATTAAAATTTGTTATCAAATTCAAACAATCTCTGAAGTAATAAGCATAAATATAGCAATGCTTCGAAGACCCGAATGATCTAGTGGCTAGTGTACCTGCCTGCTGCGTCAGTGGGTGTGGGTTCGATCTCATTACTGTCTGAACTGAATAGTGTCGGTGTCTGGATATTTATATATGTATAATACGTATGTATTTAGAAAAGAAAAGTATGTTTATCAGTTATCTAGGGCCGATAGTACAAGCGTTGCTTAGTTTGGGACAAGAGAAACTTGTGTAAATATGTGTCACAAAATATTTATTATTATAATGCTAAATACATACGAGTTACACTGCCATAAATGCTAACTCACAAATTAAGTGAATGTTTAATAAAATAAATTATGGTTATCGAAATATATACATTAATTACATGATTAACGAGTAATGTTGCTAAATATTTGCTTATACATATTAATGCATTCTTATAAAATCTGGTCATATTATTTTGTCCATGCTATTTAAAGTATTCATTATGGGAAATTTCTTAATATTTACGAAATAATTTAATAAAGAATATTAAGAATATTCGCGCAATCCTACTAGCGCATATATGATGTGTGAACGACAGTTGCATTTAAGTCAAACGGTTTAAATATATTGGTGTTTAAATGGATAAAATTACTAAAAAATATATAGTTATTTCGATTGTTTGTCTGCTACCACACTCGATGTTTTGTAGATTTTTCGCACTTATTCACAATAGAATTAAATAAAACTGACGCTTGGGATGATTTGTATATGTACTTCGTGGATAAGCTTTCGTCACTTACATAAGATAGGACCTAAAATGTGTAGATAAAACTGCCGTAAAATTGTTGGCCTGGCAGCGAACCAGACAAAAAATATTGCGACGGTTTCATCACCTAATTAGATGGGGTTATGGATTCCTTCTATTGAACTGTTTCGATGTAAGTATATACTGTATCTTATTAAATGTTTGATATTCATATTGTGTAAATAAATACGTGACCTTTGATTTGCCTTTTTAGTATATCGCATGAATGTCTCCATAGGATTTATGCAGTTATGTAATATAACTTCTTTCTTTGTGCCCTGTATTCAATTAACGTTTTTAATTGTATGCATTTTAACAAATAAAATAGATCGTGAACAGCAGACGTAGATGCCATTGCTTGCTATTAAAATAGGTACAGGACCATTGTTGTGATTGTTATGATTTATGAGTATGGGATGTCACGACAGATCGTTTTATAGAAATTATCTAGACTATTTATAAAACTTCGTTATCATAAATTTTAAGTAATCTTACTTTAATGTTATCATTTCTAGTCAACGACGGCAACAAGAAGTAAATCTTCGAAGAGCAATCCCATAGTCAACAATTCGATTTTAATCACTACATGAATCTGACGGATAGTTGTTTCTCATCTTTGTTCCCGTGGCATTTTGTTTATAAAACGTCCATACAACACACGATAATGTTATCCTAAAGAAAGGGTTACAAACTCATAGAACCGCTCAATTTTCTATATTTATTGCTGTTCGAAGTAGTCTCCGTTTCTCCCTATACATCTTCACATTCGATGAAAGCACTGAGAAAATCATTGGGCCCATTGTTCCCAAGGAGTCAGTTTTACAGCATTTTCAATTTCACCACATCTTCAGGGCTCTTAAAGCGAATACCATGAAGTATGTCGTTGATTCTGGGGAAACAAGTTGAATGAAAGTCGCAGGGTGCCAGGTTGGGACTATGGCGGGTGACTCATTATATCGACGCCTGTTGTAGTCAAATATTGAATTGTTCATTACGCGGAGTGCTCTGAAGTGTTGTCGTGCTGAGGAAGATCCTGCTTTTAGGACGCTGCTTTCGAACATGCTCCAAAACAAAGAACAGTCAATATATCTGCAGTCTGCAGTAACTGTCCTTCCATCTTAAAGCACAACTGTCGCGTAGTGACCTTTCCGACCGGAGAAAGAGCCAATCACTTATTACCTTCACTTCTTCCTTACATTCCTCTAGTTAGTCGATCCTCAAAAAGTACGAGTAATACCCACTGACCTCTTGGTTTTGCGTTTGTAGTAATAAATCCAGTTTTCGTCACATGTGACGATGTCAAATACTGTATTAGAGTGTCCTACGACCTTTTACAACATTTCGTGGCATCAATCCATGCGAGAGCCTTTCTGGTCTTCGCTGAAGGAATCCACCTGGTACAAAGTTTCCCGACGCGTAAATGGTGTACTATTTTTTGTACTTGACTCATACCAGTGCCTAAACTTGCCAGAAACTGTGGTTAGGTCACTTTTTATATTCCTCTATCATGCGTCGCAGAGCAATGATGTTATCTTCGCTGTTGAAGCACGTCCCTGACGCAGATCATCACTGAAATTGCTATGCTCACGCTTAAACTCATATAGCCAATTGTAAATAGTGGCACGGAATGGTGCTTCGTTATTGAATGCCAATCGAAATCTGTCATAGCTTTGTTGTTGAGAAAGGTCAGAACGAAAGTGGTAGTAAAATTCATTTTGTTGTGTGTCAAAAACAAGTGACAAATGAATGCATGAAATACGTTAGGACACCAAAGAGTTCTATGTGCATAATTTAAAAGAAGTTTCCATTGGCAATGTTTATAACTGATCAGTTCTAAAAACGTACAGTGTCACCCTGGTATTAAAGCATAAATCATTGAATCCAAAGTGTTGTAGTGTGATAGTGTGCATGTAAAATGTAAATTTTAAAATATCTGACTTTCCAGGATAAAAATGTTTCATATGGATAAATCTCAAAATAGTTTATTTTTACGATTAAAAATATTTTCGGAAGCTTTCGATGCCTCTAAACACCTAGCGCCTCTCGAAACTATAAAAGAAAACAAGTTTGCTTTAATAATCGTTAATAATAATTTCTTTAAAAACTCTACATGCCTAAATGGGAGCCATGTTGCATAACAACTTATACATGTATAAAGAAAAGTACCTGGAGGTTTTTTTTTTTGGTAAATCATGTATTTTATGCATATTTCATTACTAAGTAATGAAATATGCATAATATGTTTCGATCTTACCGACGTAATAACAAGAAAATATGAACTGCTGTTTTTCACAAAAGAAAGAACTTTAAAAAAAAAGGGAAAAAAATACCAAAATAACAAATCAACAAAAAATAAAAGATAAAGAAAGCAATGATCTGGAATCGAAAAAAAAGTAAATAAATCAGTGTGTAAATGATCGTGATACGAACCACGGCCTTCTGTTTCGTGGCTGTTTGTTAGCGGCCGCCCGATTACCCTCCGAGCTATTATAACATTTTTTTTTTCGGTGGAATTTACCGTCGTATTCGAATAATATTTTTCATTCCCTGAAAACTGGGATAAAAAGACATTTTCTAAAAATGAAACCTAGTCAGATCGATTTTTCGCCCCCAAATCTACGCACATACTAAATTTCATGAAAATTGCTGGAGCCGTTTCCGAGATTCCAATTATATGTATACAAGAATTGCTCGTTAAAAGGATAAGAAAGAAGATATAAGCTGTCGACGTCATTGACAAAATAATTAAAATTTAAATGCGTGCGAAGATTTGTAGATAATTCTGAAATGTATTAATAAAAACAAACAACATTCTTAACTTAATTTAAAACACAATTTCTACATTTTTCCTACTACAGCAATGTTTACTATTTAAAAATCAACCGTTCAGTTTACAAATACAGTTATTAATACATTAGGATAAATTGAACTTCAAGATTCGACTTAGCTAGTTTTAACATACAAGTTATCTTATATTTGGCTAAAAATCTTAAGTTAACAGAAACTTTTGTACAACCTAAAGATTGTACAAAAGTTTCTGTTTACAACCGACTTCAAAAAAGAAGGAGGTTCTAAATTCGACCTAATTTTTTTTTATGTTTGTTACCTCGGAACTTTCTACTGAATGAATCGATTTTGATGATTCTTTTTTATTTGAAAGCTGATGCTTCCCATGTGGTCCCGTATTAACTTCATTAGTATTGGAGCTTGGGCTCCGGAGATATGTAGGTAACTCCTGAAAATCAATTACAAAATGAATACAGAGCGAGATATTTGAAGTCGGTTTTGTTTTTCGTTAATAAAAAATGTACTTGTTATGTTGTAAGTTCAACATACCTTACAGTTCTCAGCATGTGTTTTGTTGGTAAAAATTGAGACTAAATTCCTGATCATATTTTTTTTTACTTTCTGTAAATAATGGTACTATTTACTGCTTGCTGACTTGGTTAAGCACATATAGATTTACTGTCTCAATCCTTAGAACAATAGCTTGATGATATATTACTAAAGTATATACAACCTTATTATATACAGTATTGTGCACAACAATTTTGATTGCATTCATTTAAAAAATAAGCTTTGCTTCGTAGTTCCTCTCACAAGCGATCTGTACAATACGTGAATAATGTAGTGGGCTGCAATATTATTACTACCTCAACGCAACAGATCTTCTGCTTATATCATATTGTATTGTAGATGTTTGTTATCCGTAATAAAATAAAATAAAAATAAAACCTTTCTTAAACAAAAGTGGTACCTCCAAATCATATCAAAAATAGTAGTTTTAATGATGAATCAAAATTAACTTAATAAAGTTCGGTAAAACCTGAATTAAATACATGAAATTTGCATATTTGTATTTTGTACATTTCTATTGATTTGAACAATAGGTACGGATTATTAATAGAATAACTCAAATCGCACGAATGAGGGAGATTTATTACTGATGTTACTGGAACACACGCGGCAATAATAATAAAAGTTACGACCCTCGTGATTAAATTATATTTCGCCGAGCTTTTGTGTCAGAACGTTTGGAGGGTCTAAGATAAATATGACTATATATTTCAAATTCCTTTTATAGAAGACAAACACAAATAATATAAATAAGTCGATAACGCAATTGCTTAGACATTAGATTTGCAATATCGGTGGTTTAGCGTAAGGCGATATGGATCCGTATATGACTACAGCGTCTACGTCAGTTATTTTCATGATTATAAATTACAATTTGAATGAATGAATGAATACTTTACTGTCACCACACATAAAAGAATACACAAAATTAACAAAAGATAAACAAATTTATGGAATGCACTATTCGGCGGCCTTATCACTTCATAACAATCTCTTCCAGGCCACCAATGGCGTAAAGGAACGTTTAAAACGTATTTGGTGCAATAAAAATAGCATACATGTATCCACATACACAATCATAAATACACTTATACAGCGTGTCGATACAACCGCGACAATAAATGAACAGACATATAGAGGATAACTTTTTAAAATTGTATTAAACATTTACATTCTTTAAAGATTAATATTCACCGAGTTATTAAATTTTCCATAACTAACAGTTAAGAACACCCTTACGTATAAAACTGTAACGTAAAATTTATTTGTAAAGGTCATAAAGCATATGAATGGGTTGAATGAATTTAAAAGAGATAAAACATACTGTTAGAAGGAGAGACTTGTAACGCGACGCAGTGGCAACGAATGAAAAAGTCTCTGAATATATGAATCAGTCAGTTGAAACTGTATAGGGCTATAGGATGTTACAAATTTTGTTTCTTTTTTATTTAATTAATTTGTTTGAAATTTTTTTTTTTTTATTTATGATTTTTTTTAATTTTGTATTTTTTATGTTTATTGGCAAGTAGCGTTAGACGTTTGTTCATTTATTGTTGCGATTGTAACGACACGCTGTATAAAGAAATACACATCAACGTATAAATATATATTTTAATACGTATATTCACACATATTATACAAATTGATACCGATTTAAAATCAAAATACTTTTAACAGTTTTAATATAAATATAAACAAAGGAAGGAAACCTTGCATTGTTTTATTTATCTAAAAGTAACATTTCTTCTTCGTTAATTATTTACAACTATTATCATTTTTCTGTGTCATTATAAATTACAACTAACTATCATCTAGCCCGTTAGGAACAACTTTAACTTCTATTAAACATGCATTCCTTTCATTATAAAACATTTTCTACTAACTATTGCCTACGGCTTAGAGAGAAGGCGTCGATTCCACTTTTGTGAGAAATTCTACGGTCTCGTTAAAAAGGCGCTTAATTGCGAGCACTTGAAAGCGATGTGCTCGTTAATGTTTTAACGTTACGACTAACAAGGGACTCGGATAATAATTATACTGAGTGATTTCACGTGGGTAGATAAACGTACGGCTTTTAGTCGAATGATATGACTTTTTACTTATTTTATATGTTATCCTCGCTGAATGAAAAGTTAAAACTGAAGAGCAGCGAATAACTTGAATATAAAATATAATATAAAATAATTTCTTGTATTCACTTGATTACACATTACTACATTAAACTATTTTTATGGAATAAGCGATAAACTTATAATTTTAAACCGTTTTTTGTATTCATGGTCAATCTGTCCCGTGATGAATTTACCCTTTGGTATTAACTAATAAAATAATGTACACTTAACATCTAAACTCGTAACTTTATGCTGCGTTTATAATTGTAGACAGAAATTTTTTATATTTGTTTTTCTTCCAAATTAGTATTTTCTATTTTCATTACATGTATTACAATACAGAAAAAAGTTGCAAACATAGTGTAGGCCGTTATGTCACTCACAAAATATATCAAAAACGTTATTTTCCGTAAACGACAAACGTGTAATAAACGAGTCCTCAAATCGCTGGTAACATTTGAAATGGTTTCATGACAGGAAGTGTAATTTGACCCGGAAATTGCTTAGTAACTGTACTCCGGTCGTAAACTTTATGATAGGTAATAACGAGTTTGTATTGTTATATAGAAATAGCTTTAACATCTGATGCCAAGTATTATATATTTCTTAACACAAGTGCCGTCTCATACATTCAGCTTAATCATTATTTCATTACTATTTTACCTATTTCACAGTCAAAGATCAAAAGATCAAAATAGGGGCTGGTATTGAACATTTTGCTAAAGTTAAGAAAGGTTATTAGACTTATTAATATAAGAAACACTTAACCGTGGCCCCATAAAAATTTGGTGATTTTTTTTTTCTGAGACTCGCTTCAAAGTATTTTTTTTAATGGGAATAGGAGGCAAACGAGCATGCCGGTCACCTGGTGATAAGCGATAACCGCAGCCCATGGACATTTGCAACATCGGTTGAGTCGCAATTGCGTTGCAGCCCTTTAATGTAGGAATAGGCTCTATTCTTGAAGGTCCATAAGTCGTATCGGTCTGGAAATACCGCTGGCGATAACTCGTTCCACAAAGTAGTTGTGCGGGGTAGAAAGTTTCGTGAAAAAACGCACTGTGGTGGAGCGAGGTGGTGTCGATGGTACTTGGCGGTTTGACGAGTTGTACGATGGTAAATTCACAAGCAGGTATCAACCCAAACAATTCCTCAGAGCACTCCCCATGATATATCCGATAGAAAATGCATAGGGATGCAACATCCCTTCGCAAAGCCAAAGAATCGAGGCGATCGGACAGGATTTGGTCGTCGACGATTCGAGCAGCACTTCGTTGAATGCGGTCAAATAGAAAGAGCTGGTATTTCGGTGCCCCAGCCCAGAGGTGAGAGCAGTATTCTATGTGCGGCCGAATCTGTGCTTTATAAAGCTGCAACCGATGTATCGGCAGGAAATACTATCTCGCTCGGTTTAGGACACCGAGTTTTTTAGAAGCCAGCTTGGCTTTTCCTTCCAAATGACCGCGAAATTGAACGCTGCTCGATATATCGACCCCAAGAATTCCGATCGAATCGGTGGCAACAAAGGGGAGTGCCTTCAAAAGAGGGAGATATGACGTAGGGTTTTCTCTTCGCGGTAAACGCGCAAACCTGTGTCCTCATGGGGTTAAATTGGACTAAATTAAGTCTGCCCCAATCCGCGATTTTGCATAACATAACCTCGACTTCAGACACAAGTTTATTCCGGCTCTCTTCGACGTACTCCTGAGAGATATTTGCCCGGCCGGTATATAATTCGTCCCGTGGTGTCATCCGCATAGCAATAAATGGTGCAAATATGCAACAGATCATTGATATGCAGGAGAAACAACGTAGGGGACAGGACGCAGCCTTGTGGGACACCAGAGTTCACGAATTTAGCGTCGGAGCAAGCACCGTTAATAACGACCTTGATGCTCCGACGAGAGAAAAAACTAGTGATCCAGTTGCACAATTTCTCAGGAAGCCCGTAAGAGAGAAGTGCTTTGTGCCAAACCCGATCGAAGACTTTCGCTACATCCAAACTAACCGCCAAGGCCTCACCCCTTGTCAACTGCCTCCGCCCATCGATGCGTTAGGTACACTAAAAGGTCACCAGCTGAGCGCCCGCGTCGAAAGCCATATTGACGATCGCTAATGAGCTGGTGCTCCTCAAGGTACCTAAGGAGCTGGCAGTTTATGATGGACTCCGTTGTTTTAGAGAACAAAGAGGTGAGGGCAACAGGCCTATAGTTCGACGGATCAGAACGATCACCTTTTTTAGGGATCGGGTGCACTAAAGCCGTCTTCCAAGAAGTTGGGAGTAGGAGTGCCGGAAAAGGCGCGTTAAAACCGGTGCCAACTCTGAAGCACACGTCCTTAACACAAAGGGAGGGATTCCGTCTGGCCCGCTCGACTTATAGATGTCTAAGGAGAAGAGTGCTGTACGCACTGTGCTTTGCAGAAACCTTGTTTCGGGCATTGTGTGCTCACACCGCGGGATGGTCGGCGGTGTGTTCCCCTTATCATCCAGTGTCGAGTTAGACGCGAAGACGGTGCCCAAAAGTTCGGCTTTCTCTTCAGCGGTGTGGGCCAAAGAATCATCTCCCCTGTGCAAAGATGGAAAAGATGGCGTACAGAAGTTTCCTTGAACAGCCTTGGCGAGAGACCAGAATGCACGAGTCCCGAAGAAAGCTTAACTAATCTCTCGCCAATTTTGCCGATGTGCTCTGACCATTATCTTCCCAATACCGCAACTATGTCAAAAAGTTCTATTTTAATACTGAGTTTGAATTTCTGCGATATAGATCCAAACTCCTTGTAGAATTTACCAAAATTCTTATATAATCTCTAGATAGTAACAAACAAACACATGTATATATTTGAGCAAGACAATCGATCGTGTTTCACGAAATATCCTCGTCATAAAGCTAGCCATTTACGATTTTATTAACATTGAGCCTGATTTGTTAAAATCTTATTTAGAACAGTTTTTTTTTTTCGATTAGCTCGATGTCAAGTGAAATCAGATTCGGTGTTTCTCTACGTTCTTATATAGGGGCAATCCTTTTTAACGTTTTTTATAACGATGACACTATGTGTTTTAACTCTGGTAGGGCCACGTATCAGTCTTCGCTGTTGCAAGAATCGGCAGGTCGATCCGGATAAGTACCACAACGTCATGGAAATATTTTTAACCGAATCATTCCGATACAACTCGTTTTGTGTAGTTTCCACTGATATTTATTTTTGTGCAGCAATTATTTATATTTGTAACAAAGGCATTTAGTGAAAACTAATTGTGGGGCCGAGACGTCAACCATCCTTGAGGACCAAAACCCAGATCAGGAGCAATTATCTGCGGGTCACGTAAATACACAAATAATTAAACACGCTAAATGACTGCAACTCAATTTGAAAATATTAAAGCACCGAAAATTGCTCCGGCGGAAAGATTTTTCGTTAGAAATTATTGTCCACATAAATCGACATAGGTTGCGGTCAGTTTATCAACACCATTTAAGTTTATAATCGAAAAAAAAATATATACCTATATAGTTTTTGTGATATTTTTACAATTTCTTTCTTTTTTTTTTGTTTTCTCATATTCTTATAACTTACTATATTAAAAAGTATACAGTGAGAGTGACCTGTAATAGGTTTCGATTCCTATGAGGGCCAATCGCTACAAAGGACTACTAACTTGAATATTTGATATGAATTTTAACTCCTCAATACCATTAAAAATCAATTACCTTTGAAAAAGAATCTTGACAGATATATTATTCACACAGACGGACACCGTAGTTTTTTTTTATTTTATTTTCTTTATATCTAGTTATTTCTTCTTCAATATTAGGTGGTCGTCCAACCTTAGGCCTGCATAGTAAAACTAAATTGTACTTTACGACACAGTTAGATACTACTGCAGTATACTAAGAGATTGGTTCCGTGGAGTTGAATAAAGGACTCCGCTATTACACAAAGCAAACAGCATTTCTAGTTCAAATAAATTGAATCGCTATTGTGTAATAAATTGGCAGGTGACGAAAGAAAGGAATTTCATGACGGATAGCATGGTTCTAATGCCTGTTTTACTGCAACTTTTGCGTTATTTAAGTAATTCTTTAGTATTGGAAAATATTTGTAACCGTTATTGTACGTTCGTACTTATGTTACGTACGCGTGTAATTAATGGAGTTTTAAATAATTTCAGATTGAAAACAATTTTGAAGTTTTGTAAGGCCTTATTTAAGACTTACCGGCATAGTCAAGATTAGTTTAAAGTCTATTGTGACATTTTAATGTCTCTCATATTTTAAACCATCGTTATTGTTCAAATTTTAGTGCTTTTCTGCTTTGAAGATAAAACATAAATTTTACAGCAATTTCGTTCCGGATCTTATCCAACCAAATTACATTTTTTACGGGAGAAGGTAGCAAGCAAGCTGGCGGTTCTGTTAAGTGACAACCGCAGTCCATGGACATTTGCAACACCCGTCGATTTGCAAATGCGTTGCTACCTTTTAATAAAGTGGGCCCCGGCTAAAACACTCACCAAACGAAACGCATATGTGTAACAATTCTCTCACACGTGTGAGGTCGTGGTACTTATTCAGAAGGACCGGCCGATTGGCAACAGGCCCTAAGTAAATAATATTGCATTACGTACATAATTATGTGTTAAGACATTTTTATCAAGTACTGGCTGACCCGGAAAACGTTGTTTTGCCATATAAATTATTTATAGGTTAGAAAAAAATGTTTGGGGTGGACCACCCTTAAGATTAAGGGGGGTTGAAATATAGCTGTCCGATTCTCCCTGGCCGATATGCACACAAAATTACATGAAAGTCGGTCGAGTCGTTTCGGAGGAGTTCAATTAGAATTACCGTGACACGAGAATTTTATATATTTGATGTATTTAAAACATCTCTCAGAGTATAGTCTCAGAGTGATTGGTTAAGGCTACAATAGCTAATACTTTAATCGTAAAAAGTATGGAGCAATTATGTTACATGTAATAAGTACGTTTCTATGCATAAGATTTTTCGACAGTCTTGATTGAGTACGACCACGATGTCAATGTTTTTATTCAATCTTTTCAAGTTTTGATCAAGGGTCACTACGAAGCTGTATACTTAGGCACTCGAAAATCTTTTTAATTAACACAAAGATGAATGGTTTTGCAGGATCACAGTTAAGTATCACTTGAATCTTTTTTATGATGAATACCTAATTATTTTATGCAAGTGGACATAATTTCAAGAGTATAAGAGAAAAGATCCATAACTCTGTATCCGGGTGCTCGCTTTTGTATAATCTCCTCCAATTCGCACCCTTTTTATAGAAGAAACCTATGCCCAGTGGGACATATAGTATGTTACTGCAAGGAAAAAAAATATTACGGAAAAACAAAACCTACTTCAAATACCTCGCTCTGTATTCATTTTATAATTGATTTTCAGGAGTTCCCTACTTATCTCCGGAGCCCAAGATCCAATACCAACGAAATGAATATGGGAAAACATGGGAAGCACCAGCTTTCAAATAAAAATAGAATCATCATAATGGGTTCACTTAGCCCAAAGTTCTGAGGTAACAAACATAAAAAAAAAATACAGTCGAATTGTAAACCTCCTCCGTTTTTGATGTCGATTGAAAAAGGGAAAAACTTCACTTTGGATATCAGATTTTAAAAATGATAATGGTTGCAAAATCAATGAATGTTGGGGACATAAAAATGACAAAACGAAATGTTTTATTCAAACCACGTAATTATCAAACAGAATCCGTAGTGTAATCGTTTAATATTTTCGTCGCAAAAGATTTATTTTTCCCCCAGTAAAAATTTTATTCCTTAAATCACTTTCTATTTTTAACGACGACAATAAAAACGTTGTATAGAATATTATTATAGGCTTTTTTTTGAGTTGACGATTAAACTTTGTTTAAAAAATATATTTGATTTTTTAAAGTCGTTAGTTGAGTGAGTAAATCAGCATTTATATAGAACCTATATTACTAAAACTAAAAATAATTTATTTACTATGAGCAAATGTAAAAAAGGATAACGATATAAAATATTTTTTAACGTTAACAATTATAGGAAGTCAACATAACATCAGGAACGATGGTCTTTTTTTTAATTATTTTCAGTCTTGAGACGCTGAACCTAATTCCCTTCCAGCATCTCGCTTCGTAGCAAAAAATGTGGATGCATCGTAGCGCTATTGCTTAAAAAATTTTTCACTGTAAATAACTAAAAATACAAAGTCCCTCCCTATAAAAGGTGCGCTGCACCTTTGTGATATTTCTTGGCAGGTTTCCACAAAAAGTTGCTTAGATTCCCTCAGCGAAAGTAACATTCATCAGTAAGAAAGCTTTAAAACAAATCTTTAAGTAGAGTTTCTCTACGACATTCAGCAAAAAAAACTCATAGCAAAACAGTTAAAAATTTCTAGAAAACTATAAGGCATGTATTCATTATGTTAAGATAATTTTACAAAGTAAAATTACGAAGAAAATGTATTGATAAAGAAGTTTATAAATTTAAATTGTTTATAGTGCTAATCTTTGCACTTAAGATTGAACATTAAAATATGTAGAAAAAGTGCGAAAAGATTGTCGCCGCTGTGGGAATGCTTCCGCCAAGCATTGCTTCAAATGCTAAGAAAACAATGTGGAAGAATGCGTTAAGATTTTCGTCGGTGTGGTAATCAGCCGTTTAGCTCAGTGGCTAGAGCGTCAGGCCGCGAATGCCGAAGACGTGGGTTCGATTCCCACAGCGGCGACAATGTTTTCGCACTTTTTCTACATATTTTAAAAGAAGTTTATTTTAGCAAAAATTATAGCTTTATAACTCGGGCGCAAATTTCTACCTACATAATTATGTATACACCATTATCTTACATTAGCTGCTTCATGTAGTTTCGGATCCGTTTAAAGATAAACGTATGCAGTGTTTGATTGGTCCTTGGATTTAAATATTTTTGAAAGAAAGAAAGAAAGAAACATTTCATCATCATCATCATTTCAGCCTGTTTGAGTCCACTGCTGAACATAGGCCTCCCCCATAGACTGCCACGAAGTACGATCCTGAGCCACCTGCATCCATCGACTTCCCGCACATTTGCACAGGTCGTCACTCCATCTAGTGGGGGGTCGTCCCACACTGCGATGGCCAGTACGAGGCTGCCACTCGAGAACCTTTCTTCCCCAACGGTTATCGGTTCTACGAGCTATATGGCCGGCCCACCGCCACTTCAGCTTGCTAATCCTTTGAGTTATGTCGGTCACCTTAGTTCTACTGCGGATGTCTTCGTTACGAACTCTATCACGCAGAGAAATACCGAGCATAGCCCGCTCCATAGCTCGCTGAGCGACTTTGAGCTTCCTCATACGGCCAGCAGTGAAGGACCACGTCTCGGTTCCGTAGGTCATCACTGGAAAAATTCAAACATTTATTTGGCATAAAACATATGCTAAAAACTAAATACCTATGATTAGAATGAACCAAAATGGTCACCACTCAGCTTCATATCACGAAGTTGACAATCTTCGTGAATGCTGGTTTTCAGTGGAACCTTGGGGGAAAGAGATAGATGGCCCTACGTAATAGTCGTAAAGAATTAATATTGGATACAATAAATTAAAAAAACAAGAACATTTGACTAAAAGTAAGAAACGTTACATAAAGAATAAAATTATTATAAAACAAATATAATGTTTTATATTTATTAATATAAATATTTTTTATGAATTAGGAATTGATCTTTGGTTATTTCTTTATTTTTATAGACTGACGAGGCTACTAAAATTTTAGAGAAATTCGTTTTTTGTTTTTTACGGAGATGATTTCTGGTTAATGAAAACGCCGTAAAACGTCTATTAAAATAGCTGAAGTGCATAAAACTTAATATACACTACTTTGGAAGGAAAATTATACATGGCTTATATATACTTTTAAACTACACGTTTTTATCATAGATTTATAGGGTCCAATACTTTTTAATTTAAACTTAATATTTACACTTCTTAATTTTTAACATATTTATAAAATTTTACTCAAACACTGTTAATAAATTGGTATAAAACAGATATTAATTTATATTAATAAATAAATTCATATATTCATTCTTAAACTTCATTTTAAGTTATTTTAATATAATAAAAGTTAATGTAAAAATGAAACGTGAAACGCTAGGAACTAATAAGAAATTGTTTGGCATTATACTTTTCTTTCGCAATAAAAATTATTTAGGAACTCTCAAACAGCGGCGTATTCCAGAATTTACAGTGCTTAAAGCACCTTTTTGTGTCAATATTTTGAGAACAGCATGCGCTTTGCTGTGAATACCTATTTTGAAAATGTTGGCATAATTTTCTTTTCATTATACTGTCTTTTGTTTAAATAGAAAGAAAATTAGGATCAAAATTATTACACTACTACTGTAAGAAATCCTTGTCTTTATGATTAGTGACATTTTCTATTTTTTGAGCCTTTTGAATAAAATTCTAAAAAAAAATATATTATTAATAAATATTATATTTTTATTGTTAATACAGTGATATCGGGATATACATGGGATAGTAGTCTAATTATAGTGATATAGGGAGATAGTGTCTAGTGATATTCTGTCTCCTTTCTCAAATATAATATATCTCTTTATTTATTATTGATTATCTCGATTATCTTTATCGATTTTATCGATAGCCATCAAAAACCTAAGATGCTATTTCTTACCTGTGGAACAAACGACGAATATTATTAAAAAAACCAGAATGGAATTCTGCATCTTATAAAATGATGCGATATTGACCTATGTTAAAAAGTATGATATAACTTCCTTGCAGCTGCCCTGGCTTTAGGCTCAAGGAACCGCCCAAAGTTGAGGTTTAAGGATATTTCAATATTTCCTAACTATAATTCTGTCTATTTAAGGTGCGCGGAGCGCGCTAGACGGGCAGTTGAGTCGAGAAACTCGCAGAGAAATGATAATATTTGGACTGATCAGGATACACCATATTACGTTATTATTTCGAAAATATGCCGGTTTCCTCACGAAGTTTTCAACAAAGCACTCAGCACTTTAAATTATAGGTAACAACTTAATTAGCGCCATGATAGCCTAAAATAGGTTATTCTAAATAATCGATGTATATTCGTCTAAAATAATCGAGCAACCCGAGTTCAACTCCCGCTGCCCGCACCAATGAAGTTCTTGATCTAATTTAACAATGTATATATTAAATAACACTCATTTTATTATTTTAGTTACTGTAATATTTTTATTATAAGCTATATTAAAAATGTATGAATAAATACTCAGCGAAGACAGTATGGGAAAACTTTTTATTACTTTTCCAAGAAATGTAAAGGAAGCGTGATGTCTAAATGATTTACGAGGCGACTGATGACACTGTAATATTTCGTTTTTCACTATAACAAAACTAGAAGTGGCTTCCGTAACTACCTCCGTAATATATTTAACGATTAAAAATATGATATGCATAGTGAAGTACGATGGAAATTAAAACTTTATTATAAATAGCTTTTTTTATATAACCAATACATGACACACCTTTCAAATAACCGTTGTCAAATCGCGCAAAAAGGGCAAGAGACGCCCCGCTACGGACAGTGACCACGAAAGCGAGGCCACCCCGTCAAACCGTCCCACCGCGACGCCCGCCAAAAAGGCAGCCGCGACTGCCCAGTCGGAACCGACATTCGCCTCCGAGCGATAAATCAAGCCACCGCCGCCAACTATAATCCAAGAAAAGGCAAAGTGGCATCAGATATGTTCATGGTTCGAACGCCATAACATTCTCGTATGTTATGGCGTTCGAACCCCCGGTCCAAGAATACGCATATGGGTATCCGCGTATACCTCGATTCTTCGGACGATTTCCGCCGCGTAACGAAATACTTGCGCGAAGCTAAGGTAGGTTTCCACACCTACTCACTACCCGAAGAGCGTAAACTTCGGGTCGTAATTAAGGGCGTCCCAAAAGAGTCGGATGTCGATATGGCTAAGGTCGACATCCGCACTCAGGGATACCCTATTCACGCCGTGCGTCGTCTCAGGCACCCCCGCACCCGTGTCCCTATGGACATGGTCATGGTGGAACTTGACCCTACCCCGGAAGGTAAGGCCATTTTCAACCTTAAGAGGGTCTGTGGGCTCAGTGACTTAGTCATCGAGCCCCCACGTAAATCAGGTGTTGTGGCACAGTGCCACAACTGTCAACATTTTGGCCACACGGCCAATAACTGCTTCGCTCACCCAAGGTGCGTCAAATGCACCCGTGACCACGGCACAACCGAGTGCACGAGGCCGAAAGATTGCGCAGATCCACCGGACTGCGTAAACTGTAACGCCACCGGCCACCCGGCTAGCTACAGAGGCTGCGCTAAGGCCCCGAAAACTCCCGCGAGGAAATCTCCCGCGAAATCGACGTTGCCCAAACCCGCGCCCGTTAGATTCATTCCCGCGCCCGTACCCGTCGTAAACGCCTGGGCGAAACCCCAGGTGGCCGCGCAGGTAACCGCACCGGTCGCCTCACGAACGATCGCACAACAGCTGCCCACCTCTGAAACGGCGCCGCGGCCGCAGGTGCAGCCAACTCCGTCAGTTTTCGCGGAAAACAAGGACGACCCATTCGCGCAAATCGCTAATATTTGCAGCTTACTTGATAGAATCAATAGGCAGGAACTCGCCGTATTGTCCGCTAAAATAGCGGCCGCCACATCTGGCCACGAGCGTCTTAGGGCAATTAGCCAACACAAAACGCTTGTGGAAGCCCTTTGGGCTTTTACGAGCCAACCGTAAAAAAAAAACAATAGTCCGCGCAATAAAACCGCGCTCCGCCGCGTCGTTAATTAGACCCATAAAAACACCTTAATGGGAAGTACAACCGCAATTAGAACAAAACCTCGGGCTCTGGTTGTTTCGTATTTCAACGCAAACGGCATAAAGGGTCAAAGGGATGAAATCGCGGAATTCCTTCGCGATTATAACGTAGATATTTTCCTAGTGCAAGAGACATTCTTGAAACCTAGTGTACGCGATCCCAGAATCGCAAATTACAATATTGTCCGCCACGATCGGTTAGCAAACCGTCTGGGAGGCACACTAATTTATTATAAACGGTCCTTGCACTGTTGCCCGCTCGACATTCCAGAGCTAAGTCAAATAGAGGCATCCGCGTGTAGGTTAGCGCTCACCGGCCACAGGCCGCTTGTACTAGTCTCAGCCTACCTCTCGGGGAATAGAACCCTACTTCAAAGCGACCTAGATACGCTTCTTAACTTAGGCCCTTCCGTGATAATTGCAGGAGATCTAAACTGCAAACACGGCTCATGGGACACCAACAGCATCCCAAATAACAACGGAAAGCATCTCTTTAGCTTATCCGATAACCTAAATTTTAGTATAGTCGCTCCCGCGACTCCCACTAGGTATCATACGGTGGACAACTACCAGCACGCGTCACCGAGTGTCCTAGACATAATGTTATTCAGGGAGGTCTCGCTCGACATCGAGTCGATAGAGACAATCCATGAACTAGACTCAGACCACAGGCCCGTCCTGTGTAAACTGGGCCAGAACGCCGGCGCGGTCCCTCCGACCAAATCCGTAGTGGACTGGCATCGTCTTGAGGTCAAACTCAAGGCCTTGGACCCCCAGGACTTAGTAGACTTACCCGAGACGATAGCTACGTTCGATGACGCAAATCGAGCGATAGCGAGTCTCCGCAAAACTATTACTTCCGCAGTCACAGACTCGGAACGGACGGTGAAACTGTCGGGCGACCGACGGTTTAACTTTCCGCCCGACCTACGACTGCTAATTAGACAGAAAAATGCAGCCAAACGCGCCTTCGACCGATACCGATCGGAATCGAACCGAACCCTACTTCGACGCCTTCAGCTAGAAGTCAAAGATCGTGTATCGGAACACCAACATACAACGTGAGACAATCTCCTAGAGGACATCGAGCCATCGCACACCGCCTACTGGCGGTTGGCCCGCAGTCTGAAAGCAGACCCCCGCGAATCTCTACCGCTGTTAGTTAGACCTAATAGCGCTTCAGTAGCCCTAGATGACTCCGAAAAAGCCGAATGCCTTGCGGACATCCTAGAGCAGCAATGTACGCCATCGCGCGAACACACCGATACAGTCCACCTAACGGAGGTGGACCGCGTTATCGAGACTAGGGCTGCGCTTCCACCGGAAGGCGAACCTTTAAATTCAGTGACCCCCGAAGAGGTCCAAGATATTATTAAAAATCTAAAACCGAAATCCGCCCCGGGCCCAGATAATATCAGTAACAAAATTCTTAAAGCTCTCCCTGGGCCGCTTATCTGTTTACTGGCGACCATTTACAACACTTTACTCTCCAGTTTCTCCTTTCCCGACGACTGGAAAGAAGCCACGGTTATCGGCATTCGCAAGCCGAATAAACCAGCCAACCAGCCCTCTAGTTATCGTCCCATCAGCCTCCTCAGTTGCCTGGGGAAGCTCTACGAGCGGCTTTTATTAAACAGGCTCAATGAACACGTGTTTACCAACGGCCTTCTGCCGGCGGAACAATTCGGCTTTCGAGCTAGACATTCCTGTCCCGACCAACTATTCCACCTAACGGAACATATCCTAAAAGGCCTAAATCACCCTAAACATATTAGTACAGGGGCTCTCTTCTTCGATGTCGCAAAAGCATTCGACAAGGTCTGGCACAACGGCTTGCTTTACAAGCTGTACACACTCAAAGTGCCAGATAGGCTCGTACACACCATCCGGGCCTTCCTGTCAAACCGCTCTTTTCGATATCGAGTTGAAGGCACCCGCTCCACAAGCCGCCGCCTCATGGCCGGCGTACCACAAGGCTCCTGCCTCTCACGTTTGCTCTTTACGCTCTACACGAGCGATATACCTAAAGATCCCCACGTCAATCTCGCGCTTTTCGCGGATGACACGGCGCTCTTTTATTCAGACCGCAACCTTAGACTACTAACCACTCGACTCCAAAGCGCCGCCGACCGCCTCGGCGACTGGTTCCGCAAATGGAGAATAGAAATAAATCCCGAAAAGAGTGTAGCGATTCACTTCACACGAAGTACTTACCCGTCACATCTTTATAATGGTCCTCGCCAATGCAGAAACTTGGGGCAAATATCCCTTTATGGCCAACCGCTCCCCTGGGAGAAAAAGGAGTCAAATACTTAGGAGTCACTTTCGACTCGCGTATGTCATTTACTACGCACATTAATAACGTTCGTAATAGAGCCGCGTTCGTCTCCGGCCGGCTACACAATTTAACAAACGCTAAAAGTAAAATGCCCTTAAGGCACAAATTATTATTATATAAGACCTGCGTACGACCTATTATACCCTACGCATGCATGATCTTCGCCCACACGCACCCTACTCGCTTGTACAAGCTGCAAATAGTACAAAATAAGTTCATCCGCCGTGCAACCGGTGCGCAGTGGTATCAACGCAACGTCGATCTGCACAGCGATTGCAGACTCCCGACGATTCGCGAATATTTTAAAGACCTGACCAAACGGTTCTTCGATAGAGCCGAACATCATCCCAACCCTCTGGTGGTAAGCGCAGCAAATTACCAACCCGACACAAACGCGAACGTCAACAAGCGTCGCCCGCGAAACGTCCTCATCGACCCGGTCGAGGAAGGGGACCTAGATACGCCGGACCCACCGCCGGGGGTCCCGCCGGACAACACTACACCCACAGTTAGTGCAACAACAAACACACTAGTTCGCCCTCGCCTCCGAGCACGGCGAGACCAACACAACGCGTACACAAGGTACACCCGCGATCCAGGGCGGTTCTCACCGCCCCCAGCCACCGATTAGCTAAAAAACACACAGTCGACGGCCATCGGGGTCTCGGTCCGCACCGCAACTTCGATGGCCCTTAGATGACATGTCGTAGTTAAACGCACGCATGAGCACATGCGCGGCCCTACCCACAGCGGAGGGCCCAAACCCGTGGGTTCTGGCTAGCCCACCGGTTCTGCGTCAGATGAAGCTTTAATAGTCTCGGGACTGAAAGCAAAAACATCAGTTAATACAAGATACAAGATACCTTTCAAATATTGCCAACGAAAAGCGACATGATTTTGAATGTCATTTTTTAATGTCAAAACTGTGTTGAATAATGTTGTGAACATCAAATAATGTTCTTTTCGTAACGTTATTATCGTGAGAATATTTCTTCCTCCTGCCCTTAAAGCCAACCCCAATAAGGGAGGTTTCTTGTTTTGTATTGTTTATATATAGGGTTAGCCCGCCCATACTCCCCTGACCCACACTGAAATGGCCTTTGGTGTAAGGCCGGTCGGAGAGGGCCGCTCCGAGCGAGCTCACTGAGCCCACTCTGGATGCGTGCTTGGAGGGTGCAGGGGAAAGATCGGGGGTGATAAAGGAGGAGCTAATCTCCCTGTCTTCTGCTATCGAGGAGGAGTTGTGGAGGAAGAGGAGTGTCGTTATTGTGTTAGGCCGCTCTCCCTATCCTCCACGACTCGGCGGGGCTGTATCGCTGATGTAGTAGTGGTGAAGCCTCAGGGAGAGAGAATGGAACATAACAGAGCATTTAGCATAATTACACATTTATTTTCTTTTGCAATTGTAACAAGCTTTTATTTATAAAAAAAAATGGGTACGTGATAAAAACACAAAGATTTAATACAAGTTGTGAAGTTTTAGAGTTTAATAAAAATGTCTAATAGGTATGTATGTACATACCAACTTACGATATGGTTATATCAGGTTCAATTTATGTTTGATTTTGAAGAGTTTCTTGATATATCTTCGAGGTTCAAAGTCTCATACCAATTAAATGTGTATAGGACCACATGTGGGCTAAAACGAACACTATGTGAAAATTATTTTTAAAATGTTTTCGTTTTTTTAAATTAATGCTGGATTTCTGAGGAAAAAACCACAACCGAAGTAAGATGCTCATCCTAAAAGAAAGTTAGTTTAAAAGTAAACACGCACGCGAAGTTACCTGAACAACGCTCAACAATTTAAATATAAAGAAATTCTGGTACTGTTAAATTACTGGTACACCAAAACTGCTTATAATATTAACGGAGTTACGATTATAGTACCGATAAACTTTTATTATAGACTTTTAATATAGCCATATGATTTTAATGAAATCATATGAATGCATGTAGACGGAGTTGTAAGCGAAGCGGAATTGTTAGCATCATAACAAATGCAAGAAAATGACCCGTACGAAAAGCAAGTGAAAATAATCGTTTTTCAATCTTTCAATCTTTTTTTTTTTTAAACATGGCTCTTACTGTAGGATAACAATATCCTGTTTTGTAAGGCCGTTTTACAAACATAAATTTCAAGCGGCCAAACACCCAGATGCGAAACCACTATCTGTGGGTCACACAAATAGTTATACCGTGTGGGAATAGAACCCACGACCCCCGACGCCGAAGCCGATACTTTGGCAACTGCGCCACGGAGACTTCCAAGATAAGTATGTCGATTGTCGAGATGTGAGAATATCAGCCGCTTAGCGCAGTAAACTGGGAGCCTTACTCAGAAAACGAGCGTTCCTGAAAGCATCATAAAAGTATTCCTTCGATAATTAATAATTTAAATTCATATTTAAAATTTATTATGAGTGCATATTAACAATAAAAAAACCAAACGTCAAAAAATTTTTCGAACCTAATCTTTATCTATTTATCTGATGATTACTATGTTTTAACTTACCAAACAAAGAAGCAAACTGTTCCATCAATGAAATCAAAAGCCGTATAAGGTAAGGTTGTTTCGGAATGTACCGACCACACGATGGATCCGCGAATCGCTCAACGGAACTTCACGCTTTATTAATTTTATCTTTTCTCTTAAAATAAAATGATCAAATTACATAAAGCTAATTATTATTTCATAACGTAACGTAATTATGTATCATCTGTAATCGAGTAAGTACAAGAAATAATAACATAAAGTAATTTTGACTAGATAAATATAATATCTTGGTATATAGTGTAGTCAACTATAATTAGGAAGTATGGTAAATCATTGGTTTCTTTAGCTTTTTTGTAAGATGATATATTTTACAAGTAACATTCAAGTTGCTAAAATGAAGATACTGGGGCTGATGTGCATCTCATTAAAGCCTGCAATGGCCACGCGCCAGAAAGACCGCCAAAAAAAAAAGAAAAAGGTAGGCTTTAATAGAATGGTGATATAGAATGGCAACAAATGGTCAAAGAATCCCGATCTTAGACAACATGGAGAATAACATGATGATATTGGAAATATAGCGAAGTGGAGAAGCAAATATAGAAAGACTGACTCCACCGCGTTATAGGACTTAAAACTATCCCTCTATAAGTAGAAAGAAATATAATTGATATTTATGTGTATAAAATAGCACATATGAATCATACCGGTTGTATGGGACTTAAATAATTTTATTCTATTTTTTAGTATTTGTTGTTATAGCGGCAACAGAAATAATAAATCATCTATGAAAATTTCAACTGTCTAACTATCACGGTTCATGATACGGCCTGGTGACAGGCAGTCAGATAGCGGAGTCTTAGTAATAGAGTGTGTTTTAGCTTTCGCGTACGGCACCCTAAGACACAAAACAGATTTATTTATTTACTATTACAAAAGTATTTTCATTTAATGGTTATCTAGCACTGACTGTGATAAAGTGTCAAACAATTCATATAAAACAACAGTACTTTATCATGGTTGAAACATTTCGTTATTCGGAAGTACATACCAGCATACACACAAAAATATTAACAAAATACAATTTCCGATCCGATTCTATTGGGACCGTTAATTGAAATCATTCTATAATAAAACACTCGCTCCGTACGAACAATGTGTTTTTGTTTCCAGGGAGCGAAGTTTCAATTATTGGATTCCGTGTGTATGTATGTACATATATTTCATTACAGTATGGTTTATATAAATTAATGAGTTTTATCAGCGTTGCCGTAATTGTTACATTTATTATGATACGATAATGTCGGTTACAATCAAGTTGACCTACATAATTACATTAGGGTACATTTAAAATTGCATTTTTAACGTTTGCTCCAATAAATCTCAGTACCTGGAGGACCGAGCTTTGCTCGGCTTGTTTTTTTTTTTTGTAAATCGTGTATTTTGGAAATTACATTTAGATACAAATTACTGAGTAATGAAATATGCATAATATTTTTCGATCTTACCGTCCTAATAATAAGAAAATATGAAGTGGTGTTTTTCACAATAGAAACAACTTTAGAAAAAAAAGGGAAAAAATAACAAAATCATCTGGATCAACAAAAAATAAAAAATAAAGAAAGCAATGACCTGGAATCGAAAAAAAAGTAAAAAAAAGAGTGCGTAAATGATCGTGACCGAGCTATTATAACATTTTTTTTTTGCGCCGAAATTTACCGTCATATTCGAATGATATTTTTCATTCCCTGAAAACAGGGATAAAAGGAAATTTTCTATAAATGAAACCTTGCTAGATCGATTTTTACCCCCGAATCTACGCACATACTAAATGTCATGAAAATCGCCTGAGCAGTTTCCGAGATTCATATACAAGAATTGCTCGTTTAAAGGATAAGTACCCGGAGGACCGAGCTTTGCTCGGTTTGTTTTTTTTTTTTTTTGTAAATCGTGTATTTTGGAAATTATATTTAGATACAAATTACTGAGTAATGAAATATGCATAATATTTTTCGATCTTACCGACGTAATAATTAGAAAATATGAACTGATATTTTTCACAAAAGAAAGAACTATAAAAAAAGGGAAAAGAATAAGAAAATAATAAATCGACAAAAAATTAAAAATAAAGAAAGCGATGATCTGGAATCGAAAAAAAGGTAAAAAAATAAATGTGTAAATGATCGTGACGCGAACCACGGCCGTCTGTTTTGGGGCCGCCCGATTACCGACCGAGCTATTATGACATTTTTTCTTGCAGCGAAATTTACCGTCATATTCGAATTATATTTTTCATTCCCTGAAAACAGGGATAAAAGGATTTTTACCCCCGAATCTACGCACATACTAAATGTCATGAAAATCGCCTGAGCAGTTTCCGAGATTCATAGAATTGCTCGTTTAAAGGATAAGTACCCGGAGGACCGAGCTTTGCTCGGTTTGTTTTTTTTTTTGTAAATCGTGTATTTTGGAAATTATATTTAGATACAAATTACTGAGTAATGAAATATGCATAATATTTTTCGATCTTACCGACGTAATAATTAGAAAATATGAACTGATATTTTTCACAAAAGAAAGAACTATAAAAAAAGGGAAAAGAATAAGAAAATAATAAATCGACAAAAAATTAAAAATAAAGAAAGCGATGATCTGGAATCGAAAAAAAGGTAAAAAAATAAATGTGTAAATGATCGTGACGCGAACCACGGCCGTCTGTTTTGGGGCCGCCCGATTACCGACCGAGCTATTATGACATTTTCTCTTGCATCGAAATTTACCGTCATATTCGAATTATACTTTTCATTCCCTGGAAACAGGGATAAAAGGACATTTATACAAGAATGTGCAGGCTCATCCGGGGAAGTACTACAGGCTCACAGAAGACGTAAGGCTAAAATGACATAGGTATGTAATATTTAATAAAATATGTATAATAAAAGATAAAAGTCGAAGCATTAAACGTTCGCGTTTAGTCTCGTGAGAGAAGTAATCGGGGCCCACATCTTTAAAGGTTTTCAGAGCATCAGCAAGCCATTGGGTGTTGTAGATTTCTATAATTTAAAATCAGGTGAACCGCCTGCTCTCTTAATAAATTTTTACATAAAAAATGTTATAGCATATCTGACTAAAATGCATTACCTCTTACTCATCACGCGTCAATTCATTTGCTCTGGCCTCACACATTCTTTTTTATTAAAGCAGCCATTGCGTGACCGTTAAGTGCGTGTATCTAAATGTCCCAAAGGCAATAACTACACAGGCATGCTTAAGGTGGGTCACATCTCTAAATAACTTTCATTTGATATTTGTATGCTTCGACTCAATGATTAATACAAGGTGGTATTTTCACATTAGTAAAAATTTACTTATTAGTTGTTCTGGCTCAGTGCCCCTGCTCTCGCTTTTAATTAAATATAGTTACATAACTATAGCTGTAGCTATAGCTATATAACTATATAACTATAGTTACCTAGTTCAAACCCTAGTACCGATATCGAGGAAAATGTTAATTACAATTTCAAGGATTAAATGTGTGATGTGAAGGACTGAGGAGGCCTATCCTTAGCTTTGGATGATTATTTTACTATACTATTACATTTTTAGATCTAATCCAACAATATCATAAAGTGTGGTATTTATTGAGGAGACAAAGTTTAGATGTTTATCTAAACTAACTATCTGTGCCCGTGACTTCGTCTGCGTGGAATTTAAAATAACTAAAATTTCTGAAATAAAACTAGCCTAAGTTCAATTACATCAGCTATCTGCCAGTGAAACTTCCGTCAAAATCGGTCCAAGCGTTTCAGAGATAAACCGGAACAAACAGACAGATAGATAGACAAAAATGTATGGTCATCATCATTTCACGACACTGACCTGATGAAGGAATATAAAACTCTTTAACGGTTAGGAATTAGGTGATTTCTTGTTCTAGAATAATGTATAGATAATTGATATCTCTGGAGACAACAAAGTAACTGCTAGAAACTAGAAGTATTATCATCATATTGAAGTGTTATTATCATTTTAATCCACTTTAAGAAAAGAATGAGGAGATTGTCAATTCAAGGCGTATTTTTAGTTTGTTTCTGAGGTGTAAGGAGTACCTATTTTTTGAATTGAATTATGAGATTATGAAAATTCTTTCACCATCCTACATTATCCCTGATGAACATAGGCTATTTTTACCAAGGGAAAACCTAATTAAAGGAGGGCGTAGCCGCGGCGTGAAAAGCTAGTGTGTAATAAAGTTGCTTAAGGCATTTCATCTACCGTTTTCCTAGATATTTATTTACAATAATCCTAATCGTTGCATTTCACGCAACGCTTTTTCATCAGTACTTTATTTGGCTTTAAATCGCAAAGAGCAATGCCATCTAGTGTCTTTACACGGTTCAGCACAACATAAACTTAGCCTTTAACGAAATTTTTTCTGCCTAAATCAATCATGGCATTGTTTAGGGTGGTGCCCTGGAGTTCATGTACCGTTACCACCCAGCTAAGGATCAGCGGTAGCATCCTCCGTCCATCATCTTCATAGCGTTTAGATGCCTAATATGTTTTTGACACAGGCGCTATGACAACTAACCCCTCACTATCTTTCACTTTTGTGCCAATAGTGTCGTCATCAAATTTTATCAAAACTGAATCAGGTCTCAACTCTCAACTCGCCTAACTCTTTTTGGTCGCGACGTAAGACAACTTGTACATGATCCAAATCGCCCCGTTTACCAAGTTAGAGAAACGTTACGTCTCAACATCACTCACCTTGCACCGACGCCCAGTTTCATTATATTCATCAAACCACCACAGTTAAATAACTGTGCGTAAATACATCAGCAGGAATAACGTTAGATGGTGGTCGTTTTCCATAGGTTGCTGCCTCTCGTTACTCATCAATACCATGCAAGGTGTATACGCAACATGATTGAAGCAGTCAGTCCGTCTTTTTCTAGTTACATTTATCTACCAATTTGACAGTTGGATAAAATGTTATTGCGAAACCCAACGTCGAATTACGAATTCACAAACCTGTTCAAATTGAAGTCTTTCAACCAAAACTTATGATTGTGAGCTCACCAAAGTGAGTTCGCAAAATGAAAAAAAATTCTATTATGAAATGTGTTTCTGCGTTTGATTATGGAGGTTCTACGAATCAACAATTTCCAAATAACAACGAATTTACACCACCAAACAATAAATTATTATTGTTCTACTCCTGACGACGTATTTTTTTTATGCGAAAAGTTGTCAAACGAGCAGACAGTTCCCCTGATGTTAAGTGAATACCGCCGCCCATAGACATCCGAGGGTTACAGATGCCTTGATTGAAAACCGGCTACTTCACTCACCAGACGAAACGCGAAAGTATTTGTCATACTTCCACTTTACGCTGGTCTTCTGTGAGATCGTGGTACTTATCCGGACGGGCCTGCCCATTCGTGCAACAGCCGAGACTGCTGCGTGACCCTACCACCGTGAGAATACGCAATTGAATTATACGCAAATTTTCGTAGGAAACCATCGATATTTTATCCACTACAAGCCATCTGATGTAGCGTCCCTTACGCCTTTCCCGTTCCAACGGCTATCCATTCATTTTAGGATAAGACATTGTACTACCCTTTTATTGGAAGTGAAAAAACTTAGTGAAGAGTTCTACCAGAAATTGGAAGTGCAACACTCGTCAGAGTCGTCTTCAATATAGTATCCACGGTTGGAGCATAGCAGCGCCTGATATGCTCAACAATTAATGTTAATAGGAATGATTTCCCGCTGCCTGCTCCAATATGACCAAATGAACAATAAGAAAGGATGCAGATTGTCATTTAGCATGTCTCTTTCAATGGTATCAGAGACTTGCTTCATTAAATCTTTTTGTTGAACATTCAGGCTCTTGAGTCCACTAACAAAACTTCATCGGGCATAGCAGTAGGGTCAATAATTTCAATCATGATTAGACAAATTGATTTGATCTTCGGCGTAAATTAACATTATGTTCTGTAGAACCGTTGAGGTCTCTATCCTTATTCACAATTCCTGACTTACAAGAAAATATAATGAACCACGTTTGAGTACCAAAACTCCGCACCATGGCAATTAGCTCAGCGCAACATCTTTTCAATAGGCTGCCGATCCTCTTATGTTTCTCATCTGAACATAACTACCTTTTGCCTGTGTTTTAACTTTTATTTTTATTTGTCCCGTTTATTCTCAATTCAAAAGTCAGATAAACATTTGCCAAAAAATCATGTATTCGTCCGGTTCTACTTCAAACAACATAAGAAAATATCTGTAACAGTAACAACATGAGATACTGTATTAAAAATATGAAAACAGAGTAAGTCCCCCATCTTCGTTAGTATCAGATTTGATTATAATATATACTGATGATATAGTGAAAAAAAAGACAAAAAAACATACATTATTTTTGTCTCGTCGCTGTAGGTATCGGTTCAATGAACCTTCATTATACTTAACGTCTTTGATGTTAACTTGAGCATAGTTTACTGCAAAAATAAAGGATATAATCCAGCTATTTCAGCTCTAAAAATAATAAATATAGAATTTGCCTATAAATAAGTTCTGTTTATTAGTTCATATTCATGTTATTACTTCAGTTCAGGTATAAATTACTGCTTATTATTTCTCTCTGAACAGTAAAACGATGTTTGTAGCTATTTAATCCTGTATTTTGATTGCTTAATGCATCGTTGTTATATGGAATTTATTTACACATACAAAACCTGGAGTCTGAAAATGGACAGTACACAGTACAGAATAGTAACATGCATAGTTTCGACTACTTATTAATCATTTTATTTTATTTATCTTTATTTTCAAAATCTTTCTATTATATTTAAGTACATAACATATAGAGTAATAATAATAAATAGTTGCTCTATAACTTTAATAATGTTTTTACCATTATGTATACCTAACGAACAATTCAATTTTTATTTCCACTTCAATGTTACACATGTATTTAACATGACAATATATTTTAATTGTATAATTATTTAATTGTAATAACGAATTACAATTTAATCAACGTTTATAACTTTCAGGTGTAATTACAATACATACGACAAAAAGCTTGTAGCATAAAAACGAGGGCAATATATGATTGAATTTCTTCACGGTCGAGAGCTCGTGACATTATTAAAAGTATTTTTGCATTTGATATAAAGCGCGAATGACGTGTTAATTGTTGAGCATGAAACAACTGTAACATTGTAATGTCATGCAAAGCAATTCACTGCAATGTTTACATTTTAGGTAAACATGATTTCAGAAAGAGCATATTCATATTTCTCAATGTAAAACGTATAGTTTTAACACAAGATAATAGTACTCCTTTAATCTTATTCGTAACGGTTTTATCTAGGACATATTATAATGAAATAAGGTTATAAAAAAAGTTTTATAAAAGGAACAACTTATTTTTTTATACATTGATCGAAAGTTTTACAGTTCGTTAAATTTGAAGCTCTTCGCGAATTCTGTTGACTATGCTATATTCTGTGGTTATTTCGTATATTTAAGCTGTGAAAGTGCTTTAATGAGTTCTCGTTTTGAGAGAAAAAAATAATGTTGTATAAGTTATCATTGGATTTAATTCAACTTTTTTATTTCGTAAAAAAACATGGTCCCGAATTCCATTTAGTTTGAATTATATTTGTACGCTGATAGAAAGGAAATATGTGTATTCATATTTTTTTTAATTAAATAAAAATAACAAATCTGGTACCTACTTAATAATCGAGGCTTGAAATATAATTAAATTTTATTATGTTTATTTTTATTTTACTTTCAATCCTGCAGTCGTTTTCAAATGAATAATATGTATATGTGTTTTTTATGGGAAAATGTTAAATTTTTAAAAATAAGAGTTTAAAAGATAATTAGAATAAATAGCTAAATGAAATGAATTATAAGCATTCATTCCATTTATGACTTTTGTTTGTATACAGATAGCTAAGTCAATCCGAGATAACATTTCCTATGTTATTCTAGATATACATTTAATATACGAGAGGCACACTGAAATGATCGAGTATAGAATATTTCGGATTGAGTTACAATAAAACCATTTTTTAGAATTTGAATACTGGCCTCTTAGAATCTTAATGACATTGAAACAATAAAAAATATATTTAAAAACAAAAACTATGTTGGTTCAAAGTTGACACGTTAACAGAAATGGAGCTCACGCGTGAACATTTCCGTACCATAATTTAAATAATATATATAATTAATTTTCAATTTTCGTCGCGACTTATCTCAAGATAAATGTCTCAGCCAACTTGTTTAGATATGATGTTGAAGCACCGAGTCAAACTACAATATACCGCTGGTATGCCGATTTTCGACGCGGTCGTGTGTCGCTCAGCACTGTTTCTTCTGCAGGTCAACCAAGAACAGCGGTAACGCCTGAAAACATCGCAGCTGTGCGAACTATTATATTAGATGACCGTCATGTGACATACGAGTAGATTCGGGCTGTTATCAGTAACGGAATGACTGCAATTCAGTCGATATTACATAATGAGCTGTGTGTAAGAAAGCTAGTTTCCCGCTGGGTTCCTCACAATTTGTCTGAAGAGCAAAAGGCGGCTCGTGTAG
This sequence comes from Iphiclides podalirius, assembly GCA_933534255.1. Taxonomy (NCBI): domain Eukaryota; kingdom Metazoa; phylum Arthropoda; class Insecta; order Lepidoptera; family Papilionidae; genus Iphiclides; species Iphiclides podalirius. Next base: position 5,153,136 of record OW152830.1, read on the forward strand.
ATTGGTGCCGGAATACTCTGCAACGCTTAAACGGAGGGAAGTCAAATGCCGTTTATAATATCGTCTCAGGTGACGAATCGAATCATGGATTTATTCATGCGAACCTGAAAGAAAACATCAGTCATCAGTTTGGGTCTTCGAAGGCGAGGTCAAACCAACGAAAGTGGTTCACAGCGTGTCAAAGAAAATGGTCGCTATGTTTGTCTCGAAAAACGGGCATGTTGCTACAATTCCTTTACAGAAACGCAGAATGTTTACTGCTGAGTAGTATATCATGGTTTGTTTGCCAGAAATGATAGCCGAACTCCGAAGAAATAACCCGAAACGTCGCATCATCTTACATCACGATATGCGAGCTCCCATACGGCTCGGAAGACTAATGATTTTCTGAAGCAGGAAAACGTGGAGCTGATGAGCCATCCTCTATACAGTCCTGACCTGAGCCCAATCGATTTCTTTACATTCCCTAGAATGAAAGATTTATTAGCGATTAACGGTTTGAAGCCCCCGAAGCAGCTGTGGAAACAAATCAGCCATTTTGTCAACATCAACTTCAGACTGGAATTACTGTTTTAATGATTGGTTTGCACTCAATTCTTTCTTTGCTTAAACTGTTTAGACTAGGCCATACTAGTTTATCCTAGAGTGTACGTATTTATATCAGGATCAACTATGTTAAACAACTAACTAATGTTTGGCCTAGCCTAAACTGGTCTATCCTATCGGTCTTAGGACAAATTAGTTTGGACTAGCCTAAACTGGTTTATCCTATCGGGCTTGGGCCAAACTAGTTTTGCCTAGGATACTACTGCTAGTTACTCGTATCTCATATAGGAATAACTAGTTTAGCCTAGGCAAAACTAGTTTGTTCTGAAATCGGGTGGCCGGTAACATTTCTATATAAAACATCAATGACTTATTTATAGGTAAACGTTTTGTGCACTATTTAATTTTAATTATAATACATAAACATAAAAAATAGTAATAATAAAGTCCATAAGTAAGGAGACTTATAACAACACAAAGTACATATCGCAGTTTATAAAAAATACAGTTTTTTTTTAATACTTTGTATTTTCTTTCGCGAACTTCATTCAAATGATGTGGTATACTGTAAAGCAAATGAATTTTGGTCTATGTTTGGTCTATCTTCCACTAACACATTTTTAACTCGTGTATGCTAACTGGAGCTGGAAAGCGTTGTTAAACGGATCTCCTAAGTTCATTCCATTAATATTCTATAGGATTTAAGTCTGGGCTGGGCTCTCCATGCGGGTACTCAAATACATTGATCAAATAAGCATTTTTAGAGCCTTAAATAAGTTTTAAGAACACATACTTTCATTGCAAATGCCCCGAGAAATAAATGCCCTGCTCCGAAAATATTTCTCTCATTTACCTGTGAATTTAATAAATGGCCACAAAGAGCCCCCTTTTTACAAAATCCTTGAAATCTAAGATAATAATACTGTTCTATGTAACAACAGTATCGCTTATTACAAAAACATAATGTATACCTAACAAGAGTTCTGTTCTGTGACTTATAAGCATAGAACTTACTATACTTAGCTATTTCTTGGTCAAATTACACTTCCTGTCATGAAAATTTCAAATAATACTAGCGATTTTAGGAAACATTTATTACGGTCGTTTACAGTAAGGAATGTTTTGATATGTGTACAGTACGATAAGGATTCAAATGTAGCCTTTCCTACCATGGTATTTGAAATTTCATTGTTATGAGCACAAATGGCATTCCGATTAAATCCTGCTTACCGTTTAAACAAAATTTGGGTTAGTAAATATTCTGAATTTACTTATTAATGGTGACTCGGTGTAGCAGTCGATAAGTTACTGGTTTTGGCTCCGAGGTTCGTGGGTGTAATTCCCACACGGATTAGTATTTGTGTGACCCACAGATAATTAGTCCAGATCTGTGTTTTGTTTCCAATGATAGTTGGATGCAGGCAGGCGGCCAGTCTAAAAAAAAATTCACCAGTACCTCAAACAACGTCATGCACATATTGTACCGACCCACGTAATTAGAATAAGGGTAGGAGTATGCAAATTGTATGATGAATTGTACGTTTGTTTATAATCCATTATCTTTCCAGAATTCGTCTGTCTACTCGTTACTTACCATCATAACTAAATGCACAAAGTTAATTACTAGAACATAGTTGTTCCTGTAAGTATCCTGTTAATTAGAAAACAAAATAATCTTAATATACTTAAAATCTACTTTTTTAAAATAGAAACGCAATCGTGTCGTTCAATAAACATTTTATTCGCTCTAGGTAAAATGTACCTATAATAATCACTCTGCATTATCCGAATCCCTTGTTAAGTGCTACGTTAAAACATTAATGGGTATGTCGGTCTCAAATGTTACCAATTAACCGCCTTTTTAACGAGATCGTGGGATTTCTCACTAGAACAGAGTTGGTCCCTTCTGTCAAAACCGTGTGGGCATTAGATATATGTTCAGGAATGGAATGTTCTTTAGGAGCCGATCATAATTGAAATGAGTACTTACTAGCAAGATGGCAAATTTATCACTGTGGGCAAGAGCGATATAATTTAGTTGCAGTTGATCATCATTATATGGTTTATACATCGATAGTTTGTGAATGCCTAGTTTTGATTCCTAGCTCTAGTGACATATTAAACATAAAATGAAAAAATATTATTATATTGACGGAAATAGTTATATTCATTGTTTGATTGACACGAATTATTGAAATCACCAGCCAAAGTTTGATTAGACAGAAATTATAGATACTAATGTAATATTTACTGTAATACTTTGAGAGTTCGTAACTTCATAAGATCTGCAACGAATACAATTCATTGGAGTTGTTGAATGTACTGTTACTTATTTACTACCCTAGTATCTTTTACAATTTTAACATTACACTAGTGACAATGTTAAACCATCTTCTCTATATTATAAAGAGGAAAGATTTGATTGTTTGTATGTATTGAAATTGATAAAGAATTGAAGATTGATATATAAGATTGATATATTGATAGAATTGAATTGATAAAGAATTGAGAATTGATCAGCTTTAATGCATTAAGCTCAACAGTCTTTTGTCCAAATCGGAGCCACGAATAAGATCTTCTCTAAGTGTTCTGCCAAAAAATGGGTCGATGAACCAAATGGTATGTGCTGTGCTTCTGGAAAAGTTGGTCTCCCCAATATTGAGGAGCCGCCACAGCCAATAAAAAATCTTTTGACAAATAATCATTCACCATCTGGACATTTTTAACCAACATTCGAAAGTGTAATAGCCTCTTTCAAATGATTTCGTTTAGCGTGAACTTTTAAAATAGAAGGAGAAGTATACAAGTTATCATCATCCTCCTGCCCCTGTTCCACCTAGGTGGGATCGGCACAACTATATTTTTACAACCAGCCGCCTCACTGACATCAAGCCTCCTTGGGAAACAAATACCCAGATCAAATTTCAACTCTGTAGTTATCACGGTTCATGAGATACTGAGCCAGTTGACAGAGGGACAAACAGACATCGGAGTCTTAGTAATAGGGTTTTACCCTTTAACTAAGACCGTTTTACCCTTTGGGTACGGAACCCTAAAAAGGCCCTAGAGATATACAGTTGCACGGTAGACACGGCCAACTTAAAAGGGTCTCTGAGTTACACCGATTGTATGATCCACTAAAATATCTCTTAATAGTCGTAATAGGAGAAGATAGTTTATATTTGACTATTCCTCAGCAGGGAAAATGCAGTTTTGTTACACACAGTAGTAACAAAACTGCATTTTATGCATTTAGGTTGATGGTTAGAGCTACCTGTTTTAATCCATTACATTATTACTGAGACTTATTAGGGTTCCGTACCCAAAGGGTAAAACGGCACCCTATTACTACGACTCCGCTGTCCGTCTGTATGTCCGTATGTCTGTCCATATGTCACCAGGCTGTATCTCATGAACCGTGATAGTTCGACAGTTGAAATTTTCACAAACGATTTATTTCGTTGTCATTTGTTGCTGCTATAACAACAAATAATAAAAAACAAAAATTATAAATAAGAGGGGATATAAAACAGACACGATTTTTTTGCCGGTTTTATAGATAATGTTCACTATTTTTGTCAATATCAATACAATACTTCTATATTGAATAAAGATATTAAAACATGATTTTTTTTTAATGTGATAGAGTGGCAAACGAGCTGGCGGTTCCCCTGATATTAAGTAATACCCGCCGCCCATGGACATTTGCAACACCTGTAGGGTTGCAAATGAGTTGCCATCTTCAAATAAAGTGGGCCCCGGCTACCTCTCTCACCAGACGAAACGTAGAAGTATAACACTTCTATTTTACCCCGGTTTTCTGTGAGGTCGGTACGGAACCCTTCGTGTGCGAGTCCGACTCGCACTTGGCCGGTTTTTATTCAATACGTTGTCGATATGATGGCAAAAAGAGATCAGAAAGTTTGAATTACATATGATGTCGTAATCACCATAGATTGAGGGCTGGTGAAACTTTCAACTTAGAGACGCTTTAAATCAAGACATTGGTCCATCAAATATCGGTAACGCGTAATCTGCAACGTCATATTCATTTACAGATTCTCCGAGTTATCTGCATTAAAACACCAAAGATGCGATGATTTATGCCCGAAGCTATGGGAGACCAGAATTATTTGTCACTTTTACGTGTAACCCCGAATGTCCCGTAATTAAAGCGGAACCAATATCTGGTCAGCGTTCTTTCGATCTTCCTGACGTAATTTTAAGGGTATTTCATTAAAAGATTAAGAAATTCATAAAATTATTCACCACAGACGAAACATTCGGAAGGTTTTATGTGTGTGTATGATAATTTTTAATTTTAAAATTTTTTGCTAAAAGTTTTGTTACCCGTGCGAAGCCGGGGCGAGCCGCTAGTCCCAAATAAAGGAGAACGTACTGTGTTGGAAACGTTTTTAATTTATTTTTTTTATATGTCTTGTATTCTTTTCTCTTGTATTAACTGATGTTTTTGCTTTCAGTCCCGAGACTATTAAAGCTTCATCGGACGCAGAACCGGTGGGCTAGCCAGAACCCACGGGTTTGGACCCTCCGCTATGGGTAGGGTCGCGCATGTGCTCATGCGTGCGTTTAACTACTATGGTGTGTCATCTAAGGGCCGGTTCGGACCGAGACCCCGACGGCCGTCGACTGTGCATTTAGCTAATCGGTGGCTGGGAGCGGTGAGAACCGCCCCGGAACGCGGGTGTACCTTGTGTACGCGTTGTGTGGGTCTCGCCGTGCTCGGAGGCGAGGGCGAACTGGTGTGATTGTTGTTACACTAACTGTGGGTGTAGTGTTATCCGGCGGGACCCCCGGCGGTGGGTCCATCGTGTCTAAGTCCTCTTCGTCGACCGGGTCGATGAGGACGTTTCGCGGGCGACGCTTGTTAACGTTCGCGTTAGTGTCCGGTAGGTAGTTTGCTGCGCTTACCACCAGAGGGTTGGGATGATGCTGGGCTCTATCGAAGAACCGTTTTGTCAAATCTTTAAAATGAGCGCGAATCGTCGGGAGTCTGCAATCGCTGTGCAGGTCGACGTTGCGCTGATACCATTGCGCACCGGTTGCGCGGCGGATAAACTTACTTTGAACTACTTGCAATTCGTCAATGCGCGTAGGATTTATGTGTGCGAAGATCATGCATGCGTAGGACATGATTGAGCCTTACGCAAGCTTTATATAACAATAATTTGTGCCTTAAGGGCATTTTACTATGTTTATTCGTTAAATTGTGTAGCCGGCCGGAGACGAACGCGGCTTTATTTCGGACTTGATTGATGTGCGTAGTGAAAGTCATACGCGAGTCGAAAGTGACTCCTAGATATTTGACCGTTTTCTCCCAGGGGAGAGTTTGGCCGTATAGTGATATTTGCCCCAACTTTCTGTACTGGCGAGGACCTTTGTAACGGTGTGGCGGATGGGGGTTGGGGGTGCTACGGGTGAAGTGAATCGCCACACTTTTTTCTGGGTTAATATCGATTCTCCATTTGCGGAACCAATCGCCGAGGCGGTCGGCGGCGCTTTGGAGTCGAGTCGTTAATTGGCTGAGGTTGCGATCTGAGTAAAAGAGCGCCGTGTCATCCGCGAAAAGCGCGAGATTGACGTGGGGGTCTCTAGGTATGTCGCTCGTGTAGAGCGTAAATAACAAGGGTGAGAGGCAGGAGCCTTGTGGTACGCCGGCCGTGAGGCGGCGGCTTGTGGAGAGGGTGCCCTCGACTCGATGTCGAAAAGAGCGGTTCAACAAAAAGGCCCGGATGGTGTGTACGAGCCTATCTGGCACTTTGAGTGTGTACAGCTTGTAAAGCAAGCCGTTGTGCCAGACCTTGTCGAATGCCTTTGCGACATCGAAGAAAAGAGCCCCTGTACTGATATGTTTCGGGTGGTTTAGGCCTTTTAGGATGTGCTCCGTTAGGCGGTATAACTGATCTGGACAAGAGTGTCTAGCTCGAAAGCCGAATTGTTCCGTCGGCAGAAGGCCGTTGGAAAATACGTGCTCTTTGAGCCTGTTTAACAATAGCCGCTCGAAGAGCTTCCCCAGACAACTGAGGAGGCTGATGGGACGATAGCTAGAGGGCTTATTGGCTGGTTTATTCGGCTTGCGAATGCCGATAACCGTGGCTTGCTTCCAGTCGTCCGGAAAGGAGCAACTGGAGAGAAGCGTATTGAAAATTGTCGCCAGTAAACAGATAAGCGGCCCAGGGAGAGCTTTTAGAATCTTATTACTTATATTATCTGGGCCCGGGGCGGGTTTTGGTTTTAAATTTTTAATTATATCTTGGACCTCTTCGGGGGTCACTGAATTTAGAGGTTCGCCTTCCGGTGGAAGCGCAGCCCTAGTCTCGATTACGCGGTCCACCTCCGTTAGGTGGACCGAATCGGTGTGTTCGCGCGATGGCGTACATTGCTGCTCTAGGTTGTCCGCAAGGCATTCGGCTTTTTCGGAGTCATCTAGGGCTACTGAAGCGCTATTAGAACTTACTAACGGCGGTAGAGATTCGCGGGGGTCTGCTTTCAGACTGCGGGCCAACCGCCAGTAGGCGGTGTGCGATGGCTCGATGTCCTCTAGGAGAGTGTCCCACGTTGTATGTCGGTGTTCCGATACACGATCTTTGACTTTTTTATATGTGAAAAGTTGACAACCTTTTGAAAATTGGGCTCCGGCTACCTCACCCACCAGATGTAAAAAGATGTGCGAAAGTATTATGACTTCCACTTTACGCCGGTCTTCTTTGAGGTCGTGGTATTTACTGGTGGAAATATTGGCATCTTAAGTGCATCAGTGTATTATTCGGTTTAGTAACATGTATGGAAATTACGATTTATTTTATTCCTTTCAATACTCTTATTTCGTTAAAATGATTTTGTGGTTTTAGTTTGATGCGTTCAAAATTTAAAGCTCGCTTGTATTCTTTATAAGGATACGCATTGCTTTTGATCTTGGACAATAAACTTCATAAAATCATATCAAAAAGATTTCAATGGCTCCATGTTAAAACACAAAGGATGCTTAAATTAGAAAGAAAATTTGTACGATGAAAGTCAAACGTCAAATTATCAAACAGACATTGCAAAAACATTCGTTTGTTCTACTTTCAAACAAGTTTTTATGTGAAATATGTCTGCACGATATTTCGCTGGTTTGAAAATGTTAAATATAAACAAGTTGAAATAAAACATTTTCAAAATTGTCCCATAAAATATAAATGAACATGGTATAAATACTTTATTACAAACAAATATTCTTAAGGGTAGTGATAAAATAATGGATTAATCTATATATAAAAATGAATCCCTTTTTCCCTTGGTCATGCCATCACGTGTGAACGGCTGAACCGATTACACTTGTTTTTTTTGTTGTGTTTATTATTATCAGGAGAAAGTTCTTATGAAAGAAAAAAAGAAAAAAATAAAAATAAAATTGCGCTCAAAATTAGAAAATTTAAGAATACTTATTTAAGAATACTTACCAACCATATAATAATATTTCTAATTTAACTTCTTTCAGATATTGTTTCCATGTTTTTCACATGGCCAGTTATATGTCGCCTGTTCCCGTGTCGGAATACCAACAAAACTATTTATATACGCACAAGAAAAAAAGAACGAAAAATATTGTATATAAAAATATCATAAAGCATTAGAGTTATAAACACACTTTCTTTTATTAATTATACCAATTGGAATTAAATAGTCTTCGTTAAGACAACGTCTGTCGGGTCAGCTAGTAGAAAATAATATTCTTTATGTTAAGGTTTTATATGGGCTAATATTAAGGAAAAAGTAACCAATCAAAAAATTCTTTAAATATTTTAAAACGTATTCTATTATTTAATTCTCACTAATAAGTTAGTTCTAGTCTTGATTCATGTTCGTCAACTAGTTTATCAACTAGTTAAATTCGTCAACTAGTTAACGTGACACATACATAAGTATGTTAAATTGCAAGCCCTTTCTTCTACTAGGGAAAACGGATGAAAGCTATCTATGCATAAATCTAACAAATCTGAATTATTTTTTTTCTTTTGTTCGAAACTATTTTTTTTTTCTTATCAAAATCAACCATCATACGCTGGTGTTTAAAGATTGGAACTAAAACACTGATGAAAATATTTAAATATATTCCCGCTTCAAGTACTTTTTAAAGTGGTCAATTTGTTCGATATTTTCTCCTTGCATACATTACAAACAGCTTTTCCGCTAGAACTGTCTTTTTAGGTATGAAGCCATAACTCACTGTTAATACGTTCAATTATTTTGAATTTTGTACCCACATTCCTCTATATACTTAAATAATCATAAATTAAAATAAATGCACTAACCACAAACTAAAATTCTGATAAACAAAACTAATAACATAAAATAAAATTCCAAATATAATTAATTAAAAATTAACAGCTTCACAAAAAAATAAAACACTTAACACGAAGTAAAGTTCTTATAATATTTACTTAAAGCCGCAAAATATTGTATAACCTTGCGCGCGTCTATTCACAAACTGTCAAACAAAAAGAAAGTGAACTTAAACATGTCCTTCATAAAATTAAACAAACATTTTAACTCAACTCTATGACATTTTTTTCAACGTAAGGTTTTCAATTCGTTACACTTATGTTCCGTTGACTTAACGTATCGTTGACTGCGTTTTTAAACGAATTGATTCAACGACAAAATAACGAATTCAACTAGTTGATTTCAATGACAGTTAAAGTTAATTCGTTAACAAGAGATCAACGGTTGATTCAACTAGTTCGTTGATTCAACGCCCATCGCTACCTGTAACACCCGAGAGCTCACAAATGCGTTGCCGGCCTTTTAACAAAGATTAGTCTCAGGACTCAAGATAAAACTTAAAAATGTGCCGATAAATCTGTCACAAAACTTTTCGCCGTCACTAGGATTCGGAGCTGTAGTTCTAAGCGGTCGACAACCACGCCGTGCGATAATCTGGATGTCTTCTCAATTTTCTAGCAATAAGCATTTTGGCAGTGCCCGGCGTTATCTAATGCACTCCTTAAAAGTAAGCACATTTTCACTTTTATTTACATATTTTTAAGTTGGATTCACAAATGGATTCTTATCTTATGGCTTACTAGGATCAACTTTCTAACTGTACAAATATAAGATAAACCAACTCACGTCGTATGTCCGCCCGGAAGAGATCGCCCCACATACTATGCTACCAGACTACACTGTGCTACCAGAATAATGTGGAAGATGGAATGTTTTTACTTCTGCTCATCTTTACATTTTTCCTTTTGTTGGGGTAATTAAAGGATTTTTCCTTACGAATTTAATAATGACGTATCATTCAGTAATAACTGAGTGATACCTTTTTTGTTCACTAATGGCTCATGAAGGGCATTGTAAGCACTATAAATTTGTACATTCTAAGAAAAATATTGTTTTTCTTAGACGCAGTGATCGGAAAAGACAAAGATGGTATGGCGGATGGACTTTGTAGTTGTAAGGAGAACTTTCAAGGCGATCGAATACTTAATACTTTTCAACTGTTACTATTATAATGCATATTAAATTATTAAAAGAAATTAATTAATTTGAACATAAGAGATAACAAAAAGAACAGTAGTATATTAATTTTTCATCTTATACTTCAATGCGTGTTGCATTGTGTTTGTATGGATGATTAGGCACACAAAGAAAACGCTGCCGTCTTTTACCTAAGCTTGGGCGTTTAAATTTTGTGAAATAGCTCGAAAGATTGAAGGAGAATCAATCATCTTCCTTTCTTATCGTTCACAGAAATTGTTCGAACTTTACCTATTATTACGATTCTATTGTAAAATACCAAACTTTGGCATGGTGATGACCTGTACTTCCTGCGTAATCAAACAATAACATTTTAATTTTGATACCTTATATAAATTTATCGAAATTTACATATTATGTTTATTATATTATGGGGGGATATTTATTTGATTTCTCGTCTGGTTGGATTTATAAATAAAAATAAACATATTAATATAAATATTGCATATAATACATACATAAATAGGGCCCAACCAGACGGACGCCCTCGGCAATTGAGACCAAACGGCCGAGGGTCAGGGCGAAGGGGAGAGAAACCGGCGGACGATGCGGGCGGTATCGAAGAGCACCGCCTTCTGCATTTCAGCTTGGAGCGTTCTATCCCGGAGTCCCAATCGCCTCAGATGTTCGGTGAGGCTGACTGGGATCAACCTATTCACAGACACGACTATCGGGATAAATTCAGTCAACACACCAGCCCACCTGGCTCACGGTCACCTCGTGAGCCAGGTCCAGATATTTCGTCTTCTTATCGGTTTCGGCTTTCACCAGGTTCTCGTCATACGGAATGGTAATATTAACCAAAAATACCCGCGACTATGCCCGGTCCATCACCACGATATCAGGTCTGTTCGCAAGAATCGTCCTGTCCGTGATGATGGGCCGGTTCCAATAGATCCTGGCGCGGTCATTTTTTTATATTTATTGTTAAGCTTTTTTATTTTGATTTCAAATTGTGATTAGCATTTGTAACATATATTATACAGAATTGGAAATAAAGGTTACACAGCTAAGAACTTACGATTTAATAATGTAAAGAAGCGAGAAAGAGGCAGCAAATAATTTTAATACGGTGAGATGGAAGGATGCTCCCCAGCAAATTATTTTTAAGTTTATGCTCAAGTATAATAAACATTTGCCGTCCTTTTTTTCTTTTAATACATTCGAACGAAATGTGTGAATTTATACTGTCACTCTGCTTGGTAATGGGAACAATTTTGACCGGTGATTTTATATCTGTATAACATATCTATAGTATAAAATATGGATGTAAGCCATTAAACGGCCTATGCTATTAAAACGGCATTAAGCCATTAAATTATTACATGTAAACGTATTTTATATAAATAACTTTGTGACCTCTAAAAATTTTGATGATGTTCTAGTAATTTAAATATTTTAAAACTTAATGAGAAATAAAGAGATTAAACAACTATAATAATACTCCTGGTTTATTTTGTTATTTACATTGGACCTGCGAACCATTAATATAGAGTTAACTTCTGAAATATCTGTTTAGTAATCGTAATTGACAACGTCGAAGCACTATACTCATTTGTTTTTTCCACAGAATTGAAAGTCATCAATCATACTTGCATGTTTTCGGTTTCGAGGGAAAAGGTCATTTATCAAGCTGAAAAACTGTATACGAAAGACGCTGTTATTTTTCAACATACATTGAATGCTTAATGTGCACATGATTAGAGTTTTCAAGAAATCTAACAGGTATACTCCTTCAAAGCAAACTGAAAATATGTTGTTATGGATGTCAATTAGAGTGAAATCAATATTCCTTTGAATATGCTTTTACGTTTACAGGTTACGAGGAAATCCTGCATGACATCCAATTTATTAACCAACGGTTAATACCGTTCTATTGTTGGGAAGATTGTAAAATTTACCGGTTAACTATTAATTAGATCAATTAATCATGAAATTGTATGAGTTTAGTGATTTAATCCAAATTTAAAGCTTTGAAGTTTTATTGACGATTTATTGATATGCAATAACGATTATAAAAATTACAAAAAAAATGGGCAATCAGTACCGAACCTCGATGGCCCGTAGGTGGCATCCCTCCCGATCAAATATCGCACGTATGAGAACATGCGTGAGTCTGAGTTGACCCACCGTCGGGAGTCCCGCTAAATAACACTACACCCACAGCTAGTGTACCAACAAACACAATGCACGGCGAGACCAACACAACCAACACAACGCGTACACAAGGTACACCCGCGTTCCGGGGCGGTTCTCACCGCTCCCAGCCACCGATTAGCTAAAAACACAGTCGACGACCATCGGGGTCCCGGTCCGAACCGCAACCTCGATGGCCCTTAGATGACACACCATAGTTAAACGCACGCATGAGCCCACAGCGGAAGGCCCAAACCCGTGGGTTCTGGCTAGCCCACCGGTTCTGTGTCAGATGAAGCTTTAATAGTCTCGGGACTGAAAGCAAAAACATCAGTTAATACAAGATACAAGTGAGTCTACCCAACGTGGAGGGCCATATTAAGCTTGTAGGATCTCGCTATATCATGGGTTCTATGTTCAATGAAGCTTTATTTGCCAAGGACCGAAAACAATAACATCAGACAAAGTAAAAATAAACTGTATTAGCTAAGTAAGAGAAAATAAAAGTAAAGCAAGGCTATTCTAAAAACAACCCAACATCTTAATTATTCAACGCTAAATTCTTATCTTGCCTGTCATTACAAAAACCGTAGGTATTAAGTATGTCGTAGGACTCCAATAACGACGGAGACCGTAAAAACGTTTATTTATATTGTTCCATTTTTGTTACTCACGTACAAATATTTATAAATTGATAATTACGAAGATACATGTATTTATATAGATTTGTACGAAATATATTATCCGTTCTCATTTGTCATTTTTAATTTTTTTTCGAAATTTCATATAATATACAACTTTACCAGCGGAATGCCTATTTGCAGTGAATACCATTATGTTAAATTCCATCAGTTGATTTGCTTGATTCTTTGCTATCTCCTATATAATTTTTTCTATCTCCTAGATATTCATACTTATACTTTTGATCATTTCCCCTTAATAATTTAGTCGATAGAAGATAGTCGACGAGTACTAGCTATTAAACTGGTGAGTTAGTAGAGATTACCTTTAAGAAAAAATATTTAACATAAAACTTGGTAAGTATTTTTTTAAACGCTAGACAAGTATTTATTTTTTAAACGCTATAAATCATGCAACGGTGGATTGGAATATAAATAGATAACGTACGTAATCAGCTTGTACACTATAAGCAATTTTGTTAGTTTTTTAACCATAAAACGATAATTCGTTACAAAGGTACAGCGAACATTGTTTCACTATTTGTAACCCCATTTATAGGTACACAACATTCCTGTAATATGCAATAATCAACTCTCATAATAGTTATATGGACACTACTCGCTGATTAAAAGAATAACAGTAAAAACATTTGCGAGTTTTACTAGTACTGTAGTGTTTCAAAGATGATCATCAAGAGATTTATTTATTGCCAATAGTTATTTATGAGACCAATTTCTGCAAAATATATCTTTTTTATATCCATTTGATATCCGTAATAATAAATATAATAAATCCGTAATAATAAATAATAAATATAAAGTATAATTTTAATATTTTAAAGAAGTCGGTTTACTCGTAACGGTTTCATTAGCATTTTAACAATGATCTATCCACAGACTTGTCTTAGTTCGAAACGAGTGAATAAACAAAAATTTTACTAATGTGTCCCAAAATAAATCAACTTAAATATTTAACTGTCTTTTACTTTGAATAAATATTGTGAGGGTAGAAAGCATCGTCAGTCATCGCATTTATCATTCTTGTCACATTACTTAACTGTTTCGTTGGATAAGTTAATGAGCTATAAGATTCTCTCTTCAAGTTCAAATATCTATATAAAATAGGCAGAGAGACAAGTTATCTTTTTTTCTATATAAAATAGGCAGAGAGACAAGTTATCTTTTTTTCTATGTTTGTGCAAATGTGGTAGGTCTAACTCTTACGGTGGTAGGGATACGCAGCAGCCTCGGCTGTTGCACGAATGGGCAGGCTCGTCCGGGTAAGTACCAGGATCTCACAGAAGACCGGCGTAAAATGGAAGTATAATACTTTCGCATTTCGTCTGGTGAGTGAGGTAGCCGGAGCCCAATTTCAATAAAGGTTGTCAACACATCTGCAAACCCTCGGGTGTAGCAGATGTCCATGGGTGGCGGTATTCATTTAACATCGGGTGAACCGTCTGCTCGTTTGGCAACTTTTAAAAAAAACTAATTTTTTTTCTTTTAATAGAATAGCTATTGATGAAATTTAGTGTAGAAAAAAAAATATTTTTTTTTTGAAAATTTTCATCAACTAGTACATGAATATTAGTGTATTAATAATTATATCCTGTGTTTGAGTAGTGTTGCCGAAGTCAGAAAAGCTTTATATACTTACATATTAATAAAAATGTGTGTATCTAAGAGATTGGCTATGTTTTTTTTTTATAAGCAGCTGTCTGTTGACGTCAACATTCCTTGATAACAATACCTAGATCTGGAACAATTGTCTGTGGGACAAAAAATAGTTATCCCATGTAAGAACTCAGGACCCCGAACTCTAACTGTATACAATTTCCGAAAAAATACTATGTATAATGTTTGTCTAGTTAACAGGGGGTAAAGGTTTTGAACCATAATAACAATTTATTTTTGCTTATATGACTTAAAACAATTATGTACTTTGAAACAAACAATATTCACTTGTATTTGGCTTAAATCGGTTATTGGCATTTACAATTCATTAATATTTAGAATGGTCATCAACTTTAAAAGCATTTACTTACATACCACTTCACTTGTTCTTTAAGTAGGCGAAGTAAGCACTCAAAAATGAATAACCACCC
The DNA here is from genome assembly GCA_933534255.1 of Iphiclides podalirius. Taxonomy (NCBI): domain Eukaryota; kingdom Metazoa; phylum Arthropoda; class Insecta; order Lepidoptera; family Papilionidae; genus Iphiclides; species Iphiclides podalirius. Next base: position 5,168,149 of record OW152830.1, read on the forward strand.
TTGGGAGCTTCGCCTCGCTCGTTGTGAACACGCAACAAGCACGTTATGGCGATGTGCAATGTAACACTGGAAAATGTAAGAGATGACGTAATTAAATAAAATTGATAGTGATGATTGGCGAAAAAGTCGTGAAGTTTCGAGCTTATGTCTATTCACTAAAATATTTTGAACATGCGATCACCCTTGAGCTCGTTCACTTAGCATTTCTATAACCTCAAAGTGAATGTCCTCAAAAGTTATTTACCAGATTAAAGATTTATCACGATTATTCGTTTGTGTGGTAAAGCTATGCAACAGTCTACGTTGTTGCACGGATGGTCAAGTCCGAAGTACCACACCGTCACAGAACACTGGCATTAAGTGCAAGGATTATACTTGTGCGTTTCGTTTGGTGAGTGAAGTAATAGCAGCCCACTCAGGTAATACGGTGACCGCGCATTTTCAACCTTACGGTTGTTGTAAATATCCATAGGCGGTGGTTATCACGGAACATCAGGTGAACCGCCAGCTTGCTGGCTACCTTCTTACATAAAATAAGGCTTCTAGGCGTAGACGATTCAAGTCATCAACTCTCCTTTTTCAGGGAGATTATATATTATGATTACATATTATGACTTTGATTATCTGGAAATACGAGTTTTGAACGTTATAAAAGTAAAGAAATGTATTTTCCACGGAATGTTAATTCCGTGGAAAATATATTCTTCTTCTTCTTTCCTCAAACTGGGTGTTTTTTTTTTTTTTTTCACACGCAGTAATAGACGAGAAACAGGCTATATCGGACTTGAATTTTATCTATTAAAACTTTGATTGCTTCCGTCAGAGTTCCAGTAGCTCCTGTCCGTACTATACAGCCGTGAAAAAATCATAGGTTTTTAATTTTCTTGGTTTATATCAAACGGATTACAAATGTGTTGAATTTTATTATTTTAAATAGTTTTCTTCATTTTATAATCGCTGCTTTTGATATTGATTATATTGTAGTCGTGTTTAATTTTTAACCGACTTAAAAAAAGGAGGAGGTTATATGATCGCCGGCCTGTATTGTATTTTTGTATGTTCACCGATTTCTCCCCATTTGTGGACCGATTCTCAAAATTATGTTTTTTTATTTTAAGAGCATACTCCTGAGGTGGTCCCATTGGCACCAAGTCAGGATCTAATGATGGAATCCCAGGGAAATCGATGGCAACCCTCATAGGTATGAACGATGTTTTTCATTTGAACATTGTTTTGCTTATGGTCATCATCATCATCCCATGACGCTGAGCTGATGAAGGAAGGTAGAACTCTTACGGCACGTACTCGAACGGTTAGGGGTGAGGTAATTTCTTGTCCTAGAATAATGTATAGAGACTTGTCCATGTCGATAAATGATTTCTCTGGAGACAACAGAGTGAGTGCCAGAAACTAGAAGTATTAATAATTTTAACCAGGTTATCATTCGGATTTTTATGTTATTTTTAATGTGTTTTCGGGAATAACTCCGTCATATATAAACATATTATCAAATACTTTTTTTTCCTTTTTTTTTATTTCGAAATGGTCCTATTTAAATTTCATTTCTATTGATTAGTTTCGGAGACAGACAACGGTACTCTTCAAAAAATGACAGCAAATCAAACGCGATTGCTTCTATCGCATATTTATTATGCATTGTTTTGCGCAATGACACAACATAATATCACGACGTCTGTACACTCGAAAAGGTTAAGCAGATGTATTCAATAAAGCCGAGAACGCGAAGTCAGCGTATCTACACAATTAATACGCCTTTTTCGCTTAGGTAAGTTACCAATTTCTGGTCAGAAATACACTTTGACTGAAAATGCATTACCTATTCACTGCGTCACATAATTTGCATTTATGTTTACTTAGAAACGAGCTCTATCTTATATTAATGCACTGTCGCGTGACGGTGACATGCGTGTACCTAAATGCCCCAAAGGAAATAACGTCATGGTTATGCATGCTTATGCTACAAAAATATAGGTATGGTATGATAATTTTTTTTGCTTATTGATGAATGTCACTTTAGTTTGTATATATCATTACCAAATTACGTCCCTTGAACCGGATTATATATGCGTAGGTTGATTTAGATAGTTTTTTTTTACATTAATTTGTATTTACATTTTTCATTTTTATGCTGAAAAATAGAAAGAAATTTTTACGCGATTAATACTTTAGTTATTATTTAGAATATACTTTAAGGGATAGTGAACTTTTGAGTGTTCTTTTGTTCAAGTTTAACGCATTCGTTATGAAATAAAAATTTAAGGATTCCTTAATTTAGATGTGCATTGAAAAATACGGGAAAATGTTATGAGTGGGACTTTTTAACTGATATTTTGCATAAAAGTTGAAACTTTTAGTAAATTATTTAAGTTGAGTATGTTCAGAGTTTTAAAAAGTGTCTGTGATCTGTATTCGTTCTTCCTATTTTAACTTAAAATTGTGTACTTACATAAAACCAGATAAGGGTTTTCCCAGTCAACTTGATTAAGGACGTAAAGTATCTACCTAGCAGGGCTCCACTATTAAGTGATTTACTACCTGATTGTTTAGATCCCTACCGAGGTCAACGATTTCTATAGGGTTATATTTTAACACCGGCACATTTTATAACTTCTAAATAAATAATCAAAACCTTTTATTTTTGAAAACTGTTTTATTAAATACAATAATACATGTCATAAATTAATCATTAAAAGTTATTCGTAACGGTAATATCCATCGGTTTTTAAATAAAGAGCTCCATACATAAAAACCGTTGTTTTTTTTTTCTTACTTAAAATGTAGTAAGAAAAAACAATCAAGAAACCAGTCAATTTAATGGACTAGCCTTGCGCCACCCATCATTATATAAGATAATGTTTTACTGTCTTATTACGGTTCCATACCCAAATGGTACGTGAACTACTACTAAGACACCGCTGTCTCTCTATCTGTCTGTCCGTCTGTCAACAGGCAGCATCTCATGAACTGTGATAGTTAGGTGAAATTTTCACCGATGATCTATTTTTGTTGCCAATATAACAACAAATAATAAATAACAGAATAAAAAATAATTAAGTGGAGCTCCTATACAACAGACATGATGTATTTTGACGATTTTCTCTATTTATTTATCGGTTCACTAGTAGAGAACACCTAATGTCATGTTAAGTCGGTTTATTGTGCAAAATGTTTTTAAATAAATATATAAATGAAAAACCTAATAAATATATTTCATTCCATTATAATTGTGTTTGCTGATCATTCTTTCTGCAATTTTTTTTATGAAAAAAACTGGCAAACGTGCAGGGGGTCATCTGATGGCAAGTGAACATCGCCGAAAGAATATCTCTTCTTGAAGGATCCCAGGTCGTAACGGTTCGGAAAGACCACCGGCGGCAGCTAGTTCCACAGAGTGGTTGTGCGAGGCAAGAAATGCCTTGAAAATCGCGCTGTTGTGGAACGCTGGACATCGAGGTGGTGTGGATGGAATTTTTGGTTTTGGCGCGATGTCCGATGGTGATCGCCTATTATTTCGTTCTTAAAAGCATTTATCGATTTGTTTACCATTATTTTTTAGGGGTGCTTGATTAAATTCTAATTATCAATTATTAATGTTTAAACTAATAAAAACAGTTTAAAAATTACGAATAAACATTTCATACATTCATTCTTTAAATTAGATAAATGTGCTTACAAATATCCGTAATTATTAAGATATTAGATTAATATAGTGTAAATAATTATAATAAACTGCGACACAACAACGCGCGGCCGGTTCAGCCATTTATATGTCATAAGTTTCGATGGATTGGTTTTTTCGCTTATTTCACCCAATACTAGATCTTATTAACTCAGATTCAATTATCAAGCAAATGTTCGGTCGGTCTTCGCCATGTTCATTAGTAAGTTGTCAAAGCGCCGAACAATTCGGAACTTCATCGAATTACATTAAAATTTCAGCATCTCTATTATTTACTTTGCTTCCACGTCTACATTTGGAGTAAAACGTTCTCGTTTACTTTACTGTTACAGCGCAGGTAAACATTCGTTAGGGTAAAAATATGTATGGTTTTTATAACTCAAAAGTTATAAATTCATTTTTTTTTTGTAATGATGGTGTTGTTACGCTGGATAAAGGTTTTTTTTTACACTTATGTCAACATAATAGCTCTATTCTATATTTATTTTAATATTTTTGTTTTGGTTGTATTTTTTTCTCTTTATCATACATTTAGTTACAAAAATACGTGAATCTATGAATGTTGTGTTTTAGGCAAACACAACATTATAGATTGCTGATAATTTGGATGTGCAATTAGTTTTAAGCATTTACATTATTGTATAGATGACTAAGTAAGTTTTATTGTCACATCTGCAGGTGAGCTTAATAAATAAAAAAAAATAAAAAAAGCGTGTGAACGGAAACGTGATTAATGAATGATTATTGAGTCAATTGAAGTCATTAACTGTGGTAGGGTCTGTAAGTAGTCTTTTCTGTTGCACGAATGAGCAGGTCCGTCCGGGTAAGTATCAAGACCTCACAGATGACGGGCTTGAAGTGGAAGTGATAGACTTCTGCATTTCATCTGGTGAATGAAGTAGCCGAGGCCCGTTTTATAAAGAGGTGGCAACACATCTGCAACCTCACGGGTGTTGCAAATGTCCATGGGCGATGGTTATCACTTAACATCAGGTTAACCGCCAGCTCGTTTGCCACCATCTCACGTAACTCACTCACTCAACTATCAAGTTTTACTTTGGTCTTTATTGACACTAGAAGTGTAGTTAATGTCTTTAATTAAGGTGCCAAGAAATTAATAAAGAATGCCAATCAAAACAAACTTTTCGTTCCATAAACTATATTTATATTAGACATTTTTAACCAAATTTGTTTCTGAAGTCAGTTAGTATAGAAATACCATATTATTTACATGTAACTTTGTGATCGCGAAGAGCGACCCTAAATAGTTTATTACCCGTGGAGAGTTCCAGTCGACAGGGTGAACGCCCACGTAACGATAGGTCGCCGTTTACAAATCGCCGCTTCGTACTGCACCTCAAAGTACATTGTTACAAGAGTTTTTTTCTTTTTATATTACAATGTGGCAAACGAGCTGGCGGTTCACCTGTTTTTTTAATGATTACCGTCCCGCTTAGACGTTTGCAACACCCGTAGTGTTGCAGATGCGTTGCCACCTTTCAGCTACCTCACTCACCGGACGAAACGCAGAAGTGTTACACTTCTACTTCACGCCGATCTTCATTGAGATCGTGGTACTCACCCGGGCGGATCTACCCATTCGTGCAACAGCGAACACTGTAGCGTGGCCCTACCACTCCCACGTTACGTGTGTTCGTTAGGAAAACGGTTTATTAGTTCATGTGAAACCATGCCAGTTACTACAATCGGTAAAAATTTTAAATAACAGTAGTATCTATCTATTTTGTTGGTGCATTACTTTAACTTATAACTTTTCATAACTTAATTAATTTTGGATACATAAACGCTTTTTAAATTTGCAGCAAATTTTTCTCCAATAACGCTAACCAACGATAGACACCATATTTAGTGTTACTAAAGTCAGTCGAATAAGATGCATAATAGGTAAGTACCATTTGTCCGATAATAGTGGGGAGTTCTCGACGCGCCTTGTATATTGCAAGTTCATTGGTCACATTAAAATTATTATCGACGATTTAATGATTTTTTTGGAACGTATGATTGTATGTATATTTTTGATACACTGTACAGCCACGGACTTTTGATGGATTTCAATAAATGAGGTGTATTTATATAAAATATATTGGATTAGTCTGCATTTTAATGTTATATTTATATATAACAATAAAATATAATTTTGAAGTTATACTTCTTTGGCGCGTTTGGAAAAAATTATAAGAGTAAAGTGCGATGTTCGCGCATACAGACCGCAAAAAGCGACACGACGAAGACATCGTGATAGTGCCATTCACAGATAAATTTGGCTTAAGTTTACTTAAATAAAGATGTAAGAGTACTGACCACTACCCATTTTCTTATATTTTAGGACTATTATTTTTTATATTTACACCACCAATACATACTGTAATGCAAACACTTAAATTATCTAATAGTGTTCATAATTATAGGATATTGGGTCCTTATGATACAGTATACATATATATATATATATATATATATATATATATATATATACTTATAATATTAAGTTATCTTGTATCCTGAATTGAGTTGTCTGAAATAGAGTAATTATTATTATGGGGGATATTCATTTGTTATCTCGTCTGGTTGGGTTTATAAATAAAAAATAAACATATAGATATATTTTGCCTATAGGCATACAAAGGTTATATATAACATAAATATTATAAATAAAAATAAACATAATAAATATTATATATAATACATAAATAATTAGGACCCAACCAGATGGAAGCCCTCGGCAGGGGAGACCAAACGGCCGAGGGTTAGGGCGAAAGGGAGAGAAACCGGCGGACGATACGGGCGATATCGAGGATCACCGCTTTCTGCATTTGAGCTTGGAGCGATCCGTCCCGGAGTCCCAGTCACCTCCTATGTTTGGAGAGGCTCACTGGGATTAACCCATTCGCAGACACGACTATCGGGATGATTTCGGTCGGCACACCACCCGACATGTCGGTCACCTCGTGAGCCAGGTCCAGATACTTTGTCTTCTTATCTGTTGCGGCTTTCACGAGGTTCTCGTCGTATGGAATGGTAATGTCGACCAAAAATACCCGCGACTGTGCCCTATCCATCACCACGATGTCAGGTTTGTTCGCGACAATCGCCCTGTCCGTGATAATGGGCCGGTCCCAATAGAGCCTGGCGCGGTCATTTTCGAGCACGGCCTCCGGAGAGTACTTGTAGTACGGCAGTTTCCGATCCACGAGGCCGTATTTCAGAGCGAGGTCCTGGTGTAGGATTCTGGCTACTAGGTTTTATCTATGCAGATACTCAGAGTTAGAAAGCATGGAACAACCGGAAATAACATGCCGAAGCGACTCCCCGGGATGGCGACAAGCTCGACAGATGTCGACGGTGCCATCCCTTAGGACGTATTTCCGATAGTTGGTCGTCTTAATAACCTGATCCTGTATCGCACAGACAAAACCTTCGGTTTCCCCAAAGAGGTCACCGAAACGTAGCCAGTTAAGGGACGCAAGAGTATCTACAAAATTATTATTATTTTATTAAAAGTTTCATCTTCTCAGCTCTGCTGGTTTTACGTACATTCACGGACCAAAGTCAAGTGAATGCAGCAATGTGGTGTATTTTTCATGTTGAGGATGTGTTCTCATCAAATTATTATTATTATTATGGGGGGGATATTCATTTGTTTTCTCGTCTGGTTGGGTTTATAAATAAAAATAAAAATATAGATACATATTGCATATATAAAATAAATATTATGGATAAAAATAAACATATACATATAAATGTTGTATATAATACATATATAAATAGGACCCAACCAGACGGAAACCCTCGGCAGGGGAGACCAAACGGCCGAGGGTTAGGGCGATAGGGAGAGAAACCGGCGGACGATGCGGGCGGTATCGAGGAGCACCGCCTTCTGCATTTGAGCTTGGAGCGATCCGTCCCGGAGTCCCAGTCGCGTCAGATGTTTGGAGAGGCTGACTGGGATTAACCCATTCGCAGACACGACTATCGGGATGATTTCGGTCGGCACACCACCCCACATGTCGGTCACCTCGTGAGCCAGGTCCAGATACTTTGTCTTCTTATCTGTTTCGGCTTTCACGAGGTTCTCGTCATATGGAATGGTAATGTCGACCAAAAATACCCGCGACTGTGCCCGGTCCATCACCACGATGTCAGGTTTGTTCGCGACAATCGTCCTGTCCGTGATGATGGGCCGGTCCCAATAGAGCCTGGCGCGGTCATTTTCGAGCACGTCCTCCGGAGAGTACTTATAGTACGGCAGTTTCCGATCCACGAGGCCGTATTTCAGAGCGAGCTCCTGGTGTAGGATTCTGGCTACTAGGTTGTGTCTATGCAGATACTCAGAGTTAGAAAGGATGGAACAACCGGAAATAACATGCCGAAGCGACTCCCCGGGATGGCGACAAGCTCGACAGATGTTGACGGTGCCATCCCCTAGGATGTATTTCCGATAGTTGTTCGTTTTAATAACCTGATCCTGTATCGCACAGACAAAACCGGTTTCGGTTTCCCCAAAGAGGTCACCGAAACGTAGCCAGTTGAGGGAGGCAGTAGTATCTACGAAAGGTTCGTGTAGGGCCCTGTAGAACCTCCCGTGGAGCTCTTTCTCCTTCCATACGGCCTCCCGCTCGGAAACGCTCAGCACTCCCGGATCCTGCCATTGCTCGTTGGCTAAGGATAGAGGGGTCCTTTATCACAACTAATGACGTCCGTGTAGATTGACTCTATTATTATTATCATTTATTATTATTATCATTAAAGTTTTATGTCTTGTACTACGCTTAAACCTTATGTTATTGTGCTATATCTTCTGTCATTCAATTATTCTTTAGAAATAAAAAAATCTCATCCCTTCCCTACTTTCCCATAGTACTTTAGGTCAGTGGACAACGATAACAGTAACGTGTCCACCATGTAGACTGCATAACAAAAGCCTATTGTATATTGTACTCTGATAGTAACTGCCACTGACACTGCTTTCTGCGTCTAAATGACATTTATTGTTCACAGAACCAAGTTCATATTATCCGCACTTTATGAATGCTCAGTAATTTCGGTTCAAAGTTTATTTCCTAAAATCATACTAGGATAGTCACGTTCAATTGAGCATTGTATGTGTAACATATTCTTGTGACTCTTCGTAAATTGTATGTGTGTGAAGTAATTGTGAGTATATTATATATATTCACATTTACTACATCTTTAAAAATCTTTTAGTCTTAACTTTTATTAATCAATAAGGTTGAAATACAATATCAAACTATTTCTGCAAATAAGCAGAATTCAGTTATAAAGTTTTGCAGCGCTTTGCAATATTTTGTATTCATTCATTAAAATTATCCTCTGATACAAACTTTTATAATAATTAAACAATTAATCTGAAGATTGACTAGTGTCAACTACTAGTGTTAGCTATACTTTGTTTTATCGAGCTAAGAAGGTAGAAATATAAATACTTTTACCAAATCACCGTAATTTCACTTTGCACAACAATAACACTGGTATAATTACTTATTTTATCACTTTGATATCACTAATGAAACACCACTCTAGATACCGATTGGGCAGCACTATCTCGTATACTTATTGATGACAGCCAGAGAAAGACGATGAAGACGACCAAGACTATGAAATGCTTCTTGCACCTTCATTTATATCTCACAAAATGACACTTCTTTTAGTGTTGCCAACAACCTCAATGAATGACTTCCTTTAGTGTTGCCAACACGGCCCTCCTGCACTGTGCATGTCCCAGGCACAATGCAAAACCAGTCACCGGGAAGAAACTGACAGAATTAACTGAAAACAACACCTTGTTTTTAAATATTTGTTTCTTACAGTACTGCTCGGCCATTCCTTTCCTTAAATCTTTTCCAGAAACTCCACTACACTGAATTCTATACGATTCCTTTAGTCTTATAATACTTCAAGATATTTTAATTGTCTAATAGAAAACGTTTATTCGAGAAAACCCAAAGGAAACTGTTCATAAATCGTTTTTAACACAAACTACTCTAGCCATAAACTGCCCCGCAAAAATAGAAAGCTCAATTTAATAGATTGTACCGGATAACCCTAAACATTGTCTTTAGGCTTAAACAACGTTTAACGAGATTCATCACTCCCTTAATCCGGAATAGCGCCTGTTCCAGTTCACACCTTTAGTCTTAGGTAGAGACTGCTTCAGCTCACTACTCCTATTCTGGTGAGTAATTCTGTCATCTCTAGGTTATCCACTACATGCTCATCACTCCTTTAATCCGGGGTAGCGCCCGTTCTAGTTCACACCTTTAGTCTTAGGTAGACTGCTTCAGCTCACTACTCCGATTATGGCGAGTAATTCTGTCACCCATAGGTTATCCACTAGCTGCTCTTTTAATGTTATTAAGACAACAGTTAACATGGGCTTATAAAATTAACTAAAATGTTACCTTACCAACACGCTTCAATTATAAACTATAACCTAGATAACATCCCAGTTATCAATCTTAATCCACAATTTCATGTATTTCCATTTGATCGCCACTCATACCAAACCTTAGCAGATCCTTTAAGCTTATTCAAAGTCTGGTAACGTATCGTACTATGATTCCACGAAAACTAATGCATAAGAATCTATTATGTCAATCTATTTTTTTATTACTATACTTTACACTCGTAGGGCGCGAATACAGACTACACACAAGGGTTAAATCCCGCTTCTGATGTTAGCTATACTTTGTTTTATCGAGCTAAGAAGGTAGAAATATAAATACTTTTACCAAATCACCGTAGTTTCACTTTGCACAACAATAACACTGGTATAATTACTTATTTTATCACTTTGATATGACTAATGAAACACCACTCTAGATACCGATTGGGCACCACTATCGCGTATACTTTTGATGACAGCCAGAGAAAGACGATGAAGACGACCAAGACGATGAAATGCTTCTTGCACCTTCATTTATATCTCACAAAATGACACTTCTTTTAGTGTTGCCAACAACCTCAATGAATGACTTCCTTTAGTGTTGCCAACACTAGTAGTTAGTATATTTCTTATGTGACTGTCGTATTAACACTAAAACGTTATTGATTACTTTAATTAAAATATTATTGTCTCGTACTTTTTTTTAAATTTCTTGACCAAGGTTGGTGTGTGGGAAAATCCGGTATCGTACAGACACAAATTAAACACAGTCAAACACAGCTAAGAAATAATTATCTGTACCGCGGCATTTAAATACTTGTTCTACGTGGGAATCATACCCACTTCCCTCTGCTCCGGAGTCTGCCTAAGTTTAGCAATTAGCCAACTATAGCAGTTATTAATCACCATATTAATGTTTCATCAATTTGTAGAGGGGAAGTAACGTATAGTTTTCATAAATCAACTTAATGCGAACTATGTAAACAAGCGGTGATTATTGGGTAAACTTTTTTAGAATTAACAAACTATACGACTTCGTAATCTACTAAGCGGATCGACTTCTATTACGTCTTACATTTTAAGACGGCTTATCCGTAAGTACATTAGTTCTACGACAACACCTTTATCCAAAAATGTAGGAAAAATTAATGTACATTTAACCAAGAACGGCGAACAATCTATAATAGATTTTATCTACGTTACAGTGTTTACCTAGTGCAAAAAAGACACAGTTTAAAATTTGTGACAGATTGAGATATTTTTTCAATTTATCTTTTTTCCGTAAGTAATTTGTGTCTTAGCCTCTAAGATAAACGTCATACGGCGTTCGCATCCTTAATAAAAATCAAACTCTTCCAAATACGTGCTTCTTAACATCAAAAATAAATCTATCAAACTAGTCTCTGCTGAACAGTAACATTCTTATCACCTAACACCACTGTAGTAAAAGTGTTACATTAATAAACGTATTATTTCGAAGTCAGTCTAGATTGAATGGCTACACAATAACACCTTATGTGTCATTCAACTCGGTTGAAGTGAACGTTGTATAAAGACGATACTGTCATTGGATAGTAGGTAATGCATATAATCGAACACCTACATCGATAACTATTGTCAATAAAAGTTCACTTAACAACGTCGTTGGTTCGAATGGTATAAGAATTATGTTGGAAATAACGTAGTATGCTATGTAGGATGTATTACTTCTTATATTACGTAGCAAAGTTTTTTTTTTTTTTAAAGAAAAAGTGTACTTTCTCTAATTACGTTATTAATTTAGTTCTTGAAGCGGTTCAATCGTGAAATGACAGAGCCAGATTCCACAGAAAGAAGAGATACAAAAACAGTTTCTTTGCAGTGGAATACTCGTAAACAAGTGCGTAAGTTAAAGCATACATGTATATTATATGTCCCACTTCTAGGTACAGACCTAATCTATAAGGAAATATATAGGAAATAATGCATCACGCTATCCCCAAGTGGGTTGGGGCTTCCATAGGTTTTGTGAGAGGTCTACTTCATAACGCTACTTGGCCCTTATTTCAAAATATTTTAGAAATAAAGTTCTAAGTAATTAACTATTGGAGTTGTTTGAATGGCAGAACGACGTATTATTAAATGCCGGCATCACATGCTATTATAAAAATGCAGCTAAGACATCAAAATAACCCACATTCAATATAAACAGATATTGATCCTGACTGGAATTTGTGACCTAGTAACCTCGTTCAGCATCACATGCGCTTCAGAATGGAATATACTGAGTAAGGTTCGAAATAAATACTTAATTTGACTTATTATCCTTTTACGATCCTATTCAGCGGCATATAAAATGTGAAATCTTTTTTGGGCTTCAAATTTTACGTATTTTATTAGCTAAAACATACGTCATGTACATGGCTTAGTCATGGTCGTCTTAGCAGTCGGTTGGTGTTAAGTGTAGAATGTTTATTAAATTTAAGTGCCAAATGATGGGAACTTTGCCTGTTTAAAAATAAAACTGTTACTGCTTTGCCAATCAAGCGGAGAAAAGGCTTTAAAACCGACTAAAACAGAGCATTTATTAAATAATAATAATAATGTAATAAAAAATAATTAAAAAGTAAAAAATAGACTTTTGACAAACGTAATAAATCATATATGCATAATGCAACCCTTTTTATATATTAAACGGCAATTTAATATGAAAGTAAGGATTAAATTAAGTATTGTTTAATGACCTTCACATATGCCATTATTACGAATAATAATTATAAATATTATTAAAAATCAAGGGAACTTAGTTTAGGTTAAATATTACTGTGTATTTATTTATAAACCGGATGATTTACCAGTGAATTGAAACCAGATACTTACTTATATAATATTATAAACGCGAAAGTTTGTATGTATGGATGTTTGTATGTTTGTTACTCATTCACACAAAAAGTGCAGAGTGGATTTTAATGAAACTTTGGAATAATATAGCTAATACATCAGAATAACACATAGGCTATAATTAATAAAGATATTATGTGAATTATCCAAAATGTAATAATAAGTGTCAAGTAAATAGGTAAAAATTCTGCCATCTGCGAGCTATTCTGGTGTATAAAAGAACACATTGTTAATTCCCCCCCTTGACCATGCGGGCGAAGCCGCGTTTAACAACTAGTAATTATATAAATATATCTCATGAACAATTCAGAAAATATGGTTTTCCGTAAAGTCAGTAAATAGAAATTCAAGTCTCTTTTATCCTCATTATTTTGTTATTCTATTTTTTTAATTAGTGTAACTAAAATCTCACTCTTTTTTCAATTTCGACATTATGAATAGCAAGAGGATTACTTTAAGTAGTTTTTGGGGTCCCTAATACTAAGACTCTCTTGAACCGTGATAGTTGAAATTTTATTAGAATAGTTATTTCTGTTGCCGCAATAACAAAAAATACTAAAAAATAGAATAAAAAATATTTAAATGGGTAATGATTTTTGTTGATAATGGTACGGAACTCTTCGCGCACGACTCCGAATCGCACTTGACCGGGTTTTTTATTTTTATTTTACAAATTAACGGTCTGAGAGCCTGCCATTGACTTGAATACGTTTTCGAATCGTTGAAATAAACTCCACCTAACTAGTTGCGAATAGCCTCGGAAACATTATTCGGACCCCATGATTTTTAGCTGTACAAAAGAATTTAGGTCAAATAATTTTCTCTTTCATCTATTATAAGTTGATAATTAAATAAAAATTTTATAATTTTAAAAATTTTATTAGAGGAATCAGACTAAAATCTCATTCAAATATTGCCGATTCTGCGTTGAATTTTGTGAAAACCTATAGTGAAGCCAAGGGGAGGGTCGTAAATTAATTAACATAAAATATTTCGGTCAGAATTAAGTTTCAGATTTTACAAGGGGTTATAGGACACACTCATGGTTACAGAATCAAACGCATTTCAATTTCTTAATGATTTATTGCATTGTGATAGCAAGTAGATACAATAAGGATGTAAATATAATTATCATTACTTTTTAGAAACTATGAATATTACAATAAGTAGGTATATGAGCATATATCTTGTTCTTTGTAGATATGTACACCTTCTGTATTTAATTACTATGAAGAAAAATACCTACTCGTTTATTATAATCTAACATCTTATATGAATAAAATATAAGTGAAACGAAATTTATTAGTGACTCTATTGGTTAAATGTTGAATTCATGGAGGAAACAATTTCATAAAATTTAGTTTTAATAAAAGCTGCTATTTCTTTGGAAAATATTACTTGGCACGAGATAACTTCTACCACATACACTGGCCATGCTATACCTAGAAGTCAGGAAAGTTAATAATATAAAGTATCGTTTTGACAAAACCGCACAATTTTAACGAGAGTGAAAATATAGTTTAGATACGTAATATTCTTTTAATTTTTCTATATTTTAATGTCAATTTTATTGCAAACTGCAGTTGCGCTGAGTTACTGTTTTATAATTTATCATCTATATATAATTTATAAGTTTTCAATTTAAAAAATGTTAAGGTTAACGATTACATAACAATACGTTTAACTACGTTAAATTGTGCGAAATGTCATTGACACTGTCAATATTCGACACAAGGTCAAAATTAATTAATTCTAATGAAAGTACTACTTTACTTACAAGGCTTTCTTTTTTTATAATCTACTGTAAGTTACCACAAATCTTATATAAGCAATGACTAGAATCGTTGTTTTAATTCATTTTATACGAGTTTTTTTAGAGAAATAGATCAAAAAGAAGTATTTGGGCAAAACAAGAAGGGGATGAAAAAGAGTTAGACAACATCGTTATTGTAAAAAATAATTATGATGAACATCTGTACATGTACCGTGAAAATGAGTCTAAGAATAATGGAGGGAATTGAATAGTCTTATTTGTAAAACCGTTTTTGTGACCATTCTTAAAATGAATTCACGGATTGGATCCTCCACCTGGTCCCAAATCACTGATAGGAATTAATTTCGAAGATGAACCGATAACCATTTTAGCTGGATTATCTAAACGGACCTAATTGTTTCTCAATCATTTTAAAATCGATCTTACAAATATCCATGCATTAAAAGTCATGGATCCATAATTGACATCCTGGTTTTTAGTAAAACAATTAAGGACAAGTATCCACCGCTCGCTTATTATATGTAAAACAAATTAACTACTAAAATAAAAGATTATACTAAATAATTGCTTAAATTTCTTAAACGTCAGTTTCAAGTGCTAAGCGTTACAATGTAAACTATACTAAGCATTTCATATTTCTTCACTCTTTGATGTACTTCCAATATTTCATTAGAACTTATACTATGACACCACGTGCAATTATTACATTTCATTGGACCAAAATTCAACCTTCAATACACTTCATAGATACACTATAATTAGCTACAATTATTAATTGATAGTGATTTAGTAGATTTTTAAATTTTAATAAGTTATTATATTTGAAATTATTTTCAATATTAATAAACGTCCTAGACATTCAACTAATCAAGGAGAGTAAATTTAAATTATTTATGATATTGGAGGATTGCTAATAACTATTATTATTTATTAATGCTATTTGTAATGCTTATACTAAATTGCTTATAAGAATATAATTATAGACACCATTCAAGTATAGAATTTAATAATATGAGTGGCACTGGTAAAAGTTAATTATGATTTTTGTGCACGTCTTATAAGCTATTAACGTGAATTTAGTTCGAAAATCACTTACATTTACTTTTAGCTTAGCACTCAATAGAGAATAAGGGAATATAATAATACAATAACCACTAAAGGAATAGTGAAAAAAAGACACCTCACACTAAACACTATGGTCCCTTGACAAGACACACCAGTAAAAGTCTTCAGACAAAAATCTTTATAGCTCCGAAACACTTTAGAAAAATTTCTAGAGTAAAGTTCTTTTAAACAGAAATAAAATCGTCAGTTTTCAGCGATACAGTGTTGGGTGCCTTTAAGGCTCTTAATCGTCAGATTTTGGACTCTGTGCAGGTGAAGGCCAAGGAGGCCTCATTTTTTCCAACACGTACTTTAGCTGAAAACTGGTATGGAAATGCTACAGGTACTCATCAATCTGATCATAATCTTCGTCAGGAGGCGAGGGACCAGAAACTGAGAGGATAGGAAGGCCGAAGTGTCTAACCGTCTCAACACTTCCACTGTCGTCGGATTTACTAGCTTCTTCGTTTATAGTTTCTTCTCGCGGAGCTTTAGCTTTGCAGAGTCGCTCAGAAGAGTCACTCATTGTTGTAAGCGGTATGTTGTCTGCAGATCTGCAAAAAGTTCATATAACTGAAATTTTTCTCTTCCACTATTTAATTTAAATCAGTTTTTAATTCATTGGTATTTTTCTTAATATTCTTATGGTTTTTTTTTTCTGTTAAGCTGAACCTACCTAGCTTTGCGACAAAGTTTTGATTGTGACCCATGGCGCCTTAGGAACTCGCCTGGATCAAAACCAGCGAATCCAGTTGGTTCAGCGGATACAAAAATGGCAGAATTCACTCGAGGTCGATTACACCGTGACAACAATCGCTCCTCGCACTCCAAGCTTTGGGTGTGTGTATGTGACCAACGCATATGCTGTAACAAAATATATGTTAGTTACATTTTTTCCTAACTTCAATTGTTGACAGACCACATTTTGAAAGTAATTTTGATTTGGCAATTAAGGAATTTTAAAGGATGATGAATTTAAAATTCCTTGCATTTTAATAATTTACCCTACGAGATAATCTCCTGAATTTGTTTTATATTTTCAATCCAATACAGCGATTATATTCTGTATAGTTCTAAGTATTTAGTGTTTTTCTCCGTATCATGAGTATAACTGAATATTTGGCGATAAAAGAGTCCTTTAGTTTTTTCATGATCAAAATTTGACTATTATATAAAAGGTTGACAGTAACAATATAAATATACAATATTAAACATAATTTTAACAATGTTTTAACGCGCATCTTAGCACTACACCATACATATCTTAATAATTATTTTTATTTAAAAATGTAAATTCAATCTCAGTGTGTTGCCATTAAATAAGAAAGAAGCAGATCCATTTTTTGAAATAATTATAGTAGTCAACGAAAATGTTATACAGAAATAAAAAATAATATAAATCGATCAGTGCAAACTTGCAAACAGACAGTGAAAAAAGTTTGAAAAACATTTTAGTTATGGTTCAATCTGACAAAAACTGAGACGAAAACCAATAAAGTGTCAAAAATATTGACATCTTATATTTACACGCCAAATGCGATAAATTCGAAAAGTATTTTAATAAAATAAAGTTAAATAACCAATTCAGAAAACTATTTACATATTAACGTGGCTTACAACGTAACGTTAACAAATAACAAAGTGGGCCAAATTTTAATATTTTTTATTTTGGATATTAAAAGAAGATTTCTATATAGAAATGTGAACTACCAGCTCAATCAATCAAAGAGAGAAATCGAAAAATTTAATTTAACCACATAATATGTTATGTTTATACTTATCAATTATCATAATCGATTAACTTGAATGAATGAATACTTTTAAAACATTAAAACTTGCACTATACGATTAATCAATCAAAATATTTGATTTAACATATTTAACCGATTTGACATATCAGAAAAAATAATATCTACTTGAAAAGAAAAACCTCGATATTAGTTTAGAAATGTAACCTGTTAACATCGGACATTTAATTATAAAATCTAAGTTTTTTTTTTAAAATAAACCACTTTTTTAAGTTTTGAGTGTTTTAAGTTCGCGTGTAAATTCATGTGAAGTCAATAGCAATATGTATTGTTTGTAAAAGTCAATATGGTTCCTTAGTTGGGCTTGGTAGCAAGATAAAAAAGTATGTTTATCTTCATTATTTCTAGATAATATTCTCATTAAAATTTTGGACGAATAAACACAGTTTTTTTATTTTTTATTTTAACAGAAATATCTTGTTAATTACCGATACCTTAATCTTTTAAGTCTACAATTTGAAGATCTAGGATTCGCACAGGCAAAAAATTATAACATTAAAATAGTGCCACTATGATATACATATAGGTTCTTTCTTATATTTACCAAATATCTGCAGCCAGGATAACTTCTAAACACAGTTCAAAATTAGCCGTTTAGTAAAATAAATTTCATAATCTCACCCTTAAACACATCTTGTAACTTATATTTTTATATACAACGTTATTCATACCATATATACATACCATGTCCGTGATTCATAATGTTATTATTGTCAAAGCCTGTTCTTAAAGTCAATGGTGCTTGTAAACACACGTAGAGTCAATTATACATAATTGTGTCCATTTGTGTAAATAAGGCTAGATCTCACAATGTGCTTCAATATGCACTTATTTTGCAAATCTTTGACGACCCCCACACATCCATCACTCTTTCACATATATCCCTTTACTCCTCCCTTTTCCTGTCACGGGTTTTTCATCGAGTTTTTCAGGTAATCACGAATTTGAGATATCAGAAAATTGAAGGTGACTCTGTTACAATGTTGTGTTTCTTAATTGAGTAAGGTTAAATTTAAATAGTTTCAAGATGTCTACATTACTCCGTTAAATGTCGTTAAAAATTTGAAATTAAAATAATTTATATTATTTTCGAATACAATGTAGTAGACTACTGCAATTTTTCAAGTGTAGTTTGTCAAATATTATACTATTTCTTGCAAATATCCTAAATAATAATGATAAAACAATTATCTCTCGTTACACAAAACGAAAGAAAAATATTAACAGTACCTACATGTTACAAGGCATATTATTCCGTGGTTCGTTAGACTACATATTTAATCAATATTTAATATATCAAGTACGTCATAATATGAACGCATGTGTGTTCTACCTAATAAATGTAATCCGTATTCCGGGTACATTCTGAATGTCTCAAAGACACCCCCTTCATTGGAAAATATATCCGTTTACAGATGTCTGTAAACTGATATATTTTCCAATGAAGATATATATCAGTTTACATAACGCGTCTCTAAATAGGCGTCATTAATTAGCTATTTAAAAAAAAAAAAAAAAAATTATGAAATAAATTGGCTGTTGCACAAAAACGAACAAACAAAAAACGAACATCAGTGCTAATCGAGAAGGGCCAATACCGACCAAACAGCACACATCGTCTACACCAATCGTAGTACTCAGTGATCTGCCAGTGCAATGAAACCGTGTGACAATTTGGGAGAGCGTGTTGTTATTGCAATTGGGTGCGACGCAAACGCGGCATGTAACACACTAGTAAGCGTGCTACTGCTTACTTGGTGGTCGCAACCGGCACACCGGCATTGGCAGTGGGGGCAAGCCCGCGCGTTTACGCGGGCTGGACTCCGCTAGCTGTTCTGATTTTGCTCGTCTGGCGCCGCGTGCAGCAGAGCGAATTGACAGCCACAGTCGCGGGCGCTCCGTCTCGGGTATTGGAAGCAACGATCCAGAAGACAGCACACATCCTGCGCACCACACCGAAGCAAAACGGTCGACGATAGCCGGTTCGGGGCTACGCTGTAGAAGAACTCACAGACGCAAAGGTCACCCTGGAATCTGCCTATTGGCCTACGAGAATAACCTCGATACAGAGCTACTCCGGGTGTTGTGATTCCCTATTAGCAGCTCGTCCGTCTCGGTCAATATTTTTAATTTGGATCTTTGCTCAACCTGATCATTGTCATGGTATTTGACACAGAATTTTGAGGAAGTGCCGCCTTCTGAACTTCGCAGTCCAAATGTATATAACTTATACGACTGTTTTTAAAAAAATAATTTTCAATTATTTTATAAGTTCGTTTACCTGTAATTATTATTACATTTTAACCAACTGCCCTATTAGTTAATTAACCGTATATCATTAATCGCCGCAATTTGTTTTTAATTATTCACATTGTTAAAATATTTAAAATTTAACATTAGTATATAATGGATATATTGCATGATACATTTTTAATATAACATTTTAATTCATTACATATACACATATAGTAATACATATGTAAGAAATTTTCTATAAGCGAAGCTAAAGCACAATAAGCCGTTGATAAAACTTTGTTTCATAATCTATAAGCGGTGAATTATTTAAAAATGTAGATTAATTAATTCGCAAGAAAAATAATAACGAAAATTATTTTAAAATGATGAGATTTTTAATGAAATTGTCTCGTCAATGAAAATAATATTTTAATTTAATATATCACTGTAATGCACGTATTAAAATAAATACTTTCATTACTATATTTTTTGTATTATAGCAAAAAGCGAATGTAAAGAAGCTTAAATATTATAAATAGTTATGAATGCTACAATTTAAAACGTTATGTAAGAAATTAACATATCAATTATAAAAATATCAAATCAAAAATACAACCTATTAGCCGATATTTTATGCATAAAATGTTTACTTAGGCTTAAACATTCGTCGTAGGATTAAGATAAAAAGTATGTCGATATACTACTAGAATATATCCAAATTTGTCTTTACAAACCAAATTCCGACTCTCTATACCTTCATTAGACACGGAGGAAAATAAAAAAAATAAAAACTAAATGTAGAAAAATGAATCGTAAGTCAAATTATTAAGGCAACTTTTAAATTTATAGAAAAATTGACAATTATCCATATCTTAAGTGCAGAGATTAGCAATAAAATTATGATATAAAATTTAAAGTAATAACTATTTAGAGAGTAAGCAGAATTTGTTAATTTTCAAATTAATTATAATTTATTTGTTGTTACTTATTTAAGTTTAAATAAAATAGAAATATATAATAGGAAGAGTATCTAGTAGCTATGCAGTAGGAGCTTATTACAATAATAGTCAAATTCATACGTAGAGTCGATAATGTAAAAAATCATAACATTGTTGTATTTTTTACCCGACTGCGTCTGAAGGAGGGTTATGTTTTTCGAGAATGTCTGTATGTATGTATGTATGTATGTATGCATACATTTTTGGTGAGCTCTGCAGCCTGAACGGCTTGATGGATTTTAGCTTGAGAGGTGTCGTTAGGTTCGTATTTACTGTGTAAGTGACACTGGGTAAGTATATCAAAACAAAAAATTACACAGAAACGCAGTCGGGTTTTTTAGTTTTTTAAATCATATTCTACTTGTTTCATATCTACTATATTGTTTAATTTAATTTGAAGCAAAATGTTCAGATTTTATTACGTTAATACAGTGTTCATGCTATTTTGGTCACTTCCAAAAAAGATCATATATAGATATGAAATAAACCCAAGTTCTGTTAATTTGAACGTTAAAATGAATAGGAGATGAGTTTCTTCAGTCCTTCTATTAATTAATTTCACATATAAAAGCTACAGCAGGATTAGTCATGACCTTCACATTACCACTGTGGTGCATTGCAGCTAGAAATCACATTACCAAGCTTTAAATATCACTAGCTCGGATAGTCGCCGCCCAAAGGCCTTCAAGCGTCAGAACATACAATTGAATAAATCTCCTCTATTGCTCGCTTAACATTAATCTTATGCCTTTATCTGATTAAAAGAATTTACCGGCCAACCTTTTCCACAATAACACTTGTTTATAAATGCCTTTAATTGTGTACAACGCTATGCGTATTTACGTTTGTGATTAAAGACTAGAAAGAGAAGATCTGTAATCAGTTAAAGAGAAAAATAAACGTATAAGAAAATATAACGATCGCTGTCAAAATTATACTTATCTACAACCTTATCAATCGATATAACGGCGAAATAGAATCAAGTGTAGGAAAAAAAATAAAAGAAGGTAACGAACAAAAAAATATCTTACAATAGGTTGGAAATTATGTAAAATGAATGAAGTGCTTATCTACACCATAGTTACCGAACAGGCTGACGGTGCCGAATGACCTCCGCAAGTACCACCAGCGGTCGCTGCAGCCAATGCACTGCTACCCGGCACCTTTTAGTGAAATAAATGTTAGTGTAGACTCATTTATCTTTCTCCCAATTAAAAAAAACTACTTATAAATTAATATTTATCGAAATACATATAACGTATCACTAGAATGTTAATCTTAAATTGTGTATGCTTTAATTAAAACATATTCCGAAATAATCAAGTTTTAAATAGTAGAATCAAATTTTTGTTAAGTTATTCATATAATGTACATAAACAGAAAAAATCACAACAATAATTGATACCATATTTTCAGTAACAATGATTTATATAAAATATCAGACAGAAGTCTAGCTTCTACGCATTCTGGTAATGGAAAGTATAGGGTTAGAAATATATGTTGAAAAATGATGAATCTATTTAAATCTACGTATATGTTATATAAAATATTTTACTTTGTTAAGTAATAATGTAATATAAAGAATGTTTAATCATGACAATTCAATGTTATGATGGAAGTCAAAATGTCATTTGTATCATACTTCTACTCTAATTTTAGCTAGATGATAATTTCGTTTCTAAATTTGTAAAAGCCTTCATACAGTAGCAAAATTAACTATACGGATATGACTTAAGAAATCCTTAAATGTTGAATGGTTTTAGCAAATGTCAAAGCTAATAATCTAAAATCAATAATTAGTGGGAGGAAAGATATAACACACCATGGTCTATAACGGCGTTGATACATGAGATGTGCACTCTTCCACCTGTTAATGGAAAACAGCAGTGGAAATAACTATGTTTAATCTTCTAAAATGTCTTTTTTGTTCTTTTCAGTCTCATGTACTCTAAATAACCAATAGAACAGTATAATAGATTTCACATCAATGCGGACTAATTATATAATTATTTGTGCATTTTCGATATTTCAAACTTCTTTTCACAGCAATAATATCTAATCAAGATTTACAAAATTTTTGTATTTGTATACTTCTGTCTAAAACTCACCTTTAGCTGCTCCTGTTTATAGTCTGGTTGGTAAGGCAGCAACATTCGAATCTTTCCCCAGCGGTTGAAGAATAAGGCTATCGCTCCGATCCATACGATCAGCACTAAAACGACAATGCCAATCTCCACGCCTCGTATCTAAATAGAGAATATACGCTTAGAATACAATCATAGCCATAGTTAATTCCGTAATATAAACGAATAACAAAATCATGAGAAATAAGGAGTTTCTATTATCATAAATGAATAGATTTTTTTTAAATCAGATGGGTATTTTTTTTTACTTTTTTTATTAAATCTTATGTGACATAGTTTATTATAATTTATTCCTGGCAAGCTGTCTATTTTTTTTCTAATAGAACTATTTAAATTATTATAAGGTGTGGAGAACTTCGACAGATATTTTTAAATACCGAGCGCATTCAACACTATTCATTCTATCTGCAGGTTTCTGCGAGCACGCACAGTTTCTTAGTTAAGTTAAGTTTCTTAGTTAATATTTTATTTTATTATTCATCAACAAGTTTATTAGTCATTCTCTTGTACACAATGTTTTTTTATTAATTATTTTTAGCATTACAACTGGCTAGAAAAACGTATTGTTATATTTGGAGCTCTGTGTAAAGGCTGAGGCAAAATGGCCTTAGGAGCGCCTGCAAGTTTCTAATGGATTGTACGATTGAGGTATAAAAAGGAGAACCAGTTAAAAAATTGACGCACCGTGGGGAAGGTGGGCGAAGGATCGGGCGGTGAGACTGAAGAACGGGGCGTAGCGCCCACCAACCCCCCGTCCTGCTGCGGCGAAGTCCGAGGGGGCTCTGCATGGTAAGGAGGAATTATTCACTTATTCGCTCAATCGAATATCCATTACTGTTTATGACCAACACACACAGTGCACAAGCTGGAGGCAGTAAACGGATTAATCGTATATTTATTATTACGTTAACGGCGGAGTGGTTGCAAGACATGGAAGGTAAATGTTCTAAAATCTATAGTTCAAATGTATAACATACATGAAATACAGGTATGAGTTGACCCATATACAATATTAGATATAATTTAAATTTGTAAAATAACTCTGGCAAATACACTTTATGAAGTATGCATGATCTATTATATAAAATTCTAAAATTATATAAATAAATAATTACTAAGCTAAAGCTGAATAATATCTTACTTTAAGCTAATTTACTAAAGCTGTCTTATTTTAAGGACTAACGCAGTCAAACAAATTGTTAATCGATATCATTACCATACATTATTTATAAGAAATTATTTAACGAAAATCTTTATTTCAATAGAATTGCGAATCTGCTACAAAGTGTGAGTCTCCTCGCAAAGTTATCCCAAGGATGATTTATTTCATTGTTTAGAACAATAAAAATTTACAGCGTATATTTAAAAAAAAGGTATTTCCTTTGCTATCGAAAGTTATGATAATTAATTATTTATTTTTGGTGCACCTTGAGTGCAGATAAACAGGCAGCGCTCAAAATTTATTGACAATGTATCTACTTATTAAACTCACATTTAAAAATATGTTTAGCCTAAAAGTAAATCGCAGTAATAGTTCGTTCCTATAGTTTACTTAGTAATAAGAATTAGATTAACTTATTGTCTGAAATATTGGGCTAAAAATATCCCACATGTATTCAAAACAATAAACAAAGTAACGTTAAACCTGAAGTTTAAGTTACATTAAGGATCCCGGGGAAAGTAAAAGATATAATATAATAGGAAATGAAATATTTGGCTTTACGCCAAACTTCGTGAAACTTAACACCATAAATGATTAGCTAATGTTTGTGCGTAAAACAGCTTGATAAAAGTCTAATAGAAATTGTAGGGGATATTTTAGTACAAAATAAATAATTATAAAGCAAAGAAAAGGCTTTTTAGATAGTAAATTTTTAAGAGCATACAAAAGCTTTTTTTTTTTTTTTAATATAACCGTTTTTATATTAAAATTGATGACGATTTATTTATCTAATTTTAATTATATTTTATATTATTACCTGTGGATAAACATAATTAAAAATAAATAAAATTTAACATTAATATTTGTTTATCAAAATCCATGTCATAAATGTGACGAAGAATAATTATAGAAGAAAGAAGAAACGTTACAGAAGAAAGAAGAAACTTTGCCCGACTTCCGAGCGGATAGTGTTAGTGTAGTGTTGTGCTCGTAGGCAGGTTCCTGTCCGTCAGTAGAATCTACACACATTTCTCGTCTCAGAGGCGGCATTGTAATTTTTATCTGTGTGCTTGTTGCATTAGGCGACAGCTAGGTACTCACCCTAGCGCACCTAAAGCGCAGGCGATTAAAGGTTAATTTTAGGCACACACCTCCCTGCCGCAAGGTGGGGAGGCCTATTTAGAAAACCACACGCCGGCGGGGCGCAAGCCCCAAAGGCTCAAGCGTCGACATGAGTTCCCTCATAGAGGAATTCCTGCGTCAAGAATGCCCTGAATTATGGGTTAAATATTTAAATTTCGCGAGGGAACGACGCATCGTCGTCGAATTTTCTAGCGACAGTCCGGCTTCACCGGCTGCCGTCTCGCCGCCATCTCCGGTGCCCTCTGCGCCAGCTATTATGTCGCCCTCTGCGACAATTAATACGCCCGTCGCGTCGACTTCCGCCGCCGCGAACGAACTCAACGCGCCTTCCGCGCAAACCACCTCGGCCCCCTTCCGCGCTGTCGTTCCCGACTCACAATCGGACGGCGGCTCAGACATGGAGGTCGAAACGACCCCCGCTAACAACGCGAACGCCGACGGCTTCACCGTCATCAAATCGCGAAAAAAGGGCAAGAAACGCCCCGCTACCGACAGCGACCCCGAAAGCGAGGCCGCCCTGTCAAACCGTCCCACCGCGACGCCCGCCAAAAAGGCAGCCGCGTCTGCCCAGTCGGAACCGACATTCGCCTCCGAGCGAAAAATCAAGCCACCGCCGCCAATAATTATACAAGATAAGGCAAAGTGGCACCAGGTTTGTTCGTGGTTTGAACGCCACAACATCCGAGACCCCCGGTCAAAAAATACAAATATGGGTATCCGCGTATACCTCGATTCGTCAGACGATTTCCGCCGCGTAACAAAGTACTTGCGCGAAGCTAAGGTAGGTTTCCACACCTACTCACTACCCGAAGAGCGTAAACTTCGGGTCGTAATTAAGGGCGTCCCAAAAGAGTCGGATGTCGATATGGCTAAGGTCGACATCCGCACTCAGGGATACCCGGTCCACGCCGTGCGTCGTCTCAGGCACCCTCGCACCCGTGTCCCTATGGACATGGTCATGGTGGAACTTGACCCTACCCCGAAAGGTAAGGCCATTTTCAACCTTAAGAAGGTCTGTGGGCTCAGTGACTTAGTCATCGAGCCCCCACGTAAATCAGGTGTTGTGGCACAGTGCCACAACTGCCAACATTTTGGCCACACGGCCAATAACTGCTTCGCTCACCCAAGGTGCGTCAAATGCACCGGTGACCACGGCACAACCGAGTGCACGAGGCCGAAAGATTGCGCAGATCCACCGGACTGCGTAAATTGCCACACTACCGGCCATCCGGCTAGTTATAGAGGCTGCGCTAAGGCCCCGAAAACTCCCGCGAGAAAATCCCCCGCGAAGTCTACGTTGCCCAAACCCGCGCCCGTCAAATACATTCCCGCGCCCGTACCCGTCATAAACGCCTGGGCGAAACCCCAGGTGGCCGCGCAGGTAACCGCGCCGGTAATCCCAGTCGCCTCACGACCGATCGCGCAACAGCTGCCCGCCTCTCAAACGGCGCCGCGGCCGCAGGTGCAGCCAATTCCGTCAGTTTTCGCGGAAAACAAAGACGACCCATTCGCGCAAATAGCTAACATTTGCAGTTTATTGGATAGAATAAATAGACAGGAACTCGCCGTATTGTCCGCTAAAATAGCGGCCGCCACATCTGGCCACGAGCGTCTTAGGGCAATTAGCCAACACAAAACGCTTGTGGAAGCCCTTTGGGCTTTTGGTTGGCTCAACCATAAAGAACAATAGTCCGCGCAATAAAACCGCGCTCCGCCGCGTCGTTAATTAGACCCATAAAAACACCTTAATGGGAAGTACAACCGCAGGTAGAACAAAACCTCGGGCTCTGGTTGTTTCGTATTTCAACGCAAACGGCATAAAGGGTCAAAGGGATGAAATCGCGGAATTCCTTCGCGATTATAACGTAGATATTTTTCCTAGTGCAAGAGACATTCTTGAAACCTAGTGTACGCGATCCCAGAATCGCAAATTACAATATTGTCCGCCACGATCGGTTAGCAAACCGTCTGGGAGGCACACTAATTTATTATAAACGGTCCTTGCACTGTTGCCCGCTCGACATTCCAGAGCTAAGTCAAATAGAGGCATCCGCGTGTAGGTTAGCGCTCACCGGCCACAGGCCGCTTGTACTAGTCTCAGCCTACCTCTCGGGGAATAGAACCCTCCTTCAAAGCGACCTAGATACGCTTCTTAACTTAGGCCCTTCCGTGATAATTGCAGGAGATCTAAACTGCAAACACGGCTCATGGGACATTAACAGCATCCCAAACAACAACGGAAAGCACCTCTTTAGCTTATCCGATAACCTAAATTTCAGTATAGTCGCTCCCGCGACTCCCACTAGGTATCCTACGGTGGACAACTACCAGCACGCGTCACCGAGTGTCCTAGACATAATGTTATTCAGGGAGGTCTCGCTCGACATTGAGTCGATAGAGACAATCCATGAACTAGACTCAGACCACAGGCCCGTCCTGTGTAAACTGGGCCAGAACGCCGGCGCGGTCTCTCCGACCAAATCCGTAGTGGACTGGCATCGTCTTGAGGTCAAACTCAAGGCCTTGGACCCCCAGGACTTAGTAGAGTTACCCGAGACGATAGCTACGTTCGATGACGCAAATCGAGCGATAGCGAGTCTCCGTGAAACTATTACTTCCGCAGTCACAGAGTCGGAACGGACGGTGAAACTGTCGGGCGACCAACGGTTTAACTTTCCGCCTGACCTACGACTGCTAATTAGACAAAAAAATGCAGCTAAACGCGCCTTCGACCGATACCGATCGGAATCGAACCGAACTCTACTTCGACGCCTTCAGCTAGAAGTCAAAGATCGTGTATCGGAACACCGACATACAACGTGGGACACTCTCCTAGAGGACATCGAGCCATCGCACACCGCCTACTGGCCTAGAGCAGCAATGTACGCCATCGCGCGAACACACCGATTCGGCCCACCTAACGGATGTGGACCGCGTAATCGAGACTAGGGCTGCGCTTACACCGGAAGACGAACCTCTAAATTCAGTGACCCCCGAAGAGGTCCAAGATATTATTAAAAATTTAAAACCAAAATCCGCCCCGGGCCCAGATAATATAAGTAATAAGATTCTCAAAGCTCTCCCTGGGCCGCTTATCTGTTTACTGGCGACAATTTTCAATACGCTTCTCTCCAGTTGCTCCTTTCCGGATGACTGGAAGCAAGCCACGGTTATCGGCATTCGCAAGCCGAATAAACCAGCCAATAAGCCCTCTAGCTATCGTCCCATCAGCCTCCTCAGTTGTCTGGGGAAGCTCTACGAGCGGCTACTGTTAAACAGGCTCAAAGAGCACGTATTTTCCAACGGCCTTCTGCCGACGGAACAATTCGGCTTTCGAGCTAGACACTCTTGTCCCGATCAGTTATACCGCCTAACGGAGCACATCCTAAAAGGCCTTAACCACCCCAAACAAAACACATCAGCACAGGGGCTCTCTTCTTCGATGTCGCAAAAGCATTCGACAAATTCTGGCACAACGGCTTGCTTTACAAGCTGTACACAGTCAAAGTGCCAGATAGGCTCGTACATACCATCCGAGCCTTTTTGTTGAACCGCTCTTTTCGATATCGAGTCGAGGGCACCCTCTCCACAAGCCGCCGCCTCACGGCCGGCGTACCGCAAGGCTCCTGCCTCTCACCCTTGTTATTTAAGCTCTACACGAGCGACATACCTAGAGACCCCCACTTCAATCTCGCGCTTTTCGCGGATGACACGGCGCTCTTTTACTCAGATCGCAACCTCAGCCAATTAACGACTCGACTCCAAAGCGCCGCCGACCGCCTCGGCGATTGGTTCCGCAAATGGAGAATCGATATTAATCCAGAAAAAAGTGTGGCGATTCACTTCACTCGTAGCACCCCCAACCCCCATCCGCCACACCGTTACTAAGATCCTCGCCAGTACAGAAAGTTGGGGCAAATATCACTATACGGCCAAACTCTCCCCTGGGAGAAAACGGTCAAATATCTAGGAGTCACTTTCGACTCGCGTATGACTTTCACTACGCACATCAATCAAGTCCGAAATAAAGCCGCGTTCGTCTCCGGCCGGCTACACAATTTAACGAATAAGCATAGTAAAATGCCCTTAAGGCACAAATTACTGTTATATAAAGCTTGCGTAAGGCCAATCATGTCCTACGCATGCATGATCTTTGCACATATAAATCCTACGCGCATTGACGAATTGCAAGTAGTTCAAAGTAAGTTTATCCGCCGCGCAACCGGTGCGCAATGGTATCAGCGCAACGTCGACCTGCACAGCGATTGCAGACTCCAGACGATTCGCGCACATTTTAAAGATTTGACAAAACGGTTCTTCGATAGAGCCCAGCATAATCCCAACCCTCTGGTGGTAAGCGCAGCAAACTACCTACCGGACACTAACGCGAACGTAAACAAGCGTCGCCCGCGAAACGTCCTCATCGACCCGGTCGACGAAGAGGACTTAGACACGATGGACCCACCGCCGGGGGTCCCGCCGGATAACACACTACACCCACAGTTAGTGTAACAACAATCACACCAGTTCGCCCTCGCCTCCGAGCACGGCGAGACCCACACAACGCGTACACAAGGTACACCCGCGTTCCGGGGCGGTTCTCACCGCTCCCAGCCACCGATTAGCTAAATGCACAGTCGACGGCCGTCGGGGTCTCGGTCCGAACCGGCGACCTCGACGGCCCTTAGATGACACACCATAGTAGTTAAACGCACGCATGAGCACATGCGCGACCTTACCCATAGCGGAGGGTCCAAACCCGTGGGTTCTGGCTAGCCCACCGGTTCTGCGTCCGATGAAGCTTTAATAGTCTCGGGACTGAAAGCAAAAACATCAGTTAATACAAGATACAAGATACAAGAAATGTGACGAGTACAAGCTCATAGATATCTTCAGTATGTTTTCTGTCGGGGTGGCTCAGCTGGTGATCTTCTAGTGTACCTAAATCATCGATGGCCGCGAGTTGACACTAAAGGTGAGGTCTTGGCGGTTAGTTTTGACGTAGCAAAAGCTTTCGATCGGGTTTGGAGCAAAACACTTCTTTACAAGATCACTTCTTACCGGCTTCCTAAGAAATTGTGCTAATGGATCACCAGTTTTCTTAGTCGTTGGAATATCAAGGTCGTTCTTAATAGAGCTAGATAGATTTGTGAATGCTGGTCACAGTCTCACAAGGTTGCGTCCTGTCCCCTACGCTGATACTTCTGCATATTAATGATTTTTTGCTTATTTGCACCATTTATTACCATACAGATGACACTGCGGGTGATGCCTCACATACCGGTCAGGCAAATATTTCTCAGGAATACGTCAAGAGTGTCGGAATAAACTTAAGTCTGAACTTGAGGATTTCTTAGACAAAATTTCGTATCAGGATTGACTAAATCTAGTCCAATTAAACACCATGAATACACAGGTTTGATCGTTTACCACGAAGAAGAAACCCTTCACCTTATTTTCCTCTTATGAAGGCACAACCCTTGTTGCCACAGATTCAATCGAAATCATCAAGAGGCATTAAATTTTGTGGTTATTTTGAAGGAAAATCTAAGCTGGCTTCTAAAAAGCTCGGTGTGCTAAATAGAGCGAGACTTTCTGTAGGCCCATTGCTTACACCTGTATAAGGCTCAGTTTTGGCCGGA
Source organism: Iphiclides podalirius (assembly GCA_933534255.1). NCBI lineage: Eukaryota > Metazoa > Arthropoda > Insecta > Lepidoptera > Papilionidae > Iphiclides > Iphiclides podalirius. The sequence continues at coordinate 5,199,163 of OW152830.1, forward strand.
CATGGAATACTATTCTCATCTGGGGCACAAAAATACCAACTCCATCTATTTCACCGCATCCAACTAAGAACTGCTCGAATCGCCAACAACCAGGTCCGGGCCGATCGCCTCAACTCTTTGGCCTTGCGAAGAAATGCATCTTTTTGAATTTTCTATGGGATATGTCACGAGGAATGCTATGAGGATTTGTTCGGATTAATACCGGCTGCCAAATGTTACCATCGTACAACTCGTAAACCCGTTCAAGCAGTTGTCGCCAGTAGTATTTCGAGACTTTTTCGACTTAGGGACCTTCAAAAAGAGAGCCCACTCTTACCGGTAAGGTCCTAACATCTTTGACCTTACCACTAACTAAGAGAAATGAAAGTAATAACGAATAAAAATAAATGATGTGTGATAAAAATTATGTTGAAGCTTTGCAACGCAAGGTCTGCAAGGACTCTCAGGTGTAAATATCCATGGGCGGTGGCAATCACATAACAGAGGAATCGCGCTCACGCTTGCAAATTATCAATAAGAAAGCCTATCACATGAAATGACAAATTATTTTTTTTATATGTGAAAGTGGCAAACGAGCTGGCGGTTCACCTGATATTTAATGATAACTACCGCCCACGGACATTTGTTACACCGGTTGCAGATGTGTTGCTACCTTTTAATAATGTGGGCGCCGGCTACCTCACTCACCAGACGAAACGCAGAAGTGTAACACTTCTGCGTTTCGTCTTCTTCTTCATTGATTTTTGAATTATATTTATAATTGAATTAAGATCACCAGATTTTTTTGTAAATTTAGAAGAATTACTTTGAACCAAATGTACAAAAAACTAATCTTCGAATGGCGTTATTAGATAAACCAATAAAATGATAGCGTTGTGTCATCATGATATAGACTTCTACACATATAACCTTCTACCATTAAACTTACCCAGCGTGCGGAAGACAATAGGCCTGCTGCGGTACTTATATCCTCCCCAAAGAGCCGCTACAGTAACCTGATACTGTGTATCTGCCTCGAGTCCGCTAAGAATGACGGCGTCAGAGTTACCCGCCACTTCTAACACCACTCTGTAACTAACGGACGATGAGTCAATTTCATTGCTTTTAATTAACATACCAATGAAGAAGGAAGAATGAAGGATGAAGTCAATTCGGAGAACAGAATAAATAGACGGTGATAAGTTCTTACGTGTCATCCTTACGTGTCTGAACATTTATTTACTATTTGGCTTAATTTTACAAATGTTATCATAACTTTAATATATCTGATTACATAAATGTTTCTGTACCTAAATTAAATTCTCATGGTTCTAAATTAAGTTCTCATATGATTTTTGTTTTTTTTTACACATTGCCCTCACTTTGGGATAAACGTTATCCTGTGTTGTGAGGACGTTTTTACAAACATACATTTCACGTGGACAAACACCAAGATGCGAAACAACTATCTGTGGGTCGCACAAATAGTTGTCCCGTGGGGGAATCGAACCCAAGACCCCCGACGCCGAAGCCAATACCTTGGCAACTGCGCCACGGAGTCATCAAATGATTAGAAAATATTCTTTAAAAGTTTTTTTTCATATTTCTTTATTAAATGAAAAGAGTAATGTGAATGGCGTTCCGTGTGGGACAACTATTTTTTTGAATTTCTTTACGACTAGTTTGAATATGGTATGACGAAAACTTTTAATTGCTACCGGTGCACGGTGGGGTGCAAGTGAAATTCCTAAAATTCCTTATAATGAACAAGTTTTAAGTAATACTATCAGTAAAATGTTACTTTGTAAAAGTTAGCGAATGGAAATAACGAGGCAGACTTAAAACTTTCAAACAAGTTTAATATACGATGGTTACTTTTGCTTAATTCTAATAAGTTGTATGGTAACGTTATAAGCTATGCATAAGCATTGCATATGCATTGCATTAGTCGTCAAACACGTTTATAGATACTATGCGACATAAAAAGCTTCATGTGTACAATTGAAAATATTATATACCGTTTAATGTTCCATTATTCATATAAAATATCAAACATTACAACAACAAAAAATTATTAATTTCACGGAAAATAATCGCTAAACCGTTACGAACACCAATAACAGCACATAGATAGAAAATAGTAAAGACAAGACAACAGTCAAAGCAATAATGGTACTCGCTTGAAATCGTTCACTTACCTCGCATCAGATGGTTTGTACGTGACGTCATATTTCTCTACAAGATCCGCAGCGGTGGACCACGAAACTCTTACCGTCGTTGGGTTTAAGAAAGTCACAGTTATGTTCTCAGGCACACCAGGGCCCATTGATCCTGAAACAGTCAGACCAATTACGAACGGCTACGGAGCGAAGAAAAATTTCATACTAAAATAATATTACATTAGAATGTATCCGTGGCTCACTTTTAATTCGATATACTTGAACAGAGTTCAAATACCGGTGCCGACGCCAATGAAAATGTTAATTTTAAGTGCTAACTTATTATCATTTGCTCAACTAGTGAAAATAATAGGAACCAAAAAAATATAGTTCGAAGACATGTGAAGTCTACCAATCTGCAGTGGGGTCACGTGGTGCATTATACCCTAATACACTGTGTGCAGAAGTGGCCTTTGCCTTTTTTTTATGTGATCTGATGTTAAGTGAATACTGGCGCGCATGAATATCTGCTACTCCCGAGGGTTACAGATGTGTTAACGACCTTTTGAAAATTGGGTTCCGGCTACCTCACTCACCAGATGCAACGCGAAAGTATTTGTTATACTTCCACTCAAAGCCGGTCTTCTGTGAGGTCGTGGTACTTACCCGGACGAGCCTGCCCATTCGTGCAACAGTCGCGGCAGCTGCGGGGCCCTACCACATATAAACTACCTAACAGTTGGACATAGGTAGGCTACCTACTAATTTAATTTACTTTTAAAAAATTGCAACTGATGACAAACCAGCTTTGACGAAGTGGAAAAGAACGAAGAGCGCAAAAGCGACGGCGGCAGGTTGCGCGAGCGGCGCACGCCGCATGTCGCGCCTACCCGGCCACTCATGCCATGCTGCTTCTGAAACCAAGGAACCACTTGTAACAATTCGAATAAGCAATCCATACGGAATACGTCCTTAAGGTTCCGCACCCTAAGGGTAAAACGGGACCTTATTACTAAGACTCCGCTGTCTGTCTGTCCGTCTGTCACCATGTGATAATTTGACAGTTGAAGTTTTCAAAGATGATGTAATTATGTTGGTGTTATAACAACAATTACTAAAAACAGAGTAAAAAAATATTTAAGCGTGATACATATACATGATTTTTTTGCCGTTTTTGTAGATATACGGAAACCGTGCGCGAGTCCGACTCGCACTTGGCTGGTTTTTATAATAAGTGTCCAAGTTAGATTCGAAGCCGAAATATATTGTAATAAAAATGCCATTTGACTTCTACGTTGTTATTTAGCATTTGAAACAATGGTTGGCGCATCTATTGTTATATCCTGTCCAGCATACAAACAATTTCAAATATCGTTTTACAACGATAAAATCGAAGGAGAGATGTCGCCACTGCTTTTAAAATTTAAAGTTTTTTATAGTGCTAATCTCTACATACTTATATTTATCAGTTTTAGTAGTATACATAGTACAAGCGTTGCTTAGTTTGGGACTAAAGAACGTTGTCTAAAAATGGGTCTGAAATATTTAAGTGATCTTTAATCTTTAAAATGGTGATGTTCTTTTGCTTTTGCCACGCATTATCATTTACTTACGGAGGAAAAATGCAATTGTTTTGGCCAATGTTAACCTTAGAGTCTCTACTCCAATCACGGTATGTAGTTGAGATACTAATATTTTTAAGGTAAACTTCCAAAAGCGGATTTCTCAATATACTGATAGATATTAAAGCAACATTAAATTAAGCAACTTTCATCAAGTTTAATAGTAATTTATTTTCCACGAACTATAAAAAACCATAAGCAAGAGTAACAATAAAGCATAAGTTAACAAAATGAAATGCAGTTTTAAATAACAAAGCTATCAGTACTCTGAACTATTAAGTTTTCTCACTTTTAAATAGTCTAGCCCCAAACTCTTGAACAGTCAGATTAGATCCTACAATGCTACTTTGTAGGATCTAATCTGACTCAAATATTACTCTTTTGAACCATCTCACGGAAAATTTGACTATTCGTTTTTCTGTTATAATGTAACCTAACCTTAATAGTAAATTAATTTATTAATTTAAATAAAACTTAACTTTTAAATTAACTAAAATAAGTATTACTACTAGACTACCGCTCAACGGCTTATTTATACGCTTCATTAACAATTTACACAGAGTAAAACGAGAATTTCAATGATATTATTTCGCCCCGTCTGAAGTAGCTGCCTATGCAGTTTCGAGAGTGGCGGTTCAGAGCACTCATGTTAGCTTATATTGATGCCACAAAGAGTCATTTAACATTTTTATATGAATATTTAAACATTTTTTATGACTCTTTTACTTTTAGACTTTTGGCTCGTGTTTAATAATAATAAAATATTTATTTCTCACCACAAATAATAGCTAAAAATAATATTACTTCTTTACACTTTTCGATCCACTTGAAAGGATATATTCATTTATTACTTGTGGATCGCTGGTGCCTGCAGTAGGTATTGAAAAAACTCGTAAATACAGGACACCAGCTCACCACCCATTGTATCATTAATTGGAAAACCAACAAAAGTAACAAATACCAAACAATATAAAATCAGTTGAATATATGAAGGGAGTAACTATTTTTAATTATATGTTTGCTAAAATCAACATGAGACTGACACAAGCCATTGAGGATTAACAGAGAATAAATATGAACTACTCACCTATTTATATGAATTTTAGAGAAAAACAATTGTGCAGAAATTTTCAACCACCCTTAGAAACAACCCAAACAACTTCAAAAAAAGAAATAGTTACTCACATTATTTTAAATATTTTGGGGTTTTGATATATCATTATTGTTTGACTCATTACTAAAGAGATTTATCGACTATATAATATTGCAAATTTCATACATTTTAGCGCGTTTATCATAAAAATGTACTCTCATAATTTTTAACAATATAACTAAAAAAGAAAGAGGAAAAGAAGTGATAGTAAAAATTTTACAGATTGGAATCATGCCGTGTTACTTTGTTAGATGTTTTATTTTACTGAGTGATATGCGGTTTGTTGTCATCTCTAACAAACTTATAAGCATGATGAAAATTATAGAAGTTAATAATATTTCATTAGGTTTTATCTAGTACTTTAGGATTATTACTTAATAATTCGATTGATCATTTTTGGACATCAAGAAATATTTTTGATACGCAAAACAAATATAATACGCATAACAAAAGAAATGTGGGTCAATTGAAAAATAGCCCTTGTACCAGTTTCTATTTCCATCGTAATCGATTGCCACTGATCTGTTGTACTACATACCTTGTGACTATGTTTGTGAAACTAAAAATAATAAAACATTCAATGTGCCGCAATAGCTAGGCACAGGCTCAAATATGCATGAGGCACTATCACGCGAAGTGAGCGGAGTGGTGCTGGTGACTGACATAGTTTTCCGTTAAACGACTACAAAATGAAACACACATCAACGGCATATACGTATAGAAACGGGAAATCCTATAGGTGCAGTAAATGTGACATTGGTACAATTAACAGTAAAGAAATCACACGTTCTTACTCTGGGAAATTTCTAGATAATTTTTCTGTAAATTTTCGTGTCGACCGATGAATATTTAAGATGAACTCCACATAAAGCGACCTATCAAAATTAGAAACAAATTTTTAATTTTATTAATTCCTTTTATTCATCAATATATTGTGTACAATTCATTTTTTTTTTTCAAATACCAATTATTTAAAAGATAAATAAAACTAAAATAGTAACAACTCTAAAAAATGTTTTCAAATATGTGTCGTAAATACGGATTTGTGTATGCTTGGAGTGGTTTACAAGTTCGTGCTGTTGCGGGTACGGACTTGTCAAACGTAACTACATAATATACGCCTTAACCCTTTGTAGTTAGTGCGGAATAGTCATTTATTTTTACAGAGATTTATGTCATATTTCCGGATTTCTCACATTAATACATTTGAAATGAGTAATAACAACTGTGAAAGGGACAAGCAAGAGTCTTCACTATTTCATAAATGTTCAGGTCCTTTCGGGGAAGTACCACGACCTCACAGAAGACCGCCGTGAAGTTTAAGTATTACACTTCTGCCTTTCGTCTAGTGAGTGAGGTCACCGCTATCCGGTTTATTAAACTTTTCATTTAACATCAGGTGAACCGCCAGCTCGCTTGTCAGCTTCACACATAAAAAATGTTTTTGGTTTCTTCTCACGTATATACATGACAAACATGTCAGACTTGAAACTGAAATATATCTGCTAAAGCCAACGTAGAAGCAGTTATCTATAAATAAACTTACTATTAAAATAATAAAATATAAAAAAACTAATAATGTCATCAGAAGCACATAATTTAACATTTAATTACAAATAAATAATAAACAAAACGAGAAAAAAATCCTTTCGATAGTTTAATTTAACCATGTATAAAATTCGCGTAAATAAAAAGAATTCATTAGTTAAAAATTGAAAAGAATTTTATTTATCTTTATTTACACCTTATACTCACTTTTCTGTATACCATGTGTTAAATATATTGCGTTACAACTGCTTTGCTAATTTTTTACATAAATTTCGTATCCCTAGTGTTAGTTAAAATCGATAGAAAGCTTTAAAAAACAGTACTAAGAAAACCAACACGAAAATAGTAAAAAGTTATTTTACATTTGCGAGAAGACGAAACGAAAAATTTCGTCTAAATAAAAACACACTTTACCATACACTATATTTTCAAATTAATACTGATTATATCTAAGTTTTTCAAGTATTAACCAAAATAAATAAACAGACAACATTATATTTCACAATAACATTTAGTAAAATTAAAAAGGTATAATAACATTTATTTATTATTCTTCAATTTCGTTATCAGAACAGTATTTCAAATACATACAGTTTTAAATGTAACTATTACAATTATCAGGTATTATCCAATTTTGTATTCATGTCAAGTATTACACCTGACAAGAATGCATAATTGGAAATCAAGAATTATAAATGAGTCTAATTAATAATACTTATAATTTATATAAAACTGCCTTAGAATTTTATAGATATAAATCTTGCGATTAACTTATCTTTGACATAACATGTTAGAAAAAATAAAAACGAATAAAAATTTCATGTTTCACCGGAATTTGTTGGAAGACTCATTTTGATCCAAAAATTTTACGGCTTTATTGAAATTCCCACTAAGCTCAATATTAGACATTACAAATTATTGGTGACCAAATACAATATGATTTTTAAATACATGTGATATTCAAATACAATGATGATTATCTGTGGTAGGGCCACGTAGCAGCTTCGGCTGTTGCACATATGGGCAGGCTCGTCCATGGAAGTACCACGGCCTCACAGAAGACCGGCGCGAAATGGGAGTATGATACTTTCGCGTTTCGTCTGGTGAGTGAGGTAGCCGGGGCCCACTTATTTTAATGGTTGTCAACGCATCTGCGGCCCCTCAAGTGTTGTAGATGTTCATGGGCGGCGATAATCACTTAACATCAGGTGAGTAATGAGTATACCGTCTGCTCGCTTGACAACTTTTAACATAAAAAAATGTGACAGGTAGAATCCTACCTGAAACCTTATGTGACCACTTAGTTGAGTCATATACGTGTTATTTGAATACAGTATAATATTTTTCTGAATTAAAAAATTATCTTAAAATTTCACAGCTTTCTCTCATTTTTCCCATGGCGAAAAAATTTAACAATTGTAAAAGCTACTGTTTCTTAAAATTACCATGCTACATATTTTAAAGCCTTTTTTAAATCCTTGAATCCATTCTAGGTTATCTTTAAAAGCAATCACTAGCTAAGAAGCAATCTCTTCAGAATGGTGTGCAAAAAATTACTCTGAATGTACCGTACCCTTTTCCGTTCTTCAACTCTCACGACACCCATGGGACGTGATGAGGTAATCATTCGCTTAAGCCGCTATCACAGGGCAACGAACGTTATTACATTACATTGCTTATAAACCACCCGAATACTTTTGGCCATATTCGCCTTCAGTGTCCTATGTTTGTGGAAATATATAAACTAATAAAGTTACTTCAAGAAAAGTAACTGAAAAATAATTATTTTATTTCTCAAAACATTTTTCTCGTTTGATTAAAAAAAAAGCACCTAGTACGTCGCTAAAACTGTACAACACATTGTAAATTACAGGTACAAATTTGAGCAACTTTATTGTAATTTTAAACTTTCAAAATGTAATGATTGCGACGGTATAAAACTGGCACTAACTTACTTATTCCGTCTAGACACGACTCACATCAATATCAAAGATGTTCAACACTACGAATCAAGTGCAAAACAATTTGTTTACGATTCTGATTCGACAAGTCTCAGTGTTTGTATTCTTAATCGGGTTCCATCAATTTTTGTTAGTTACCATGTAAAATACTGTACCAAAAAATATAAAGCCATACTATCATGGTTATTATTACTATTAACTAATTTATTCTTACATTAGAGTAGTAACAAAAATATACATTTACATCATTAAAAATGAAATAATTTTTGTTTTTCAAATATATACGGAAAGACAAACTTCATGCCAACAGCGGAAAAATGAATTTCTGCTATGCAATACAAATCAAAATTGTAATGCAATACAAAAACAAATCTGATGACTCCGTGGTGCAGTTGTCAAGGTATTGGCTTCGGCGTCGGGGGTCGTGCGTTCGATTCTCACACGGGACAATTATTTGTGCGACCCATAGATAGTTGTTCCGCATCTGGGTACTCTTCCACGTAAAATTTATGTTTGTAAAACGTCCTTACAACACAGGATACTGTTATCCTAAAGTGAGGGTAATGTTTTTTTTAAAGGAAACAACAGTCTTCTGTTGCACGTATTTGCAGGTACGTTCGGGTAAATACCACGACTTCACAGAAGACTAGCGTGGAAGAGTTGTACGTTGTTCTACATTTCTTCTGTTGATTGAGATAGCCGGAGTCCACTTTATTACAAGGTGGCAACGCATTTGTCACCCTACGGTTATTTAAATGTCAATGGGCGGCTGTTATCGTTTAACATCAGGAGAACCGCCAGCATGCTTGCCACCTTCTCACATAAAAAAAAATCTAAACATATTCTCAATAAAATTTCATTTTCTACTTTAAATCAAGCTGAATTTCAATAACCATTATAACACTGTTTCGAAAGAAAAGTACAATGGGAAAGCCCGGACCATTCGATATCATTGAACGAGTAACCTGAAAGGACAAATTGGATTCTTGTCCTCAATCACTAGGCGGCCACTAAAAACCAATCACTTTTCTCATTCAATGCCTATAATATGTTTTACATGATAGAATCGTTGTTATTTAAAAAAATTGTTTAAATTGTACGTCTCTATTTGATTTTCATGAAGTGCGAATAAAAATCGGAAAAAAAAGAAAACAAAAGGTTGAAAATAAAAAAAATTAAAATACATTAATATTAATGAAAGGTTACGAAATGGTTTGAATTTGAACATGTTGAAACATAATGTAGCAAGAAAAGATGAAAAATAAATGATCCAATTGTTTTGAACACGGACAAAAGAAAAAAAGTAATGAAGGGAAGAGCAGAAAAAAATTGGCGGGCCGCCTTAGACAAATGTATATAGACATAATTCGCAACGTACGGTGGTGGCTACCCTAATAGTACTTGTGTCAGCCGTAAGTTATTTAGAATTTATAGTTTTATAGTAAACGAGCATTATCATTTCATCTTAATTGCAGAGAATCGCACTTAAAAAAAGTAAAAGTAAAAGTCATAATATCATTTGAATTTTAATAGCAACATCTCAAGTTCCAAGCTCCAATAGTTCATATATAAATTAAGTGACTGTTGGAACACACTAGATGGCGCAAGGTATTGCTTAGAATGCAATAAAAACAAAAGTAGATTCTATTATATGCATTATATGCCATAAAGAATTATGCCAGTGTTAGTAGTTAGATGCGTATTCCGGAGGACACAGGGTCAAAAAATTGGATTGTATGTCTGCTGACGCTACCAATTACAGTCTTGTATCTTGTACATCTTGTATTAACTGATGTTTTTGCTTTCAGTCCCGAGATTATTAAAGCTTTACAATTACAGTCCAAACGCAATTACTCTCATACTTTTCACAATAGTGTAGTACATTCAGAGAAAACAGATTAAAGAGAAATGAAGAAGGGTAGAAAAGAAAATCGTAACTACTTTTTTAAAGTATTTTACCAGACTGAAACCGATTTATTGCAAAGAGATTTAATAGTGGTAGGGCCACGTAATAGCTTCCATTGTTGCACGAATGGGTAAACTCCTACCGCCCATGGGAAAGGATAAACTCCTACTTCTCCGTTTCGTTTGAGGAGTGAGGTAATCGAGCGTCACTGTTTTGAAGGTTACTAACGCACATGTAACCTTCAGGTATTTTACATGTCCATGGGCGGTGGAAATCACTCAACGTCAGATGAACCGCCTCGTCTTGTGCCCTTTCACATAAAAAACATTTTTTTTAAACTTCATATAAATAGGGAAATTAAGCATTTTTCTTCGTCATTAATCATCAATTACGAAATCATCGATGTACTCCTCACCTTATTCAAACTAACTATACTAACTGGATTCTTTAGATGCGTAGGCAAACTGGTCAAGGAATAACATTGTGTAGCTATTACATCTAGTTAAATATGGAATGGTTTCATTAAAGCTTTTGAAAGCTAACTAAGTTAAGGGTCTAAATTAAGGAAGTCTATTAGCCATAGTTGGTATATTATATGGATAAAAAAACATTTTGCAGACCTTGAAGAAAATAAATTAATAATTTGTAAAAAAGTTAGGCCCGGAGAATACGATTAATTAAAATAATAATCAAAAAACAATTAGGACTGGAGAGTAATTTCTAAAGACGTTTGCCCCTTAGATAAGTTTCTCTATACATACAAGAAAGGGCTAGTTTCAGAATAGAAAATATGTTTAAAATGAACTAAGATTAACAATTTGGGCCTTTTGATTTAAGTAAAATAAATGAATGTATAGAATTTGTAAGTTTTTTTGTACACTGTACCAACGCGTCGGGTCAATTTTTTCAAATGGAGATCTCTAATGAATCTTATTTATGTTATTATATCTTATTAGTCTTATTTATGTCGAAAGAAAAATTGTTGAAGATGCAGCGATTATGAAGATGTTATGTTTGAGGATACTGACAAATTATAAAGAAAGTAAGAGCGTGAGAAAATCATCGTTTTGTAAACATTCTTTTGTATCAGAACTTAAAACGATGAATAACGATTAAAGAAAAACAAAGCTACTCACAAAGTAAAGCTTCGTCAGAGCCATGGCGTTTGTTTAAACTATTTCCGTTTCTATTGAAAGTACACAAAGGGCGGGTAGCTGGAAATTTGAATTACGAAAACTACAGACATTAGCGCTGCAAATGGGTTTTTAATAGCGCCCCCGTTAGGTATTTTTTTTAATTATTTGGAGTATTAAAATTAATAACTTACAATTATTAATAACTGATAAGATGTATTGCGATGAACAATATGTTGTTAGTACTCTATCTGCATCAATTAAAAAATTTACACTGGAAGGTAATAAACAAAAAAGCCAATGTTAATGTTTTATGTTAATGATCTAGGCATTTGTTCCCAAGATTGACATTAGGCGGGCCGGTCCTAATTAATTGAAACAACTTTGATGTATTTATTTAATAATATTTAAATCAAGATTGTATGAAATGATAATCGTCTTCTTTGCAATTAATTTTAAATTGACTGCAAACACAAACATCACCAGTAAACAGGTGAAACCACACAATTAACGTGTGGTTTCAACTTCAATCTTCCACTTTACTTCTCGTCAAAGACTTTTAAGCAATGCGAATGGTTCTGACTAGTATGCCAAAAAAGAAATATTCACACTTATATCACAAATACGATGTGACTGTTTGTTACGCTTTCACGTCTTAACTACTTGACCGATCATCATGAAATTTCGCGTAAACACTTTGTCGGGGGTACAAAAAGTACATAAGGTCTAGAAGTTCTGTTCACGAGGGATAGAAAAATACTTTTAGACGGTTATCCGATATAACAACTCGGCCTGCTTATATGAATAAGCTGCAACATGCGACTTGAGAACATAAAAATATACCTGTGGTATTCCGGAATAAATCTGATATCCTGAATAAAATCACGTCATCATATTCCGGAATAAAAGCTGATATCCTGAATAAAAATCACGTCATCAAACGCAGCGCCATTTGAATGAAGTAATAGAACGCTGGAGAACTTTGACAGCTTCTGAGACGCCATTTCAAACATCGCTTCGTCCAGTCTGCTCATGATATAACATCCTTTTCGAGAAACAAAAAAATTTCAATGGCCAATAGTCTTACATAGAAACACGTTAAATTCTACGTAAGTTTTTATTATTCAGTCATGTGTAGCACGTTCACGTGTTTACATGCCTAGAAGTTGTAAGTTTTAGCGCCAAATGGATGGAGATACAACTTAGTATTGGTGCGCCCTAAAATATTGATGTATTCTGTGCCTATGATAGTACCGGACGAGCGGAGGAAGTAAGGGAGGGTAATTACCTGTATGTAAAATTTAAGATGGAACAGATTTTTATAGGACGGTTCTTATTACCTCTACACTTAAGTTCAATTAATTCAAATTGAAAATGTCTTTATTCACATTGACGCTTGCGCAATTATTCTTGATTTTGTCCTCCTGTTCCGACAACTAGAATAAAAACCAAGACTAATAAATAATATACATACAACAACCAAGCCATGGACAAAATCTCATATTTTATAAAAATACACTGGAAATGAGAAATGATTACTAGCGATAATATTTGATGAGCAATGGGAACATATTGCGGGATCCCATTCACTCAATTATAATTTACGGTACCAATGTTCAAAAATAAATTGACAAAGGTTTTTCTGAGGTAGAGCCAAGCAATTGTTTCTACGGCTGCATTCCTAGGAAGGGAACTGTGGTAGATACCACGCAACAGTCTGCTGTTACACGAATGGGCAGGTCCGTTCTGATAAGAACCACGACCTCACAACAGACCAACGTGCGGTGGAAGTGTTATATTAGTGAGTGAGGTAGCAGGGGCCCACTTTATTAAAAGGGTGATGCAAATGTCAATAGGCGGCGGTTATCACTTCAATCAAGTGAAACACCTGCCCGCTTGATACCTATTCACATAAAAATACATAAAATAGTACCATCAATTCATTCGATTTGTAATTTGTAAAAATATCCATATCCAATGATAGAAATATTTCCCTTATATAACGCTTAAAAATTTGAAAAATTTAAAGAAATATAAAATGTAAAGCGAAAAGTAAACTCACAGCCAAGAGCAAAACTTTGAAGCAATTAATTTCTACCACTTTTGCTTTATTCAGTACACATTGCAAATAAATAGAAGGGACGTTAAGTAAAACAAATAGCCCTTTGCAGACCTTCCATTTTAATGATGAAATTTGATATTTGGGGACTGAAACAATTATTAAATAATTCTCTTACGAATTTGCACGCCAATCATAAACGATTTAGAAAGGGATTCCATTGAGTTTATAAATCCCAAAATGTAACCTAACCCAAAATTGTGTCCGTATACTGATTACAAATATGATACAGAATTCAAAAGTAGGGAAACTGATTAGTAGGTACACAAAACTCCACTGATATCAGACCTCCGTGACCATTCATAGGAAGTCAATCAGCGATGATGACCCCACTACATAATTATATGAAATTTAACATTTTATCATACTTATTAATTACTTCGATTTTATACACATATACCTAAAACTTAACAAGTAATAACTTACCTCGATTTAAACAGTAGGTATATCATATGTATAACATAGGATGTATTTATAACATATGATGTATAACATAGGATATTATATGTATAACATATGATATATATATAACATAGGATATATGTATAACATAGGATACCAATCAAAAATTTATTACATTTCAAATGTATGAATGAATTATTGCCTCGACAAAACATATTTTTCGTTTCAATGCGACCTCAATCGTTAATACACTCAGTGAACCAATCGGTGCAGGTGCAATAAAGGTTATGTTTTTATTTGTTATATATGTGAGACACTATATCTAATAATCACTTGGCGGCAACATCGATGACCTAAATAGATTATTAGTTATTATTTATGGATCCTAAGCATTATACATCAATAAAGCCATCACGACAACATCATGCAATTTACTGCGGCGCAAGTGCCAAGTATTGCAAGTGATACCGAAACGGATACCGAAAAATGTGAAGTATTTTAAAGATTCCATACCAAACACATTATCATAAATTTAGAACATTCCTGAATTGGGAAAAAAAAGGAAAATTCGAATTTGTATTGCAAAATACCTAAGCGAGTAGCTATCTATGTGTTTTACATTGAATGTTTGGCTATTCATATGTTACTTATTAATTAACATAAAATACCGCAATTTAAAGGATTTCCTCCAGATTGGTACGGTATTTGCACCACTACTCTTGACACCTAAGTAATAGTCTGTACAAATCTGTAAGCTATCACGGCTCAGTAAACAGAGACTATCTCCACACCTATTGCCAAACTATTATTGTTAAAAAAATTACCCGTGCAGTTACACCAAGCGATATGAATACAACCGTGACGGTATTACGGTACTCAATTAGTTATGTAAATTATTTGTCTAAAGTTGTCTTTGAATCTTTATGGTTTTATTAAAAAATGTTGTATTAAAAAAACACAATATATCCCTTATGCGTTACAAAGAACAAAAGCGCCAATTCTGTCATACTTTTAATTGACACTCTAATATCTGTTAGGATGGAGCTGTTGAGAAAAATAATACACCCTTATTTGTATTCAAAGAAATGGAATCTTAACATTAAGAGACTACAGAGCTATCCGACAAGAAATGTAAAGCATCTCTTTCATGCTTCCGTCTTTGAAAAGTCAATGATATTGCTAACGGATAATATTATAAGTGAGAGCATTACAGACTTTTAAATGTAAACTGTTTTATGAAATTTATAAACATCTTTAATACTTGTTTTTATGGCTAATTATTATTCGGTGCTGCACTTTACTTCTGAAGAAAAAAAAAAACAAATTCGCAAGAAACCAGCATTTTAATTAAATAGTAAAAAACAGTGAGAAAAATCAAATTCTATTAAAATTTTAGAAAAAGTCAAGTATGTACCGAACAAGGCGTTTTTATAGCTGTCTATATCCACCCTTTGTATATGTTGTACCTGTATACATAGGGTGAGATCTTATTTAGGTGTTATATCAAGGCGTTTCAACCGCAGATATTTTAGGTAATTAGCCATGTCGCATCTTGTCAGCGCTTTACTCATTACTTTCGTAAATCCGACATAATTTCTACAATACAATAAGTCAACCAATATAACGACTGTACAAGAGAAGATTAAAATTAAGCGAGTGAAGCTTTTTATTTGCAATTCTATCGATTTATCGTGCATGTTTAAGGAGTATTAAAAATCAAAGTTCTAAAAATAACAACGCATTTGAATATATTCTGATATATGTAAAGTAAAACTTGTTCTTAGTACACAAAGCGGGGGTTTTCAAGAAGGTAATTTTATTTTTGTATTTTTATATGTAATAAGCGAGCAAGTGATTAACATTGGCATCTACATCACCTAGAAGTAACAAATGGGTTACCAGCTTTTAAAGTGGGCCCTGGTTAGTACACTCACCAGACGAAATAAAGTATTAGAATACTACTGTCACTTCACGCTGGTTTTTGTCAGACCATAGTACATTCTCGAACGAGCTTGCTAATTAGTCCTAAAGCAGTAACTCAATTTATTGTTTTTACTATAAGAGAACGTATTTGTTAACTTTAGATTAAGATTTCTATCCTAGATGCTATTTTCACTAAAAGTTAAATTGTTTTAGAAGTTATTTACGTATTTAAAGTAGTATTTTGAGAAAACTAGTAAAGGAAGCTGGCGATATTATACCGAATGTAATATATATTTTCCACTGTGTACTGAATTCAAGTGATTATTATAGGTATTTTAATCCATTTATTAACAATTATAAATTTTAATTCCTAATTTTTGGCAACCCTAATTTTATATCTGGAAGGACGTTAAGATGTGGTTACTGTATAAAAAGTATTGATCAGCGATAGTTTAAAAAAAGTTTTCAGAAAATCTACCAGTATTCTTGGTCATTTGTCACAACTACTAGAGTTTTATGATGTCACAGATTTTAAGTAGCAAGTTGTAAAATAAATATAACTTGGAAACAAAGCAATGTAAATATGGAATTCTATCTATTTTTAAACTTAGTTCACATTTCAAACTGACAACTTTATTCGAAACGTATTTATCTGTCTTAACTGAACTTCTTAACTGATGCCTTAATTTCTATAATATATACGTCTTGTTTTCTGACACAAAAATGAAGAAAAAAAGATTTTTAATAAACTATTTGTGCTGCAAGTCTGTTATCCAGTGCAGACTGGATTATTGTTGGCATGAAGATATAAAGCGTGCAGATATTTACAGTCATCTCATGTATTAATGTCTCACAGAGAACAAGACACCAACAACACAAGCAATAAAAAAAAGATTATGTCGAATATTGCCTGTCAATGCTATCACATTATAATCACGAGGTCGTTACAGAGATTAGTACAATTTTTACAAATACGTATATTTATTGATATTAAATATAAGTATAATTGTATTTTTCATGTATATAATAAATAATTCATTTAATGACGACATTTCAAAAGTATAAAACATAAGAAAGGTATGCTATAAAAATTATTTAGCGGTTATTTATTACAATACAGCCTTAACTTAATTACTATGGGTCAAAATGAACGTGGGCTTAATCGCTAAGTTATAAAAACTTCGACGCTTGCTAGCACGCGGCGTTATTCATAATCATGCGGCCTAGTTGTTTATGTTATGTCCTACATGTAACATGAAGACGTGCTGTTCTTTATAAATTAGTCATATTCGTCATATATGTTACATGTATTGATCGCGTCACGCTAGTGGTATATCGTTTACTTTTCAATACGTTATTAAAATGTGTTTACGTCTTTAGAGTTCGCTTAAATGACCGAGATTAACAATTTACAAACACGACAAAATTAGAATTTATATTGATGTCACTTCAGATCGGTCTTTTATTATACCGTGGTACTACGAGCCTGCTCATTTCTGCAACACATGAAGCTCCAGCCTGGCTCAACCACAGCTAAAAGATTAGTTTCTGTAGAAATCTCTTCAATGAAACTATTTCTTTTATTTGAAATATGATAATCATACTATGATAATATAATAATATTTATACGAGTGCGCGGTAGGGCCACGCAATAGCGTTCGCTGTTGCACGAATGGACAGGTCCGTCCGGTTTAGTACCATCTCCATAGACCTCACAGAAGACCGATGTGAAGTAGAAGTGTTATTCTTCTGCGTTTCCTCTGATGAGTGAGGTAGCCGGGGCCCACTTTATTAAAAGTTGGCAACGCATCTGCTACCATACGAGTGTTGCAAATATCCATGGGCGATGGTTATCACTTAACATCAGGTGAGCCACCAGCTCGTTTGCCAAACATAAAAAAAACTAACTATGAATTCAGAGCTCTTCTAGAGTCTTAAAGACGTTGATAATTTATGAATACACTTCGAAAGCATAATTCAACGAAAAATGTAATAAGAAAATAATCAGTTTGTTAGACAAAGATTCAAAAAATAAATATGGGTCCGATGTGGGTTAAAAAATAAAGTTCATTTTAAGAAGTACTCAAGCACTCTAATTGGGTAGCCCTAAAATCAGATTAACCTTTTTATTTTATTTTCGTGAAGAAATTTACATATAATAAGACTTTCACGTAAGCCCAAAAATTAGATTAAATTTATAATTTTTATTTTCGTGAAGAAATTACGAAGACCTTCACGTAAAAGGATTAACTTCGTTTTAAATTGAAAAAATTTATAGCAAAGATATTGAAATAAAAAGTATGTGTGTGTTAAGGTACGTAAGAAGTTATACCTCTATAGCGTAACAAAGGAAAAACAACTAAAAATTTTTTCCCCTTTGCTTTGTTTGTAAAGAGATATGAAATTCAAATGATAAAAAAAATGGTTTAAGTAAATAACTTGGAATTATAGATATAGTAAATAATTTTGGATACTTTGGACATAGGTATATAAACGCATAAGAAATATAACATGCTGAAAAATATAATTGAGGAAAAATAGAAGAAAAACAGGGAAGAGGAGGAAGACGAATAACATGGAGTGAAAATTTGAAAAAATGGACTGACATCAAGGTCTCCGTCAGTCTTTGTAGATTGGCGCAGAATAAAGAAGAGTTCCGTGTGGTGGTCGCCGACATCCGATAGGATAGGGCAGACCCAAGAAGACGATAGATAATTGTCAAAAAGTTGTTGCTTCATGGTATTGCTTTTTGGCTGTAAATGTCGGCATCGTAAAAATTTATTCATATTTTTCCAAACGCGCCAAAATATCCGCGTATAAATTCAAAAATATTCTATTTATATTCATTAATTACTAAGTATACCGATTTAGCTGCCTCTTATTTTTATTTTTATTCCAGACTTAAAATTTGTAACACCGTAAAATCTGTTTATTTGAAATCTCAATAATTCTAAGAACTAGGAAAAGGAACTAATATATAGGGTGTGTTCTGACATTTAGCTACACGTTTTGTTATGAAAAACGAAGTAACTATAAATTTTAATGTTTTTTATGGTGCTAATCTCTGAATTTAAGAGTAAACATTAAAACTTGTAGAAAAAGGACGGAAAGATTGTCGCCGCTGTGGGAATCAAACCCACGTCTTCGGCATTCGCGGCCTAACGCTTCAGCCACTAAGCTAAACGGCCCATTGCCACACCGACGAAAATCTTAACGTCTTTTATCTACATTGCTTTTTAGCATTTGATTTGCAACGCGGCAAAAAGAATGATGTCAGTTGTATGGGAGCCCCACTTAAATATATTTTTATTATTTGTTGTTATATCGGCAACAGAAATGCATCATCTATGAAAATTTGAACCGTCACGGTTCATGAGATACAGTCAGATGACAGACTTACAGACAGACAGACAGCGGGTCTTAGTAGGGTCCCGTTTTACCCCTTGGGTACGGAACCCTAAAAAATATGTTCAATCACACACAAAACAACAAGTATCTATTTTTATCGATTTCACATTTTGTAGCTCCCTCAATATTCAAACTGTCGCTATAAATTCATATCACATTATACACTCAGAGAGAAAATGAGGTCCTTTATAAATTTTCTGGAGAAGCTAAGACCAGCCAAGTGGAAAATGTGTAATAATGGGTTTTACTTTAAGTATCAAATGAACATAACATATCAAAACATTCTTGATTTACCCGTTGTAATTGATTGTCCATTTTATACATAACAAATCATATGTTATAATAAGTCTGCATGAAGTTGTGTATTAGTTTCTGACGTTCCAAATAAAAAAAAAAACTGTATGTAATACACTTTAATATTGTGCTGTGATTTTAAAAATATTTGAAATTATGCAGTTTTATGTTGAAACTTCAAAAAATCCATAAGAATTCAATCGTTTCCAAATAAATAAGTTTCTTTGTAGATAAGATGGCAAACAATAATAATCTTATTATAATGAAAATCACGAGTATTTTCCAATAACTTTGTTTACAGTGTCTTAAATTTCATTGGAACCTTTTAAATTTCAAATTTTTTGTATGTTTTGTTTTCGATTCTGACAGTTGAAAAATATTTCAGTTAGTGTTAAGTTGATCACAATGAAGGTCGTCAGGGGTCGATTTTGATTTTATCAATTTTTATTTTTATATAAAATAAAAACTTCGATTTTTCATATCAATAAAAAACATATAGCTAACTATCCTGTATGGAATATTCGTTGTTAAAAGCATCCATGTTTTATTTTATAACGTCAAAACTAATGGATAAGTAAGTTTTAACGCGATATGGTAGCTGGGTTCAATAAAATGCTAATAGATTTTTTATTACCACCAAATATTTTAGGTATAATAACTTGGCGTCCTTCTTGCACAATGGATTTTGTGTGATGTCAAGTCGTACATGAAAATCGACATAGAAAGAACCACCGATGATGGTCTTTGACCGTGAAGGGCATGACCTTAGCAAACGTTTACTATGTTTCAACGTTCAGAGTTTATCATTGCTATGAATTATGATTTTGATTATTTCAATGTTGAATATGTGACAAATTCAAAATACGAAAATCTCACTGCTGCACTAGCCAGGGAGAATCGAGTGGTTCAGCCAAATACTGTTTCAGATATGTAAATAAATAATATACTTATGTGATACTTGTTGATTAGTAATCTCAGATTATACATACTCTTTTGATGTCAACTCTAACCTGTTTGGTTTATGTATGAATGTTTGAATTACTTTAAATTAAATTTGGAATGTTAGTTTTATTTGTTCAGACTGAATTGTGTCATGTTTGAATGATTCCGTAAAAATTGCTTAAAGAAGTAACATGTCCATCTATCTAACACAACTCTTGTATTTTGTATAAATTTCATAATCATTACGTTTGGTCTAAAATAAGTTCAAAATGTTTAAGTTGAAATAAACAGTTATCTTATCAGTCCTTAAGTGTCTTTTTGGTTTGAGAGCGATCCGATGAGCCACATCCACCATTCAAGAATACTACATACTATACATACAACGTATGAAACAATACTCAACTCAAATATTCAACTTAATAATCTAAAAGCGGCGTTCAATATATTCTCGGAATAGGCATGGAAGAATAAGCAGAAAATTATGAATATTTTTTTAATGCAATCCTTCATCACCTCAATACACTTAATTTAGCGGGAAAGTAACTTTTTCAATACCCCTGGTCGATAAGACATACGAAAGAGCTCCAAAAACTCCTTGCAACACGCAACTCGGACTTGTTTCTGTAACGCCGTGAGTATTCGTGGCACGCATTTAGCACTGACATTTGTCAGTTTCAGATGCTCATGATGAATAGTGTGAAGGTGATACACGGATAGTCCTTTCTGCAAATGTTTTCCTATTACACAGGCATTTTTTTAGTAAAACTAACCGGCCTACTGACGCAGGGGTCGTCTTCATAAGGAAGTACTAATTCACTAGACCACATCTGAATAGTAGATAATGAAAGAGCCGAATTTTGGTAAGCAGTAGTAAGAAATTTTATCACTGCGCGATGCTCGATTTTATTAACACTGTCGTATCAGTTATCGTAGCTGCCTTTTCATAAACTTGAATCCTCTAATAGTGAAAATAAATGAAAATTTATTTGGATCATTAAATGGATTTTTTTTAAATTCATCTCATTTTTACTTTAAATTTTTAGTTACGCATGATGCAAAAATCAACGCTGACTGGACACGTTATAATTTGGAGGTCAGTTCTACAGAGTATTCCATCCGTCACCATGAATGTACCGCCGTGTACTGAATGTTCGTCCTGAGGACGCAACCGTTCATGAGGTCCGAAAGCAGGCCACACACGTATTATTCTTGTATCAGGGTGTAAATGAACCTGGATTCATTAGAATATAGCCCGGCTCTAGGCACGAGCCCATTGATGCGCCGGTCAGTGTAGACACGCCACTTGACCACCATTTGCCCACTGTAACCGCCGAGCGCAATTGCCACGCCGAAGAGCTACAACCCGAAACGAAAACCTCGTCCAGTTTCCTCCTTACAGTTTGGGTGCTGAATCATCTGGTGTTGAGATCGGAGCCTCTCCCGTATTATCCACGCTGTCATTTCAGCGAATTTAGTTTCTATGAAAAATAGGCGTGACTGATAATAATTTTTACTTTGTGGTTCAAATTTATTTATCCTTTAAAATAATATTTGTATAAAAATTTAAACGATAGTTCTACCCCTTAATAACAACGGTTAATGTTTATTGTATGTGTATGCATAAAATATGTGACTAACAGCTTAACTTATTAATACAATTACTATTTGATATAAAACAGTTTGTACGAAGTAATTTAAGAAACCACTGTTTTCTCTCTCCTCAATACATTGAGGGTGTAATTCATTTAGGACATAACAAATAAACTCGTTTCGGAAGACCAACAAAACACAGTTGTGCAGCTCCAACAACACTCTAGTTAATGTTTTATTAGATTAAGATTTAAGAGATTAAGAGCAGACTTCTCTTATTTACGAAACCTAAGATTTATTTATTGTTTAGTGTTAAAAAAACTTTAAGAAGTTTTTTTTAAACACATTCCAGACCTTTAATTTTACGGGTAGAAAGATGAGGTTAAATAATGTTTGTATTTTGTTTTATTGTATTTTTTAATTAAGTATCAACACTTTTCCGTTAGTATAATGAGTTAGGGGTAGCGGCTAATATATTTATTGTCTTGATTTTAATCATCTAATTAACTTTTCAATTAGTAAAAATTGGATCTCTTAAAGGAGACTTTATTATATTTGAATACTTTTAAATAAAAAGCCTTTGTAATATTAGCCAATTGGCAAATCAAATATTAAATACGCCACGAAAGTTCAAAGTTTGGAAACATCTGCTCTTGAAAGTTTTAAAAACGTTAAATTCCGGAAAAATAAGCCGCCATCTCGTAATTAGGAGTTTTTGGGTTTTTAATTAATTTTTAGAAGGTGTCAGAAAAAGCAATCCGCTTAAGGGGCCTGTTCTAAAAGAAGTGTCAATCATTCGCGGCGTGATATACAATTTGATATAAAAAATAAGATGTACCTACAGATCCATTAAAACTTCATTGTATGAAAGAAAAAGAAACATATTATATGCACATTTTTTAAATCCAGTGCAAACGCATAAATCCGTACGTTATTACATAACATCGAAAAAATATTACTTAATATTTCCAGGGAGATTGCTCGCGAAAAATTCGATTTTATGAATTAATGCGGGCTTACTAGATCACGGAAAACGTGCGTTCGACAATTTGTTGCTGTTTGCGAGATAAAAATCCAGCAAACGAAAAACGTTATTTAAAAGCAACTACACCTCATTCATACAAGTTTAAAAAACTCGTAAAGAAAGCCTCACCCCAAATCAATGATATGATTCATAAAATGACTATATAAAACAGCTGGTTTTATATAGTCCAAATTATGTAAGTTTCCGAGAACCGACTCAGGATATTTTATTCCACACATTATAGACGTAATCGTCATGAAAAATCACATCACATTTTAAAGACACATTAAAAAGTGATAAAGAATTTATTACTTTTTGAATATAAGCAGTAGAAAAGAGAACAATAAAATTTAAAGTTATCAATGCTCTACTTCTTTCTATCGACATTATTCATATGGTAATTTGAGAGATGTTAAATTATTGATTTTGTTAAAATCTTAATAAATCTGATATTAAAGAATAATCAATGTGTTCAATACGATATTTAAAAATTGATCAGAAATTTAAAAAATAATTTAAAGTTTATCGGAGATAGAAATGCTGAAACGCTTTAGATATCCTGCAAAGGGTTTGTTTGCTTCGCCAACATAAGCTCTACCAGCTCCGAAAGCTTCATTCAATATCATAAATTTCAAGGAAAATGCTGAACTCGAAACAGAATATAATTTGCTTACACTATATCCAATGAATGTTAGCTAACGCTCGCCGTTAGTAACTCATAAACACTAAAACAACTCTGAATCCTTCAATATAGTTTTGCTTTTTCGGTTCAAATTTTTATTTTAACACGGACAATATTTATTGACGAATGAATACTAACTCAACTAAGCATACTTGAAGAAGTTTTGTCACATCTTTATAAACTGAATTTGATAAGTTAAAAAATTATATTGATTAAAAATTCGGGAATGAATTTAAAATGAAATGAAAGTTGCCACTTGCCAAGTCTATTGGGGCGGCCTATGTTCAGCAGTGGAATCAAACAGGCTAAAATGTAGATGATAACTGTTTGAATATCAAGCTCCTATTAAATTGGAATTCTTGATTAATAAAAAACCTTCAATATGAATGAACTGTGTATTTGTCGTCGGTTCATAACAATTTTTGAGAAGGCCGGTGTTCGTGCGTTGCGACAGTGGTAGCGAGCGAGTGTCGCGTTGGTGGGGTCGAGGTGCGCTTGCGATGACCGCTGTTGCTTTTGAATAGGTTCAGCAGCCAATGGCAACGTCAGGAACAATGACGTTAATTGATTAAAAATGGCAGTACATTTATTAGAGAAAGAAAAATTTTAATTTATCTATTTTAAATTTATAATAATTATATATTTTATTTTATGTTAGGTGAGAGTGAATAACGTAGTAAATTCAGATTGCATGTTCAAGATTTGCAGTTAAAGTACTATTAACTTTATCGTATTACATAACTTACAAAATATAACATATTTTACAAACTTGATTGAAAAAAATTACATTTCAATAATAAACATCAAAATCAACAATTTTCCTTTGTATATAATACGTGCAAAAGTCTTTTGGTGTGACTGTAATTTTAACAATCTATAAATAAAAAGCAATTCTTCTCTTATTACAAAGAAAGTAATGAATTACTTTCCTATGCTTGTAAGGTTAGTGAGCAATATAACTAATTAGTGGATAGCTATAGCATTAAGAAAAGGGAAGTAACGACAGTAATTATATTTACTTTACAAATGCTAAATAGTGAAATGAAAATAAACAAAAATTCACACTGACGTAACAGGAAAATGGCAAGGAAAATTCCATTTCCACGCAAATGAATTAATTACAGCGATAACAATAAGTGAAGTTTCATGAAATTATTCCGCGCTAGCGTGTCGGGCCGCATTAAAATACGTTTTGGTCCAGTCTCACGCCAAACATTATCATACAAAAGCCTGAACTGAAATATATCGATTACTGACCCGTCCACGAGCGTCGAACGGTATTGTACGGAAATGACCTGTATAAGTGACGAGCACGTCTTGCCTGTCTCAGTTGTTATCGCCGTCTAAACCAATGAGCAGATAACAGAGAAAGTAAATCACAAACTTATCTATCTACCTGTCAAGGGAATGCCTGCATCAAACAAAACAAAGCGAGTACGTAACGCGCAATAAACTCGTGGTTAATATTTGTACATTGCTTTCGTATTTCTAATCTGTGTTATAAGTTAGATCAGGGCCGCAGCTTGTGTGTGTGACGTCACAAGACATAAGATGTAGCATGCGAAGTAATAATAATGATATAATATTTTTACCTACAATGTAATGCAACTTCATATAACATTCTGCTGTATGGTATATGTTTGTTTACACAACAATCATGAGCATATGATGTTTTAATGTTTACCATCCAATTTACTGGTTTCGCATTTTAAGGCTGCGTTTAAACATTTTATGTAAGGGGTTTATATACAATATTTTGCAATCTTGGCTCCATTCCCTTTATATGCCGTATACAAAGTAGAAGTACATTCTGAATGAAGCTATTATAAAGAGGATTTCCTGTCGTCTTCATAAAATGTTACATTGCAGCGAGTTTGCTGTTATAAGGTAATTTCGTTTTTTCTCGTTCGCTTTATGTCAAGTAATTTAAGAGATAAAAAAATCGTACTCATAAAGAAGTACTTTTAATCGTCTGACATTTTTATTTAAATTATTTTTAAAGAAACAATTAATATCTCCATTGCCAGACGTCTCTTGTCGCTATAATATTATTGACGTAATATGCATGAAATGCAGACTTAAGTTTGTATATTGGTAAAGTGAGATTGCCAATGTGACATGGTATTGTATTGAAGTCTTATCAAATATATTGTGTTTGCGATAGCCATCGAGGCCTTTGACGTTTTGTCATCTATGGATCAGGGTCATAAGTTACCGTCCGCTCAATTTAGACCCGGCCTCGAACCTTGTATCTTTTGCAAAATTAAAAAAGAAACTACACTTCTTGTGCAAAAATTAAGACAAAATCAAAATTATAGATGTTTTTTAAATTTTCATATGTATTTA
Organism: Iphiclides podalirius; assembly: GCA_933534255.1. Lineage (NCBI taxonomy): Eukaryota > Metazoa > Arthropoda > Insecta > Lepidoptera > Papilionidae > Iphiclides > Iphiclides podalirius. The sequence goes on from OW152830.1 coordinate 5,225,354, forward strand.
AATTATCTTGGAGGCGATTCGATTTTTTTAAACCACAGCTTAAGGCTAGTTTCTAAGTTGTGGACAAACGCACGTTCACTTAGTCTAAAAAGCAAAAAACGAGGCTCAACCGTCATAAATTCCGAATAGTAGTTAAACAAATGCTCACATGCATGCTCCTAAATAGGTGTTAAACTTAAGGCATTATATGTATTTATATGTATATACGGCTTAATTTTATTTTCGTTTATTTATATTTCGCTCCATTCGTGTATATTTAGTACACCTACAATTAGAGAAACATGACAGAATACAGTAATAACACATAGACGTGACTCTATTATTACTGCAGAAATAATATGTAGGTACTAGGATTACCAAACAGTGTAAACAAAGGCAAGGGGATAATTTCACTTACAAGACTAATCCCGTTCTTAATTATTTAAGTTACGAGATTAAGTTAATGTTCGATCAACAAAAGTTACTTTTGTTACGTTGGAAAATTATTAACAAGTTGGAATACTTCATACATGCACTTAAAAGTTGGGACAATGTTAAAATTCTATTCGTTTATAAGATTGTAATATAAATATGCATATGGCGTGTTTGCTGCATAAAAACGTTTACATTAATGGAGTTCCTTTGAATTATGATGACGTTTCAACTATTATCAAAGTGGCTATCTGATTAAATAAACATTTCCTCGTATTTTTCCTCTTTGGCAATAATTCATATCAAATCTTGAGCAGTACACACCAACTATAAATATATTTGAATATTCGTCACACTAAGTCTAGGGCGAATTGAGATTTATGCCCGTCAGTTCAACTTAACAGGACCTACTACTTCCACACGAGAAATTTAATGACCCGGTTTTGAAAACATCGACTTACCTTAATAAAGAGCGCACGATACGCGGGTACTGTCATGTTTTGTCGGTCGAGCAATAATGTTGTGACTTGCTATTTCCAAAAAAACATGAAAATTTATCTTAGAAAACATTAATTATATTTTATATATAGTGGAGTTATGTAACAAGCTATATTTTTAATGATATTAAGTTTCTATAATACTATTCTCTGCAAAAAAAAAATGAAAAAGTTTTTCGCCGCTTCGTGGATTAAAACCTGCGTCGTCTGAGATACGCTCCAGCCACTGAGCTGAACAGCGTATCTTCACACCGATGAAAATCGCGATGTTTTTGTAATCTATATTCTGTATAGCTTGTCATTTCATATACTAATCGTTGCTCAACTAATTCGTAGTAGAATAAGCACAACTTCTACGTTCTACACAGTTCTCACCACACAGTTGTCAAAATAAAACTATTTGTCACTAATTCGTTAGTTCTCAACACATAGTTAAATTTCACTTTTAGTCACAATCGTACTAGCACTACAATACTTTAAATCAGAAACTTTTCGCTAATCCAAACCTTATTTGAGAACGTATTTAAGGCAAACGCCTACCATTAATAACGTTAAGTCATTGCACAAGCCAAGTTATCAAAATTTCTAAATGTTATGAACTTCGTGTTTGTTTGAAAGATTGTTGTTGGTGGCGGATCCAGGGGGGGGGGGAGGTCATGGGGGTCATGACCCCCCCCCCCCCTGGGCTGATTGTAGGACCTAGGTGGACCACTAATTAAAATAGTTAAACATAATGTTTTGATATATTTTTTGCCCAAATATAGGTTTTATGTAAGTACCTTCAATATTTAATTAAATTAATATAATATTTTAACCGACTTCAAAAAGAGGAGTTTCTCAATTCGATTGGTATATTTTTTTTCGATGTATGTACACCGATTACGTTGAGATTTATGATCCGATTTACGTGATTCTTCTTTAGTTTGATGCAGAATAATTGCCATTTGGTCCCATAAAATTTACCATAGTTTGGCAAAGTAGTTTTCATTTTATGAACATTTTTACAATATTTTAATTTTAAATCATCAAATAAATTCTTGCAAATTAAATTTGATCTACTTTCCGGTTACCGGTTGAGCTGAAATTTTGTATACATGTGTGAATCGCGAGACAATGCAATATTTTTATGACATGGTGCTGATCTGATGACGGAGCTGGAAGGAAGGCCATAGGAGCTTGAAGGAAGGCCATAGGAACTTGGAATCAAACCACAGAGCCTCATCGCGTTTGGGTACATTTGAATAGTATTGACGAGTAGTTTGTCGTTCATTGGTAACCAGGATCTGATGATGGAGCTCCATCTTCGGCCGTCCATGGACATATGCATAGGGTTGCTGATGCGTTTTCTCCTTATAATAAAGTGGGCTCCAGCTACCTCACTCACCAGACAAATCGCAGAAGTACTTTACGCCGATCTTCTGTGAGGTCTATGAGGCTATTCTGTGAGGTTCCTATGACTACTCCGTAATGAAACGACTCAACCTCATCGAGTTTCGGCTCGTTTAATTCGTCTTGGCGAGTACTTAGTTTTTAGATGGTTACCATTATCTGATGATGGAGCTGGAAGACAGTCATATGAACTCAGTAAAGAAACGAATATTGTGTCTCGGCTCGTTTGATTCGCCATGACGAGTTCTTTGGTGCTAGATGGTAACCAGGGTCTGATGACAAAGCTGGAATGTGGCCATAGGCACTCAGTAATTAAGGAACACATCTGCGTCGAGTTTGATTTGTCTTAATGCGTGAGTTTTTGATGGGTGGTGAGATGTGGTGGTTTAGTGAACGTGAGTATGCTGGACCATCTTTGGAAAATAAAGTTTTTTGTGAATGTGGATTCTGTCTTTGATTATATGGATTAGAAGCGCTGAATATTATGAATGAATGAATAAATAAATTTTTTTTTGTTATTTATGAACATTTTTTTAATGTGGACGATGTAATTTTATTTTGTGTACGGCTATTTTAATTGTTTTCATTTGGGTTGACTATATATTAATATTAAACCGTGTCCCGATAGTCCCGTCTTAGGTATAGTCCGTAGTCATTGAAGTGGAGCCAGCGTGCGGAGTAGAGGAATAGAGAATATTATAACCAATACGACTACATAAAATCTGGTAACGAAGAAATAAATAAAATAAATTGCAAAAATAAGTAAGCCTACCAATAGCTACTTAAAAAAATATTATGCAGGGAGGCTTTTCTAAGTGTATCCATTTTTTTTTATCAAATTCTAAACATGAATAATGTTATATAAATAATGATAAATATTTAAAATCACTCGTAATTAATTAATTACATTCATTTGAACTTATCTCAGAAAGTGCGTGATTTATGGGCAACTCATCTATTTTACGCGCGATCAAAAGTATACGACGCATTTATGAATGATTACCTCATTGTTTTTAGGGAATAGAATGCCAATTTAAAAAAAAAAAAAGTTCAAAAGTGAACCTCCTGTGTGAATTTGGGCACCTTTATAAAAGCCACCTTGTATAATATATGTTAATAAAAAGCAACGAAATGTTACGCACAAAAAAGAATTTTGCAAATCCGTCTATATCTGACGAGGGTATGCCCGAACATACCTACATAAAATATAAACATCCGAATTGATAACCTCCTTCTTTTTGAAGTCGGTTAAAAATAAGTACCTACTTCTTTCTTGTATCTATGATTATAAAAATTAAATTATAACTTCTTATCACTTGACCACGACTACGTGACCCCCCCCCCCTGGCACCAAAGCTGGATCCGCCCTTGGTTGGTGTGTTATTTGTCCATTTTAGTTAAAAGTAACGCTTGTGGGCGATTTTGTAACCATTTTTGTTTGCATGGTAACTATGTCTTTTATGGCTTTGCAATTAAATCTATATCAATTCTCCCTTTTGTTGTTACGTATTCGGAAACGTACCAAACGTTTATTTATTAAACCGGTAATATTACATGATATATATATATATATATATATATATATATATATATATACATCACGCTACCTATTGTGCGCCCGCTATATCTGTCCGTATGTGTCACTGATCTCTCCTAAATGGTTGGACCGATTTATGATAATGAATTTTTTTGTGTCTTCAGGTCGATTCGCGAGTGCTTATATTTTTTTACCTGAAAAGTCAAGCGAGCAGACGATTCACCTGATGTTAAGTCAATACCGCCGCCCATGCACAACTGCTACACCCGAGGGTTACAGATGCGTTGACAACCTTTTGAAAATTGCGCTCCGGCTACCTTACTCACCAGACAAAACGCGAAAGTATTTGTCATACTTCCACTTTAGGCCGGTCATCTGTGTCGGCC